>CM066164.1:6755000-7955000 GCA_033629205.1 Lithocarpus polystachyus | reverse complement strand
GGAGAGCACCAGAAGGAGAGAGGGACAGAGAGCACGAGAGAGAGAGTGAAAAGGAAAGTGGAAAGGAAGAAAGAAAAAAAAATGAGGGCGCACGGAAGAGAGAGAGAGAGAGAGAGATTAATAAAAAATTGATAGCATTGTGTTACAGTACGATCTCAAAAATGAGAGTACACTGTAGCAGTATTGTAAATTTTTTAACATTTAAAATTTTTGATGGAGCAAATTTTTGGGTTATAAATGCTAAAAAAAGCATCTTTTAGGATTTGCAATTCTTGATATGAATGCTCTAAGAGCATTAGCATTAGGGAATGCTAATACCAAATTTGAGGAGAATTTGGCATTTTAAGCCCCAAAATGCTCTACATCAGAGAATGCTAAACCCAAGTATTGCAATTTTTTTTGCAATACTACTACAGTACAATTCTACATTTAGAATTATACTGTAGCAGTATTGTAAAATAAATAATAATATTTTATTCACTTGACTGAAATTTCTCTCTCCTCTCTCATTTTTCCTGTGATCTTCCCTCTCTTCTTTCTCTCTTTCTCATCTGCTCTCTCCTTTGTGGTTGCTTCTTTTTTTTTTTTTTTTTTGCATGGGTCACGGCGTGGGTGACGGTGGGTCACGGCGTGGGTGATGGTGTGAGTTACAGCGTGGGTCACGGCGAGGTCAATGTTTCTGGGTTTCTATTGGCGAGTTTGACGTTGGTTGTGGGTTGATGGTGGTCGACTTGGTGGTGGTGGTGGCTGGATTTTTTGATGGTTGTAGTTTGTGTGGGTTGGTGGTGGGTAGTGAGTTGATGGTGGGGTGGGTAGTGGGTTGATGGTGGTGGTGGTGGGTTGGGTTGGGTTGGGTTGGGTTGGGTTTGGCTTGGTGGTGGTGGTGGTGGCATGGTGGTGGCAGCTTGGTGGTGGTTGCAGTGGGCTGTGCGGGTGGCCGAATGTTTTTGTTCCTTGGTTTGGTGGTTGTGGTTTGTGTGGGTTGGTGGTAGGTAGTGGGTTAATGGTGGTGGTGGGGGGTTGGGTTGGGTTTGGTTGGGTTTGGCTTGGTGGTGGCGATGGCGGCTTGGTGGTGGTGGCAGTGAGCCACCGCCGATCTACACCTATCTAAGGGAGAGAGCAAGGTTTGAGAGAGTAAGGAGACAGGGAGAAAAAGAGAGCAAGGTCAGAGAGAAGGAAAGAGAGGGAACAGTGAGATGAGATAGAGTTTTGGCAGTTGAAAAGAAATAATAAAGAAAGATTAAAAAATAATATTTTAATAAAAATAGGGTTTTGGGATGTTAGAGGTATGGTAAAATGGTATGGTATAATAATAAAGTAGCTTTTTGAAATGGTATAATAGAGTAGAATTGGAATTTTCCAATACTAATGCTCTAACAAAAGTGCTTTCATTTTTGGATTTATTATTATTATATTACATTTTAGAAATAGAGATGCGACAAATTTAGATTAATTACATAAAGAAGTTGCTAGATTTATGTTGTTTTGTAATCTTATAATTTAGCCGTGATGTAATTCGATGATCATGTGCACGTAATTTTTTTATGTCAACTATAGTGTCGTAGTTTTCTTCGGAGTTGGTTTGGTCTTTATTTTTTGGTTAGTCATCAATACTTTATTGGCTTTATTAGATTTGTATGATTATGTGATATTTTTGTCTATTGGATGCTTATGTTGTATCATCTGGCGTTCACAGGCGTTAAGCATCTGATTGGAAGGACATTCAGTGATGCCTCTGTTAAGAGTGACATGAAGCTTTGGCCATTCAAGGTCATTTCTGATTCTCGTGATAGAGATAGACCCAAGATTGAGGTCGACTACAAAGGTGAGAAGAGGCAGTTTGCAGCTGAAGAAATATCGTCCAGGGTCCTTCGTAAGCTGCGTACGACTGCTGAGGAACATCTTGGTGGTAAGATAGTCAAGAAAGCGGTTGTGACCGTTCCAGCTTACTTTAACGACTCTCAGCGCCAGGCAACTAAGAACGCTGGGGTCCTTGCTGGTCTCGATGTGATACGTATCATCAGTGAGCCCACTGCTGCAGCCATTGCTTATAATTTTAAAGAGACCAGTATTGTTGGCAAGAATGTTTTGATTTTTGATCTTGGTGGTGGCACTTTTGATGTCTCACTTCTTACAATTAGAAAGGGAAAGTTAGAAGTGAAGGCCACAGCTGGTGACACTCACCTTGGAGGGGAGGACTTTGTTAATAGAATGGTGAACCACTTTGTTGACAAGTTTAAGAAGGAGAACAAGAAAGATATTAGTGGGAGCCCCGAAGCCCTTAGTAAGTTGAGGACTGCTTGTAGGGGGGCGAGGGGGACACTATCATCCGCTAGAGATGCCACCATTGACTTTAAGTATGAGGGTGTTAACTTCCATTCAAAGATTAGTCGTGATACGTTTGAGGAGATCAATATGGATCTCTTTAAAAAGTGTGTGGAGCTCGTTGAGAAGTGTTTGAGGGATGCTAAGATGGACAACAGCACTGTCCATGATATTGTCCTTGTTGGAGGTTCTACTAGGATTCTCAAGGTGAAGAAGCTGTTGCAGAGCTTCCTCAATGTGAAGGAGTTTCGTGGGAGAGTCAATCGAGAAGAAGCTGTTGCTTATGGTGCTGCTTATCAGGCTTATATCTTGACACAAGTAGGTAACAAGAAAGTTCCGGATCTGGTGTTATCGAATGTCATCCCTCGGTCACTTATATTGAATAGTACTGCCAGTGGTGATAGGCTACCTGTCTTGATTCCAAGATACGCCACCATCCCCACCGAGTGGGTGGAGCGGAAGTACACCTATTCTGACAAACAACGTGGTGTCTTCTTCGAGGTTTACGAGGGTGAGAGCAAATGTACCGAGCTGAACAACTTGCTAGGCACGTTTGACTTTACTGGCATTCCTCCAACTCCCAAGGGTAAAGCTCATAATTTCACTTTCTCCTTTAAAATTGATGCCAACGGTATCTTCAATGTCTCTTCTGCTAAGGTCAAGACCACTGAACAGGAGATAAATATCCCATTCACCACCAGGGGAAGACTCTGTAAGAATGAAATTAATAGGATGATTCAGTGAGCGAAGAAGTACAAGGCTGAGGACGAGGAGCACAAGAAGAAGTAGATTATGGCCAAGAAAGTTTTGGAGATATTGGAGATAGCTCTCGCTTAAAAGCATGAAACACCATCTATTAGCATTGAATTATGTAAAATCCCTATTTTGATAAGGAATAGAAGCTTAGTTTTTAGTTTTTTTTTTTTTTTTTTTTTTTTTAAGAGCGTGCACAAAGGACCGGGTTGCCATCTTCGCCAATTGCTGGGCTTAGAAGTTTATTGTTAAAGTAACTTTTCCCTTTTTATTCTCTGTATTTGTTTGTTTGTTCTCACGTGTGAAAAATGTTGCGTCACATGTGAAGGGCTGATAGATAGCTCTCATATGTGAAGGGTTGACCCTATGCTTAGGCCACTTAGGCCATGGCCAAGGTCCCTATTAGAGAAAGACCCTAGAGTGGATAATTTTTACATGATCCGGGAGCAATGCTCCCTCCTCTCATATGAGGAGTGGCCCTATGGTGGGAGTCACGTGTGGCGCCCACCTCTCATGTGAGAAAAGGGAACATTGCTCCTAGAGTACCTAAATTTTTTTCCCCAAATATTAGTCTAATAAGTAATTGTCTTTTAAAAAAAAATGTAAGTTTAACTTTTTTTTTTCACTAATTTTAAGAAGAGTGATGCTAGGATTACTACAATTCTACGGTATAAAATTTACAAATTGATATTTATCAATCACTAAAATACACTTCAAACATTCATTTATTTGGTAATTGAAATCCCTAATCACATACATTAACACATTGTTTATAAGTTTTATGTACTCAAATTTGTAGTATTTTCCTTTAAGAAAGTCCAAAAATATATTAATGCTAGAAATACTACAAATTTTATTACATAAGTGTTATAAATTATTATGTCACTAATAATAAGAAGTTAATTCAAATTAGCCTTTGAGCATGCATGTACTCAATGACTCTTCTATTTTTTTTTTTTTTTTTTTGTAAAGGTAATAATTTTCATGCATTATAATTTAGATTTGCTATATTTCTCAATCACAATAATACCTAGGGGTGTGATGAGACTTATGTATTTGTGGGTGAAATAATTTTATATATATATATATATATATATAAATCTCATTACTCCCCTAGGTGTTTTTGTGATTGGGAAATTTAACACTGAATTATGGTGCATGAAAATTATTAACTTTCACAAAAAAAAAAAAAAAAAAAAAAAAGAGAGCATATGCTTAGAAGCTAGTAGTTTTAAATTTTACAAAAAAAAAATGGTAATTGTTCTATCTTGGAATTAAAATAAATAGTTAGCTAAAAAAATAGTGCATATTATTTTCTTTTATCAACGTTAGAGAAAGATAGAGTGGGAAAAGTGAAGAAACTATTTTATTTATTAAAAAAAGTTGTAGTATACTGAGAGAGAGAGAGAGAGAGAGGGAGAGAGAGAGAGAGAGAGAGATTTAAACTATCTAAAATCTGAGCTGGTTTAAAAAGAAAATCTAAAAAGAGTTGTTTTATTTTCTTAAAAAAAAAAGGTTGTTTTATTTTGAAATTTGAATTCAAAGAAACATGGATGGAAAAAAACTGCATTCTAAAACTTATCTAAAATTTAGGAGTTTTTAAATTAGTTATTTTACATGTTTAACCCTATTATTTAAACTTCCTAAGTAAATGGATTTGATGGTATTTTAGCCATCCAAATAAAGGAATTCAAATTAGGGTGGCCTTTAAATAGTAGTATAGATATTCAATTATTATCATGTTAAAGTGTCTCTGATCACATTTATTTTCCACATTATTTTGTAAGCTTTTGAAGTAATTTTAACATTATCAAATATATATATATATATATATATATAGATTAATTTAGAAATCCAACTAATCACCATTAAGTAAATGGAAAATGCTAAAGTTACTACAAATATTACTACAAAATACTTGCAAACTATATGGCAAGAATAGACCGGTGTCACTTAAACAATATGGTAAATGAATAATTTAATCAATTTTTTCTGATTGGTGACACGTCATTTTGTAAAGCATATGTAATAAAATTTTTAGTATTCCTAGCATTAGTCAAATGCATTAATTATATTTAAAAAAAGTAAGAAACTAAGAATAATGAATTTTTAAATAAAAAAGATTGTAGTACAAAACATTAACTATTTTTTATATAGTTAATTAAAAAAATATTATTTTAAGTGATATTTAAATACAAAAAAGCCCATTTAAGGTTTTTGCCTTAGAGCATTAACATCAAACATTGTAATGTGGCATTTGGTATGGGGGAATCCACATTACTCCTGACATCCAGATTCCTAGGAATGTGATTCCTAGTAATCACATTCCTAGGAATGTAACTCTATTCCTATGTTTGGTTTCATTGGGAGATTCCCAAAAATGTGAGATAATAATGTTCGGTAGGAGTCACATTCCTAGGAATGTGACTCTATTTCTATATTTGGTTTCATTGGGAGATTCCCAAAAATGTGAGATGATAATGTTTGGTATATTCCTAGGAATCTTAAATGAATTATTTATTTTTCTCATTCTATCCTTAGATTTGAATGTGAACTACTAAGTCCTTAAAAAAAAAAAAAAAAAAAAAAAAACTTCCTCTAAATAAATAATGAAAAAAAAATATAAACTATTAATTAGTCCTTTAAAAAAATATCTTCCCCTAAATAAATTAATAATTTGTTGAACAATACACACACAACAATAAAAGTGAATACCTGTCAACAATGGAGGTTCTCTTTCAAACTTATTTTTTTCCACACGTAAAATCTAAGTAGAACTTTGTTAAAAAATATATTAAGAGAGTTGTCAATCCTATTTGTGTTGTTTTGGCGGGAAAAGATAAAGATACAGATAAGAGAAAAGATATTGATAATTTGTTTTATATTTTATCTTAATTGCTTAAATGATAAGGAAAAAGGGTTAAAATTGTCAATTTATAAAAAATACAATTTCCTTTAAGATTGGGAATTTAGATACCCACCTGTTTTAAAAGAAATCCACGTTCCTACTAAGAGGGGTTTAAGAGGGAAATCCAAATTCTCATGGCATCTGATTCCCTAGCGTAATTTACAACTAAACATGGGAATATTTAAACATTCCTGGGAATGCTAAAATATTACCCCGTACCAAATGGCACATAAAAAAAATATCTTTTTAACGCATCAAAAAGCTATTTTATTTTTTTAGCACATAATTTTATAATACACTCCACATCACATTTTTTGTTTTTCAATTCAATACATTAAAATAATATTAACTTAAAACCCAACCCAATTAATGAAAAACACAACAAAACACATCTGGCAAGTAGCCACCACACAACCACCACATACTTCACAACTCAAAACACAACTCAAAACAAATCCAATCAAATCCATTTAAATACCCACAACAAACCATTACAACCCATAACTAGGGACGAAACCAGGATTTGGAGATAGGGGGTAGCTCTACTGTTCACTATGTGTGGCGGCTCCAACCTTTTACTCTACTACTTAACCATTAAGTATTTTTATTTAAAACTTTTTAAAGGGATAGGTTGTTTGTTTTGTGTAAAATAGGTTGATTGGGCTTTTTTTTTTTAACTTTATTATTGGTAATTTTTGTTGTTGGGCTAATTTTTTGGGGTTTGTATATTTTGTTTTATATTTAATCTATTTTTTTATGGTCTTTAAAAGGTAGAAAATACTAAAACTACAAAATTATTACAAATTTCTAATGTGGTGAGTAATATGCAAGTAAAAAGTGATGCAAGTGTGGAACCAATAAGAATTTGTTATTTCAATAGTTTGTAAAAATGTTGTAAAACATTATGTGGCTATAACATTACCCTTAAAAGAATTGATGGCATTGTTAAGGGGGGCGAAGTGTAATTTTATTAAAAAATTGGTAAAATTAATACCTATTATTATACTAATATTAAAAAAAAAAAAAAAACAATTTGCAGGCATTGCCCCTAGTCCGTATATAGCTTCGTCCATGCCCATAACCATCATTGTACAAAAACACCAACAACCACCATTTCGCCCATAGAAAGAATGAAGAGACCACCTTCTACTGACTACTAACTTGTAGCAAAATGTATCTTTGTTAGGATTAACCACAGCAACAGCAACAACAACAACAACAACAACAACAACAACAACAACAACAACTACTACTACTACTACTAAAATTAATAGCTATTATTATACTAATATTAAAAAAAAAAAAACAATTTGCAGGCATTGTCCCTAGTCCATATATAGCTCTGTCCATGCCCATAACCATCATCGTACAAAAACACCAACAACCACCTTTTCGCCCATAGAAAGAATGGAGAGACCACCTTCTACTGACAACTAACTTGTAGCAAAATGTATCTTTGTTAGGAATAACCACAACAACAACAAAAAAATAGTGCACAACAACAACAACAATTGATGGCATTGTTAAGGGGGCAAAATGTAATTTTATTAAAAAATTGCTAAAATTAATAGCTATTATTATACTAATATTAAAAAAAAAAAAACAATTTGCAGGCATTGCCCCTAGTCCATATATAGCTCTGTCCATGCCCATAACCATCATCGTACAAAAACACCAACAACCACCTTTTCGCCCATAGAAAAAATGGAGAGACTACCTTCTACTGACAACAAACTTGTAGCAAAATGTATCTTTGTTAGGATTAACCACAACAACAAAAAAAATAGTGCACACTGTTTGGTGCCGGTAGTTATCTTCAGCAATACCAAAACTCACAACAACAAAAAAATCAAACTAAAGGTCCATTTGAGAATAACTTATTTAGCTAAAATTAAAAATTTTTTCTGAAAGTACCGTAAAAAAAATTTTGAAAAAAAAGGAAAAAAAGAAGAAGAAGAAGTTAAAAGCCAACTGAATAGTATAGTGGGACTCATAAATAATACCAAAAATACAATGGGACCTATGAATAATAACAAAAATAAGCTAAAAACTCTAATAAGTCGTAGGTTTCATCACTTTCCAAACTCACTTTAAAATGTCAAAAACGTTTAATTTGTTTGGTCCCTTGGAAATCCCAAATCTCATCTAGGCGGCGGTATGAGACCAATGACTAATAACAAAAATAAGCTAAAAACTCTAATAAGTCGTAGGTTTCATCACTTTCCAAACTCACTTTAAAATGTCAAAAACGTTTAATTTGTTTGGTCCCTTGGAAATCCCAAATCTCATCTAGGCGGCGGTAGTTATCTTCATCTTCTTTGATTTGTGATTGTAGTGGTGTTAGTTTTTGAAAATAACTAAGACCAAATTGTAGGAACCAAAAATGTGGGAACCAAAATAGTATTTTTGGTTTGTTTTTTTTTTTTTTTGAGTGCAACATATACATGATAAATGGGTTCAACTTACACCTAGAGTCACTTTAAGCAAAGTTATACCATCTAATGACTTTTTACTATATTTAGATTTGAAAATTTAATCGTTAAATTACATTGTCTTCTTATATACTCCATGAGTGCCAAATTTTAAAATGATCAAAGATAATAGTTATGTCATCAATCAAGTTTTTAAATTCAATTTTTTGAAGTTTAAAATTATACATAAAAGATGAGTATACAAATTGAATAGTAAATAAAATCCGATTAATATGAAATTTGACATGCATGTGTGTTAAGAACATATAATTTACTAGTTAGATTTTCAAAGTAAATCCAATAAAAAATAAATAAAGTTTATACGTAAAAATAAATTTTGAATCCAACTTTATACATAAAAATAAAGTTTTTTTGTATTTTATCAATTATCTTGTGATGAGTTGAAAAAATACCAATATCGTCATTATAACATTGACGAAGTCAAATATACGTTACACATTCATTGCGAGCATTTATGCCAAAGAGTAACAGACGAAGCAACAGTAACAAAGGAGCTATACATATCAAAACACCAGTTTGTAACGCATTAGTTGTTGCACATAAATGCAGAGATTCATTACCAATTAAGGTCAACATAACCATAAAAAGGAAAGGGAACAAAACAAAAAGGTACACACGATTATCATCTCAAAAACCACTCTCAAGTTGAATTTTCTGACAATACACCTCTAGGGAATTCTTTTCTGACTTAATTATCAGAGGGTTTTTGGCAAACACCACATCGGTGCATTCTTTTGTTTCATTTTGAATCTTATTGCAAGTTTCGGTGAGAGACGAATCTACCCCGTCGTCCATCCACACTAAAGAGGAACTTAACTGCTGATTTTTTGCATCATTAGTTTGGCGCCGTCTATGGGGATCACTAATCAGTAAGCCATTTTCCTATCCACAAAAGAAATCCTCATAGTGCAAGATGGACCTAGAACAAGCAACACAGCAGATTCAGGCTCGCACAGCCAACATAGCTAGATTAATGTGCCAAAATGAAGAACTCAGAAGGGCCGCTGAGTCCCAGAACGAGATGCGACAACCAACCACTAAAGAATGAAAATAAAGAGGACCATCATCCTATGGGCGCAACCCGGGGGTGGGGGGGGGGGTGAGTATGCCTCGACTGAGTGGACTAAGGCAGAGAAGAAAATGGAATCGCTACCTAGGAATCATGTATATAGCGCCTTTATGTAGAATGACTGATCTTACTACCAGAGTATGAGTTCGAAGTTTAGGTACTGCTTAGGAAGGTGTGAGGCACCTAAGATCGCCCGACCCATGGGTCGACTTTCACTCATTGTGTCTTAAGTCTTAATCTTATTAAAGACATGTTCAATATTGCATTCTAAACTCACATACACTAGCATAAGCATACAATTCATCCCAAACTCTAGCATACATCTATCATGGCATTTCACATCACATCCTAACGTACACCTATCCACATGTGTTTTTTTGGAGTTCTTTAGCGAGTTATTACCATTTTTACAAAATGACATTTTTTTTCATCTTGTTTTCTTTTGTTTTTCTATGAATTTTTTTGTTTTAAGAGGAGAGAGACGTAAAAGAGGATTAAAAATATTTATTTACCCTCGTTTTTAATAGAGGTGGGTAATAGAGTTCTAACAGAGCGAATCTCAAGTCGACAAAGTGTCTAGTTTTGAAGCATGGGTAGGTAAAGTGAAAACAAACCTAACTACAGGTGGATTTACAGTAATTTGCCCCCCAAAAAAATCAAATTAAAATCCCAATCGGCAATATACCTTTTGAAATAAAGTATGATTTAATCTTATATGAATAATTTGAAAAGCCGAAGAGTGTGTTTACTGTTTTTATTTCTTTCTCACGGGGGAGAAGAAGTTTCATAGAATGAAGTTTGCCAGTTACCTAAAAGTTGCAATTGATAGTAGTGGGCTTTCTCTCCTTTTTTTTTTTTTTTTTTTTTTTTTATGGATAGTAATCGACTTTTTTAATTACCGATAAAGTAGTGGCTAATAGTGGGAGAGTGGTCCTAGTTTGAAATGAATGTTTTAGAGAAGTATTTTTATGGGAATGTCCTTTAATTTTGTGTTTGCTTAAACTTAAGACGTAATGGTATTTTGGAACTAGAAAAATGAAAATTTCAAATAAGGGAAACCTTTTAAATAATAGTAGAAAGAATAGATAAATGGTTACAAAAATTTACTAATATAAGTAAACCAAGAAGGCAAGCAAAAAAAGATTGGTGTTATCCCTTCAAAGAAGATGAGGTGGTTGGTTCCTTATGTGTTTTAGTAGGTCATTTTATTGGGCTTTTCTTTTTCTTTTTTTTTCCCCCGCTTTTTTATTCTTTTATCACTTTCATATTGAATTTGTATTCACTGTTTAATTTGCAACTGGATTTTTTAATGGATTTTAAGCCGAAAAAATAACTACTAGAATAACATTGCTTTTCAGGCAGGAGTTTAAACTTTAAAGTGCTCACTCATCTCGCATCAATTACCAGAACGAAAAATACAAAAGAAAGTTACAAGATCTTGGGCAATGAAATTTGGAAATGTGATAGAGGGACAATTATAGGAAGAGTCTAAGAGAGTAAAAAAATCTCAAGGTCTAGTCTTAGGTCATTATTTGTTATCTAGGAACAACAACTACTACATAAAGCCATAAAGGTTCTATTTAAAAAAAAAAAAAAAAAGATTTTTAACTCTAGGTTCCTATCTCAAGCCTTGGAAATGATAGGATCCGAGCGGCATTATGTTTATCAAAAACATGCATGCGAATTCAATGACAGAGGCCCCGTTACCTGTTGAAAAAGTGACATAGGCCTTTCCAGTGGTGATGTTAGGAGCCATTTGCAATTTTTTGAAGTGGGTTTTTGGAGAAAATGTGAATTGAACAAAGGTTGTAGACTTTGGATAATTCCTTCTCGGTGATGATAAAAATTGAGCAATTCCAAGACCACACTATTCCGTACAACTTTAGTCAAAACTCACCTCGTAGCGAATTGTGAACAGTAAATATGTGGTGTTGAGTCTATGTGAGACTATACTTTTACAACTCACAACCTGGCTTCTCACTTTTTTTTTTTTAATCTAAACATGGTTTATATTTTATCTATTATTATAAATTATTGTATCAATTTTGCATTTCAAATAACGAAAAAAATAGATTTTAAATAAAAAGATTCAATATATATTATTTAATTAATATTTAAATATAAAAATATCTCACCTAAAAATATCTCACCGAACTCACAGCTCACCGCTCAAAACAGTGGTCCTAACACTCTGATGGGTCCCACTTTTTTGCAAGACAATCCCAAAGAAATCAGACTCTTACATGTGGCAGCATTCTGATCGGACAGTTATAAAGAGGCTTCATGAATTCGACGGTCCACGACATTTAAAACCAGAAGTAACATATGAAAAACCCCAAACTCAAAGGCTCAAACCTCAAATAATACCAATATTTTCGGAAACAAAAACAAGAATGGGGTCGTACAAGAAATACGAGAAGAGAAAGAGAAACCCAGACCCTAAAACCACAGCGCTCTTGGTCATTGACGTGCAGAACTACTTTTCCTCCGTGGCCCACCCAATCCTCCCCAACCTGCTCCAAACCATTCAGCTCTGCCGACGCGCCTCGATCCCTGTCATCTTCACGCGCCACTCCCACACTGACAGCGACGGGGGCATGCTTGCGGAGTGGTGGAACGGCGACCTCGTCATGGACGGGACAGTGGAGGCGGAGCTGATGCCGGAGCTGGAGAAGCTGCCGGAGGACATGGTGGTGGGGAAGAACACGTACAGCGCGTTCAGGAACACGCGTCTAGAGGAGCAGCTGCGCGAGATGGGTGTGGAGGAGGTGATCGTCACGGGTGTCACGACTAACGTCTGCTGCGAGACGACGGCGCGTGAGGCTTTCATCAGGGGGTTTAGGGTCTTCTTCTCCACCGACGCGACCGCCACGTGGGATTTGGAGCTGCACGAGGCCACGCTCAAGAACTTGGCGTTTGGTTTCGCTTACTTTGTTGATTGCAAGAGGCTTCGAGAGGGGCTCTTTGGGAATCAATGAAAGAAGATTGGGGTACATCAACGAGTGCATATGTAGTGTTTGTGAAAATGTCTGAATAAGCTTTTGTTTTCTATTTTATGTATTTTTGTTCTTGGTTAGATAGCCCTTGTATGGTTGTGAAAAGATGAAAGAAAATAATTTAAGGCTTCGATCTTTTTAGATTATTTCAATAGTGGCTGGGATTCTTTATGTTTTCCTAGTAAGGTATGAATTAGATCCATGATATCAAGCAAGAGTGAGGGACTGAAAAACAAAAGTTTTCTACATAAAAGATTTTCTCCTTGTTTTGGAAAAACTGATACTTGAAAATTTTATAACTAAAAATGGCACACAACTTGTGCTACAACTGATACTTCAGACATGTCTTGCATTATTGAAGGGGAATCTGGCTTTCCTTACATTTGGACAAAGTGAACAACGTGGTGGCTACCAATACTCCATCTGGGTGATGAGGGAGTATGGCGTGCTTGAGTCTTGGAATAAACTTTTTGTTGTGCCACTTGAGAGGTTAGCTGTTTGCATTGCCTTCACTATGTGTGGTTCACTTTTGACTCTCTGCCTCAGGACCAACAATCAAGAACAGAATTTTGTTTTAGTTGACACCGAAACTCTACATGGGAAGGATTTTGATATCCAACAATATTTATATGTAGCTACCTTCATGGAGAGCCTTGCTTTACTTGATGGAGCAAACATGGTGTCTTACTAAGTGGATGGTGGCATGCATATTATAAGTGAAGTCCCTAGTGGTATGGACTATGGATGAAGTTTCCTTTAGTAGTAGGCACAATAGTATTGTGAAAAGCTTAATTTCTGTCCCAGGTTTACAATATCCTTTTGTGGCTATTATCATATTATATATTATTATATGATATTTCTCTGTGGATGTTTGTCGTGCACAAATCTAGATTTGGCAATGTAAGTAGAAAACAATACTTGGCCTACATAATCCTTATTTGCTTACATGTCCCTTTGGTAGCGTTAAAAAGATCTAGATTATGGCTCTCTTGAGTACACTTTAAAAGAAGAAATGACCAAAAAAAGAGGAGAGAATAAAGACAGCTCTACAACTGAGAATTATGAAAAGAAGTAGCCAAGTGCTTTTTTAGTGAGCATGTTACCATTCCAAGGTCTTGTTCTTACTTCCCTGTTTCAAGCTACAAGGTCTTTTGTTTGTTTCAGTAGTACATTTAACCATAGTATTGGTGGTAATAAGCTAATTTATGTGAAAGAGAGTCTGTTCCTAGATATGTGATCCTGCTATATTATTACAAGGTCTTGTTCTTACTTCCCTGGCTCAGGCGGCATTGTCTTTTGTTTGTTTCTGCAGTGTATTTACCCTTAATATTGACAATAAGAAGCTAATTTATATGATAGAGAGTCTGTCTATCCCATGATATGTGATCCTGCTATTTTATTATATCTTTAGAGTCTCAGAAATTTATATATATTAGGAATGCTATTATCCCATTTTTAGATGGGTTCAATCACATGTTTTTTGTTCATTGGATGTGGATCAACTAGTTTAGCTGCCTAAATGTTTGTGATTCTGTTAGTACTTTTGTGTTCATTTTCCTAAAGAAATATGCTATGGTTTCACTAAACTTGTTTGGTTGGAGCAGAAGAATTTAAAGGCATATATAGCTGTTAGGTTGTGAGCTAAATCAAATGTGTTTCCTGAACTTTCAATTGGTTCAGCAAGAAGAATTTAGGGGTGTGTACAGTTGTTAGCTTGTCAAATACATTGGCATTGAGACAGGCATTGGTGGGAGTTTAAATTAACTTTCATGTATTTTTAATGATGCATGCAAACATCTCTGTTTTAAGTTAACAATCCACGAAATAGAATGCTTATGGTTATATATTTGACCTCTTGCATGGAAATCCAATAGTCATCCTTGTTCTTGCACACACTTTGAAATTGGTTCTATCTACATGTTCTTGCTTTCACCATCTTGATTTTTTGAACTTGATACAGTACTTCCGATTCTTAAACTTTCCATCTCTAATCTCTATCGGATACTGCTTTCAATTGTTGCACTTTTCCCAATTGTTTCGATAGAATATATATCTGGATCTATTCAAATGTACATTTCACCAAAACTGAGTTTACATTGTCTGCTTTATGGCCAACTAAAGCAGAAAAGTGTACTTCTGAGTGAACAATTCTATATCGGCTCCTATTTATGTTATTGGTTATATTTTGTTTCCTACTAGATTAAAATTGGACTTACTGTAATCCCCATAAAAATGTGGCAGATTGTGCTAATTGGTGGAGTTTTGAACACAGAATGCTAGTTTTATGAACTTATTCTCTCAAAAAATTGACCAATCCCATCCTCACCATTTATTTTGATTTTCAAGTATCAATTGGACAACTATGATATTAAAAACAATCGAGGTAGGTTGTTTTTGAATTGTTTATGGCAAGCCAAAGCATGAAATAGTGTCTGGGAAGTGGTAACTAGGTTCTATGTAGGCATTTTTGAGTAAGTACTTTGATATGATATGAAACTCAAAATATTTGTTCTTGACATTTTATCCTTATGTAATCCCCTTGTTAGAGTGGTGCGTTAGTCTAGTTGATAGTGTTTAAGTTACTTTAGCAACAAAATCAACTTACTTGCCTAGAATGATGTCATTTGATGCCAATGGAGAGAAATTCGAAGAGATAGCACTCCCTGCAGAAATTATTCAGTCATCCCATTGGATCACACTACCTTTTGCTATTGTAGATGACTTGCAAGTGGAACATCTTGAATTATACAAGGAAAATTTTGCTTTGATTGTTTGGGTGAGCTATGCATTCTTTGGGTGATGAGATAGTTTGGTCTGCATGAATCATAATCATAGAGTAAGCATCTTTTTTTGTGCAATTGGAAAATGTTCTAGACTTTTTCCGTTTGCACCAGGCTTGGTGTACTTTTGGTTCAAAGACCAGGTCCCTGCTTAGGTTGGCGAGAAAAATTTAAATTTATCACTCTCTCATGTATTTTCCTGACTAATTGGGCTGATCATAACACAAATGAAAAGGAGAATTTGCAAAAAAATTGGATAATTATTCTGTGTATGAACTTACTGGATCCTGAAACTCTACATGAGAAGGATCTTGGTATTCTAGCTTTTCCAGCTTTGCCTGCTACTTTTGTGGAGAGGATTGCGTTACTTGATGTAGAAAATATGCTATTTGGATAAAAGTGTCATTATTTGCAACTCAAGTTGTGATTGAGGAATACTAAATGCTCCTTTTCTTTTGCAGATGGCATGAAAGTAATGGTCTAATATGGAAGGGAAAAATTATCCATGGCTTAATATGAGATTTAAGAATTGTGATCTTGCATGCCAATGTGCTACTTATATAACTTTGTTTTAAGAATGGTCTTAATTTAGATTAAAATTCATTTTTATACAAGTATGAATAATTTTAGTTTAGATTTAAATACTTTCTACTTGAAGGATCACCAAACTCAACATTTTGTTTATGCTTATTTATGTACTATTATTTTCTTTTGAACTCGTTAAAATCATGAAAATTCTTGAGAAAATTGGTCAATTTTCTTTAGATATCTTTTAACCAATTTTGTTCATTTTTAGAAACTTATTTGTTATTTTTAATAAATTATAAATAAATTATAACATTATCATGATTCTACTTTGGTTAAAAGCCCAATTTGGCCCTAAAACCTTATATGAGTTATATCTTTTCTTTTATCTCTCTCTCTCTCTCTCTCTCTCTCTCTCTCTCTCTCTCTCTCTTTTCTTTTTTTCTTTTTTTCCTAAACAGTTCGGTTTTTTAACCATTGGTTGCAATTTTGCATAAAAATAGATTTAGCAAACATTTTACCTTGGGTGTATGCAGTTGCCTTGGGGAATAGGAAAATTATTTAATTTCAATGGAGTTCATGAATTTTTGTAGACAATAAATCATCGAAATATTTCAAGAATCAAAGACACCTCAATAAGATGCTTACATGGTATGCTTCTTATGTGGAATAGACCTGCTCTGTTGTAAAACATAACTCTGGTGCACCTAATCGAGTTGCTAATTCTCTATTTCGTAGGACTACTTTACTAGTTGCCGCAAGTAATGACGTTGTTGGCATTAATTTTTTGAAGAAATTAAATGAAGCTAACAAATCTGGTATGCTTCTAATCAAGTTACTAATGGCAACTAGTGGTGTTGAAGATCGAGTTTGGATTGGGTTTGCTCGGATGAAGACTGAAACAACCAAATGGGATGAATATAGAATTTTGATGGTTAAAAAAAAAAAAAAAAAAAAAAAAACTGATTATGCACGTAAGGCATGTGATAAGGCTAGGGATACTATATAATTATCCTCTATGTTTATAGGTCATCTTGCTCTTGGTATTTTACTTTTATTTTTAGACATTAATAGTTGGGGGCCTTGGGGCTAAGGTATTTGAACTTGAATGTCTCAATTAAGAACTCCAAATGTCATTTGAACTATAAAACTCTAGACATCTTGCTATTGATTTCAAGATTAAAAAAAAAAAAAAATGCAAGCTCGCTCTATAATTGGCACAATTGTGAAATTTTTGCTAATAAGATATGTAATTTTTTGAGAGTATCTAGCTTTGACAGAACTGAAAGGCAAATTACTTAGCTTGGTGTAATTGTCTTTTCTTGGATTTTCAAATTACTTAGCTCTTTTAAGGGGAATCTCTACCCACGAATGTATCTAGGTGTAGATTGAAGATGGTCACAAGTTCTTTAATTTCACTCAAACTCTGTTTAGCCATAAACTATAATTGCCGTTTTAAGTTTTTACTCCTTAAAAAAAGGAATTGATTCCCATATCCAAATCAGAATCTTGCCAAAATATCCTTCTTTTTAAACTAATCTCTGATATGTGCAAATTGCAATCATAGTAGAAGTTTGTTCTTACCATGAATCTTTTTTTTTGACGAGTATAATAAGGAGTCGTCTTTAAAGTTACAAATATCTTAAATTCCTTTGCAAATCAAACACTTTCAAAGCACAAGATCTTAAAATCCTTACTATACCCTCTCTTTTCTTCTGTTCCGCTTGAAAAATGTTCCAAAAGAGAGAACCTCCGATCCTCTATGGGCCTACAGGACGACTGTGAAGACCCCCACAAGAGAAACATCTTTTAAACTAGCCTATAGAAGTGAAGCAATCATGCCTGCAGAAATACACATGGCTAACCACAGGATGATGAAGTACAAGGACGTGGAAAATGAAGAACAACTTCGTCTCAATCTTGGTTTGATAGACGAGGTGAGGATAGATGCAGAACAAAGAACAACGAGCTATAAAACCTCATGGTTAGACAATATGATGCAATGGTGGAACCTAGTTGCTTCAACATTAGGGACCTTGTCCTAAAAAGGGTCTCCTTAGCAACTAGAAACCCAGCCCACGGAAAACTAGAGCCTAATTGAGAAGGACTCTACAGGGTTATCAATTGCAAAAGACAGGGATCATACTACTTGGAAGCTTTGGCTAGACGAAAATTAGAGCACCCCTGAAATGTTAAGCATTTAAGAAGATATTATTAGTGAAGTATCAATATGGTCGAGTATCATTTTGGACGAGCATCATCCTAGACGAGCATCATCTTGGACGAAGTTTAAGTTATATGTTACTTTCCTTATGTTTATTTGTGTTTGTTGTTAGTACTACATGTTTTTAGTATTTTAATTCCCCAAAGTGCACTAGCTTCCGACTTGTGCACTGTCTATGAACGTAATCATGATGGACGAAGTCATGAACTTAGTCCGTTTGTACATAAGTATTTTCAATTCCCTAAATGCACCAGCTTCTAAGCATGTACCATGCTTGTGGACGATGTTTATGTTA
The DNA here is from genome assembly GCA_033629205.1 of Lithocarpus polystachyus. Classification (NCBI taxonomy): domain Eukaryota; kingdom Viridiplantae; phylum Streptophyta; class Magnoliopsida; order Fagales; family Fagaceae; genus Lithocarpus; species Lithocarpus polystachyus. The sequence goes on along the minus strand of CM066164.1, from coordinate 7,936,633 downwards.
TAAAAATACAGTTTGGATTTCCAATGTATATAAAGTTGTGTGAATTTCCAATTTTCATATTATTGAAGTTCTAATTGAAGCTAAACCACAAGAAGGCTAAAGGCCCAAGTGGAGCAAAATCTCTAGACATAGGGATGTAACGTCTATAAACTTTCCTTAAATAAGGTAAAAGCAAAGTAAAATAAGCCTAAGGTATCTTCGTCTAATTAATGGACAAGGTAAAGCCTGCACGCAAGAATATTCAAAATCCATGAATAAATGTGACTAGCTAAAAAATCCAATCTATGGACGAGTAAATGTTGGAAAAGTCTTGCCCAAAGTCGAACAATGAACCGTCCAGCCTATGGACGAAGATTAATGCAAGCTATAAGTCAAACTTATGAACAAAGAAAACTGGCGATAAAAATTCCATTCATAGAAAAGTTACACTTGTGAAATATAATGAATGGTAAAATTTTGAGCATGAAAAAGTTATCTTAATATGGACGAACTAAATGCCTTCACAGGTGGACGGACCATACTCAAAAACCATAGAATATAACATGGACGATGTAAACAAAGGAAAATTCATTCATACACAAAATATAATATGTTCAAAAATTTATAAAGAATGAAAATGAAAATAGATATTCATTCATAAAATGGTAGATGACCATCGTCCAAAAACCCATGTATTGTTTAAGCCAATGAAGGCTACTGTATTTGTTATACGTCCACAAACTTGGACGAGAGAATTGTACTTAAATAAGTTTCAAAATAAAAGCCCAAAGCAATGGGCATTCCCAATGAAATAAAAATAAATAAATGAAAATTAATGAGATAAACCACTGGAGGCATTGTCCCCAGACTTTAGGTCGTCCTTGGCGGGCTCAACGACGTCTTTAACAGGCTTAGTTGAGGCATCGTCCATGATGTTGACGTCCTCGGAGCTTATCTGAAGTAAGGAACTTTCTACTACAGTAGGAACGTGGAAGGAGTTAAGTCCATCTCAAGGTAGACCTCCTTGGCATCAAAGTGAAAGTCTTCATAGCCAGCAGCATAATGTTGGTCAAGACGATTGGTGTAGTCGTTTGACTTCATAAATGTTGCAATGGCTTCCTTCTTAGCCTTCTCCAAGGACGAAGTGAACCCTTGACATTTCACCTTAAGGTGATTGATACAAGTCTCCTTCTTAATGGAGTTTACCTTGAGCTCTTCCACCTGGTTCCTTAGTTCTTTCTCTATTCCCTAAAGACGAGAAAGCTCCTCGGTCAACATGATCACTTCCCCCTTCTTCAAAAGGAACTCATCCTTCAGTTTTTTGTTCTTCGTCTTAGAGGCCTTAGCCTCATCACAGAGCTCCTTGGCTTGGTTGGACACAATGTAGAACTTTGCCATGGCTTGAAAAACAAATGGCAAAGGAGAGTTAGAAGTTTTCCTTAAATTTCTTAGAAAATATAATAAGAATAATAAGAAAACTACGTACCTTGAAAAGATTATAGATGGAAGAGCATTCAAAGTCTTTCATAAACATGTCGTAACATGCACTCACCTCTTTGTCAGAGATGATTTCTTTGAACGTCTTCCACGCATAATCTTCATCCAACACCAAGTTGGGAGGACATTTGGCTGGAACTGAAGGATGAACTCTATAAGGGACTTTGGCCGCAGGGGGAGTAGGATTTTCAGGCTAGAAGATTGAAGGAGAAGCTTGAACGGGTACCAGGTTCACTGCTTAGTCATCCAGGTCTACCGTCATGTCCATAGGCTTTGGAACTTTGGGTGGAAGGGTCTTGCCAGACTTTTTCTTCTTAAGACCTCGGCGTCTTGGAAGGTTTCCAAGGTCTATACCACTTGAAATGCTTTTCCTCTTCCCAGTAGCAACCTGGACGACAGACTTTTGAACGGCCAAGGGAGTTAGCTCGTCCTGAACCTGGACGTCTTCCTCCTCTTCAGTCCCATTAGCCACATTCTTCCCTTTATTCTCCTTCATGGTGGCTAACCCTGTTATGAGGAAAGATAAAGGTTTAAAAAAAATGAAATATGATAGACGACACTTACTTCGACAAGTAGTCTCCTCGTGTGCAAGATTTTCCTCAGTGGGCTCAGGACCAAGCCCCTAGATAGCAAGACGGCGAAAGGTCACCAAGCTATGGAAGGACCTCTCAGGATGAGTACGAGCTCATTAATACGCTCCAAGTAAAACTTGTCCAAATGTGGACGAGTAATGGTTGCACAAATAAAATATATGGTTAGACAAGGAAAGAAATAAATAGAAAAGACGAAGTAAAGGATGAAAGACGTACCCTCAAGACGAAGATGACCTAGGGCACTGGTAAAAGGAGGAAATGGGGCGTTATTTACATCACTTGGGTCCCTAATCCAATTTCCAAAAATAAAGAAAAACTCTTTCTTCCATGACCTATCAGAAGAACTACAATCCCTAATCAAAATAAATTGGGGGCTCATTGACGAGAATGGGTAAAAACCAGCAGATTGTTTAATTTCTGAGGTTTATAACAAAAAAGGAACTCGTCCATTGTGATTGGACAGTTCCCCTCAAACATCTCATGCCATAGCATTTGCATGGCTACTATCGTCCTCCATCCGTTAGGGTTGAGCTGGTTTGGTCCAATCCCCAACCTATGGAAGAGGCCTCTATAAAAAGAATTAAGGGGAAATCCAAGACCTACTAATAAGTAAGAAGCATATACACCAAAGCCAGAAAGAGGAGAACAACACCACTCTCCACTCTCAGGCAGACGAGATCTAAACTCAAGGGGAATTTGGTATCTACCTACAAGGGTTGTTAACTTATTCATATCTAAGATGGACGTAACTTCTGGGGCACAGTTATAGATAACATTTTCGTCTTCCTCCTCATCTTGAAGGGGACTAGGCGACTTACTTCTTCTGGACGAGCTAGCTTGAGTCCCAAAAGCCATCCTACATTGCATCTCCTCCTAGAAATCCCTTAAAGGAAATCCAGGGACCCCAGATGAATAATACTTGTCTCGAGAACTACTGTCACTTCTTTCACTGCTACTCTCATAACTGCCACTACTACCAGGTGATTAATACTCGTCTATCTCTCTCTCAGTACTATCACTAGACACAAACATATTTATAAAAATATATAGAACTTCCTAAAGATGGAAACCTAAGAAGGAAGAGAAGGAAGTACCTAAGGTCAAGGATGACTAGACGAAGCTCTTGGATGAGATGACAGAAAGGAAAATATCAGAAAAGTGAAAGGGTAAGAGAGAAAATGTACATATTTATAGGCCCCAGGGGTGGGTCAATGAAACGTCAAGGGCCAACTAGAAATTGACACGTGGCATGTCCCTCAAAAAATAAATCGTCGTAACAAGTCAATCAATAAGATTGTGACATATGGCATAATCTAAAACGACAAAATTCAGCCAAAGCAAGGACGCCACATGACACATCAATTGACCATTAAAATATCGACACGTGTCAAAAGCAAACACTAAATCAAAGTTCTGCCACAGTGTTCTAGATGACCTTTGGACAAAGGGGGCAACTGATGGTGAACCAAAAATTGGACTATCTCCAGTTCGTCCATAGTGTCGTTCAAGTCCAGAAAGGTTGTCCCAATACAAGAAGGTCGTCTACGTGCAAGAAGGTCGTCCAATATAGAAGCACTTGGACGACCTCCTAACACTTAGAAATTCTCAAGGTAAATTTATGTTCAAAATTTTATAATTCGGACCACGTTATGCTATTTTGAAGTAGGAACAAAATCCTTATTCATCACTCTAACTTCCCACTAAGTTCTTAGCTTCTGATAGCAGTTATGGAAGTTAGAAGGTTTAGACTTAACTTCCATCCACGTTGAGGAAGTTACTAAACAAGTAATCACTCCATAACTCACTATAAAAGGACTCAGACATATCAAATTAAGGTAAGTTTTTACACTTCCAAAGTTGGAATTCCTGAATTCTAGAGAGAAAACCAACTTTAGTATCGGAGGGTTCTTAGCTGATTCACCCCGGTCAACTTTGATCTTGTGCTTCTTTCTTTTTAGGTCTTCTAAACAACCACAAGCCAATTAAAGCTTGGAACATTCAACCTACTGATTTTTTGTGCATCATCAAGTTCAAATTAGAAACAATAACAACTAACCACTTAAGATTTGTTGTAAAAGTGTTGTGAAAATATTGTGGACACAGTACCTTTTTATTGTTTATACAGTGGCCCCCTTTAGCTTGAAATCCTAGGTTCATTCCTCTATTTAGGTATTTTTAATGGAGACATATAGGGCTCAAATTTCATTTCCAAACATCAAATTATCAACAAAAGAAAAAACAAAATTGTTTAATTAATGCTCCATCAACACAATAATATACCCAAAATCTCCTACTAACATAATTGGAACTCCCCTATCCAAACTACCGTTAAATCTATTAAAATGAACCCCTTATTCCCCTAATTCACAAAATGGAAACACTAGGAAATCCAAAATACTCACACCATCTCTAAAGATGGTTTGGCTATTTTAGATTAAAAAAAAAAAAAAAGAGGAAGAGATGGGTGGGATAGAGTAGAACAAATATTTTTCTTTTGTAAGGGTAAATTAGTGATATTTGGTAACATTTTTGTGAAATAAAAAAGTGTGAGAATCATATCTTGATTCCTCATGGTAACCTTTTTGTGAAATAAACAAAGTGATGAAAAGTTGCACAACTTTTTTTTTATTAAAAAAAATAGGGGTTTGCTAGGTTACGCTAGCCCCCTGAGCAAGGCGCTAGAGTTAAAGGCATTGGACCAACTCGTGTGGATGCCCACCAATGGACTCCTACTGGCAGCGGGACTCGAACCTAGGTAGGTTAGACAGAGTGCCTGATTCTTACCAACTGAGCCAAGCCCCCGTTGGCTAAAGTTGCATAACTAGTACATTGTTAAGAACACAATATATTTTCCATGTGGCCAAATTAGTCGTATATTTGATTATTTTAGATATGGGAATTCATATTTTACTCATCAACATAATAATAAGATGAAAAGTATAATAAATTCCTTAGGCTTAGAGATAGGAATCAGTAACGTGACGTAAAATACCAATTCTGCAAGACTTTTGTTATTGCTAAAGGTAAAACACAGCAGAACATTGTAGATTTAGGCTTTTGACTTAAAACATATACGAGATACAAACTAAAAGCAAAAAGGTTAAGAGTGTGATAGAGTAGGAAAAAGAATTGTTGAAAATATCCTAGAACTTCGAAAAGCCCAAAGGAACCAACCAAGACTCGTTTAAACAACAGAATTTAATACAAGGGTGTGAGAGACTGCGCCCCCAGCCCCCTTTTTTAGGTGTGATGGGCGAAACCCATGTGAATGGGTGGAGTTATGTTATTGCCTCTCAAAATGGAGGTTCAACTGATTATATTTTCCCCTTTAGATTAAGGGTTTTACAATGGAGTCGCCACTTATTTAATTATTAGAATAAATAAGAAAACCAAAATTGAAAAATTCCTCATTTTATTTATTTGAAATTGAATTTATATTGATCATAGGAAATTACATGGCTTTGGTCCTAGACACAATCTAAGATAAAGTACATGGCTTTGTTTCCTAGTTACAATCTAAAAATAAAAAAAATTACATGGATAAGCATTTGATCTACTAACCCTTGATCTAATCTCGGAGGCTATGTTACAAGGTGGGAAGGTGTTAGGCACCCACCCTGCCTGGTAAAACCGGTCTTCTAGACTTTGGTGGCCAACATTCATATCACATCATCCAATACGTTATCAATCAATTTGCATGTTGAATTTAATGTGTGTGCATGTGATAAACCCTAATTCAATTTATTAAGCATTGCATTTGGATTGAAAAATTAATTCTAGTGAATGTGTGTGAATGGTGATAACCAAGATTCAAGGATTTGAAAGAATTATGAAACAAATATGTTTTTCATATTTTTGATGTGGATTTAAGATTAAAACTAGTGTAATGCATAAACATGTGATGAATAACTAAGAACATGTGAAGAACATATAAGAACTATTAAGAACATTCAAACATATTCAAAGGAACTTAAATGATTATTATCATGCTTTAATCTTAAACTCTCATCATGGCAAGACAAAAAACAATTAGGGAAAGGGATTATACTTTCATGAAAGATCCATATGGAGGAGGAGGAGACTCTTGGTAGAGATCCTAAGGGTGGAGGAAAAGAAGAGTTAGGAGAGGGAGAGTGAGTCTCACTCAATACCTTGAGTCTCAGGAAGACCAAGATATGACAAGACTACTCAACTTCACTAGAACTCAAGAGAGGAGAAGAGAGGGGGTTTTTGTCCTCTGGAATGAAGGAGAGAGGGGGTTTATATAGTAGTGATTGAGGAAATATGAATGGAAGGCCATTTAATAAGGGTTGACAAAGAATCATGAATCTAGACCTCATTTTTGCCTTTGGAGAAATCTGGTGCATTAAATGGAAAGATTGGTGGGAGTGTAGAGCAAGCCAAAATTCGGTTTTTCCGTAGCTGCTGTAACAGCCTGTAGAGCCAACTTCAAAAAATCATATCTGACTCAATTCTGATCAGAATTGTCTCGTTCTTGTGCTCAAATTGAAGCCTCAGATGTCTAGTTTCTGAGAAAATTAACCTCATTCACATATTCAAAATATTCTGAGAGATATCGATGAAATGGTGAGCAGAGGTCATTTGTTAGAAAATGGTTTCAGCACAATTAACATTAATAGGTACCAAATTAGCTCCCAATTAACATTGAATGGCTCCAATCACTCCCATTTCAGACTTAATTGGTCCCAAATTTACTCTAATTAAAAGATAATTGCACTAATTACTTTTTGAATAATTAATGTTTAACTATCTAATTAATTAGGTGTGTGCAATCTTACCATAAAATGTAGTCCTAACCAATCAAATTATGACACATCATTAATCTCAAATTAATTATAACTATAACCAATTGGAATCAATTATTCATAATCACATATAGACGAACTCAATTTGTGATAGTGCATCTCGGCCATTAAAACTTGATTTGATGATAACTTTCAATCTGATGGTCCGATTAGGGCTTATAACCAATCGACTTGATTGTTACAATATTAAGATCATTTTGGTGGAATGAGATTAAGGATCTAATGACCAGAATCAAGATGCATATTTCTAAGAAAAATTACCCTTTTACCTTCCAAGTGAGGTTAAATGCGGGTTGCAAAATGAGGTGTCAACAAAGGGTAAAGTAAAGTTTGATTCTTTCAAGCTAAATAAGCAAATAAGAATTATGTTGGCCAAGTATTATTTTTTTGTTGACATTGCCAAATCTAGGTTTATGCAAGATAACCATCCACACAGAAATATAAAATAACCACAAAAGGATAATGTAAACCTAAGATACAAATCATCATCTATAAACTTCTCAAAGTGGTCCCAAGCCGTTGATGATGATTTTTTCTTATTAGGATTAGAAGAAGATATCACCTGCGGTGGATGAGGAGGTCTCATAGTTGGTCTTATAGTGGCAACATCAGGTTGTGTAGGCTCCATTGAATCCATAATCTATTACCACACAAAACAAATCAATCATTAAAAAATGCATTCACAAAAGAAAAACATAAAGATATTACATAATGCTCCAAACTTAACCAACAGAAAATAAGGATTCAATATCTAAGTCCCACTAAAACTTCTCAGGTTGAACCTTTAAATAGTAGCTAAAACAACATAAACCCCATTTTGACCTGATTGGTCACCTAGAAAATGAGGGAAAACAAGAACCATAAGAAGCTTATTCCTTACACGAACTAATTTATTGAAGAGACAGGTGGTGGAGAATGCTTGGTATGGGACATGTCAGGTTATCAACCCATAAAGGCACTTTACTTCCATCAGTAATCTGTCATTTAAAAAAGCTTCTTACATACTCCTTTAGCTTGAGAATTTTCCTCCACCCTAGGAAAAATTCTTGGGTATTAATCTCCTAAAAATTGTCCCTAGAGGAGATACTTATGAACTGCTACCCAAATAGAGCTAGCCTGAGCCATAAGATTCTAAATGTGCTTTGCTCCCTCTAATTATGACGAGCTGGTCCAATTTTATTTTCGACAATTATTGGTCTACCTTTATTGTTTATGTAAATTGTACATATTTGCATGAACAGTCTACATTGCATGCTAAGAAAAATAACACAATAAAACAACATAACATCACAGAAAACACAAACCCCCACTCATCCGATCCAAAGTAGTTTCTTTCATCAATATGAAAAGGGTTGTTCCTAAAAGATGTAAAAACTCCCAAAATCAGACACTAATACCACAAACCCATTAGTCCTTGTTTGCATGCTAAGAAAAATAACACAATAAAACAACATAACATCACAGAAAACATAAAACCCCTCCAACCCATCAAATCCAAAGTAGTTCTTTTTCATCAATTTGAAAAGGGTTGTTCCTAAAAGATGTAAAAACTCCTAAAATCAGAGACTAAGACAAGTAAATTAAGAAGAAAAAAAAAACCCAACAAAGAGAAGGATGAGTGGATGACTTACATTGTTACACACGTAGAGAGAACTCAGAGAGAGAGGTAGAGGAACACAGCTCTTTAGTTAAAAACCTAGAAAAAAAAAATCGAAATGGGTCCTTAAAAAAACAATTCAAGCCAAACCCACATCACAAAACACAAGAAAATCAAACCCAAACTGGATATTCACATAGAAAAAAACCCCAAAACCTAAAAGTATTAAAAACCCAACTAAATTAACAAGAAACAGAGATAACAAGAAAACAAAAACCCATTAACCAAGCAAACCCAGAAACCTAAGAAGCAAAGAAAAAAAAGCAATAATAAGTAATATAACAAAAACCCATTAACCAAAACAAGCCCAGAAACCTAAAAACCAACTAAAAACAGAGCAATGTGAACAAAAATTAACACACATAAACCACAACCCACCAAGCCCAGAATCAGTAAAACAAACAAAAACCCACTAAACAAAACAAACCCAAGAACCCAAAAGAATTGAAAAAGAAAGCAAACCTTGGTGACGAATTTCTAAGATAGAACAACAAAGAGTCGGCTTTGATGTTTTGTGAGATTAAGACTTGGGAGGTAGCTGAGGGAGGCGGAGAGAGACCTTTGTTGGAGTAGGGTTTTTTTCAAAAAAAAAAAAAAAAGGGTTCAGACTAGAATATATATATGACTCGAAGCCGACCTAATACCGACCCGAACTTGAAAATAACCCGATAATAAGACCCGAAACCTGACTTGAATATTCTCAGACCCTCCTAAAACCTATCGGGTTGGTCGGGTTATTGGGTGGGCCGGGTCCATTGCTCAGTCCTAGAAGTCACTAAGAAAGTCCTCACAAATTTCATACACAATCATAAATTAATTGCACATTTCCACTTCTACCTCAACAAAAAATGCTCCAACGATAAATAACAAAATGATACCAAAAAAGTATAAAAATATACCTTAATATAAAAACATAACTTAATGCTTATTCTAGTAGCAAAAGCCTCAAAAAATGGATTCAATTTCAGGGAGGGAAAATACCATCAATGAAATTTTAAACTTTATCCCCAATAACATACCAACCTTTTATCAGCAACATTTTCAAACCAATCTGAGTTCTACGTCTATAGCATTTTCACAATAAATTATAGGTGGTAAGTTGTTATTGGTTTTAATTTAAATCTACTACTTAAATTATGTTTTTACCCACCTATAACAATCCATCACTTAGGATTTGTTGCAAAAATATTGTAGACATACTTTTCCAATTCTCATGCCATATTAGCAAAGTCTATATGTGGTGTGTCCCAGAAAAAGTGTAGTTCTTACTTCTCATCATATTTATTTGGTTAATAAATCACTAATCCATGTGATGCACTAGCAAATTATGTTATAAAAGTCATGTCATGAATTAATTAGATCAATTTTGATAGACTCCAAAGTTGGTGATTTCAACCTATTCTTAGTTTAGATTTTTATGACATCTCTAGTGCCTTTTGTGGCAATAATTTTTTTAATAAAATAAATAAGAAAGAATTCAATTCATGGTAATTATCCTATATTATTAAATTAAGATGCCAATTAATTTTTTGTGTATCAAATCTCTTATTTGATGATTTTTATTAGTTGAGTTATCTAAAATCTCATTCATGGCTATAATACTTGATATATGGTTATTTTTCAATATGATAGGAATTAAAGACAATATTAACAAAATTGTTGCTATATGTGATCACGAAGTTGCCTTGCTAAAATAACAAAAACAAAAGTTTCTTGTAATGGAGTTTTATCTCAAATTTTATTTTGCAGTATTATAGCACTTGCATTAGTGTTGGTATAATAGAAAAAATATCACATTTTATTCAACTTAAACCAAAAATTCACCCACATCACATTATACAAAGTTATATAAAGATACATTGTTTCTACAATAACCGTGTGAATTTACACTAATACAATTCATTTTGCATTTAGTTTTTTATTATTTCTTTATGTATCTTGAGAACAGCAGAAGAGAGTAGATGGTGATTTTTATGTGTGAAGAAAGAGAAAAAATTTAAAAAAAAAAATAAAAAGAAAAAGAAAAAGAAAATTTGTATATTATAATGAAATTCCATGTAAGTGGGTTCCAGTTAGCTCAACTGGTAAAGTCTCTAATGGTTGAATAAGAGATATGAGATTCAATCCCTGCCTACACTAAAAACCAATTGGTGTTTTGGTCTAATGATAAAGAGTTATCATAAGAAGCGTATGCTATAGGTTAGAACTTTTTCCTAAAAGAAGAAATGAAATGAAATGTAAAATAGATAATCTGATGTAGGGTGTTTTGAAAAGCGAGTATGTAAAATAAAACAAGTATGTTTTTATATTAAAATAAACAAAAATTTTTGCACAAGCTAATGTGAATGCCCTTACTCTTAGCAATAGATAATGGAGTCCATAAATATAGAGCTTGAAAGTCATATTATTTTTCGAAGGAATCAATAAAGCATAGCAGACCGCATGTAAGATCACAAGAAAATCAAGACAAAGAAAATCTAATTGTCTAGTGGTTTCAATTTTATTCTTTGCATGCTAGGAATATTCTTGACCTTCCCAAAAAAAAAAAAAATTACATTAATTGACTAATTGTAAAAGCGCAAGGCTTTATATAAGGCCCAAATTACATGATATTTCAACTATCATGTTTGAGTACTATATATAATCTGATCAAATCCTTGTAATTATGTTCATTGAGCTCAAGGTTGATTGTTTCTTTTTCATTGCATTGCAATCATTCTTCCCATTGTTACCTTGTGGATGTCTAAGCTTGAGTTGGCGTTTTAGATAAGAATGATTACAATGCAATGAAAATGATGATGTTTACTTCTTTATTATAATATATTGTCTTGAAATTAACAACACCATTAATGTCTTGTCTGCTTGTGTTTTTGTTCTTTCTTTGTTTTCTTTTCTTTTGAGTTGGAGAATGAATTTATTTTTTGATACAATAGGATACACTATATATAGTGGAAGCCATTAATGAGTTCTTTATGACCTTAGTTCTAATAATATTGAAATTAAGGCTAACTTGGGGGCCTTCCTCTACTTGTTTTGAAGCCAAAATTGAATTTTTCTTGCTATAAGTATTGATAGTTGCCTTTGCAAATTTGTTTATATATATATATGCGTGTTTTTCTATTATTATTCATAAACAGTAAGTTGCTGTGCTTGCTTAAAATTTGTCGTATAGATATTAAATGTAGTAAATTTTTATTCCACTTGGATTATTACTATATTTTAAAATACCAAAAAAGAAAAAAACATAAGAGTTCTTTATAGACTGGTGAGTTTTTAATGCCTAACACCTTGATATTCAAAAAGAATAATAGACCATCTCAGTATTTGGTAAATATGATAGTTGTAGCAAAAAAAATCATTCTAACTATGAGTTTAGCAAACTATTATCATAAAAAAAAGGTATTGACTAATGTAACTTTTGTAAAAGTTATCCACAGTTTAATTTGAAGCTAAACTTCAAAAGTTGCAATGGGAGAAAGAGAATTTGAACCCTGAATGTCATGAACATACTAAAGGGGTCAACCAGTTGAGTTACAAAACTCTTGGCTATCAAATAATCATTTGTTTCATATTAATAGTAATAACTATCGTTTGCAAATGTTATTAAATCATTTTATTTTCCCATTTATCACATATGGGGAAGAGAGGATTTAAACCTAAGTTCTCTTCATGAAGAACGTCTAATAACGCCACTAAGTTACAAAACTTTTGACAAAATGTTAACAAACATAAAGATTAAAAGAGTAATAGATTGAACATTTAAATAAATAAAAAAATATAAATTGAATGATAGAAGGACGAAAAAAGACATAGGCTATCCTTTATTCAAATTCAATTAAGATTGTACGAATACAATTATTACTAAATTTACTTGAAATAATAAAATTGAAGGCAAAAGGCTTTGCTCTTTCATTTTTGTATCCTCAAACTATAGTCACTACTAAATTTATTGTTGGAAGTTTTGTTGGATTGGCTTTGTTTTGAGTTGTAGTAATTGACTTGACTTAAGTAAAAAGTTGCATAATAAAGAACTAACCATATCAAATATGAAAGCAAATTTAGATGCACTCCTTTCTGGATATATAAAATAAAGGAAAACTTAGACTTGGGTTAATACTTTTTAATAAATGGCAAGAATTAACATAAGCGAAACAAAGTGAAAAAACAAAAAACAAAATTAGTCTCAAGAATTGGGGGAAGAAAAAAATTTTTTTTTTTTGGTAACAATTAAAAATTAGTGCCAAAGAGTGTGCACAAAGGACTAGGTTGCCATCTTTGCCAGTTGCTGGGCTTCTTGGCATATAGGTTCAAGAGCAACTTTGATTTGTAGAATTTGAAACATTCTCTTTTGGATTTGGAGGTCTTTTGGGAGATTCTTTGCTTCCTTTTTGTTTGTATTTGTAGTTTCCAGCTCTTCTACTAAGTTTTCCAAACCTAGACCATTCATCGAACTGTTAAAGGAAGAGTTTCAAGATTTTTTAGGTTGAACCAAGATTTAATTGAGGTTCAACCGTGATGACGTTATAATTAATTTAATAATTATTTAAAATATAAATAAATATGTTAAATTAGTATAAGTGAAAATTTGACTAAAATAAACCAAATAAATATAAAGACCATCTTTCAAATGTATTTTTCATATCAAAACTTTCATTATAGTGTTTCAAAAATTATTTATAATATACTATCAAAGCAAGATTGACATTATAAATTAAATATATACTTACAACATTGTACATTTTGATGTAAATATGTATAATATTGTACACTTTTTATAAATATATACAATGTTTGTGCATTTTTTAATCTACAATTACATTTATATTGACAGTACAAAGGCAGTAAATAAAGTTGTGGGAATTGGTGGAATTTTACCGTATGTATGCTGTATAAGAAATGACTAAATCACATGTAAAAAAATGAAGCAATCAAATCAAATAAGTTAAAAAAAAAATTACAAACCAAATGAAAGGTGAAGAGGTAGCCACATGTCCAACTCCTCACATGGGGAAAGGGTAGTGCCTGCCAACCAATGCCATAGTGAGAGCACTCACAGCAGTGGTGGTATATTACTATATTTTAGCTCATCAAACACCAAAATATGCTCCAACAGTGGAGCTAAATCTTTTTTTTTTTTTTTTAGCTCTATTGCTACAGTGCACATCTGTAGATAGATGTGCACTGTTCATAAGAGCTAAACCAAAAAAAAAAATGTTATTTTATTTTGCCCAGTGATTAAAATAATACCACTTGCTCCTTTTTTTTTCATTCTTTTATCACACTGTGCCTCTCTCTCTCTCTCTCTCTCTCTCTCATTCACTCTCATCTCATCTCATCTCTAAAGCTCATCTCTCTTAAGCTCACTCTCTCAACTCCGGTCTCTCAAGCTCACTCTGTTTACCCCACTAGCCCAACTCATCATCAACGTCACCGCCATCGAAGCTCGACGTCACTGACCCACCAGTCGTCCTCAGTCGCCGATCAGCCTCAGACCCACGCCGCCATCCACCTCAAACCCACGCTGCCGATCGCCTCAGATCCACTTCTCTTCCGCCTCAGACCCATCCGCCTCAAACCCACTTCTCTTCTGTCGATCAAACCCACGCCGACACTATCCTCCTCACCGAAGCCCATCTCTGTGATTAGTGATTTTTTATTTTGTTTGTGATTGGTGATTTTGTTTGATCTGAGTTGAGGAAAAAAATTGGAGATTTTGGTTGGTGTTTTTTTTTTCTCTGCTGTGGACTGCTAGTGGTGGTGGTGGTGGTTATGGCTGTGGCTGATGGTAGAAGTGGTTATGGTTGGTGCTGTGTATGTTTTTTGGGTAGTGAGATATATTATTTTATTGTGATATTTATATTATTTTATTGTATTGAAAACTAAAATAGATCCATTACTGCAGCATGTGTGTAAGTTAAATAGATAAAGTAACTTTTGGTATTTTTTTTGTTGAGTGCCTTATAGCTCAACTAGCCCCCCTAGGTATGTTTTGCTCTTGCATTTATATGGGCCCCTTGTATCTGGTATTTTACCATCGCAATATTACCATTAAGTTGAAATTCTCGCTCATAAGTAAAGGAGTATTCTTGGGTCTTACTACGCTCTACTATACACTTTGGAAGTGAAATTTAACCCGAGTTTATCTTAAATAATGAGCTTGTAATTGATGTTCTTTTTGGAAAAATTAGACTTACAGATTAATTGCTTTTTTGGCAGGGAAGAAGTTCTTTGTGGTCTGTGAGCCTGAGACACAGCATATGGAAGCTCTCTTGAAAGTCATCTACGAATTGTATACAGATTATGTCTTGAAGAATCCATTCTATGAGATGGAGATGCCTATACGGTGTGAGCTTTTTGATATCAACCTTTCACTGAAGATACAGAAGGAGTGTGTTGCCTTGTTGGGCCGATGATCTGCACTGGAACTTGGATTTAATTTGATTTGTTACCTTTACATGTACATTTTCAGAGCAATCTTATCTTCTAATTTGTATAAGATACTTTATATGTGATTTATGTCACACTCTGATATTAGTTTTTGAAAATCACTAAGCAAGTGAGGTATGAGATATTCAACAATGGAGAGGAATTCTTTGTATTGAAGTATGCAAAAATCATCTTGTTAAAATTTATTAAACTTGTAGACTCTGTGTCTCATGGCATTCTTAGTTAGGTTATTGACTATGCTCTGTTAGTCAAACTCAAACCTTTTCACATTAATGTTTTGCTGAAATGAGTCTAATAAGAGTGAATTTGGATTTTTTTAAGCTTCAAATATCACTGCAAGATATACATTCAGCTAAATCTTTGCTCACACCCACTGAATAAACTTCCAATGGCTTAAGTTCATATCAGATATCAATTTCATGAAAACAACGATTTTCGTAACATAATCTATTCGTAATTTTTCCCCCATGTATATATTCATGTCACTTAAAGGAATTAGGGCATCTCTAGCAGCTTCTCCAATTTTTTGTACTGTTTGGAGAATAAACAGTGACTTTTACATTTTAGCTACCCACTTTTTCAAATCCACTTTCCAACAGATTCTCTATCCTATTCTCTATCTCATTTAAGTATTATTTCTTCATTCCTTTTTTATTCTTTCTTTAAACTTTTTTAATCTTTATTTATTCATTCCACCACCACGCCACTACCACTGCACCATAAACCCACATCAACCACCACCACCATCAATCACCCTACCCCCCACAACCAACACGACAACCCCCCACCACTATCACCACATTAGTCACAAAACCCAACCACTCCCACACCCACACCCACACTCATCTAACCCACCACCACCAGAAAAAAAAAAAAAAAAAAAAAAAAAAAAAAAAAAAAAACCACCGCCACAACTCAACTACCACAAGCCATAACCCATCAGCCACTACCACACAATCTCCACCATCAACAACACAAACACCACCCATACCCAAATTAATTCAACCAAAAAAATAACCAAAACAACCCACGGCCAAAACCCATCATCAAAAACCGATTGAAAACCCATCACCACCCGCAACCACGTCGATCTTGTTGCCGCAGCAACCACTTCTCCACAAAAACCACGCCGCAACAACCACCCCGATCTGATGGGGTTGTCTCCTTACTGATCTGAGAGAGGAAGGAAGTGCTGATGGGTTTCGGGTTTGAAGAGGCAAGTAAAGCTTGCCGGAACTGGTTTTCTAAAGATTTTGAGGAAGAAGCTGATGGTGTGGCTGTGGCATGGTGTGGCGTTGAGGAAGAAGCTAGGTAGTTTTGAGGAAGAAGCTGATGGTTTGGACGAGAGAGAAATAATAGTAAATTAATACCACTGATCAATTTTTTGAGAGAAAAATAAGGGAATAGAGTTCCTACAGTGTTCTCTAAATTAAGAGAATCACTGTAGCAACTTCAAAAAAAAAAATTAGAAAAGTTTTGTGTATAGTGAACCCGTTGGAGCGTGAACAGTAGCAATTTATGGAGAAAAATAGAGTTGCCGCATCTGTTGGAGATGCTCCTACACGTAATTTCTTGAAAAAAGCTTCACAATGTCAAACCCAAAATCTTCTCCATTTTAGATAGTTAACTTCCAAAATCAAGCTCCAACAGACTCTTTATCTTAGGCAAAAAATTTGGAGAAGCTACAATCACTCTCTTTGCGTGGAAGGTGCTGTAGCTTCTCCAAATAAATATTTGAAAATAAAAAATTGTGGCCACAAGGAAAGAGAAAGGAACGAGAGGGAAATAAATGTGAAAAAAAATAATATTTAAATGAGGATAGAGAAAGAAAAAATAGATTATTGAAAAATGCATTTGAAAAAGTAGGTAAACAAAAAACAAAAATAACTGTTTACATGTATGACTAAGTCGCTGGAGATGTAAGTATCTAATTATTATATGGGTCTGTAATATGAAAGTACCTAAATGCCTCAATGAAAGGCTCCATGACCATGTAACAATCATCTATGCACTCTGTAAGATACTCTTTCAATGCTGGGTCAGTTGTGTTGCCAAAGAAGCCTCCTAACTAAAAGATATGTGTAGGTTGCATTATTTGTACCTTGCCCTAGTGATATCTGAGCCAGACCAAAAATGTCTGTTAAGGCCTTCATATTTTGGTCTAAAACTTTGTTACAATATCCATAATCCTCCACCTGACCATATATTTTATTAATTAATTCTTGGGTTCTTGGACCACCCAAAGTAGGGCAGATGAAAAAGGAGATAACTAGTATAGAAAGTATTTGAAGACATCTTGCCTTTTGGTTGGAAGAAGTGAAGAGAGTTTCAGAGTAGCGTTTATGAGACTGATAATTCAGTGCTGATTAGTTTTAATCATTTATGATCACATATCTACTATGTGTATGATTCTTATTATAATAGAAGGAAAAACTGAAAATTCATACACAGACACACACACACACACACACACACACCAGTGTATCAGTTGCATGGTTGTCAGGTCAATAGTAAGTTCTAACATATAAAAAATGTTTTACTCAGTATTTTTCAGATTTGCATAGAGAATTTTCAGCAAAATAACATTGCCACTAATAAGGGTAGGGAATAAACAAGAATGGAAACCATCCTCTTGTTTGATTTAGATGAGAAGATATGAGGGGGGGTACTTATATTAATTACAATGACTCTATGCATTAATTGCTAGGTTGCATGGACACGCCATTTTTGGCATCATGTCGGTGTCAGACACATGTTGGACACCAGAACGGGTACGACTCGTCGGATTCCGGTGTTCGACGAGTGTCTATTTTTTTTTTTTCTGACACGATGCCGACACGTCCGACATGCCTCAAGTTCTCAACCCACTAACCTCTGCCCGCTGCCACTGCCCTCTGTCCCTCGCCGGAGCTAGATCAGGTCGATCGGCGAGCTCCATAGACGTCAACACCGTCCCCTGTCTAGCTGTCCCTTTCGATCTCTCTCTCTCTCGGTGTGGACAGCAAGTATGACCTCTTGCTCTTGTCTCTTTGTTTTTTTTTTTTTTTTTGTTTTTTTTTTTTTTTCAGATATTAGTTTTGGACCTTTTGGTGAATGGGTCATGGGTTACTCACTTATTTATATAAGTTAACGCGCTTGTTTGTTTTTGTTTTTGTTTTTTTTTTTAATCCCACTCTCACAGTCTCACTATCCCAGTGTCACTGTTACTGTATTTCTTTACTCAGCCTTTTGTTTTGCCTTATAAATTATATTGTTTATTATGAATTTAGTGATTTTTGTTTGTGTGTCCTACTATAGTTTTATTTATGTATTAAACTTAAATATTGTAGGTGATTTTACTAAAATGAATACTGAAAGTGAAAAATTAGCTGAGTCAGTTGCTCCTTTATGGAAATATGTTACTAAGTTAGAAAAAGCAAGTGTTGGACCTGTTATGGTTTGTACTCTAAACATTTTATGTGTATTGATGTGCTACTTTGGGTGTTAGTTTATTTATTTGTAGTTCTTACATAATTTAAATTCTAGACATAAACGTATTTTATGTCTAAAAATATTAAAAAATATGCTTAAATATAAAATTTAATTAATTATTTAACCGCCGTATCCCTGTATCTTGTCCTTATTTTTCAAAATTTGCCGTATCCCCGTATTTGTGTCTGTGTCTGTGCAACATAGATTAATTGTTGATGGGCCGTAGCATTTATCATGTTAGCTTAAAATGTTTCTTATTCTGGTTATTAATACAATGATATTAAAAGTTTGCAGAATATTGAGGATAACTGCATCAATGCATGTTGGCAACTTGGCATAATCATGAATGGGTTTGGTATCATATACCTTTGTTCTCACTCACTAAACCTCAAATGTGACAACTGGATCTTCTAAGAGTGTTACTGAATTCTCCGCCTTCTGAAAAAGAAGTTACTGGGTTTAAAGTTTGAACTACTAGAGGAAAGGCTACTCATTGTCTAATAGCTATTGATATTGTTATACATAAGAGATATTATGGTCACTCAGTTTAATGTTTTCTTAATATCACTATTTGAAAAATAAATCCAAAAGTTATTGCCACTCATGAAGATAGATTTTGCATTTCGTCAGTTCAAACTTTGATTTGCAACCATGTATCCTTCAGCTGAAACAGGTTAAACTTGGTATATATGTTAAGGTTTCCCATCTAAAACATATGATTCATGAGGTTCAAGTGAGATTGATTTCTCTGGTATAGTGACACCCTATTTAGTGTTTAAATGTTTGTGATTTGAACCCCACCTCCCTAATCTCCAACTATCTATACTACAACAAAAACAAAAACTTAGTGCCTAATTTTTTGAGATTGGTTATAGATCTTCAATAGATTAGTCAAATTTGACTATATGTATTCTTTTCCTATCTATCTATATAAAAAAAAATGTATGTTTCAACCAGTCTAAGCAATGAATCAAGGCATATATATAAGTCTTTTTTTTTTTTTTTTTACTGCTATTTCTTAATACTCACATTGCCATTACCCATCACTACTGAGAAATGGATAACAAATATGTGATATCAAACAACTAGCAAAGACAAAATCATGTCTTACCATTCAGAAGATCGAACATATTTGTTTACACTTTTTGCAGTATCAAGGGTTGAGAGCACAGGTTTGCAAATATCATAGATTAAAATTGAGTCAAAGAGGGTACAGTTGTAAGCTTCTATCCAAGCATTGTCCAATTGAGTAATTTTCTTGTACTGCCTTTGTTGTGACAACTGATAAGCCCCTTCAAAATTGGGTGGAATTTTCTTGAATTCTATCACACACATTTTGAAAGGAATTCTATTAGATAAGGGTCGGTGTTATTTTTGTTAAACTCTATGAAAGTCTGCAGAGTTCTTTGAGACAGGTTTTTGATTGCTCAATAGATATTAGTGAGAGTTGAGGGAGGTCTGCTGAAATAGTACACAGATCACTCTGTAAAAGTCTCAAACAAAAATCTGTTTCATCAATTTCGTAGCAAATTCTTTTCAAGATTTCATAGGGAATTTGTAGAGAAGGATATATGATAATGGCAGCCACTGACAGAAAAAGAGCAAAGACTGTGAGAGTGTAGGAACCCATTTTGGCTCTACACAGAGGTTGTTTTTTAGGTAATGAAGCCTAAGGAAATAGTAGTGACTGTTCATTCTATGAAGAATGGTTTATATAGGACTAGTAAGATGTTAAGAAGTTACTGAGACAATTTTTGAAGAATTAGGTCACAATAGGTGGGGATATGCATGTTACTTAATTATTAAAAATATTTTTATTTATATTTTAAATATTGTTTAGACTTAAGAATTTATATTTTTGATACAATATTAAATGCATATTAATTCAAAAGCCGTAATGGATAATAAAGCAAATTAATAACCAATAAATGATATTTCGAAATAAAAAAAAAACAAATCAAGAATAAGATCCAAATGAGCTAATAAAAGATGAACAAAATTTAACTACAAATTCGGTTGTAGCCTAAGTCTACAACTCCTATTTAAAAAATTAACATCACTACATATTTTAAAAATATAACCATTAGTTTTTCTCTCTCGTGTTGCTCTCTTGTGGAAAGCCACGATGGTGAAACCCTAGCCTTTTATGGCCGCCTCTTTCCCCTGCCCTGGTGGAACCATGGCCCTCTCATCCTAGCTGCTGCCTTCCCTCCACCTTCTTCCTTGTTCATCTCTACCGCAAAAAACTAAACCCTTCATCCATGGATGATCTCACGGCGTAGTGTGCCTGCCTCTCCCTCTACACAAAGGAATGCCAAACCATCCCTTTAACCTCTGTTTTTTAGAACAATAACAGAGTGCTTGTGGCGAAGCTCTTCACCAAGTGCCGTGCTAATGCGGAGGTGCTGTCACGAACACTTAAGAGCATGTGGAGATTTGCCCAAGACTTCGAGGTCCATGACCTGGCTTCAAACACTGTTCTGCTATTGTTCACCCACGAAGCTGATGTGCACAAAGTTATCTTGCAAGGACCTTGGTCGTTTGAAAGATATTTGATAGGTCTCTATCAACCGAGTATCATTGAATCGGTAAACGACATAAAGTTTGATACAAGTTCCTTTTGGATTCAAATCCATAACCTCCCCCTCAGCCGTATGAATAAAGCTAATGCTACAGCTATAGGTAGCACCATAGGTAGAGTTGAACAAGTTTAGGCATCACCATTTGGGGAATGTCGAGGACGCTACATTAAAGTTCGAATTAGCATTAACATTGAACAATCCCTCAGCCGGGGACGGTATGTGGATTTGGGTGACTCGGACCCCCATTAGATTTCCTTCCAATATGAATGCCTGCCCATCTTCTACTACTGGTGGTCGCTTAAATCATGACGAGAGGGACTACAAGCTCTGGACTGATAGTGGTGAATCCTTGCAGAAGAATGACCAACAATATGGTCTATAGTTGAGAGCTTCTTTGACCACCATATAACAACCACAACTGGTGAACACCAAAGCTTCCCAACCCGTAGCCCCACCTCAACCTCACCGAGCCACACCTTCACCATCTATGCTCCCATCACCTCCAACAGAAACCATGCCACCTCCATTATCGAACCCACCCTTTACGGGCCAAACTATGGATACCGGGGCTCTTGCAGAAAATTTCGGAATTACATCGACACATAAGGAAACCGTGACTTATGATGAAATTTTCAAAACTGTCCCGACACATAAGGAAATATTATTGGACCCAAATCTGTTTGACATGTATATTACAGACCTTGACCATGATCTAAACTACACTCCAATTTCAAACATACCAAATCTACTCTCATAGCTGGCCCATACTCCATTAACGGATTTTCAAGAAAACTCAATTTGCACCACAAAGTCAACTGTCTCATCAAATGGTAGTACTGAAGTTCTGACTAACACCTATTCCAATAGTACGGACCTTGACCATGATCTACACTGCACCCTAACCTCAAGCACACCAAATCCACTTCCACAGCTGGCCCATACTCCATTACCAGACTTTCAAAAAAACTCCTCTTGCACCACTAAGTTAACTGTCCCATCAAACGGTATTACCAACGTTATGACCACCACCCATCCCAATATTCCATGCCCCACACACATCCCTGACTCTCCCAAAGCCCCTGAAACCACTAATTTTCCCTCATATCACACTGTAACAGACAAAACCGAACCTTTGCATGGTACATGGCGTCGAATTGGGCCACCCCACGACAACATGAACGCTAGTATCTCTAGCGAAATAATGCTAAGACCTAAAAGAAAACAAGAGGAGGTAACCTCACCTGATGATTCGCACAATGACAAGAAGCAGAAGCTCTTAAAGATGGAAGCAAAGTCGCTAGGTAAGCTTTTGGCAGAAAATTTGGGATCGACGATGGCTGCTCGGCAGCACTGCCAGACGCAATGATTATCATGAGTTGGAATTGTCGGGGGCTTGGAAACTGCCTGGCAGTTCGAGTTCTTGCCGACCTGGATTGTTCAAAGGGACCCACAATTTTGTTTCTTATGGAAACTAAACTGTTAGTAAATGAAATAACTCCAATTAGAGACGAGTTGGGGTACCAATCCATGCTTGCAGTACCAAGTGTGCAACGAAGTGGGGGCCTGGCTCTGTTATGGAAGGATGGTATTAAGGTTGATACTCAGACTTCTTTACATTTAGAATGGTGCTTGACTAGAGTGTATGGCCATCCAGAGGATCAAAGGAAGAAGGAAACTTGGGCTATGTTGCAACATCTCCACTCTAGGGCCTTCATGCTGTGGGTTTGTATGGGCGACTTTAATGAAATCTTGTCATCCAAGGAAAAAGGTGGTGGGGTGCCTAAGCCACTGGGGCCTATGCAGGATTTTCGAAGCACTTTGTTGCACTGTGACTTAGCTGAATTGGGGTACTAAGGGTACAAATATACATGGAGGAATGACAGACTGGGAAGCGCGTTAGTGGAGGAACGTTTGGATAAAGCTTGTACGAACCCGAAGTGGAGGGAGATGTTTTTGGCTGCTAAGGTTAGACACCTAACGGCCTCTTACTCTAATCATGACCCTCTTTTACTTGAAACTGAGATTGCTCAATAAAGGCATCAGCGAAGGAGAATTCAGCAGTTTGAGGAAAAGTGGGTGGCCCATTAAAAGTGTGAAGATTAGATACGGGGTCGTGGACCCAATCCCGTCCGATTGGGAGCCCAATGTTTTGTCTCTTCGAAAAGATTAAGAAATGCCGTATGGACCTTGTGAAGTGGAGCCAAGGTGCCTTTGGGAATACGCGGGACCGCCTGAATGCCAAACAACAAGAGTTGCAGCAGTTGGTTAATTCCAATTATGGAATTAATGTGGAATGCATTAACCGGGCAAGGAGAGAAGTCAACAAGCTCATGCATAAGGAAGAGGTTTTTTGGCGACAACGCTCTCGAGCTATATCGCTCCCGGTGGGCGACAAAAGTACCAGTTTTTCCACTAGTGTGTGAGTCATTGAAGACAAAAAAACCATGTTGAAGGCTTGGTTGATTCGGATGGGAGGTGGTAAATTGGGGAAAATAAAGTGGCAGAGATTGTTGTGGACTATTATCGGACTCTCTTTACAGCATCTGCCACTACTTATATGACCGAAGTGATAGACAAGGTCGACAGGGTTGTGACAGATGATATGCGATGCAGGTTAATGCTCCCTTACACCGAAGAGGAGGTAAGGGTGGCCCCCTTCCAAATGCATATGTCCAAGTCCCCCGGCCCCGACGGTATGTCACCATACTTTTTCCAGAAATTTTGGCACATTGTTGGCCTCGATGTCACGCCCATTGTGCTGTTTGTGTTGCATTTTGGATGGTGTCTACACAAAATGAACCTAGCCCACATAGTACTCATACCCTGGAAAAATAAACCTGAGCACATGAGTGAATATCACCCCATTAGCCTTGCCAATGTGGTATCAAGGATGGTCTCAAAAGTCATGGCCAATTGGTTGAAGACAATTCTGCCAAATGTCATATTCGATCCCTAAAGCGCTTTTGTGTCGAATAGACTTATCACCAATAATACCACAGTGGCTTTTGAAATGTAACACTGTATGCGGAACTGACGAAAAGGGAAGATTAGGCACATTGCAGTGAAGTTAGACATTAGCAAAGCGTAAAACCAAGTTGAATGGAGCTTTCTCCAACAAATAATGCTTAAGATAGAACTGCTAGTACAGTGGGTGGACATGGCCATGGACACATACAAACGGCAACTTTCTCGGTCCTCATTAATGGTGCGCCTCGGGGACATATTACTCCAACCCGTGGAATCAAATAAGGTAACCCTCTTTCCCCTTATCTTTTTTTATTTTGTGCTTAAGGTCTGTCCTCTATGTTGAGAAAAGCCACAGAAAACAGAGAATTGCACGGCATCAGGTCGTGTCGAGGTGGAGTCAAAATATCACATCTCCTCTTCGCCGATGATAGCTTACTTTTTTGTGAAGCCACTCCAGGTGAATGTCATCGCTTGCTTGATATCTTGGCCAAGTATGAGGCTGCCTCTGGACAAGCCATAAATCACCAAAAGACATCCCTTTTCTTTAGTCGAAATAGAAGACATGAGGTAAAGGAGGAGATTCGAGGTTTGATGGGGGCACAAATTATGACTGGCTGCGAGAAGTATTTGGGGTTGCTAATGGTAAGGGCAAAATCCAAAATTTCCACGTTCAAGGAATTGTAGGAGAAAGTCATAAAAAGGGTCATTAGGTGGAAGGAGAAGCACATCTCAAAGGCGGGTCGGGAATTGCTAATCAAAACTGTAGCCCAAGCGATTCCCACCTACTCGATGAGCATTTTCAAAATTCCCAAATTAGTCTATGATGGGATAAACTCTGCTCTATCTAAGTATTGGTGGGGCCAAACTAGGGATGAGAAGAAAATACATTGGATTAATTGGGAAAGGCTATGCATGTCGAAAAGGAATGGAGGAATAGGGTTTCGAGACATACATGCCTTTAACTTGGCTATGTTGGCAAAGCAGGCATGGCGCCTTATTTATGAAACACACTCACTGTTTTATCATGTGTACAAGGCCCACTATTTTCCCTCATGTTCTTTTATGGATGCAGAATTGGGAGTAAACCCATCTATGGTATGGCGGAGTCTGTTGTAAGCACGATATGTGCTCCGGGAAGGGTCTATATGGCAGGTGGGCAATGGAAAAACGATTGGTATCAATACTCATAAGTGGTTGCCTCGACCACCAAACTTCAAAGCTGGTGCTGATAAGAGTTTGAAGGTGGTTGACCTTATTGACACTACTACAAACCAATGGGATCGAGGTAAGGTGCATGCCATCTTCAAACCGGATACAAGGGAGGATATACTAAAGATCAAGCTAAGTAACGTGGCCTTGAGGGACAGACTGATATGGAAAGAAAATAAGGCAAATAAATTTTTGGTGAAAATGGCCTATCAGGTGGCTCTTAGACTCCACCATCTGCAAACAGGAGAGCACTCCCTAGCCAGCATGGACCGGAAGATATGGAAAAGAATATGGTCTCTTAATGTCCCTCCCAAGGTAAGGAATTTTATTTGGCAGGCATGCTCTAACATCCTGCCAACTAAAGCAAATCTAGTTCAAAAGAAAGAGCAAGTGGACCCCATTTGTACTGTGTGTGGACAACATGAAGAAACAACGGGACACATTTTGTGGGAATGCCCTCTAGCCCATAACGTGTGGGCGTTGTTTAGGGGCAGAATTTAGAAAACAAGCTCCTCGGAGGCTAGCTTCTTCCTTCTTATGAGACAGATGATGGAGAGATTATCGAGGCAAGAATTTTAGCTATGGGCTACGATTGCATGGGCGATATGGACTGCACAAAACCGTATCCACTTTTAACACACACAGCCCCATCCAATGGAGATCCTCAAGCAAGCAAATGACCTGATAGGGGAATACCAGAAACTTGTTAAAGATCTTGTGCAAAGGCAGAAAGCTTGATGCTTCTTTTAGTTTCCTTGCTAAGACCATTGACGAAATACAATGTGTCTTATTTAGTTTATAATTTATTTATTTGTTTTTTTGGTTGGTTTTCGTAGAAGCTGTAGACCATACTGCATGGCTAGCATGGCCCTTTGTTATATAGCTCCTAAGCCAAGTCTCTTTTTGTATACTGTTTTCTCTTTTCTTTATTAACATATTTCTATCATTGATGTCCCAAAAAAAAAAAAAAAAATAACCATTAAATTGAACGTTCTTTATGTTCTTAACACATGTAAAATTTTGCGTGTATTGAATTTTATTTACTATTCAATCTTTAAACTTATCTTTTATGCATAATTTAGACTACAAAAATTTAAAATTTAAACATTTAATTGATGACATAGCTATTGATCTTTGATATGTTATGTCAGTTCGTTTAAACCCCTGTAAACTTAAATTGTTTAACCTAATTAATTAACCAAGTGAATACTTAGGTTTATTATTCAGATCTAGATTAAAACAATAACAATTATATCAAGTAAAGCAGCGGAAAAATAAAGAACACAAAGATATGATGACCCAGGAAAACCAAACCGGTAAAAAACCTGGGGAGGATTTAACCTAGCTATCCTCAAGGTAAAATAGCAAATCCACTAGAAAGAATTGAAGTTTACACAATAGCGACTTAGACCACTAACATCCTATTGCTACCCAATGTAGGAAACTTACTATCACGACCACGTGACAGCTCCGAGATCCACGGACTCCTTCTTTCCTTAACCTTTGCAAAACACAAACACCACCGTTTGTGACTTTGAGATCCCACTCAAAGGTTTAGCAACACAAACTCTCCTGTTTGTGACTCCAAGACCACCCTTGAAGGTTTAGATCATCAGCTCCTTTGATGACTAGAGAAGGCAGCAACTTCAGCAATACCGAATCTTGAGATTCTTCAAGGAACAACACCGGTAGAAATAATAAGAGAGGTTTTAAGAACAAAACCCTAAAAATAAAAGAGGCACACTCTTTTCTCTCTAAAAAGCCTTATAAAAAACGTGCTTAGGGTTTCCTTTATATAGTGGGAGAAGTAGATCTGAAACCCTAATCCTTAATGGGCTTGAACTGCTATTTGGGCCAACTTAAAATTCTGCAGATACGACTTTCGATCGGTCGAGCCTGTTTTTCGATCGATCGAACCAGGCAGATTCTGAAATCTTCTTTCTGCAGCTTGTATGTTCTTGTGTGCTCACGATTTGCCAATTATTCTAAGCTTTTAGAACCTAACATGTTAGAAATTTCGCAAATATGAAGCACATAAGAAGAAATTGTAATTCAATTGTGGATTTGTTAAAATTTATATCTAATAAACAAATATTAAGTGGAATTATATTTTTAGGCTAATACCAATTTTTTTTCCCAAGATTTTCCATAAAAAAATAACTAGATAAATGTTTAAGATTAAAATTAAAAATAAATGAAATAAATGAATGTCACCCTTGCATTTAATGTCACACTCACACCAACATTATATGAATGTCCCTTGCATTCAATGTCAAGCAAGCGTTACTTTTATATTTCATCTCCGTTAAATGCAATATCATGCTTTCTTGCGTGAACGGCTTCTCACTATGCTGACATCGTTTAGCTTTGGCTGTATACATATGGGTTAGAGCTTGTTATTCTGTGAGATTGGGGTAGCACAAAGGAACATAAAACTAGGATTTTATGACAGGCTAGGGCCAGATCCACGCGATACATGGTTGATATGATCGTGCCAAATGAAAAGGCCTATAGAACAATAGGACTAAATCAATTGGAAGAAAACAATCTAAAAGGACAACTGTACGCGCATTGGCTAATGCCATGTTGATGACAATTTTCAGTGGCTCGCCGTATAGGTGACTGGGTTAGTCGCCTAATTCCTCAAATGAAAGAAGGGTCCCTCTATCAAGGGCTTCTCACTTAGGAAAAATATAATAGATCTGTCCTGAAAATTTTAAACAATAAAAATTAGTTTTTTATTTTTATTTTTTATAAGAGTAATGCTAAGGACACAATAAAAATCACACTTTCTTGAACTTACTAACTTATTGTTATCCACTATGTTTATCCATTCAATGCTTATCCTAATATATCTAGCTTTAGCTCTTTTTACACGTTATGTGTATATAAGCAACAAAAAAAAAAAAAAAAAAAAAAAAAGTTCTTTGTTAGTTAGTTTTTGGCTTCCCCAACATGCATTGTGTAAAAACAAGATAATTTTTTTTATTTAGTCAGCTAAATTTCTAAGTTTCTATTTTTTACACATTGTGTACCTGTGTAATAATATTTATAGCAAAATTAGATATGCTTCTAGGCCGGATGCAATTACAGTAAAATGTAAAAGATCTCTTTCCATTTATTACATAAACTTAATTATTAATTTTACATCTCAAAAGATGCAAAAGAATAAATATTTAATTAATAATAATATTAAAAATTTAGAAAAATATTATCTAGTTAATATTTAAATATAAAAAAGGCTCATATATAATTGTTGCTCCGGCTCAAAGGGAAAAGGGTATGAAATGAGGATCTATTGATTCTATTCTATCTTATTCTATTCTAACGTGTGTTTATTTAATAAGCCTATTGAACAGAAGCCTATGAAACCTCAATTTTGTATTATTTAATATATTATTCTATTCAAACATTTCCAAATTTCTCATTATCCATGTGCCATTACTATCAAATTTTCATACTTTCGAATGGAATGCGGTAAGTAATGTGTAGAAAAATTATTAATTATTTTTCTGCGTTGCAGCTTGTTTTGTTACTTGTCAAAAGAGCTTCATGTTCTTATATTCATTTGGGCTACATGTGGTACCCCAATGACCATGCAAATCAGCAAATAACACCATAAGGGTGATTCTTTCAAATTGATGGTAACTACGTCAACAGTGCTATGTCGATTATAAAGGCAAATATTAAGTAATCGATGAGGATAAATGTTAAGATGCTATTAAGAAACTACAACGATCTGCACTATGGGCAATGCTAATTACAAGATAATGTAATTATTCTATCGATACTAATTTTCAAATTAACATAATGTAAAGCTACAATGACATTATACAATTAAAATAAGAAATTACAATGTATTATATAGCTAATTACTTGCATCAACACCTTAATAAGACTACACATAGCCTTAAAGAAGTGAAACAATAGAAAAAATTAATTTGAGATGTGTCTCTTCTTAGGATATAAGCCTTTACTTTGATACTGGAGGCCTTGATGGTTATTTCTAGTTTGTTGTAACACATGGAGTTTTATCATTGATCGCATAGGACACTTATCCAATAAGTTGTCATCACGTGTTAACTTCTTTTTGAATTAAAAAAACTATAATGATTAGCACGATAAGCTTCTTATACTTAAATTGGGAGTTGTCACTTCACCATCACATTTTAAATATGTTGCACTGCCATCCTTGTGGTCTCCTAATAATATTTTTTACATGTGTTCTGTTCTTCTAGTGTTGCCTTTATTAAGTTTACAAAGATGATTAATTATCTATCTTATTGGAGTAACTTATGACTTAATTTTATATTAAAAAAAATAAAGATTTTTTATTCTTTCCATGGAGATGGAGTTGTGAAGCAATGTTTAACTTTTGGCATCCAAAATTTATACTTGTACACTTTACTTATTTATTTATTTATTTTTAATTAGAACCAAAAAATTTGGTCTCCCAAAAATAGGACAAATATTCCTCTGGTTATTGCGATCACGAGAGTTGATCAACCATTTGCTTCATCATGCAAACAATTAGAAAGTTTACAAAGACAAAAAAACGAACCGAGAAGTTGAGAGAAAATGGCCTAGGGTTATAGGAAGAAGGTGAATGAAGAAATGGTTGAAACTAAAATTGCATAATTGGTAAAGTAGAGAAAAGTAGCCCTTTTGAATTTCAAATGATAAAATTTCCGTGATATACATGTTTTGTCTTATTATTTTCAATGACACAAACGAAAAATTGGCTATAACCTATGCCAATCACGTATGGGGGTATTTGTTAACAACATAATTAAAAGATACGAGTGTATATAGTACAGTTGTTTAAACAACAATTTTCAGTGTTTGAAGTATTTTCACAAATTCACACGTATTTCTACAACACTTAAACAATAATATTAGAAATTTCTAACCAAACCGGCCCTAGGTGTTCGTTTGGATAGTTTATTTTTTGCCAACTTATTTTACTATTCAGCTCATTTTTGCTATTATTCATGAGCTCCATTGCATTTTTTGGTACTATTTATAGGTCTCACTATACTATTTCAGCTAGTTTTTACTTATATCTACAGTATTTTCGGTAAAAAATTTTTAATTTCAACAAAATAAACGGATCCTAAACAAACCCTAAATATACACAAGTCATCTAAATATAGGTATGTACAGAGAAATCACCATTATTTATTTACTTTTTTTTGGGAAAAAAAAAACTCTTATTTCATCAAGGAAAAACATGTATGCATGTCCACATACCACATGAACCAAAAGAGAACTTTTATTGGTTTTTTTTTTTTTTTTTTTTTTTTTTCGTTGGATAATGAACCATACTTGAGAGTTGAGACTGTTTTGTTTCAGTTTTATATTATCACCGGACGTGTATTATTACTGCTTTTCACCTAGTACTTTGTTTCTTTCTACTGTTCCGGACTCAATTTTTTAAACTCTTATCACTATTGGACTTATATTATCCGAATCTGTCTTATCTCTGCGCACAAATCAAAGTTCACTCATCACACAAGTTTCACTTCTCGAATTTTAGGCCTCGCTTCTCTTATTAGTAGCGCAAAAAAAAAAAAAAAAAAAAAAAATGCACTGGTAGCCACTGATTATCTTTGGAGCTTTTTTACTACTGCGGGCTTTTAGTGCAATAATTAATTCATAAGTACAAGTGTTTGTGAGATATGAAAGACAAAGATTGGGGTTAAAATTTTTAAGAAAAAATTTCATACATATATACATTTATATTAAGTTAAAATAAAATTTATATTTTGTATAAAAATAAAAATAAAAATCTTTGAAATTTTTTGGAAAGTGATTATCTTTGGAGTTTGGACCAATGTTAAGTTTCTAGCTTAATTTCCAAAACAAGCCTATAATCTTATTTAATTTAGCATTCAATTACAGTTAATTTAGTTATCTCATCAATCTCATCTTAATATGTATGTGTATTATTATGCTGCGAGTTCTCTTAATAATTGAGTTAATACCAAATTCTCTATTCTTAAATTGAGAACACATGGGTTTTAGACCACTCCCTCAACCGATATAATTTTTTATCATAGAATAAAAAACTTGGAATTCATCGTTATAGAGCTTATATCATAAGTTAAAATACTATTGTATCTAAAAATTAAAAAAAAAAAAGTGGATTCAGTTAGCTCAACTAATAAAGTCTCTGATAATTGAATAAGAAATCTAAGGTTTAATCTTCACATTCAGCAAAAATCGATTAATATTTTAATCTGGCGATAAAAAACATCGTTAATAGCGAACGCTCTTGAAAAATAAAATAAAAAATAAAACTGTGACTCAAAAAGACCCACACATGTTAGAAGTAAAAACCATTGTTATTGATTTTGTTCCGTTCCGGCCGGAACGGCCGGAATTTTTCGTACCGGTATGCAAACCGGTACCAGAAAACCTCACGTTCCACCTCAGGTCTGATTTCGGTCCGTTTCGGGTCATTCCAGCCATTCCGGCCAATTTCGGCCAATTCCAGCCGAAATGTAAATTTCGGCCGGTACAGGTTTTGGCCCATTATTGAAAAAAAAAAAAAAAAAAAAAAAAACAGTAAGGGTCAAAAACGACGCCGTTTTGGACTTACTGAAAAACCTAATCTTATAGTCTCTCGAATCTCTCCTTTTCTTTGATTCTTTCACTCTCAAACTCAATCTCTCAAGTCTCTGTGCTGCCGCTGCTGCGCCGTGCCTGTGGAGTCTCTGTGCTGCGCCGTTTCAAGTCATCAATCTCTCACTCTCTCCGTCTCTCGTGACTCCCTCTGTCTCTGACTCTCTCACTCTCTCGGATTGGAGCTTAAACTCTCAGGTATTCTTTCTCTACTCTCATTCTCTTAGATTGAAGCTTTGGCCAAATCTGAATTTTTTTTTTCTTATGATTTGTTAAGAACTTAAGATTAAGTGTTAAGACTTAAGAACTTAATTCTGATATGTTGTGTTGTGCAAGGAATATTAACTTTTCTGAATTTTTTTTTCTTATGATTTGTTTGTTCATTTCTCGGATTGTTATAATTTTTTTTTCTTATGATTTGTTTTATGGTTAAGAACTTAGAAATTAAGATTAAGACATAAGAGTTAAGAATTTAAGATATGTGATTTGTTTGTTCATTCACTTCATGCAAATAAAATTAAATTGTAGCTACTGCATTTGATTGAATTTCATTTCATTTCATTGAACAGTAAAGTGTAAACCATGGTTGATCATCATAGTTCAGTTGGTACTTCTTCTGCTTCCGTGGCCTCTGCCCCTGCAAGATCAGAGGATCCCGCATGGGCTCATGCCCGTGCAGTGCCTAATGCAAAAAATAACACTATATGTTTGCATTGTAGAACAAAGAGAGAGGATAAAAGAACAAATCCAGCGAAGGGGGAAAAACACTTATTAAGCGGAAGATAAGATTTTCAACAACAATTCAAACCATGTAATAAAGAGAAGATAAGATGAGTCAAAGTCAAAAATATAAAATGGGAAGCAACTTAATGATTATGTGAAAAGAAATTCAAGAGTACCAGAAAAAAGAAAAAATAAGAAAAGAATGATGAAAAAGGGAAAGAGTTCAAGAATTATATTCTTGCCCATGAACACCATTAAATTAACAACCAAATATACCTGACAATGACATCAAAGAAAATACTTGAGAGAGACTACTAAAAAGTAATAACACAAGGAACAATCCCAAATCCGCTTGAAATCAAATGGGAAGATAAATTAATTTCTAAAAGCATACACTTAAGCAAGACACTGCCAACTAACTTAAGAACAACTAAATGAAAGAAAATGTCCTAAATTAGCCACACACACAGGAGAGGATCACAACCAATGGAGAGGATCACAACATACAACTCTTCTGTGTGTGTGGCTAATTTAGGACATTTTCTTTCATTTAGTTGTTCTTAAGTTAGTTGGCAGTGTCTTGCTTAAGTGTATGCTTTTAGAAATTAATTTATCTTCCCATTTGATTTCAAGCTGATTTGGGATTGTTCCTTGTGTTATTACTTTTTAGTAGTCTCTCTCAAGTCTTTTCTTTGATGTCATTGGCAGGTATATTTGGTTGTTAATTTAATGGTGTTCATGGGCAAGAATATAATTCTTGAAGTCTTTCCCTTTTTCATCATTCTTTTCTTATTTTTTCTTTTTTCTGGTACTCTTGAATTTCTTTTCACATAATTGTTAAGTTGCTTCCCATTTTATATTTTTGACTTTGACTCATCTTATCTTCTCTTTATTACATGGTTTGAATTGTTGTTGAAAATCTTATCTTCCGCTTAATGAGTGTTTTTCCCCCCTTCGCTGGATTTGTTCTTTTATCCTCTCTCTTTGTGACCTTTTTGTACGGGCGTTTCTTGAATGAAATGATAATGTTGCTTATGTATGTTGACTTGTTAAATTGGCAGACATTTGGATTGGGTTTCTAAAGAGCCCCCATTTTCCAAGTACAGCTAACTGTTAACACGATGTGCTCCATAAAATTTCAAAATTAGGATGTCACTAGTTGAATCCCATTACATGCAATAGCTAGTTGAATTGGCTAAAAATAACTTGGCAGACGTGGTATATTGTCAAATTCTACTTGATATGCAGGCAGCCTTCCTTTCCAATGAAAGTAAAACAATATTATTTCACTGCAAAATTCTTTACGTTTTCTTAATTCTAATAAATTTTTTCATGTGACTCAAAACTTTTACTTGGAGTTTCCAAAATGATTTGTTGCAGATACTAGCTATGGGATTAAATATAGCTTAGATTGTGCTAACACTATTAAGAATGCATTGATGTGCATCTACTTGAAATACATATCTTAAAGAGTAAAAAAGGGAGAAAAAAAAGAATGAAAAGGATTAGACTAAATTCATTATTCCATATCCTAAAAGAAAAAGGAAAAAAAAAAAATATAATGAAAGGATCAGATTGAATACAATCATGCTGAAAGGATCAGATTAAAAAGTCTGACTTTCTTTTGAAATACCTCAAAACCCTGTTTTGATTTGAACTTACATGAGTGAGAGCTGGACCGGGACTCGGGAGTGAAAGGAAGGATGAGCCCAGCACAGTTCTTATAGCTCCAAAGATTCTGTGAAAGAGACAGCTACACACACACACACACAGAGAAATGGGAAAAGTAGCTGTGACAGTGATTGTGAGTTTGTGGGTCACTTCTCTCTCCATCCTTGTTAACCACATAGTTCCTGAGCCTTACATGGTAAGCCCCAAACCCCAAACCCAAAAGAATATGAATGTTTTTGAAAATTTTGCTGATTTTTATTTGGTTGATTGCATAGGATGAAATATTCCACGTAGCTCAGGCACAACAGTACTGCATTGGCAATTTCAGAAGCTGGGATCCCATGATTACCACCCCTCCTGGGCTGTACATCCTCTTAACCTTTTGCATTTTTTATTTTTTATTTTATTTTTACAAATTTTAATAATTTTGTTGAGGAATTTGAACTTCCACTAGTTGATATCTAAATTGCGGATACACTTGAATGGACAATTTAGCCAAGAAAGATTTAATAAAATGAGAGCTTGAAGTGGGTCATATTTAACTTCCACTCATTAATTGGTGTTACAATGTGAATTTTCTACCAATTAACTTCCACTCATTAATCGATGTTTTCTTAATTTTTAGTTGATATTTGAATTGGGGATACAATTGAATGGACAATTTAACCAAGAAAGATTTAATAAAATGAGAGATTGTAGTGGGTCATAATTAACTTCCACTCATTAATTGGTGTTACAATGTGAATTTTGTACCTTGCTTTTGAAATTATGGTTATTAGCTTGAATGTGGCTTCCGCTATTCTTGAACTTGTATTCTGGATTAAGGGCGCGAAGGAAAGAAAAGATTGTATGGAAGTGGGGTTTATAGGTATTATAAATTATAATATTTCACACCGTGACTATTTATTGATGAAACAGTAAGCTGCTTGGAAATAGTAGTTGACCTTTTAGCTGTTCCAAGAATGATTTTCTTTTGATATATCATTTTATGCATGTGATGGGATATCACCTATTTTCAGCTGACGGGTTTAAAATGATGATTATACCATGCTCCATATATTTCCAAATGCCTTACCAGAATAACACACAAGGGCTGCTTAGGTCTCAGTAAGTTATTAGGTTGGCTCATTCCTAATCAGAACAAATATTTTGATAAAGGGGTTGATACATGCGATTAAAAACTTTTGCAGGTACTACCTTTCACTTGTCCATGTTGCTTCTTTGTTTCCAGGCATGTCTATAGTACAAGCAGCCTCATCATTTTCTGAAGTTTGCACCACTGCGATTCTTCGATCTGTAAATGGTGTTTTGGCAGTATTATGCAGTATTCTTGTGTATGAGATTATTACCCTCTTGAGACCAACTCTTAGTGAAGGAAAAGCAACAATTTCTGCAGTGGTCCTAGCTTTATATCCCCTTCACTGGTTCTTCACTTTTCTCTATTATACAGATGTTGCATCGCTTACTGCAGTGCTTGCTATGTATCTTGCTTGTTTGAAAAAGAGTCACTGGTTAAGTGCAGTGGTAAGGTACTCAGCTTAAATCTTTTTTCATTAATCATTAAATTTGTTTGAAAATCAATAGATTAGATAAACAAAGAAATACATAACTTCATTCTAGTGGTAAACTAATTTCATTTTGTTATATGCAGCTTGGTGCCTTGGCTGTTGTCATTCGACAGACAAATATAGTTTGGATGCTTTTCGTTGCATGCACTGGGGTTATAAATATTACTCTGGTCCATCCAAGAGATAATGTCAAATTAAATGATACGGACACAGCTATCAGGAAGTCTAATCGATCAACTTCCAAAGATGATGTTACATCAGGGTCAAATTTGAGACAGCGAAAGTTCAGCAATTCCCTGGGTACTGATAAACATTCTATGCCTAGTGCAAGCTTGGTTTCAACAAACCACTCATCAGGTTTGTTATTTGTAATATATGTAATCGTGTTATGATATGATGAAAGTTAATTTACTGGATTTACTCTCCATTTTCTAAAAGTAATGGAAGATGAGCCTGCCAATATGGTAGTTTTCCAAATTGGTTCTTTCTCCCTCACTATCTACACTTTTTTGTTCTTGATGCTTATGATTCAGTTACTGGCACTGTGTTGCAGGTTTACTTGATGAGGTCAAGGTCATCTTTTTAGCATTATGGCATATGAAGTGGGAGCTTTTGGTTTCCTTTAGTCCTTTTCTCATGGTATTTGTGGCTTTTTTGGCTTTTATCCGTTGGAATGGGAGTGTAGTTCTAGGTATTGTTCATGTTACTTCTTTTAACTTTGAGGCATATGAAGGGCCTTTGTTGCTTGTCTCTCACTGCTTGTCCTGATATGGCAGGTGCAAAAGAAGCTCACACAGTTTCTCCACATTTTGCACAGATCATGTATTTTGGTTTGGTTTCTGCTCTTGCTGTGGCTCCTTTACACTGCAGCAAAGGTCAAGTTGTGGACCTGTTCCGGTCATTTTGGAAGAGAAGGCCCGTCAGTTTCTTTCAAGCTTTCGTAGCTATTATTGCTGGCGTCTTCTCTGTACATTTTTTCAGGTCAGAGAACCAGTTAGTATCCTGAGCAAATTGCTATAGGGATCTTTTTTACTTGCTACACCTAATTGAACTTGATGCTTCTAGAGAAATACTAGCATAAACTTAATTGAAGAGAATGATATTCCTGGTTTTGATCTGTAAATTCATGGGTGTGAATTGGGTTTTGTTACTACTGGTGGATTTACCAAAGCATTCTTATATGAAAGGTTATTTTTTGAGTGCCTTTTGCAATCTCACTTACCTTCTATAGATCCTTTTTGTCCTGTAAAAGTTTTTCTTACATTTTTCTCTAATCCAAGGGGGGAAAGTTTAAGTGGTATTTTTTACTTTAGTAGATTGCAAAAACTGATGTACTTTTAGTTTATGTTACTGTTTCCTCACATGGTTATTTGACTGTTTCAGCATAGCTCATCCCTATCTTATTGCTGATAATCGACATTACCCGTTCTATCTCTGGCGAAAGGTCATCAATGCTCATTGGTCAATGAAATACCTTCTAGTCCCGCTTTATGTTTATTCATGGTTTTCCATCTTCAGTACACTGGGTTAGTACATTGTACAAGCTCCTATCAATATTTGTCACAAATACTTTTTTTCCAACATTTACTGAAAATGGAGCAAATGAAGATATGGTTATTGAATCTTTGCATCCTTCCATTTGTAGTTTCTTTCTGCATCACTAAGGGTGCTTATATCTTTCATTGGCAGGGAAAGTTCAGAGGAAGATATGGGTGTTAGCATTTTTCTTGGCTACTGCTGCAGTTCTGGTACCTGCTCCGTTGATTGAGTTCAGATACTACACAATTCCATTCTATTTCATAGTACTTCATTCCCACATTAATGATTATCAAAGCTGGCTTCTCATGGGACTTCTATATCTAGCCATCAATGTCTTCACAATGATGATTTTTTTGTTCCGGCCATTCCGTTGGGACCATGAGCCTGGGATCCAGAGGTTTATATGGTAGGAAAGATTCTTAGAAATGCTAAAGGCTTCATCATACAAATCAGTTTTGGGTGGTAGTATTGTTTGTCTGGGGATTTACATAGAGACAGGATTTAACTTGTTTTGGTTTGGGTGGAATCCTTGAATGGTACAAGTTGTTTAGTTACACATATGCTACAGGTCGTGATTGCTAACTATATGTCAAGTGAAAGCTGTTGTACTAGTCATTTGTAAAAATAGCAAGATTTTCCATGCGTCCTACAATGGTCATTAGATATAAAATGTTCTACCCCTCAATCCACAGGGAATAACCTATGAGTCCTACAATTAGACATGGCAAAACGGGTCAGAATTTTCTGATCCGACCTGTTTGACCCGCAACCCGATTGATCCGTAACCCGATTGACTCGTTTAAAAATGACCCGTTTTGACCCGTGACCCGATTGATCCGACTCGCCAGTTTTGCCATGCATACTAACGTTGAGTAAATTGAAATTGAGATGTAATTCTTATAAAATATTTACTTATTTTTTTTTACTTAATATGTTATGTATTCCATTATAGATTGTCATTCTTTACTTGTCATTTTCATTTTCTCTTCCTACTTTAAATAGATTGAAGATTATACCAAGATTAGCTTTTAGAAAACTGGAACAAGAGTTGCACCAAATTTTGGTATCAAGTGTTTAGTGGTAATTGATAAATGGTAACAATATCACTAGTAAGAATTTAATCACAGTTAAGGAATTTATAAACAATTGACAGATTGCAACTATTTCAAAAAAAAAAAAAAAACTTGTTTGACAAATACGGGTCAACTCGACCTGACTCGCGACCCGACTCAAGCCGTGATCCGATTGACTCGCAACCCGATTAATCCGTTTAAAAAATGACCTGTTTTGACCCGTGACTCGTTTGACTCACAAACTCGATTGACTCGACCCAACACGCCTGTTTTGCCACATTTACCTACAATCCCAGGGTTCAAGCTCCAAGGAAAAGCATACCAAAAGTAATCTGGATTGCGTTCCAGAGACTGAAAAAAAAATGAAGAAGAAAAGTCATTTCATCATCCAAGACCACCCAGGCTTCCCTTCCATCACTTTGCTGAATCTCTTCCCTTTTCTTTTCTTTATAAATTTCTTGTATTAAATTTAATTGTCCTTAAAAAAGATAAAATTATGCATTTTTCATTGGTCAATATAATCCACGTATTTGAATTTAATTAGAAAACCTAAGGTACTGTATCTAGATTATTAGATTACAATGGTCATTAGATATAAAATGTTTTCCCCCTCAATCCACAGGGAATAACCCATGAGTCCTACAATCCCAGGGTTCAAGCTCCAAGGAAAAGCATACTGAAAGTAATCTGGATTGCGTTCCAGAGACAGAAAAAAAAAAAAAATGAAGAAGAAAAGTCATTTCATCATCCAAGACCACCTGGCTTCCCTTCCATCACTTTGCTGAATCTCTTCCCTTTTCTTTTCTTTTTAAATTTCTTGTATTAAATTTAATTGTCCTTGAAAAAGATAAAATTATGCATTTTTCATTGGTCAATATAATCCATGTATTTGAATTTAATTAGAAAACCTAAGGTACTGTATTTAGATTATTTTCCCATATGGAATTTTCACTGGTAGTATTGTTAGAATTTAGCACTTATGTTTATAAAAGAATAATACAAATCAATTTATGAAAGCCAATGATTTTTTGAGATTGATGAAATTAAAAATGTTAATAACAATTGAGACTTGAAGCTCATAATTTCTTTTGAAAAATAGTCTCTTCCAAGTATTTTTTAGGGTTGAACTTTTCCAGTAATTTCTTCTTGAAATAGTTGGATCCTCTCCCTTGTTCAAATATCTCTACCTAAGTATTTTAGAGGGTTGAATTTCTTTAATAATCCTATGTACCAATCATATGTCCAAATTATTGATAACAACTTACCTTTCACAAAATATAACTTTATAATATATTTTAAATAAAATTTCAAAAAAAAAAAAAAGTTTTGTAAATAGGAAACTTCAAAGATACTAATTTCAAGAGAACGTTTTTGAAACAAAAATAAAATATATTGAAAAGGGAGGAGCTTTTGTTCAATGCATCAGATGAGACACAAGATAGACTCATGATTAATTTTTACATACGTGTTGGGTTTGAATACTTGGTGGGGCAATATCACATTCTATATTCAAATGTACTTACTTAATAAAAGCCAATTGAAATAACCACTTTCACGTGACGAGGCCTTGGTTTAAGCAAAGATGATAAAAGTTACCACATGCACCCAAGTGTAACCAATTGTTTAATAAATAAGTCTCATTTTTCATTAAGCAAATTGCTAGGGGCACCAAAAATATATCCTGAAATTTTTACACACTCCTATTTTTGTATTGTGGTGGAGTCCAGATGAGGTGAATCCTAATGAGATGGTATGAAAAAGTCTGTATATTTTACTGGCTCTAGCACTCTTCTTTCATTAAGGGGGAAAAAGTTGTTGTAGTACGCTAAAAAAGAAAAGGACAAATTGTGAAATTTCTCCTTAATCAACTTTTATATTCTATAACGGTTTTGAGCTATAAAATGGGTCTGAGGTGTCCAATATTTACTACTATTTATTACTCTCATAAATACTAGTAAATAGGGCCATTTTTGTTAAATACCAACTTTATCCTGTAACAGTTGGTTTTTGTAATAAGCTATTAAGAGTATGAGGTATCCAACATTTACTACTACTTATTATGGGGCCATTTTTGTTGAGTAATATATATATATATATATATATATATATGAAATTTTATAAAATAATAATATTTAAATAATATTTTGAAAGCTAAGGAAGACATCAATGTTCAAAATCCACCTTAGTAACTAACTAATTGTTAGTCTTCCATAAAATTAAGTAACTATTCACTATGGTTCAAATCTTTTTTTTTTTTTTTTTCCAAAGTACTAACTAAACAATTTAGTTTCCCATAAAATTGAGTTTCAAGGTACAAAGATATGGTGGTATTCCATTCGTTTGGATTAATAATAATACCTATTAATTAAAAACCAATAGTAGACTTTGTAGCATGGAAGAGTAATGCTAGTGCCACATAAAATTGCACAACTTATACCATAACTCGTCTATAAAATGACACAACTCAGTGTAGGAACTTGTGGTGGTGGGGAGAGTATCAACCATTTGCATGGACCATTTCTCTAAATTATGAAATTAAGTATTTTATTGAATCTATTTAATTAAATCTAGAGAAAGTATAGAGATACAAATTTTGACACTAAGCTGATGTGGCAAATTATTAGTAGTAAGAAAAGAATAATATCAATGATGGGTTAAGATAAGAATTAGAAATAGCATGCCAACTTAATAAATGTAAAAAATATTGTGGAAGATGTAGTGGTAAAAATATTGTAAAATTTTTGTGTGTGACAAAAGGAGGAATATTCTGTGCATTATTCGAGTACTGCATAATTTACCACAGAATTTGTAGTGACGTGGAAACTGGGAGCTAGAAGGTTCCTTTTTATCAAACATTCTATAAAATCCCAAATTCCCAAGACTCAGGATATTGTGTTCTGTTTTGTGTTTGCTGACCATAGAAAGAAAGAAAGAAAAAAGGAGAATAAGAATGTCTGGTCCTCAGTGTTGCTCAAACCCACCAACCTTGAACCCAAATGCTGGAGATGGCCATGTTGAACAGCTTGGTGGACTCAGCACCTATGTCTCTGGCTCTCCCAACTCCAAGCTTGCCATCCTTCTCATCTCTGACGTTTTTGGTACACAGTTTTCTTTGACACTTCACTTTTTTTGCTTGCTTTTGTGGTGTGCTCTAATTTTCACTTCAAACCGTGATCTGGGTGTTGGATTTTGGGTTGTGAGGATACCATTGGGGGGCTGTTTAGATTCATTTTAGGTGATTGGTGGAGGAAATGGTGTTTTGGTTTCTGGAAAAATTACATTTTGAACTCTATAATTTAGGATTGTAACAAATAACAAATGAGACCCTGAGGTTTCAAAATGCAACAAATTTAAGTGCAATCGACTTGTGACTGAGGATTAATATAGGTTTTTGCTGAATTTTTACTTTTTTACACTTATATATATATATATATATATTTAAATTAGCTTTATTTATGAATCTCGGGGAAAATTGATTAGCACCTTCAGTTGTCCTTTGAATTTATATGTTTAGTTGAAAAGCTTTAAATTTTATTTTTGGTAATCTCTAGCGTATTCTGTTCTTGATGATCGGTGTTTGTTCTAGCCATTTATGGAAAATATATTCTTGCCTTCTTTTATGCCATTTATATGTTTGTCTGTGTTGGGCTTGGTTGGGATATAAAAAATGAGTATTAAGGAAGCAGTGGGAATGGATTTGTTGAATAATTGATATAGATGCTGTGGATACATATGTACCTGCTATAAAATATGTAATAGGCTATGTTAATTCATTACCAGTATCATGTTCCATTCCATCTTAACACGTTTGAGTTTTCCTGCAGGATATGAGGCTCCAAACCTGAGGTATGGCTAATTTTCATCTCTCTTTTCTTTGTTTAGTTTATCGGTTTTGCATAGTCTGTCAGATTAGGTTGTTATAACAGTGTTTACGTGTTTGTGAACTCCTTTTACATTATGACTTTTTAGTTTAGGTGACACATATATTTCTTTAAAATTCTGAGCCATCAGTGTGAAACTTAGCTGACTTAATTCGGTCAAATATTAGGCACTTTAAAATACTTTCATTTTTCTCTAATTTGGAAGTGGAGTACAATAGATGATTGTAATTCTCTATTTGAAGCTAGGCCATGTTATTTTGAATAAGTTCAGCAATAAATATTTTTCTATTAAAAGTTGGAGTTGTACCCTACACATTTCAGATACACAGAACTAACATTCTGAAAACTAATTTTATCTGTTTTTTTTTTAATTTTTAATTTTAAAGGAAGCTTGCAGACAAGGTTGCAGCTGCTGGATTTTATGTGGTAGTTCCTGACTTCTTCAATGGAGA
Source organism: Lithocarpus polystachyus (assembly GCA_033629205.1). NCBI lineage: Eukaryota > Viridiplantae > Streptophyta > Magnoliopsida > Fagales > Fagaceae > Lithocarpus > Lithocarpus polystachyus. Next base: position 7,893,874 of record CM066164.1, on the reverse strand, counting down.
TCCCTATGTGCCTGATGATGCTAATAGGCCTATACAAGTTTGGTTGAAGGATCATGGAGTGGTTGGTTCTATCTTTTAATACTTGCATGGAAGTTGTTTATAATTTTGATTTTCTCATGGTGGACCCTTTTGCGAAACTTGAAAATATTGCTGCATTTTTCATTTGAGATTGTGAGTTTGGTATTTTACAACATATTAGGCTGTCTGAATATGTGTGTGGATTTAGCTGCATAACTTCTTTATCGTTATTACTGAAAGTAACAGATTGTTCTTACTTGATAAATTATTAAACTAACTAGCTGTGTAAACCTTTTGTGGCCTTGATTGAAATTGATGACCCTGAAATTGCAGCTTTCAGCAAATTACTACGTGATTTTTAGTATGCACTAATAGTGTCTGAAGCTCTATGATTCTTTCTAAAGGATAAGGGATTTGAGGAGGCAAAGCCAGTAATTGAAGCTGTAAAAAGTAAAGGTGTTTCTGCAGTTGGGGCTGCTGGCTTTTGCTGGGGTGGTGAGTTTTTATCATTAATTCGTCATTCCCAAACTAGCACCCTCGTGCAGAAGTTATTGCTTGTCAGGGAAGAATTGGTTTTGTGTATCTTCATAGTTTCACTATAACCCCCTCCCCTGACTAAGTCTCTTTATTTTTTCTATTGAAAACAAGTTTGATTAAGGATTCTAAATTTCTAACATTTTAAGTCAGATAGCATTTTATTGATTGAAAAAAATGCTGATACTTGAACTTTTGTGCTCTTCTCAGCCAAGGTTGTGGTTGAACTTGCAAAAGCTGAGTTTATCCAAGCTGCTGTGCTATGTCATCCTTCATTTGTCTCTCTAGATGATATCAAGGGTATGGATTCTAGTGCTTGAAATGTGCTAAAGCTTGATATTAGTTTTATTAGATTATTAGTTTGCAATTTCAGAAATTAAAAATGTCTTTTGCACATTCAGGAAAAAATTTCTAGCTCTCATTAATACTCTATCAATTTAAATGTTGGCAGTAATTACAGTATCTGACTCTATAAGTTGCTTTTTCTCCCTTCCTCTTGGGGTCAATGGATATATATATATTTTTTTTGCTACTGGCATACTGATTTGCAATGATTTAATCTTATTTAATGCCTTTTCTGTTTAAAAAATACATTCTGGTTGTCAGAAATCATTTCTTTAACAATGGTGTTTTTGAGTTTTTCTGCATTAAATTTCTTCTGTTTTGGTACAAGTGCAAGGGAAAAAAATAATGGATTGTCTCATAGTTTACTGATCAATATTTGGAATTAATTTCAGGGGTTAAGGTTCCTATTGCGATACTAGGAGCTGAAAATGACCATCTTTCTCCACCCGCGCTCTTGAAACAGTTTGAAGAGGCCTTAGCTGCTAAACCTGAGGTAGGAAAACCAAATCCTTATTTTCTTATGAAATCTTATAATTAATGCCTTTTCCTTTCTAATTATGAAAGCTTCTTTTCTTTATATAAAAAAGAAGGAAATCTAATACTGATGTTTCATCATTCTTTTAATGACGGCAGATTGGCTGTATTTAATTTTTTACATATTAAAATATAGCCAGGAGCCCATTAGCCTGAATTTCATGCTTTAAGTTTAGCATTTGTTTCTTTTAGAGAGTAACTTTTTTGGTCATGTTATTTATTCAGCTTTGTTTTTGCACATTTCTTCAATGATTAGATGACTCTTCAGATAGTTTTTTTGACTTGATAAGTAGAATATTTTTCCCCATATTTTCCCAAATTTTGCATTTATTAAGGATTTTTGGCCTTGGCATTTGATGAATGTTCGTCATAGCATTTTTGGCTTTGGCTCTGGTGGTAAAGAGATAGGTTGGGGTTGGGGTAAGTGTTATCCATCTTTTTGAACAATTACTAAATGTTCATATGGTGATTCATCATCTTGTCTTTGAAATGTCTGAGGTCTGTCTTCGAAACCAGGCCATGGTTTGCCCATGCAATGCATCCATCTTGGTGTAACTTATTCCAAATATTGCATTTTATAATAATAAAATAATGTTTTGATTATTTTCAGGTGGATGGCTTTGTTAAGATATTTCCGAAAGTTGCACATGGGTGGACAGTCAGGTACAGTGTTGAAGATGTTGCAGCTGTGAAGTCTGCTGGGGAGGCCCATCAGAACTTGTTAGAATGGTTTGCTAAGTATGTGAAGTGAAATCGTCAAATTAGATACTTCTGTGATATGACTTGGTTCTATAATATTATGAGTAGCAGTGTGGACCCAGTAAAATGCTAGTTTTCTCATGTGGTTGAGTCTTGAGAGAACCTGGACTTCAATCTGTAGTATGTAAGAATTTGAATGAACTTGCTTATGAATAAAGGGTGAAATAGCATGCTTTATCTGAAAGTATGGCTGTAGTGAGAGCATTGTGTGTGTATGTGGTTCATGTGGTTGTCATTACACCATGCATTCTCTATGTCCATGGCAATATCGGCGCCTTTGGCTCTTCGAGCTGTCTGAGGCTATAGTGCACTGGAAGTGTTGAGAGTAGCTAGACTTCAATCTGTAGTATGTAAGAATTTGAATGAACTTGATTATGAATAAAGGGTGAAAATTGCATGCTTTATCTGAAAGTATGGCTGTAGTGAGAGCAATGTGTGTGTATATGGTTCATGTGGTTGTCATTACACCATGCATTCTCTGATGTCCATGGCAATATCAGTGCCTTTGGCACTTTGAGCTGTCTGAGGCTATAATGCACTGAAAGTGTTGCCTCGGTGGCTGTAAAATCTGTGTGACTGGATTAATTCTGATGAGTTATGACTGAATGCCTTAAATATAGATCATAAATTTGCCGAATGCTTTGAATTGGCTCATGTGACCATGTCATTAATGCATATGTATTATCTCAAAAGTGATCAATGCTGATGCCTTTGAGCTATCAGAGGCTAAGAAAAGCTGGAGAGCTTGCCTCTAAGGTTCTATAAATGGCCGAATTCCTGCCTCATTGTGGGAGGCTCTCTTAATGTTTGCTACGGTCTACATTTCACTACACAGGTTTACTGTGTATGCCAAATCATTCATGCTATCCTTGCAAATATTGTGATAGAATTGTTTCCGTTATTTTTCGAGTGAAAGCAGATGGTGGCATCATGGGCTTATATATATAGAACTTTTACGTTAACCTCTATTACTAAACCTCTGCAGTTATTACTTCGCCAAATAGGCACTAGTAATAAAGAATTATTTGTATTTTTTAAAAAATAAAAAATATTATAATTAAAAAAAAATACATTAATTTTCTTCTGTTCCTCATCTTCACCCAAAAGACAGTTCTTCTTCCCCCAAAAGACAAGAAGTAAGGGATATATTACAAACAAAAAATGAGAGATATGGGTTTATGGGTTTATGTTGGAATTGAAAATTGCACATTTGATTTAGAATTTTGCAGTCTGTTTGGTTGAATTTGGAGGAAAGGAAAAGAAAGAAGAACCACTACTACCGGTATGGTGGGATTCTTCTTTTGGGCTTCTTGCAATTGACAAGGAGGGAGCATAAAGTGTAGAGAAATTCTTCTCCAGCTCTATGATGGTATTTATTTATAGAGATATGGGTAAAATTGGGATTTCAAAATAAAAACAAGGGTAGTTTAGGATAATACTTAAAATGACCAACAGTAACATTACAAATCCTATTTGTGTTTTAACGTTGCAGCTTTGAGGGTCTAATATGAAAACGCAAGAGTCTTTCGTATTTGAAAAAGCCACTTTTTGATAACGTGCGATGACAATAATTTTACCGAACACACATTTTGGGTTTTGGGCTTAAAAACGTGCGTATTGGGCTCTCAAATTGGAACCAAATGCAAACTTAGTGAGTGGTAATAAGTTGCAGCATTTATGGATAGGAGATTATTGTTTTTGAAAGTATGTTTGTGGATTTTTTATTTTTATAACTTTTAGGGACTTGTTAGAAGTAAAATATCAATTTTGCTTTGGGAGGCAAATACAAATGTGTCAATTAACTAATTTAAATATTTTTTGATTCTTAGGGTCAATTTTCATTTTTGAGAGGTAACAGAACAGGTATAATTTTGACCCAAATTTTAAACTTTTTGCATATATGGTGCTGGTTGGGAATGGCCCCATTTAGTCTAAAGAATAGGTCTTTCCCTAATATAGAGGAAGAGTTATTTGAATGGGATCAACATTGTACAACCACTGAACACAAAAGATGAGTAAAATAGTGATGTAGTTTTTTTAAAAAAGAAAGGCTTCTGGCGAAGGATCAAACATATATATAGTATTAAAATATAAATATAAATATAAATATAAATATAAATATATATATATTTATAGTATCAAAAAAAGAAAGGTTTAAAAATTATAATGAAGGATTATATTTTTTATTCTTGTGCGCAATTACAAAACATCAACTTGTGAAATGGGTAAGATAGTGATGTAGTTTTAAAAAAGAAAGGCTTGTGGTGAAGGATCAAATATATATATATATATATATATATATATATATATAGTATTAAAAAAAAAAAAAAAGGTTTATAAATTATAATGAAGGATCACATTTTCTATTCTTGTGCGCGATTAGAAAACATCAACTTGTGAAATGAGCAAAAGATAGTGATGTAGTTTCAAAAAAGAAAGGCTTGCGGATCAAACATATATATAGTATCAAAAAAGAAAGGTTTATAAATTATAATGAAGGATAACATTTTCTATTCTTGTGTTCAACTAGAAAACATCGACTTGTGAAAAATTGATAAGATAACTCCTCTCTCTCTATCTACTTTTTAACAGTTGAAGATATTGGATATGCTCTCAAAAAAGAAGAATCTTTTGATACCCAAATAATTGCCATATAAAATAAGATCTAAAATATATGACTTTAAAAAGTATTTACATTAGAAAGACCATAGCTAGCATTAGCAAGAAATCACTCCGTCCTCTTTAATGAAAAATTGTGGGTTTTAATTAGCTCAACTAATAAAGTCTCTAATAATTGAATAAGAGATTTATGGTTCAATCTTTGCCTACTCCAAAAACCGATTGATTTCATTGTCTGATGATAAAAAGCTATTATCAGAAGTGGACACTATATATTAAAACTCTCTTAAAGAAAATGAAAAATTATCTTTTAAGACAGTCTTATAAAGATATCGTTCTTAAAATATTTATGGTTTCCACATATGTGAATCCCACATGTAAGAGAAATGTCTGACGAGATTGTCTCGTGACAGTCTTATATATTACAATTCTTAATTAAATATTTATTATTCTTTACATGTCCCTTTAGGACACTTGCTAGCAAGTAACATGGCCCAGTTTTTATTTAATGCTAATAGAAGGTGCATTAAAAAAAAAAATGATTACAAAAATTAGGGGTTGGGGGTTGGAATGTAGCGATAAAAAATTATTCACCTCAAAGCTCTGTTTGTTTCACTTTTTAAAACATTTTCAATTAAATATTTTCAAATATTTAGTGTCAATTGTAAAATTTTTCAAATACAAACTCTCTTAAAGAGCTATTATCAGAAATGGACACCATATATTAAAACTCGCTTAAAAAAATGAAAAATTATCTTATAAGACGGTCTTATAAAGATATCGTTTTTAAAACATTTATGGTTTCCATGCATGTGAATCCAACATGTAAGAGAAATGTCTGACGAGATTGTCTCGTGACAATCTTATATATTACAATTCATAATTAAATATTTATTATTCTTAACATGACCCTTTAGAACACTTGCTAGCAAGTAACATGACCCAGTTTTTATTTAATGCTAATGGAAGGTGCATTAAAAAAAATGATTACAAAAATTAGGGGTTGGGGGTTGGAATGTAGTGATATAAAATTATTCACCTCAAAGCTCAGTTTGTTTCACTTTCTAAAACATTTTCAATAAAATATTTTCAAATATTTAGTGTCAATTGTAAAATTTTTCAAATACAAACCACAAAAACTAGTGGCTCAATCACCGTAGCTGCTAGTGTCGGAGGTCCGGTGATCAAAAGCCAATACCAGCAGCTCTAGCTGTTGGATTGTCAACACCGACTATTAGACCAACGACCCAACCATTAAATGGGGGGAGAAGCTTTGTTTATTTTTATAAAATATTTTACCAAATTTATAAAAATAACACGTTTTACAACACCCTACAAAGGATTTTATAGTCAGCAAAAAACATTTTTTGGATTGGTCAAATTTTATAATTAAGCCGGTAAAGTGCTGTAAATATTTTTTGTAAAACATTTTACAATCAAATAGATAGAACGTAAAATACAAAAATAGTACACTGGTTTATGCACTTTTAGTATGTTTTATCCTTCCACCGTCAGCTAAAATATTAACATATTTGTTTGCCTAAGAGTATCCACACCAGTCCATGGAAAAATGTTTCCATTTTACACTTCTAAAACTTACTTTTTCTATTTTACACGCTTATTTTTACAAAACACTTACATCAGTTTGTCTATTATACACATTTATTCAAATAAAATATTCATTTCTTTAATCCAACACAACCCACACAGCCACCTTCATCAGCCACAGAGATTAACGCCTCCGGCTCCCACGGACCAACAAGATCAACGCCGGAATCCACACAAGCCGATCACACTGGAATCCCAAAGCAAACCAGTAAAAAAAAAAGATTGATAAGGCAAGATGGATCAAGCTCAACCAAAAATGGATCAAAACCCATGAGATTCACGACAGCGTTAAGCTCAAGCAGTAAGAAAAGATTCTGGGCTCAAGCTCAACCAGTAAAAAAAGATTCACGGCGGCTCAAGCTCAAAACCCACGAGATTCTAGGCGACGAACTCATCGGAGAAATCCGTTCGTGTTGTAGGCGGCGGGGCAACTAGTTCTCATCGGCGGCTGGGCGATCTCGTTCTCATCGGCGACGGGGCGATCTCGTCTCATCGGCGGCGGGGCGATCGGCGGAAGCTAGAGGAAGAAAAGCTTGATGAGATGAGAGAGAGGGAGGCAGAGAGAGTTGTGCTGTCACTGATATGCAGAGAGGGACGTGAGAGTCCGGTGGAGTGAAGTGAGAAAAAATTATTTTTTTATTATATCCACATGCTACAGTAACCGTGTAAATTTGCACGGTTATTGTAGCAACTTGCAATTATACATGAGTTTACACCCACTGATGTGGGTGTTTTTTTTGCTCAAAATGTGTAAAACTAGTGACTTTTTTCATTTTGCACATTTATACAAAGGCTAGTGTGGATGCTCTAACGGTATACAGGCACATGTTAAGGGACCACTCATTCATTGTATGGTTAGCAACTTCCTTCAATCCAAAACAAGAATATAGAAAACAAGAAGAGGGGTAAGGTCAATAGTAATTAAGCAGATAGATTGTCTAAGAGCTTTATAACTCAACTAACACCTACTAGTGCTTCTAGCAGAGACTTTGACACTTTCTACGGCTTCTTGACGGAGACTTCGGTACTTTTTACTGCTTCTAACAGAGACTTCAGGATTTAAATCCTTGCCCAACTATAAAATTACTTTTTTTAAAAAGAAGTAAATTTATCGCATTAATTATTACAGTCCACTTTTGAGTCCAATTTGCACGGGATACCCAAATTACTCATCTGCTTATTAAATAATGCTTATGGTTGGAGTTTTGACCCATCATTCAAGGTAGAGTGATGTTTGAGTTCAGGGGCCCTCCTTAAAGTAGTCTATAGACTATTACACCCTCATTCCATTCGGCGTGTCATTGGGATTATTGACTACCAGATGTCTAGATTCATTCTTGACAAAGGAGGGCAATATTGGGATGGTATATATATATATATATATATATTTTTTTTTTTTTTTTTTGGTTTGTGGAGAAAATGCTTACAAATAGATTTGATGTAGATTTTTTTTTTTTTTTTTTTGAGAAGGAAGACATCAGAATTTTATTGAAGCAAAGGGGCCAAATCAGCCAGTACAAGATGCTTGATAGTGGGAGGAACTTCTTCCATCCAAATTAAACACTCTGTTAAGCTTGCAGCTAATTTAGCTAAACCATGAGCAACATTGCTGCCCTCTCTCTTAGTGTGAGAGTAGGACACTTCTGAGAAATTTCCAGCAAAGGATAAGGCATCCCTGATCAACAAGCCATAAGCAGCGAGTCCCATTTCTTTTGATTTCAAAGCTTGAGTCACTACCATTGAATCACCTTCCAATATAATCTCATTAAGACCAATGTCAGCAGCCAACTCCAGAGCTTGGGAAGCAGCCAAAGCCTCAATCTCTACAGCTTTGAAAGTTTGGTTAAGTGGTTTGGCTAGAGATGCGATCACTTGGCCGTCACCATTACGAATAACCACACCAATACCAGACCTGTTTATGTCGGGGAAAAGTGCACCATCGTAGTTGATCTTGAGGGCATTTTAGGCAGGGGGGGACCAGGTGATCCGCTGCTGACCCTGACGAGGAAGAGTTGCTGGATGAGATGCTTTGAACTCATAGAATCTGTCCTTTGCAAGCAGCGGCAACTGGGATGAGGGACAACAAGGCTGCTGGGTTCTCAATTGATTTTGTTGGGTCCAAATGGACCAAACAAACATCACAAACAATTCCGGAGTTCTATCATTTTTTATAATCCAAGCCATTAGCTCACCAAAGCACTGGAAAGACACACGACCCCAAAACCCCCATAACTCCAACTCACCCCAAATCCCATCAAGTTCAGCACACTTCCACATTGCATGAAGAATATCTTCATAGCCACCAGCACATCTATCATAGGAAGGATCAGTAATAATCTTTCGACGAACTAAGTTCCTTTTAGTGGGAAGGGAATTCTTGCAAGCTCTCCAAATAAGGTGTTTAACTTTGTTAGGGACCTCAAGGGACCATACAGCCTTCCATAAGCATTTTTCATAGTCTGGAGGTTCTTCAAGTCGGTTGAAGTCCACCTCTTCTCTTAGAAACCGATACCCCAATTTGCATGAGTACTGCCCGTTTGGAGACAAAGGCCAGAACAGAGAATCATCAGCCTCACACCGAGACAGAGGGATCTTTTTAATAAGCTCAGCTTCCTGAGGGATAAAAATATCATCAATCATTTCTACATTCCAGCTTCTGGTTTTAGCATTTATCAAGCACTCAACCGTTGCCTCCTCCATAGACTCCAACACTGGGGAAGAAATTCTAGTTGGATGTTTGATTGGTAGCCAATGATGTTGCCAGATCTTTACGGATTTGCCATTCCCAACCCTCCAGCAAGCTCCCTCTAAAATAACATCCCTTCCCCTAAGAACGCTTCTCCACGCATAGGAAGCCGAGGCCAAGTCCTAAGCTTCTAAAATAGAACAATGGGGGAAGAATTTAGCCTTGAACACCTTATAGAAGAGTGATTCCCTATTGTTCAACAGTCGCCAAGCTTGCTTTGCTAAAAGCGCATCATTAAAATGGATTAGATCTCTAAAGCCCAAGCTGCCAGCTAGCTTTGATTTGGTAAGAGCATCCCATCGCATCCAATGGATGTTTCTTCTATCTCCACGTTGTCCCCACCAAAAATTTTTGACCAAAGCTTCAATCTCATGACAAAGACCCAAGGGGAGTTTAAAACACCCCAATAGCAAAGGTCAGGATGGCTTGGATTACTGACTTGATTAGAACTTCCCGACCAGCTTGTGATAAAAGCTTACTTTCCCAGCCTTGCAACTTTCTCCAAACTCGCTTCTTAATGTAGTTAAAACTAGCCTTCTTACCCCTTCCCACCAAGGAAGGAAGCCCAAGATATTTCTCATAGGACCTGATTTCTTGGACTCCTAAAAGACCTTTGATAGCATCTTTTGTTGCTTGTGGGGTAGATTTACTAAAGAACAAAGTTGTTTTTTCCTTGTTGATCTTTTGGCCGGATGATTGTTCATACACCCCAAGGAGCTTTAGAATGTTGCTGCATTCCTCAAAATTAGCTCTACAAAATAACAGACTGTTATTTGCAAAAAACAGGTGAGTTAGTTTAGGGCCTCTTCTGCAAAAAGAGAAACCCCTGAGATCACCTACTCTAGCTGCATCTTCAATCAAACCATGCAGCCCCTTCGTACATAGAAGGAAAAGGAAGGGAGAGAGGGGGTCACCTTGCCTAATCCCTCTAGATGGTGTAATAAGACCCTGGGGTTCCCCATTAACCAATATTGAGTAAGAGACAGATCTCACACAAGCCATAATCAGAGTTATCCATTTTGCACAAAAACCCATTTTCACCATGAGAGTTTCCAAGTAAGTCCATTCAACCCTATCGTAGGCCTTACTCATATCTAGTTTAAGGGCCATAAAACCTGTTTTACCATAAGTTAGATTTTTCATACAATGTAATGTTTCAAAAGCCACTAGGATGTTGTCTATAATAAGGCGATCTTTTGCAAAAGCTGACTGGTGCTCAGTGATAAGATTAGGCAAAAATTTCTTTAGTCTATTTGCTAGGACTTTTGAAAAGATTTTGTACAGGACATTACACAGACTTATTGGGCAAAATTCAGTAACCAATTCAGGGCTGTCCACCTTGGGAATAAGGGTAATGAAAGTATGGTTAATAGGGGAAGGCAAAATACCTGAGTTCAACCACGTGAGGATAGAGTTAATCACATCCTTATTCACCAAAGACCAAAAGTGTTGATAGAACAACGGAGGCATCCCGTCTGGGCCAGGGGCTTTTAATGGCGCCATTTGTTTAATAGCATCCACGATTTCCCACTCATGAAAAACACCAACCAAATCAGCATTCATTTCTTCTGTTACTACCTGGGGAATTTTGTCTAGAGCCCCACACTGGCTTGCCGGACAAGAGGAAGAGAAGAGCTCGGTGTAAAACTTGATAAAGGCTTGACCAATATCCTCTGTCTGATTCAGCCACCTCCCAGTAGGGTCACGGATGCCAAGGATTGAATTTTTACGGAGTCTCTTGGTGGCTTTACTATGGAAGAATTTAGTGTTGCTATCTTCTTTACTCAACCACAGAACTCTAGACCTTTGGCTCCATAATCTAGATTCTCTATCGATCAAAACATTAATCTCAGCTTTTAAGAGACAAACATATGAGTTAATACCAGTTCTCATCGCTTCCACCTCAGCCGCAACCAGCAACTTCTTTTTCTCTGCCAATGTCCTTCTCACATTTTCGAAGCAGTTATTATTCCACCAAGTTAAGTCCTGTTCACACTTAGCTACCTTCTTTAGAATTGCATTACTAGGATTCGAACATTCAGTACTTGTCCAAGCAGCTTCAACAGTTTTCCCGCATCTATCATCCGAAAGCCACATTTCTTCGAACCTAAACACTTTCCTCCTCCTCGGAATCTCCAAGCCAGACAAGTTAATAAATAAGGGTAGTTAATCTGAGGAAAAGCAGTGAAGGTGGTGGATTTTTGTACCTAGGAAAAGTAAGAACCAGCTATTCGTAGCTAAACCCCTATCCAAACGTTCCCAAATAGACTGCCCAGACTCAAAATGTTTGCTCCACGTGTACTTAGGGCCCACAAATCCCAAATCCATAAGCCCACATTCATCAATTACGTCTCTGAAGAGTTGCATCTGATTAAAACTTCTTAAAGCTCCACCCCTTTTTTCTTCTTGTCTAGTAATTTCATTGTAGTCACCAGAACACAACCAAGGAGTGTTTTGGTTACTGTTCAAACTTCTGAGCTTAGCCCAGGCTTCATTCCTTTTTGCTGCATCGGGTTCACCATAAAAACATGTGAACCGCCACTCGTCACTTCCATTTTCATTAATAACAGCATCAATGTAGTATTTGTGGGATCCAACTACCTTCAAGTTTACTGAATTTCTCTAGAACAGAACCAGACCACCCCCTCTGGTAGGACGAGGAACCACCCACATTTGATCAAAATTAATGTAACTAAGTGTACGTTCTAGCCTTGCTTCATCTGCTCATGTCTCGGCTATAAAGACGACAGAGGGATCTTTTGCCCGTAAAATCTTTACAAGCTCTTTCTCTGTACGTAGGTTCCCAAGCCCACGATAGTTCCATACTAAGAGATTCATTGCATTTGGCGGAGCTGGAGACCAGCATCCGCTAATATCTTAGTTTGAGAAACATCTCCCATGGAAACCTGGCGCCTCTTGCCTAGTAACTCCAGGGGAACTCTACTGTCATTCTGGTTTCTTTTTCCCAATCCAGAGATAAGCCCCTCCTCAGTAGGGGGCTGGTTTGTACCTACTGTCCTCACAAGTCGACTCCACTTCCCCTACAGAGGTGATTGGGAGGGGGAGGGTTTGATGTTGGTGGTATCACCTAGAATCTGAGGGGCTAGATTTTCCTTTTGAGGAGTTGGAGTATGTGTCGGAGGAATTACCATAACAGTAGGGTGAGCTACCTCAGAGAAGGAAGTACCCCCCTTCAGCCAATTCATCGAATCAAATTTCCTAATGCCCTCATCAATCTTAGCAAGTTTAGAAAGGTAGAGGGAGTCAGTAGGATTCATCTCCGAGAGTTTTGTGGAAAGAAAATTCGGAGTTAAGCTATTTCCAACCCTTGTTTCCCCTAAGGACTCATCTTTTCCTAAAGTAAAGGCAATGCCAACATGAGAAAAAGAGTTTGAATTAGTCGTGTTACCTCCCAATTCCGTTACCAAGACGGGCTGCACCACAGTTGATTCACCCATGGGGCAGCCTACCTCCCCTGTACCTGGGGCCGCCACATCCCCAGCTTCCTCTCCTGAAGTCTCCTTTTCAAACCACCGAGGTACATAAAAAACATTCCTACTCCCCCTCTGGAAAGGAGGAGCCCTTAAGAACGAACCAAACTGCTGTTTTTCCGTTGACAGTGATCCCTTACTCTGAATCCACAATTTGCATTGTTTATCATTGTGGTCTAGGTAACCACACCAGTAACACATGTTCGGAAGCCTTTCGTACTGAAAACAAACCCAAGATATTTCACCATTCTCCATTGTAATTATCCTACCTCTACATAGAGGCAGAGAAATGTCAATATTCACTCGAACCTGAAAGAAATTCCCACCATCATCCTTTGTGGACTCAGGGGACCTGCAGACCTCCCCAACAATGTCACACAAACTTTCCGCCACCTTTCTTGTCATGAAGCTAAGAGGGATATCGTGCACCTGAACCCAAAACCAAGCCTTATCAAAGATAAGATCTTTAACTTGTGAACCTTCCTCATATCTTTTCAAGACCACCGGGTGTTTGTCAAAAGTCCAAGGTTGGTTTTGAAGGATCCTTTCCACATCTTGGACATTATCAAACTCAAATAGGACTATATGGTTGCCCAGATTGCGAATCTTGAACCCATTTTGTGATCTCCACAACTGCTTGTAGGCGCGTACCATTGCCTCCATTACTAGAAAGCGGGAGGTGAGAAACTTAGCCACCACTACAAAAGCTTTAGGCTTTTGTGTTCGTGGAAGACCAAAGTCAGTATTTTCCCTCTTCGAAAGAGAAAAATGACTCCAATCTTTAGTTAAGTCTTCCATGAGGAGAAAATTTTTTTAAATAGGGGACCGATGAGGAGGATGAAAAGAGATTAGATGAGAAAGCAAAAGGAAAAAGTGTTTCCCTAACCCCACAAAGCAGAAGATCCACTAGTCTCGAGATACCCCTTTGGAGGCTCGAGAGGAATAAGGAGCGCTGAACAAACAAACGGACCAAGAAAAACAGATCTCCTTCTCAGAAGGGACAAAAACTACTACTGCCTAAAGAAAAGGGAAAGAACCCTTCTCTCTTGATGGCAGAGAGACCCAGATTTGATGCAGATTTGAATTTTGGATGTCATGGACACATCAAAAAGTGTTAAATAAGTTAAATTACAATACTCTTGACTTGGACTTTTAAATCAATATTTTTATGTTCATCACATGCATTTTTAACTAATTCATATCATATCATATAATATATAATAAAAGTTATGAGTTACGACAAATATGTTATAATTAAACACCTAAATTACAAATAAAAAAAAATAGTTTCATTTTCTATTTCCTTTTTCCTAATGCCATGTAGATAATCCTTTTGCTCTTTTATTTTCAATTTATTAGCCAATTTTTCTCGTTAATTTCTCTCAATCTTTTCATATTCTCCTTTTCTTCATATTTAAGTTCTAAGAATATACATTTGGTTCCCCCAAATTATAAATATCTCTCTTTTTAACTAGACTTTTTTTTTCTTAGATGTGGTAACATCGCAAACATTATGTGTTTCTTTCACTTTTTAAGAATTCATTTTTATTTTGTTATTTGTTCCAATTTGGCTTCTTCTTCTTCAGGGGCGGACCACTTAGAAGGGTAGCCCCCTCCAAACTTTTCTAATTTTATAAAATTACCCCTAAAGCTTCCTAAATTTTTCAAAAAATATATGGTTGGTCCCCCAAACTTCTTAAATATTAGATTTTTACCTCTAAATTTACCTAAAATTTGCAAAAGAAATATGGTTAGTCCCCCCTCCCAAACTCTTCATATTTCTTATATGATAGTATTAAATTGATTCAATTTTATATTTTTTTATTATAATTATTTTGGCCCTCATTCATAATTATTATTTTTTTTTTTTTGGGGGGGGGGGGGGGGGGTTGTTTAAGACGGATTCTAATCTTGAGATTTGAGTTGATTCGCTTTGTTTGTGTTTGTTGTTATTATAACTAGAATACAAGATAGTTGAGTTGATTTGCTTTGTTTGTACTTTCTTTTTTTTTTTTTTTTTTTTTTTGCTGTTGTTATTGTTATTAGATAGGCTCTTCCTTTCAGTTTGATGATGCAAATAGAATAGTCACCTTTCAACAAAAAAATAAATAAATAAATAATAATAATAATAATAGTGACACTTTATACTCTACTGGTCTCGTCAATTTTAATTAGCCAAACTAAAGGGTGAACAAATCCCATAGAATGAGCTTGTGTTTTAAGTTACTACTATAAGAAAAAAAAAAAAAAAACTAATAGTTATATTTTGTGCAAAATAATCTAATTATATGTTAATTAATATTATTTTATGGACAAAGTTTAGCTACAAATTAAACTTAGTTGTAGCCTAAGACTACAACTCTCACTTAAAAAAATTAACATGGTTACAAATTTTGAAAATTTAATTGTTGGATTGCATTTTCTTTATATTTTTAACACACATGTAAAATTTTGTACCAGTCGAATTTTATCTGTTATTCGATCTATAAACTTATTTTTTATGCATAATTTTAGACTACAAAAAATTAAAATTTAAACATTTGATTGATAACATAACTATATATTGATCTTTGATCTTCTGAAAATTTTGCAAATATAAAGGATATAAGAAAAAAATGTAATCCAACAGTAGATTTCTCAAAATTCACATCTTGTAAAAAAAAATATATATATATATTGAGTAGAGTTGTAGTTTTAGGCTACAACCAAATTTGTTGTCAAACTTTGTCCTTATTTTATATAATTAACCTCAACTATGTCACTTCTTCCTTTCAGGCTTTTAGCACACTCATAGTACTCCCATATTATTACCAGCACTTTACTTTTATTAATCATTTGGGTCCAATTTTGTACCTCAATTGATTGGTACCTCTTAATATTTTCAACAGGGAGATTTAACATTCAAATTCCCCTATTATAACTATTGAATTATTAAAAAATAAAAAGCTAGCTCTTGTGGCAAAACATTGTTGGTAAATGGCAAAAGTGATTTTAACTAAGATTTGGTCGTTTAATTCCAAAATTCTTGACAAGGGAGATGTCTTCAACGAAGCATCAAATTAATAATTATCTTTTGGGTATCAAATAAAATTTTAAGAGAATAGTATATTTATAATGAGTTCTTTTACCAGGTCTTAATTAATTATCATAGGTTGACTTAACACACACACAAAAAAAAAAAAAAAAAAAGAAGACAAAAATGCAATTCGTTGAGTTTGGTCAATTGTCATTTTGTCCCGTAAGTTTTATTTTTGTTAATTTAGTCCTATAAGCAAATGAGTTAATTTCATGCTATAGAATGTTTCAGTTTTGCTAGAAGAATGAAATGTTTTGGTACTAATTGATCTGGTATATAGCTTTGGGGTTACTACTATGAGATAGTCGATCGTGGATGATAGAAAAAAAATGATAGATTCAAAGTGATCGTCCACCACTTATAATTGATCATCTTATCAAGTTGTGGAAAAAATAACCCTTGTGGCGAAAAATATGACAACTGATATAATCCTAAAGGAACTTATATTTTAATTTAATGCATGTTTGACTATTTAGGGACCTAAATTGTCTTATATAAAATCAGCAGTGACACGAGAGATGACACAACATGACCCATTGCACACTAGTGGGGTGGCCCAAGCCATACTTAACAAGTTGTGATTGGTAAAAAATAAAGTGGTAATAATAAATGGGAAATGTTAACTAATTTCCTTGGGAGAATGATAAAACAATAAATGTTGTTGATAGCTTTTTATATTTTTCATAAGAGAGGTGCTACGTCCACAATATTTTTCACAACATTTTCACAACAAATCATAAGTGGTTAGTTGTTATTGGTTTAAATTTGAACCTAACACTAAGATTACTTTTTTGCCCCAATATTAACAACGAGTAACAACCTGCCACTTAGGATTT
The DNA here is from genome assembly GCA_033629205.1 of Lithocarpus polystachyus. NCBI lineage: Eukaryota > Viridiplantae > Streptophyta > Magnoliopsida > Fagales > Fagaceae > Lithocarpus > Lithocarpus polystachyus. Next base: position 7,877,308 of record CM066164.1, on the reverse strand, counting down.
GTTGTAAAAATGTTGTGAAAAATGTTGTGGGCATATCATTTCTCTTTTCATAAAAGTGGTATCAAAATTTTCTTTTTATGATTTATTAACAATTGCCTTAAGGATATTCGTTAACATGACCTATAATAAATGGTTCTCTTTTCTTGTAAACAAGTACTACCACAAAAAAGAAAAAAAAGAAAAAAAGAGTGGAGATTGGTGGAAAGAAAAAAAAAAAAAAAGTAAATTAGAGCCGTATAAAAATAGGAAAAATTATTGTGTACTTCTAAAGTACCATAAGTGCGTACTCTTTCTTCTCACATGAATATTAAATCTCATTAATTAATAGATACTGTTAACGGGTGCTGTACAACACTTGTTAATAATTCATTTAAAGAAAATTTTTATAGGAAATGAAAAAAAAGTAATTAATATTTTGATAACTTTTTTCATTTCTCATAAAAGTGGTATCAAAACTTTCTTAAACTGGATTATTAAAAAGTACTGTACAACACTTTCTAACATTTTTCTTAATTAAATTCATGGTAAAATTTATTATTTATATAAGGAAAAAAAGTGCACATTTATAATCCTCCAAAAATTTATAATAATTTTTTCAAAAATAGACCACTCAAACTTGACCGGTCGTTATCATGAATGACCTACTTTGATGATAATAAATAGTCCAGTACATGTGTAACGTCATTGATGACGAGAAAGTAAATGGCACCCGACCTATAGCGCAGACCAGGTGGTGACCCATCACATTTATTATTTCAACCCGTATCCCTTTACAAAAATCTCATATCCCCAGAGACTGGATGTGTGTTTGTATTTGTGTTTGTGACTTTTTTGTGTTTTGACTGTTTGTGCTGCTTTGCTGATCAAAGAAGAAGAAGAATTATGGCAGGACATCAGTGCTGCTCTAACCCACCAACTTTAGACCCAACTGCTGGAGCTGGCCATGTTGAACAACTCTGTGGTCTCAGCACCTATGTCACTGGCTCCCCTAATGCCAAGCATGCCATCATTCTCATCTCTGACATCTTTGGTATTTAAACATTTCTTTGACACTTGGCTTCTTTACTCACTTTTTACCGAGGCAACAATCTTCACGGCTGTTGAGTTTTTATTAGTTTTCGTATGGATTCTTTACATACATCATTTTAAGAACTTATCACCTGATCAGTAATTATAAAATATTTTGTGAAATTGATTAGCACCTACAGTAATCATTCGGAAATGGAAGTTCCTTTTCCTCGGAAATTCTGTGATAACATAGGGGCCTTGGAGTTGGAAAACCCGAAAAAAGAAAAAAGGAAAAACAAAAAGATTCTTATTAGTATCAGAGGTTGATATTTTATCTTCATTAATCTGTATCTATATATTGCTTCGAAAATTGAGTATATTTTTCTAATGATTGGAGTGTTGGCGAAATCACACGGTAACAATAGGAAAATGTTTCTCTCCAAAACACTTAAAAGTTTTTCATGCGTCTTTTTATTCAATATGGATTTAGAAAATTTAACCATTAGATTACATATTTTTATTATATTCTTCGTAGTTGCAAGATTTCAAGAAGATTAAATATCAATACCATGTTATTAATTAAATGTTTAAATTTTAAGTTTTTGTGGTATAAAATTATGCATTAAAAAATAATTTTATTGATTGAAAGTAAATAATATCCGATTTGAATGAAATTTGACTCTTGAATTAAGAATATAAAAAAAAAAATGCAATTCAACTGTTAGATTTTTAAAATTCACATCTAATAAAAATATATAAGAGAAGTTTAAATGATTTTTCTCCAAACTAGTTTGGCTGGAAACTTTATCCGTAACAAAACTCTTTAATATAATATTATATAATACTCCTTAATATAATATTGTGTTAATTATTGTTACACACTCGAGTTAAAACCGTGTTTTAAAAATACAATTTCATTTATGATTATGAGATGGTGAAATCATGTTTAAAAACACAATTTTACAATTATATAACACGATTTCAATTGTGTCTTGTACACAATGTTTAACTATTACAGCTCATTATACTATACAGTGAGACATTACTTAATTTAATAGTTTATATATATATATATATTAAATTAGTTCTTTTTCTTTTTCTCCTAACTGAGTGTGAGAACTTAGAATAATATTGTAAGTAATTAAATTCATCATTTCTTATTATTTCAAAAGAGAATTGGTAATTTGTTATAGGATTAAAACGAGAGATTAAGTACACCGAAATCCAAACCCTCCCCTGTATAATTTATCAGAGAGACGGAGACCTTTAGTCACAAGTGTATTTGTTTTAGGCATTCACGTAAAAAAAAATTGCTTATTTATATATTGTTTTTATACTATTTATTCGTTTTTCTATTCTGGGCTTGGTTGGGTATCGAAAATTAATATGGAAGTGGTGAAATTCTTGTTGAACAATTATTGGCTACGTTAATTGATTCATTACCACTATCATGTTCCAATTTTTTGTGCATGATTTTTCCTGCAGGATATGAAGCTCCAAAATTGAGGTATGCTTAATTCTCTCTGTTTTCTTTGTTTAGTTTATGGATTTTGCGTGGTCAATCAGATTAGGCTGTTTTTAACAAGTCATTCTGTAATGCATAACTTAAATTGTGGTTTTTCGTTTAGGTGGCATATATTCGTTAAAATTCAGACCAATCACTCTGAAACTTAGCTAGCTCAACTTGGTCAAATAGTGGTCACTTTCAAATACTTACATTTTTCTTTCATTTAAGAAGCAGAGTGTAACAGAAATAACATACGTGTAATGATCTATTCAAAGCTATATTAGGCTGTTTTGAATAATAAGTGCAACAACCAGGATTTTCCTACCAAAAAGTTGAAGTTGTGATCTATCATGCATGTTCATAGAGACACTCACAAATAATCAACATTGTGAGTTTGTGCTTTTCTTTGCTTCTGAAACTAATGTTAGCTGCTTTATATATAAAAGGAAGCTTGCAGACAAGGTTTCAGCTGCTGGATATTATGTGGTAGTTCCTGACTTCATACGAGAACCCTTTGTGCTTGAAGATATTGCTAATAATCCTCTAGAAGTTTGGTTGAAGGATCATGGAACGGTTGGTTCTAGATTTTATTTTTTTCCTGGAAATTGTTTATAAGTTTGTTTTTTACTTATCAAAAAAAAAAAAAAAAAAGTTTGTCACAGTGACCCTTCTGTGAAACTTGAATGTATTGCTACATTTTCATTTGAGATTATATTCTGAAGGTCTCCATTGTGGAGTTCGGGTATTTTGCATATTAGGTTGTCTGAATGTGTGAATTCAGCTGCACAATTGCTTTATTTTTATTGCTGTAAGCAACAAATGGTTCATACTACATAAATTATTGAACTAACTGGCTGTGTCCACCTTTTGTGACCTTGGTTAGAATTGATGACCCGCTGACCTTAATATTTCAGTTTTCGACTAATTGCTATGCAATTTTCAGTTTGCACTAATAGTATCTGAAGCTCAATAATTATTTCTATAGGACAAAGGATTTGAAGAGGCAAAGCCAATAATTGAAACTTTGAAAAGTAAGGGTGCTTCTTCAGTTGGGGCTGCAGGCTTTTGCTGGGGTGGTGAGTTTTCCTCTATTAATTCTTCTTTTCTTTCTTTTTGTGTATCTTTATACATCATTTTATTGCTCGAAAAAAATGCTGATATTTGAAATTTTACATTCGTCTCAGGTAAGGTTGTGGTTGAACTTTCAAAAGTTGAGCTTATCCAAGCTGCAGTGATACTACATCCTGCATGGGTCACAGTGGATGATATCAAGGGTATGCATTTGAATGAATACAACTTTTTCAAGAGCTTTATATTAGTTTCACTGGATTGTTAGTTTGCAAATTCAGAATGTAAAGTGTCTTTTGAAGGACTCTCAAGAAAAAACTTCTAGCTCTTGTTATACTCTAGCAATTAAAATATTGGAAGTAATCAGTAATCACAAGTACCTGACTTTATAAGTTTCCTTCTTTCCTTTCTCTTGTGGTAAAAGGATATTTATTTGCTATTAGCATGCAGATTTACAAAGATTTAATCTTACTTAACTCCTTTTCTGTCATAATTTTGCATTTCCCCTAGTTGTTGGAATCAATTCTTGTTCCAATATTTTTTTCCTACAATCAAGTTGCTTGCAGACCAGGACTTGCTAAATTTATCTATTTTCTATTAAAAGTACAAGTACAAGGAAGAAAAAAAAATTAACAAATTTGTGTCATAGTTAACTGGTATTTGGGGATTGATTTCAGGTGTTAAGGTTCCCATTGCAGTAATAGGAGCTGAGATTGACCCTATTGCTCCACCCGAACTCTTGAAACAATATGATGAGGCCTTAACTTCTCAATCTAAGGTAGGAAGATCAAATCCTTGTCTAGTTTTATTTTAAATTTTTTATATCCATTTTTATATGATTCTTTACAGTGCTTAGCTGTTACATTATTTTATATACCTCAACCTTTTCTGGTTATGATTTTTTCTTCTTCTTAGATAATAGGTAATAACATTCTGGTAATAATGCTGGTTCATCATTCTTCTATTGAGGGTTGACTGGCTGCATTTAATTTTTTACGTATTGGAATATTTGGAACAAAACCAAGATCCTTTTAGCCTAAATTTCATACTTTTAGCATTAGTTTCATCTGAGAGTATTTTTCTTGGCTTTCTGGATGAAAGAATGAATGGTAACAGAGTGTACACCCTCACTAGTCTTGTGTTATGTGGCCAGGCGCTTGCTAAAGCATGCTCATGCCATATCTCTAGATCCCTCCTGTATTGATATAAGATTTTTGGCTTGATAAATTACAATTTTTGGCAAGCTAACTGCACTTAAATGCTTGATTACGTCTTTCTTCTATGTAACAAAAACTTTTCAAAACATGAAATTGGTTACATGAATCTTTTGCCTTATCCTCTGTTATATCATGACTTCCTCTTTGGTCTTTTCTTGGCATTTTGGCTACTAATGTTAACCATGGCATCTTTGTGCTGGGCTTTTGTCGTAAACATATAGGTTGGGGCTGGCTAAGTAGGCGAAAATGGGTATTTATCTCTAATTTGAAAACTATGTAGCAAAATGTCCATGTTTTGAGACATAGCAAAATGCCTCTGTTAAGGAACTCGACTTTAACAAAATCGAATTCAATGTAAAATTTGATATTCTCAAAATCAAATTATGTGAATATTTTTAAGTAGAACTTGACATTAGTTCCACTTAAATTTTTCAAAAAAAATTTAATTGGCAAAATATGCATAGTAATCGATATTGTTAATGTCGAGTTCCATCTATAACTCGATTTTGTTAAAATCGAGTTTAAAAAATAAGGGTATTTTGCAATATAGTTTTCAAATTAGGAGTAGACATCCATTTTGGCCGGTGTTAAGTGTGTCAAATCTTTTCAATCAAACACATAAATTTTCATCCCGGTGATTCATCATCTTGTCGTTGAAACACCTTAACTTAGGTCAATCTCTTCTTACTAGGGCTATAGTTTTCTCAGCAATCAGCAATCAGCAATCAGCAATCAGCAATCAATCCATATTGGTGTAACTTTTTCCGATGTTCTCCCAATTTTTGCATTTGATGATGGATCTTTGGCTTTGGTTTTGATGATGTGATCATAGAATCTTTGGTTAGTGTTATTAAATCATTTTAAACAACAAACAGATATTCATCATGGTGATCTGCCTTTTCCTTAAAATACCTTTTAACTAACTTAGGCCAATCTTTCACATTGAGGCTATAGCTTGTTCGTGCAATCAATCTACTTTGGTGTTACCTTCTCTAATGTTTTCCTAGTTTTTCCATTTGATAGTAATCAAATAATGTTTGATTCTTTTCAGGTGGATTTCTATGTTAAGATATTTCCAAAAGTCATTCATGGGTGGACAACTAGGTACGAGGATGAAGATGAAGTAGCTGTGAAGTCCGCTGAGGAGGCCCATCAGAACCTGTTGGACTGGTTTGCCAAGTATATTAAGTGACAATGTCAAATTTGCTACTTGTGTGCTACGCCTGGGTTTTATATTATTATTATTATATGAGTTACAGTGTGCGCCTAGTCTAATATTGTTCTTTCCAATTTCATCAAAAAAAAATATTGTTCTTTCCAAATGCTAGAGTAATAAAACTTCAGTATGTAATATGTAATAGTCTGATCAAATCAATTTGTGAATTATTGGTACAAGTTGCATGCTTTATCCGAAAGCATGGTTGTACTACTACTACTACTACTATACTAGTGAGAGCAAAGTTTGTGTGTAATGTGTGCGCGGTGGGTTTCTTTGTATTGCTTCTGAGGCTGTATAAATGGCCAAAGATTCTGCCAAACAGTGGCGGCTCCACTTGTATGTGAGGGTGGTCACACTGGCCAAAAATTTTTTTTTTATACTAAGATTAAAAAAAAAAAAAAGAAGTTTAAATTAATCGATCTAGAGACCACCCTAACTTGAAAAAAAAGTATATATATACTTACAAAAAAATATTATATACTATATCAACTTATTTTGACCATCCTAATAAAAATGTTAAACAACACAACCTGAGAATCACAAGAATTTGAATTCAACAAAAATAATAGTAATGTTATATTCACAATATTTTCACAATAAATTTTATGTGGTAAGTTCTTACTAATTTTAATGTTGGCTCAATATTGACATATTTTATCTACCAATAATAACTTGTTACATAAGATTTGTTATGAAATTGACAAACTGTTGTGGTCACTTTATTATTCTTATATCAGCATTTTCAATTTTTACTTTATTTCTAATTAATCTTTTTTTTTTTCCCTCTCTTTGCTAGTACAAAAATTGTAATATTTCATGTATTTACGTGTTTTTTTTGTAATGTTAATATGTTCAAGTTGTTTCTTTATTAAATTTTGTATAATTTAAATTTCTTAGTCACCACCCTAAAAAAAATTCTTAGAGCTGCCAAAGTCTTGTCTCATCCTTGGAAGGTCTCTTAATGTTTTGCTACAGCAGGACTGGCATAATGTCCCAAATCATAGGTTCTGGGAAGTGTAGTGTCCCAAATTATTCATGTTTGTGCTAACCTTTCAAATATTGAGATGGAATGAAAATAAGAATCATATGTAGATGCGGCTACATTGAGCAACACAAAGATATAAATTCTGGTGTCTTCTCCGCCTGGCTTAATATCATAGTTTACAATGGCTTCATGCTTGAAGCGAAATCTCTCGACTTGTTTATTGTTGGAAGCGGAACCCCAGTGATCTTGGGCTCTTGCAACAATTTGCTACTTGTCCATTGTTGTTCTTATCTTTATCTGTGGAACCCATCTTCTGGTACACATGATATGTTTGAATTAGACTATGATATTTTGGATTATCCTCGTTCTGTACTCGTGTGTGGACTTGGTTATGATTCTTCCTCTGATGATTACAAGGCTGTGTTGGTATCCCATACAGTAAGTCCACCAGGCTCACCCAACAGTTATTATTATATTTTTGAATCTTTTACCATCTCTACCTACTCTTTCAGGACCAATACTTTGAAAGAAATTGATGACAATGAATTTCCTAACAATTTTGATTCTGACACCCAAGGGGTTACTTTGAATGGAGCTCCCCATTGGGTTCTTCGCCGTGAATATGATAGGGAAGTCAATTCTAAATCTTTAACAATGGTGCTGGTTTATTTTGATCCGGCTAAAGAACACTTCTACGAGTTGCCATTACCATGCATGTTAGATAAGCATTCAGAGTTTGAGCTGGGGGTTTTAGGTGGATGCCTTTCTCTATCATACTGCTATCACAATGGAAGCCACTTTGAGACTTGGGTAATGAAGAAATATGGGGTGGAAGAATCTTGGGAAAAATTGTTTGTCATTCCCTATTTTGAGGAGCATTTGAGGCCTATGTGTTTCACCAAAAACAGTGATGTTTTAATGGAGGTGAACGGAGAGGAAATAGTTATCTACAATCTTCTAAACAATTCTAAAAGAACCGTGATCCCAAATATAGAGTCAAATTATTGTGGGTTTGGATGGTGTGTATATAATGTGGAGAGTATGGTTCTTCCATATGCTGAGCAAAGGCTAAACCTTTCTCACCACAATGATGAATTAGCAATGACCACAGAATTAGAAGAATTTGATGGGTCCCTTATGAGCACAAGATCACAACACAGTGATGGGAAAAGGCAGAAAAGAGAGAATTAAGTGCAAAAACAAGATGAGATCATTGTCAACGTTTGCAAGGTTTAATATATTTAGAAGAGGGCTACTCCAATTTTCAACTTCATTTTGGAAGTCCAACAAAAGAAGGAAAAACAATGGCAGGATTTAGGCTTTTTTTTTTTTTTGGTTTAATTAGTAGAAGATGTGAGGAGAATACTAATTAATGTTAGTTTTAGATAAGTATTTAGTAATTAGTATTATCAAAAACTTTATAGTTAGTAGTATTATCGTGTCATGGTATTAAAGTAATTAATATATATTGCTTCAGGTTACTTCATTTATTGTGTTTATTTATGGTTTAAAGTGCATATGTTGCCTTATTTATTTTTGGTGAGGGATCACCATTTAAATTAAGCTTACAAGGTTGTGTATATTGAGAGCCACCTTAGCAAAGATTTTAAGGAGGTGAACCCTTATGGGGTCTATATTCTTTTTCATGCACTTCTTATTTTAATTATATGAAATCTTCCGTTGCATGTTACATAACACACCCAATTAATTTCTTAAGGATGGACTCATATATATGCCTTCATATGTAGCTTACAAATTCAACAGATCTAGCTAGGTTTGTAACACCTTTTTTTTTTTTCATTAGTATCCTCAACATCTCCTTTGAAATCCATATCTACCAAGGGTACTAGAGTTTAGGTTGCCTTTGATCATCATATCACTACACCCATCTCACCCAATAGTAGTTACAACAGCAAAAGCAAGAATAGTGATCCCTTTATACTCTTTTCAATACCAATAGGAAATACATTGATAGTTATGTAATTTCTTCTTCTTTTTTATCAGCTCAAATTTTTTTTTTTTTTTGGCAACAAAGCGATTGTTTATTAATAAATAAATTTGAATAGATAATTAACAAATACTTTATTTATTTTATAGTTTTGTAATCATGGAAATTAGAGTAATGTTAGAATTGCAATTTTTACTACAACTTGCTCACGTGATAAGAAGTCAGTGGTGGAGTTGTAAACCCACCACTTTTACTCTATCACTCACGTCTTGCCATGTGAGTAAATTAAGACAAAAATTTTGTGAAAAGTTGTGATTCTAGCATTTTACACCCAACAACATTTTGATCAGTAAGTTTATTTTTTTAATTTTTTTTCCAGTTTGGTCATGTAAGCAAGGAGTTAATTTTGTCCATTTCAGTTTTGCTAGGAGAACGAAATGTTTGGATACCGATCGATACGGGTGTACTATTTTAGAGTTACCATTATGAGGTAGTCAATTTACAAGTGATGGAAAAAAATGATAGGTTTAAAGTGACTGTCTACTGCTTACATCAACCTTTTATCAAGTTGTGGCAAAAATTACGTTAAATGATGTCTCCCTTGTGGCAAAAGTTATGACTTGGGCAATGTTGGGAATATGGGGTTGAACTGTTGAAGAGTCTTGGGTGAAATTGTTTATTATTCCCTGTTGTGATCAGCTGGGAGTCATTAGATCCCGCACTAGTCCCTGTTGTGATAAGCATTTGAGGCCACTGTGTTTCATTGCAAATGGTGAAGTTTTAATGGACTTAAACAACAGAATAGATGCCTAAAATCTTCAAAACAATTGAAAAAGAATTGTGATGGATTTTATGAAGCCAGATAATAATCAAGGGTTTGAACTCGGTGTATATGTACGGGAGTGGAAAGTATCATTTTTCAGTATGTTGGATTGGCTATGAACAAGACGTTAAAAGAATTTACAAGATCACAACACAACATCGAGGAAGAAAAAAGAAAAAAAGATGAGATCGTTGTTGAGAACTTATTTTATTGTAGTATTCGATTAATATTAAGCTTGTTCCAAAAAAACAAAGCATTGATTAGCTTCAGTGTTTTTTTTTGGGCTATAATTACGCATTTTCTTTGGTTTTGGGAAATCATTTGCTTTCCAATTTTTTTTTTTTTCTAGCTTCAAGTTGCTTGCAAACCAGGACTTACTAAATTTATCTATTTATTCTATTAAGGGTACAAGTGCAAGGAAGAAATAAAAATAACAATTTTGTGTCATAGTTAACTGGTTAATATTGGAGCTCAGATTGACAAAACTGCTCCACCCGAACTCTTGAAATAGTATGGCGGGCCTTTACCTCTCAATCTAAGGCAGGAAGATCAAATACTGATTCGTCATTCTTCTATTGAGAGCTAACTGGCTAAGACATGCATTTAATTTTGTACATATTGGAATATAACCACGATCCTTTTAGCCTAAATTTCATACTTCTAGCATTTGTTTCATCTCAGAGTATTTTTCTTGGTTTTCTTGATGAAAGAATGAATGATACATAACAGAGTTTACATTCTCACAAGTATTGTGTTATGTGGTAAGGCGCTTATTGAAGCAAGCTCATGCCATCACTAAATTCCTTCTGTATTGAGATAATATTTTTGGCTTAATTGATAAGTTAGAATTTTTTTGCAAGCTAAAGTGTGTGTGCACTTTCTCATCATTGGAGGCTCTCTTAATGTTGGCTTGAAATAATTTCCAGTTACTGTTTACAAATGAAATTATTGTTCATTGGCCTAAATGCACTATTCATGTGATCATGTCCCATGAACAGTGCAAGAGGTGCTGAAAAAAAAAAATGCTGAAAACACCAGACGCTTGAAATGCAATAGCTATCCAAACGCTAGTGTCCCAAATCATGTTTGTGTTAAAATATCATATGTCATGGGGTGGAAGAATCTTGGGAAAAATTGTTTGTCATTCCCTATTTTGAGGAGCGTTTGAAGCCATTGTGTTTCACCAAAAAGGGTGATGTTATAATGGAAGTGAACAGAAAGAAAATAGTCATCTATAATCTTTTTAACAATTCTAAAAGAACTGTAATCTCAAATATAGAATCTGATGACTCACATTTTTCTCGTGGGTTTGAACTTGGTGTATCTGTGGAGAGTATGGTTCTTCCATATGATGAGCAAAGGTTATGAACACAAGATCACAATACAGTGGCAGAAAAGAGAGTAAGAGCAAATACAAGATGAGATTATTGTCAACATTTGCAAAGGTTTAACATATATAAGAGGGCTACTCCAACTTTCTACCTCATTTTGGAAATCCAACAGAGGAAGGAAAAATGATGGCAAAATTTAGGTTTTTTTGTTTTTTTGTTTTTTGTTTTTTTGGTTTAACTAGTAGAAGATGATGAGAATATTAATTAATGTTAGTTTTAGCAGGGCCGGCTCCATAATTTTGGGGCCTTAGGCTGTGGGGTATTTTTTATATTTAAATATTAATTAAATTTTTTATTTAAAATTTATTTTTCCTGCTTTTTTAAGATGCAAAATTATTAATTAAGTTTTTGTATTTAAGTTCCTCTAATATTTCTTTTTTTGAAAATTTTCATATTCAGATAAATATTTTCTAGTAGACATTTACAATGAGCAAATATTTATAAATAAATAAAACAAAATTTATAATTAAAAATTATAATTTAAGTAAAAATAAAATTTGAAGTATAGAGTAATAGAATTTGATTATTGTAACTTTTCTAACACTGTGACCATTTTATACTTTAAAGTCTAAACCTACATTAATAAAAATTAATTTATTACATAGTTCAATAAATTAGTATCATTAATGATTATTTGGGTGTTGGGTTTTAAAATGAGTTTGACTTACCTCCAGTACTTTTTTAATTGGACATGTTTTTTTTTGTTTTAAATATACAATGGCAAGTATTAGTGGATTTTAATCCTCACATTTTATTTAGTTAGTAGATGATGTGGTAGTTTCTCATTAAAAAAAAATTCCTTTTTAAAATGTACTAAGCCAAACCATTTTAAAATATCAAAATTTTTTGGGTTGAAATTCATGTATTGTGTGTATAACAGGTGGGTTTAAGAATGTTTTGTTCATAAAACCTAAAACTCAAAAATCTTGATGGTTTAAAGTTTAATGCTCAAACTCATTTGATCAGTGGGTCGGTACCGTAAGTTAGTGCCTTTAGTGATAGTGTGGAGGCCATGTGATTGTGATGTGCTACAGTGATCATATGCTATGGACAGTGTGTAGTGCAGTCAGCAGTGTGCTATATTTTAGAATACAATAAGGTATTTTTAATGCATTTTATTGACTAATAAAATGACTTAATTTTTTTAATCAAAATATATAGATAAATATTATATATATATATATATTTATTTATATACAAGTGGGGCCTTCTTTTATTTGGAGGCCTTAAGTGTTGCATCAATTACTTTTAGTTTAGCCAGACCTAAGTTCTAGATAAGTATTTAGTATATTATCAAAAACTTAATAGTTAGTAGTATCATCATATCATGGTATTAAATTAATTAATATATATTGCTTCGGGTTATTTAATTTATTGTGTTTATTTATCGTTTAACCTGCATATGTTGCATCCTTTATTTTTGGTGAGGGGTCACCATATTTATATTGAACTTACAAGGTTGTGTTTATATATTGAGAGCCACCATAGCAAAAATTTTAAGGAGGTGAACCCTTTATGAGGAAAAATTAAAAGATCTTTATGGTGGACAAGTGACGTGGTCCATCATTTCACTCAAAATTCTCACCTATTTAAAGTTGCTGAGTTTTAAATTTTTTTTAAACAAAAACTAATTACTGACTCAACAATTTTAAACAAATGAGAGTCTTTTAGTACAATAGTGGGCAAATAATGTAGTCCACCAGAGGACTGTATAATTTCTCATTTATGAGATCTATATTCTTTTTCATGCACTTCTTAATTTATATGAAATCTTCCGTTGCATGTTCTATAGTACATAATTAACACACCCAATTTCTTGAGGATGGACTAATATATATGCTGCATGTAGGTTGCGAATTCAACTGCCACATCTAGGTTTGTAACATTCATTAGTATCCTGAACATCTCCCTTATTTGAAATCCATATCTACCAAGGGCATATATACTAGAGTTTTAGTACCCCCTTAATCATCATATTACTCCACCCGTCTCACCCAACGTACAGTGGTTACTACAAGAATAGTGATCCCTTTATACACTTTTCAAGACCAATAGGAAATGCATTGATTACTATGCTCTGCATTGGAGTCGTCCTTGGTGTTGAGGAAGGTAATAGTTATGTAATTTCATCTTCTTCTTTTTTTATCGGTTTAAGTTTTTGGGACAAAGTGATAGTTTATAAAATAAATTTGAAGAGTTAATTAATATATACTTTATTTATTTTATGGTTTTGTAATAATGGAAATTACTTACTTCATGTACGGCTTAAGAAAAATAATAAGGAGCTTCCAAGACCTTGTTTGTTGGATAAGGCTTCCTAAGTTTGACACGAGGACTTTGATTTTGGGGACATGCTTTATCTAATCCACAATGCCTATAACAGATTCTTGAGACTGGACTAATGAAAAATTATTCATCCTCCCGTATCTTGTTGAGGTTTTTAGGCCGGTGTATTTCACTACAAATAAAGATATAAGTCATGTGCACTCTTAGAGACAAACGAAGATCACCGTTAAGTTGAGTTGGTGATGAGCATAGATCAAGGTAGTCAATACCGTATTGGTATAGGCTGTATTGGTCAGTATGTACCGTACCGATAGGTATACTAGTATCGATACACCAACGTTTCATATCGATTTAAACACCGACTGTACCGGTCATACCGGTTGATTTCAAGCAATACTGGCCGGTATCGGGCATACCGACCGGCACCACAAAAAAAAAAAAAGCTTTTTTTTTTTTTTTTTTTGTAGTTTTGTAATTTTTGAATTTTTTTAAGGGCAGAATGGTAAGTTGTTATCATTAATTTATAGTATTATTTGTTTTTTAGTATGCAATGAACAATTAAGCTTTCTGTTTTTTATATTGTGTTTTTTTTTTTTAATTGATGCTAAAATCTAAAACAATGAATATGCTAAAGTCTAAAACTATGAATAATTTATTCTGAATTAAGGTAATGTTTTATAGTAAACTTTTATATTTATTATAATACACACACACACACACATATATTTATAAATATAAAAAATAACGGTAAACCCGAAACGGTATATCTGTATTGACTGGTACCAAAATATATCGTTCCACTGGTCAAACCGGTATAGTTTTCAGTATGAGATTGACTCTTTTGGCATAGATTGGATCACAACAAAACAATGAGCCCAAGTGATAAGCACACGATAATAACACAATATGGGTGGGTATTAAGCACGAGATCACAATGAAATAATGCGATCCAAGAAACAAAGAGGGAGTATTGAATTAAGCATGTAATACAATAAGAGATAGTATTTTCTTTGTTTGGTTTATTAAGGAGAAGGCTACCTATTTTTTTATGTATAAAAACCAATATTTGAATCTAGGGGTGGCAAAATTGGACACGATCCATGAACCCAACACAATATAATACGAAATTAGCAGGTTATAGGTTGAGGCTTAATAAGTTAGTGTCATATTCTGGTTGACACGACTGACCCGTTTAATAAATAAGTTGAGTTAGTATCGAATCCATGGAACCCGTTTGACCTGTCTGACCCGTTTAATTAAATGACAATTTACTAATATACCTTTCAAATCCTAAGTATATAAACTTATTAGTGGTTGTAGTTTATTTCCTTTGACATATTATGATTGATTATTTGTGATATTGAGATATGCTTTAGTTTTAAATAATTATTTGTAATGCAGTTACTCGTTAGTTTTGAATTTTATATTTAATTTTTTTTTCATAATTCAATTTGGTTAATACTGAATTTGTTTTCTTTTTTTCATTTTGATAAAATCTGATAAACAGGTCGACACAATTGACCCGTTTAATAAATAGGTCGTGTTAGGGTTGAGGAATCTTGACTTGTTTAATAAACATGTCAGGTTGCTGTTGACCCATATAGTCAGATATTTATGAGTCGACACGACACGAACCCAACACATAAACACGAATTGCCACCCTATTTGAATCCCCTATCCCACTTTTAAGTAATTAATTTCACCATTAAGTTGAGTTGGTGATGAGCATAGATTGGATCACAACAAAACAGTGAGCCCAAGTGATATGTACTAAATAATAAAGGACCAAAAAAATTGAATGATCAAAATGTTGTGAAATTGAATGATCAAAATGAAAATAGGTCCAAGATATAAGGACCAAAAAAATATTTATGTCAAACAAAAGATATATATATATATATATATATATATATATATATATATATAAATGTGTTTTTTATTCTCTCTCCCACCTCCAAGATGTTCTAAAATATTGGGCCAATAAAAATTAAACTCTCTTAAAACCCCCTAAAATTTTCGCCACAAGGAAATTTTTATGAATATTTTGATTAAGTGGATTAGGCATTGTTAAGTATAAAAGAGATGTTAATAAAATCTTAATTCCAAAACTTAATTAGTAATTTTGCATCTCAAACAACAAGAATAATATATATATATATATATATATGTAGTTAAATAATATTATTTAATTATTAAAATTTCTACTTGAAATCTTCCCCTTAAAACTAAAAAATGTATTCCACCTATCTTACCTATATAATATGTTATGTTGAGTAAAGAATTTTTTTTTTAGTATTTTTTTTTAGTTTTATAATTAGTTGAAGTTGAAAAATTAAGCTTCAAATGTTTATGTTAGAATTTTTTTTTTTTTTTTTAATGTTGACCCAGTGTATCTACAAAGTACAAATTAGCTAATTAAGACGTTTCTTTAATTTTCTCTTTACACGGATAGGAGCAAAGATACAGCCATAAACGTTTATTAGCAACACGAATATATACAGCTTTTCTTGGTAGCTTTTGTCTAATAAAGTAAATAAATAAATATATTGGCAAACATGTTGTAGAGAGGAAAAATTCCCAACCTATCACGAGCTGACACGTCATGCTATCAAGTCCACAAAATACAGCTAATTATAAAGCATCGCGCATGGCAACTAGGTTTTGTTATCAATACTCAGAAACCAATAGAAATTTGCCAAGTGTCACTGAAGTCATTGAAGTAAACCAATTACACATCAGCACATGTAAGCGATGACACAAGCAGACCAATCAGGCTGTGACATGTGTCACCAATTAAACTCTGCCATGTGTCACTCACCTACCTCTAAATTCCTGTAAATAGAAGCCTTCCTAAGGCATTTCAAGAGAGGAGAAGCCATCTAGAGCATAAGCAGCATCAAAGAAGATTCAGAAGCACTCAGAAGTACAAAGACTCTACAGGAATCAAGCCTCAGCACCTTCAAGAATTTCAAGATCTTCAAACTCAAATGCAAGGAACATTCAAAGTAGAATCATCCAAGCTGTCAGCCTAGATCTTGAAGTTTGCTGGAATCAAGCTCAAAAGCCTCCAGAAACCTCAACAAACCATGAATCAACAAAGCTCTACGGATTTAAGCCTTTAAAGCACCGAAGACCTTCCACCACAAACCTTTGAAGACGAAGAACGCCTTCAAGAATTTCAAGAACATCAAACTCAAATGCAAGGAACATTCAAAGTAGAATCATCCAAGCTATCAGCCTAGATCTCGAAGTTTGCTGGAATCAAGCTCAAAAGCCTCCAGAAACTCAACAAACCATGAATCAACAAAGCTCTACGGATTTAAGCCTCTAAAGCACCGAAGAACTTCCACCACAAACCTTTGAAGACGAAGAACGCCTTCAAGAATTTCAAGAACATCAAACTCAAATGCAAGGAACATTCAAAGCAGAATCATCCAAGCTATTAGCCTAGATCTCGAAGTTTGCTGGAATTAAGCTCAAAAGCCTCCAGAAACCTCAACAAACCATGAATCAACAAAGCTCTACGAATTTAAGCCTCTAAAGCACCGAAGAACTTCCACCACAAACCTTTGAAGACGAAGAACGCCTTCAAGAATTTCAAAAACATCAAACTCAAATGCAAGGAACATTCAAAGCAGAATCATCCAAGCTATCAGCCTAGATCTCGAAGTTTGCTGGAATTAAGCTCAAAAGCCTCCAGAAACCTCAACAAACTATGAATCAACAAAGCTCTACGGATTTAAGCCTCTAAAGCACCGAAGAACTTCCACCACAAGCCTTCGAAGACGAAGAACACGCCAAGAACACGAAGAACGTGAAGAACAAAGGATTTCTATCAAGCTCATAGCCAGAGATTCCTTGTAATTCTGTTTCAGAAATCTTCGATCCATTCTTCAGCCAAATTAAAGTATATTTGGTGTTCGAATCAAAATCACATCACCACAATTCCAATCAACAAAACTTTCAAGGAGATCGAATCAGAGGATCACTCTTTTGTAATCACAGAGAATTGTACCACACATTCATCAATACAAATTCGCATTTGTGAAACTATTTTACTTGTTTGATTTATTTCGAACTAGAAATTTAGTTGTCTACATATTCTGGCACGCCCAGTGGGACATCTCTGCCTCTCATCTCTTTCTCTTTCAAAAGAAAAGAAATTCAATTTGCTACTAACTTCAATGGCCTCTAGCAAGAATGTCCGAAAGTCAGTGGTTGATGCTTCCATTACCGATGATTATGTCAGCCCAATCACTCGCAGTCGATCCAAGGCACTTGATCGACTTCAACCCCAAGCAACCAAAGAAAGCGAACCTCATACTGTCATCTCTCTAGACTTTCTTGCAAATAGGGAAACTACCCCCAAGGATTCATTTGTCTCGGAAGATTTGGAGATTAATAATGAATCATCCACAACAAAGACCTTTTCTATTGGCTCTTCACCCATAATGAGAATCTTAAGGAATGAAGTACCTTTGACTCATCCTGTTTCATTACTTTCTCCATCATATCTAGAGGTCATGCTAGTGATGATGACCAACACTTCTACCATGGAAGAAAAGATGGCTGAAATGGAACAAAGGGTCACCCTTCTCACAAAAGCACTTGAAGATAATGATGTCCAAATTGCAACCCTGATGAACAAACTAGAGGTACAAGATTCTGGTGAATCAGATCTTAACCTTGAGCACCCACCTGGCTTTACTTTGAAAGGAGACAACGCTGGGGTGGATAAGGGAAAAGGAGGTGAAGGCACTTCTCAACACGGGCATTCCACTTCATTGGCCTCAATATCTATCCAACAACTGCAGGACATGATAACGAACACCATTCGAGCAAAATATGGAGGTTCTTCTACAAGTTCTCTCATATATTCGAAACCCTATACCAAGCGCATTGACAGTATGAGAATCCCGAACGGGTATCAACCCCCCAAGTTCTTGCAATTTGATGGCAAAGGAAACCCTAAGCAACACATTGCTCACTTTGTCGAAACCTGTGAGAATGCGGGGACACAAGGAGACCTCTTTGTAAAACAGTTTGTTCGTTCACTAAAAGGGAATGCCTTTGATTGGTATACAGACTTAGAACCTGAGTCAATCGATAGTTGGGAACAACTTGAAAGAGAATTTCTCAACCGATTCTACAGCATACGTCGCACTGTAAGTATGATGGAGCTTACCAATACTAAGCAATGGAAAGATGAGCCTGTCATTGATTACATCAATCGATGGCGTTCTTTGAGTCTAGATTGCAAAGATAGACTTTCTGAAATATATGCTGTAGAAATGTGCATCCAAGGCATGCATTGGGGACTTTTGTACATCCTTCAAGGGATAAAGCCCCGAACGTTTGAAGAATTAGCAACCCGTGCACATGACATGGAGTTGAGTATCTCTAGCCATGGAAATACAAAACCTCCCATTCCTGAAGAGAGAAAAGAAAGACGGGAAATAAGGAAAACTGACAAGAATGCAAAGGGTAATATTAAAGACTCAATGAATATCAACCTTGCCCCAGTCAAAATTGCGACAAGAAATGTGAAGGCCAATGAGAAAAGACCTGAGGAAGGCCAACGGCGTGAGATGTGTCGCTCATCACTTAAGGAATGGGAACAAAAAGTGTATCCTTTCCTAGATGCCGATATGCCCGAAATGCTAGAACAACTGCTCAAGTTGAAATTAATTGAATTACCAGAATGCAAACGACCAGGAGAGATGGGAAAAGTTGATGACCCGAACTATTGTAAGTATCATCGCATCATAAGCCATCCAATCCAAAAATGCTTTGTTCTTAAAGAACTCAGCATGAAGCTAGCCAAGGAAAGGAAAATTGACCTAGATTTCAATGATGTTGCTCAGTCAAATCTTGCTACATTTGCTTGCATGTTACCTAGTTACATGTCTCCAACTACTAAACATGATGCAAATACCACGCTCATCCAGTTCGGTTCTCTGGAACCTGTTCAAGTTCAGCTCTCGCAAAAAGCATCTGATTATAATGCAAATGAGGATAAAGGGTCAACGGTAGATGAGGAAGAAGGCTGGACGATGGTTACTCGCAAGAGATGGAAGAAGAAACAAGCGTTCCCTCTTCATCTGATCACCCAAGAGGCTAGAAGAACACAAAGCCAGATTCAGTCTTGGTCAAGAAGAAGGAGTAATAAGAGGCAAAAGAGACTGGGAACAAAAATGTATGACCATTCGTCACAAACCCAAAAAACTCGAAAGCTCATCACATTGGAAGAATTCTTCCCCAGAAGATTCCTTCAAAATGACTCAGTAGAGGCCGTTCACATAGTCTCTCGTCACGAAATCCATGAGGATGTAGACCATGGTGGTCCAAATGAGACTTCGTCATCTTTAAAGGAACTCCAATCTCAGGATAATGAAGTCGAACCCTCGCAATCCTCCACCTCACCAAAAGAGGTGCTCACCCAAGTTCATGAAAAGCCAGAGACGTACACCCCTTATACCAGTACGCTTCAACAAGCACAGGGATGTTACGCATGCTCTCCAGACTTAACTTTCACTGACGAGGATTTGTTATTAGGCTCTAGGCCTCACAATCGTCCACTTTATGTCTCCGGTTATGCTCGTGAACAAAAGATCGGTCGTATCCTCATTGATGGAGGTTCAGCTGTTAATATTCTACCAAAAATGATAATGAGACGACTTGGTCTTACAATGGAGGAATTATCACATAGTCGTTTGGTCATTCAAGGTTTTAACCAAGAAGGACAACGCGCAATCGGCATGATACACTTGGAATTAATCATTGGAGAATTAACAAGCAGCGTTTTATTCCATGTCATTAATGCCAAGACAACCTACAACATGTTGTTAGGACGTCCATGGATCCATGGAAACGGAATAGTGCCGTCAATTTTGCATCAATGTTTCAAGTTCTTTCAAAGAGGAATAAAAAAGGTCAATGCCGATTTGAAGCCCTTCGCTGAGGCTGAAGCTCACTTTGCCGACGCGAAATTTTATGTAGAAGATGACATTCTTAGTGAAGTCCTCCCGGTTGAGATTCCGTCCATGGAAAGCAAACAGGGTGAAAAGAAGCATGTTGAATTCATCACTAGAAAGGATATTCCTTCCCCAGAGGAAGGTCCAAAATATGAGAATGATCATTCTAGTGAATCTACCAGTAATTCAATAAGAGCAGAAATTTCAACTCCTTCCAAAAACCTTCCATTCCTCCGTTATGTACCATTATCGCGCTGCAAGAATGGACAATCACCATTCACGGAATGCCGTCAATCCACAGAAAACATGGGAAGGGCTCCCGCAAAGCTTACAATGGAGGATGTAGCTATATTGAAAGAAAATCATGTCATGCCTTTAACTTCATCCACAAATCCTTTACCCTCAAAGCCACTAAATGGATTCGTGAGGTCTTCACAAAGTCTGACAGAGCATGGTATTCTACCAAATGAACGGACAAAAGAATGGTTCGATCCAAAGGCATATAGGTTGTTAGCCAGAGCAGGCTACGACTTCTCAAAACAAGGGGACCTAGGGAAACTAATTCCAGAAGTCACCAGAGAAGAAATGCATGGCCTTACCAAATTACTACAAATATTCCAGAAGTCACCGGAGAAGTCACCTGATTTCCACCTCATGACTTTAATGCCCTAGTTTTTTCAAATTACTACAAATATGCCTTTATTTTTATACAAGATAAAAATTTTATTTTAACCTAATCTAAGTTTATGCGTGTGTAAAACTCTTTCCTAGATATTTGAACCTTGGCATTGCACTAAAAATTTAAAATGCCTGAAACAAAATTCCTAAATTTGCTTACTTTGTTAATTGCTATTTTATTTTATGAAATACTTTTAATTCCTATTGGCATGTTACACAGTAACCACTTCATATTATAAAAAAATTGTCAGAATTCTATTTGTCCATTTTAAAATCAAAAAATTTAATTTTTGTCATGTTACCAATATTAAACAAACTTAATTAATAATATATGTGAATTATTTATTGTAAGGGCACAATTCGGATTCCTAGCTCACAAAATGGATAGACCTAGGCCCAAAAAGCCCAGAATAATGAATTTGTAGGGAGTAGATTGAGAAAACTGGGCTTTAATGTGTTGAGAGCAAATATAATAGATCCAAGCCACTAAAAGAGAAAAGACAGGATAGATTTATTCAAAGAAAAACGTCCTTGGCTCAATCCTAGGAGACTAGTTTCTTTATATTGATACACAAATTGGTTACAAACTTAGTTCTAGGTTGCTATAGTATTTCTTTCTTTCTTGTTTCGATCCCCTTTCTTTTGGGTATCTTCCTCCATTTATACTCTCCTTTCTCTTCCTCTTTGCCTTTCACGTGCAGACCTGATGGCTGGTGCTAATACTTGTCCCATCAACATTTTCCATAAGTCTTTATGTAGTAGCTGTAAGGTTGAAAACCACTGTTTAGATATCACCTCCACATTAATGCGGCCAGAGGGTTAGCTGCAAAGTATTCAATACGATGGTAGCAGCTTTCTCCTTTGATATTTTAGGATCCTCCTTTGCTATACGTTTCTGCAATACTTATCCGTTCCAATAGAGCTTTTTGGAGTGATCTCCTAAATGGCAGACCATCAAAATGGACCTCGGCTCTGGTTATCCAAGGTGATATTCATCCTCGGCTTCTCGGGTCATTATGTTTAAAACTAACTTCTTCATCTATCAACACAGACTCCCTTGACAGATTTTATACATCCTCGAACAAATCTTAGTCCTCGGCTTTAGGCTCTAGGCCCAACATGTACATGGATAAGGAATTTCTGGCCCAATGCTCCTACATTAACATTAATATAGAAAAATTTAATTCATTAATTTTAAATAACATAAATATAATTTGAAGTACTCTATAATGTATTTGTTTTAAAAAATCTATAGGAGCTTAATTTGCATAAGGTTCAAAAAATATTGGATGATGGTTTTGTATGCATCACACTACTTTGAGAGTTACTTACACTTATTTTGTTCAATTCTTTAATTACTTTGCCAAAATTTTTTTTTTAAATCACCCTATCAAGTACTATAAATATGTAACATTAGATGCGTTTTTTCAATAGTAAAACATTGTATAAGCTTCTTTCTTTTTTCTTTTTTCTTTTTCTTTTTTTTGATACCAAATAAGGAAGATATAGAGTTTACCAAGGTTACAAAAAGGTTGGATCAACCCAACTTTGGTGAATTGGCATTCGGGTTGCCAATTTTGCAGCAGCATAAACAAAATCAAGAACAAACTTAGGGACAACTAACAGATTACAAAACAGTCTATTTTGATACAAAAACTCCAGATCAGCAATCAAGGATCTCTCCTACAAAGCTAGATTCTTAGACTTGTTTAAAAGTTGGAGTAGATTCTTGTTGTTAATCAAAAAAAGAATCCTTAGAAGTCCGTAGTTTTGGCTGTGATGACTGCTTCCATCAAGGCCTCCTGTACAACCCCATCTGTTGAACCTGTTTTGCTGCTAGCTACACCATAAAACCTGATAACTCCCTGAAGATCCCTAGCTTCATAAGCCCAAGCACTTCTATTAAACCCTGATTTTCTAACCCCTGCAACCTTGATTAGCAACTGCCAGTGTCCTGTAGCTGTGTTGGGTTTAATACTTATTCTGTTGCATCTGTTGTGTGATCCAAGATGGTTGGTGAAAGCTTACTTGTACTTGCAATACAAAGTTTGAACTGTTAGGACCACTTCCATAGGATTTGGTTGTTTTTCCTCATGAACCACCATATTCCTATAAGTCCATATGGTCCACAATGTGATAAATATGTTCTGCATATACTCCATAAAAACCTCTTCATTTAGGTTATGAGAAACAATCAACTCCCATAACCATTGTTGCATAGAGATGCCTATAAGGTCAAAAGTGTGTACAACCAGTGGTAAACCATGCCAACAAGCTCTAGCAAAAGGGCATAGCAGAAACAAATGGGATGTGGATTCCTCTTCACAATTGCATAAAGGGCATAGACCATTGTCAGTGATTCCCCTATTTTTTAGAAGCTGCATGGTTGGTAGACTATCATGCATAAGCTTCCATACAAAGTTACAAATTTTTTGTGGTGTTTTTATCTTCCACATCAGCTTACAAATTCTGTTTTCAGCATGAGACTGCCTGTGGTGTTTAGTAGAAGGTGCCAAGTAGTCCTTAAGAAGAATTTTATAAGTTGTTTTAACCTCAAAATCTCCATTAGTTGAATGCTTACATAACGACTTATCACAAACAAAATTGGTCTTGGGCAAGAGGATTTGCAGGATCTCATCACAAAGAGAAAAAGGATATGTAGCCCTTTGTGGTGGGCCTTTTTTTGTGATTGTGTGCTAGACTGTCTCCGCCTTGCTAGGCCCAAGTGTTCTGGATAAGAGAGTTGGGACCGGTTCAACTGCAACTCACTTTGGTCCGGCTTGTACACAAAAACCTTAGTCACGTGCCCATGGCAGGCGAAGTTACCACCAAAAAGTTACGACAGATGGGTATATCGAAATAATGATGGGCGGGCTATGCTACTATTAAAAAAATTAAGTAAGCAATCAAGGCGAAAGGAAAGAACATGTTATAAGTGCAAATAGCAAACATGGGATAAAAAAATGATAATATTAATTGGTAAAATCAAAGAAAAAGATGATTAGTTTGCCACATTCAATTTTGTCACGGAACTAAGGCCAAGAAGGGAACCATTTCTTTAGTGTGGGTAACCTCGTAAGAGGATCCTGCCGCGGAAATTACTCTCTTTTAGGGAACAGACCTGAATGGCTTGCACCTAGACGAATTCTTTATCTTCAGCAGAGAGCAGGGTTTAGGAAGGAGAGAAAGAAGAGCTTATTTGTGCATGCTTGCCACTCTAATCTCTTTCACTCTGTTCTTCACCCTCTATTTCTTTTCCTCTGTTTTTCTATTTTAACTGCTTCCCTTCATTTCCTCTCTTTCCGTTTACTTGTGTGGTGTGATTGTGACTACTTTTGTGGTGATTGTACTGTTTTGTTCTTGTTTTACTGTGCACAGCAAAGGCCCTTTATATACTGACTGCCATGACTGCTTTTTTACCATTTTAGCCTATAACAACATTTGTCTGGTCTGGGTGTCCTTGCCGACCACCATTGGTTTATCAGTTGCCCAGCCACCACCACTTACCTACGCTGGCTATGCCACTCCTTATTACCTAACAAAGAAGACTATTTTGTTTGTTTGCTCACCGTGGCATTCTAATTTGCCATGGTATGGGTGCTCTCTTTTCCTATCTCTCATGGCATGCACCTAGTGGTTCCAGCTCATCCTCCCTCTTTTGGGTGGTATGTCATCCTAGCAGGACATTTCCCCCTGATGATACCAAGTATCAGCTCAGTAAGCTACATGGCCTTCTACGCGCTCCAAGTGAACCTGCAGAGGTAAAAAGAACCTCAAAGGGGAGTACCGGCGTGGTATTGACCAACGACCCTCCGATGGTTAAGTTAGTATTGCTCACAACTCTAGAGTGCTAGAGTCGGGTAGAATTATGCGTACCTTCGTTCATGGGGGTCAAGGGTATTTATAGTGGTGTAGAGTTGGGGCCTTTGGCGTGTCTGAGGAGATGACCTCTGACCGGAATCACACCCTAATGCGTGTTCCTTACGGAATTCTTCCCTCACCGGAGCCATTCCCTGTTGCGTGCTACTCCTGGAATCTCTGACTCCTCGGAACCATCCTTAATTGCGTGGAGTGCAAGTTATCCTCGCACGTGCGAGGTGTAAGTCATCCTCGCATCTTCAGCTCTCTTACGGACTCCTGCCCCGTCAGTCCCTTTAACGGGTCTAGAGCGCCCGTCAGCTTTGGGATCTAAAGAAAAGGACTTTACCCAACGAACCCGTTAGGCTACGCCTGACGGGCGAGGGTGCTCTCATTTCCCTCATCAGTTGCCCCCCCACTCCGTGGAGTCGTCAGTCTAAGCTGACGACCCGTGGAGTGGTCTTTTTCGTCTCCGTCCCCTGTCCTGGAGGGAGTCATTTATGGCGATTGCCTCGAGCTGCCATCATTTAATGCTACAAGACGTGGCACAATCTGATTGGTTCCGCTTTCGGGTGAGGGTGTCGCTTCGTCTTCCATGCGTATTTGCATATATATATATATATATATATATATACACGCTGAATTCCTCTCACATTTGCTTATTCTCTATTTGCTGATTGTCAGAGCGAACCCGTCACTCTAGAAACTTTTGTGCTTCCGTCCTAAGTGAATTCGCCACCCCTTAAGGATCCATCAGCCTATCTTGGTAAGTTATACATTTCTTTTGCCTCCTTTCTCCTTATTTGTTTTCTATTCTTATCCTGGTTGATTTGTGAAAGGATTTCATAAAGAGGTCGTCAACATAGGTTCTTAGAATCAATCTGTCGCTTGTAGGTAGTCAGATGTCTAGTGAGGCGACGAGTGCGCAGTTGTCAGTCGGCGAGGGAACGGGCTACGATGAGGTCTTTGGTTCGAGTCGTGAGCCTGAGGACCTTTCCTGGTCGTCAGAGAGGGAGACGACGGCCCGGTCTCCTGACGATGTCGTCAAGAGTGACGACGAGGAAGATGGAAAAGGGGTAGCCGAGGGTGAAGGGGAGATGGTCAGTGACAAGGAAAGTGAGGACGATGAGGATTCCCAAGAGGGGTCCTTAGGGAGTCCCGAGGGTAATCGTTCCTTCATCCTCCCCAGCGATTGGGCCGTCAATAAGTTTTTGCCAAAAATGAGCGACCGGGTCTTCGGGGAGTTACGTGCCTGCTACCAAATCTCGGATAACATTCCCATCCATCTTCCCAAGAAGAATGAGAGGTGTTACACTGGGAGGACCGCTGATGTCGGCATGTACGATGCCATGTTTGCGGCGGGACTGAGATTACCCCTAACGGCCTTACACTGTCAACTGGTGGACTTCCTAGGGCTGTCCGTCAGCCAAATCGCTCCGAATGCCTAGAGGCTCTTTATCAGTGTTGAGGTGTTATAGGGACGTCTGAGTGGTGGGAACCGTCAGCTCACTCTGGACGAGTTCTTCTACTGCTACCGTCCTCAACATATCGTCTCCTCCTAGGGAACTTACCATTTTGCCCCTCGGGAGAAAGACCTAAGGCTCGCCTTCGACATGCCTGATTCTAATAGGAATTGGAAAAGTAGGTTTTTCTTTGTAAAGGGGACGGATTTGGTGTGCCGTCCCGAGGAGTGGGTTACCATTCCCAATGGTTTTGACAACACATGGGGGGTTATTAGAGCTTCAGGTCGTGCCTCGTCAACCTTTACTTGCTTCTTTCCCGTCGGACCTATATCCGCTCATCTTTTTATGTTCTGACGTCTCTACTTTTTCTCTTTTTTTTTAGCCAACACCCGTCCAAATATAACTGACGGCCAGTGGGACTTCATCCGGCAGGTTCTGGAAATTCCTCTCGAGCAACGGAAGTGCAGGGATTTGATCACTCCTGACGACCTCTATTTGTATTGTGGGGGCCCAAAACCGTCAGAGGAAGCTCGAAAGTTGAACGGGCACTGTCGCCGTCGTAAGTATCAGGCTTTCCTCTTTTCTTTCGCCGTCAACTTTTTCTAATGTTCGCCTGTTAACCTTTGCAGAAATGGAAGCAGCCAGGCAAAGGGTGAGGGCAGCTGCAGTGAGGAAGAAAGAGGAGGAGAGGAAGGCTAGGGGTGATGGCGTCTCCTCTTCTGCCCCCAAGACCATCACCAAGGTCCCACCGAAGAGGAAGCCTGACGGGAGGGACGACCGTCCACTCAAAAAGGTGGCCGTCGCCTCCGGGGATGGGCCCCTCACGAGGTCTCCTTCCAAGCCTGCCTGGGGAGCGGGCAAGGGAGTAATGACCTCGTCAGGTCCTGTGGTCGAGGATCCCAGTCGACTGCTAACACACAAGGACTACGCCGTCGAGGAAGTTGAAGCCTTTTTTAAGTCGACGGACGTGGAGCCCTGTGACTAGTTGGGAACGGAGGACCTGGGGGCGTCAGCCCTCTTCGACCTTACCCGGGTAAGCTTATCTATATTTTTACCAGTTACCTCTCCTCGTTAACTCCTTTTGACTGACGGCCGCCCCTTTGCAGGCCTTAGTGCGCGTGAAGGCACTCCAGGACCGGTGCATCGCCAAGGAAGGGGTTGTCACTTGGGTTAGGAAGCACAACAAGAACCTATTGGACCAGCAGGAGCAATATAAGGATGTCGTCCGCACCCTGAATGGCGAGTTGAAGGGGGTGAAAGAGAAGTTAGAGGAAGCGAGCTATCAAGTTCAGGCGCTGCAAGGGGAATTGACGGCCATGGGCGAGCAGGTGAGGAAGGCGGGAGTTGACGCCGTCACGGAGTTTAAGGAGTCGCAGTTCTTCGTCGACTCGTGTGCCGAGTACTATGGGACGGGCTTCCAGGACTGCCTCAAGCAGGTCGCGTCAGCCTATCCGGAGCTCGATCTATCCGGAATCACTCTGGATGACCCGGTGCCGACGACTCCTGCCGCCGACCCCACCGTCAGGGAGAGTGACGACTCGACGGGTTCGAACCTTCCTTCCCAAGGTGATGGCGTTGTCTTGGCCCAGCTTGCTGCAACCCCTCTCGAGATGTTGGACCTGGAGGATCCTCCTGCCCTATCCAAAGATAACGGGGCCCCTACTGACGCTCCTACTGCGCAACCTTAATTGTTTCCTTCTTGTATTTTTGCATATTTGGTGTATTAAGCAACTTTTTAATGCCCTGATGTCTTTTGGGCCACATTTGTAAAAACTCTCTTTCCATTTATGGTATTTTATATTTGCAGTGTGTGGATGATTTCTTTTTTCTCCTTTGTCTACTTCATGGTAGCTCCATTTTGGATCTTTGGTGCTCTTTGTGTTGAAGCCATAACCTCCCAATGGGGTCGTCAGCCTTCATGTTTAACAGGCTTTAGTGCCTTTTATGTTAGGATGGGGCCGCCAACACGTAAGCCGTCACCTTTTAGGGTTGTCGGTTTTGTATCGTTGTATTCGATTTTAGGCTTTTGTGCCTCTTACCCTTTGGGCCGTCGTCTTTCAAACCGTCAGCTTTTATGCTTTATATCCATTTAGGAGGATTTTTGGATTCTAAGCCGTTAGCTTTTATGCTTGATGGGCTTTTATGCCTTATTTGGTCTTTTTAGGATGGGACCGTCAGCTTTTAAGCCGTTGGCTTTTATACTTGACCGGTTTTTGTGATCCTTTTAGGATGGAACCGTCAGCTTTTAAGCCGTTGGCTTTTATGCTTAACCGGTTTTTGTGATCCTTTTAGGATGGAACCGTCAGCTTTTAAGCTGTTGGCTTTTATTCTTGACCAGCCTTTATGCTATCCGTTTAGGATGGAACTGTCAGCTTCTAATCCTTTGGCTTTTATGCTTGACACTTTTATGCCTTGTAGATTCTTTTTAGGATGTTGGCTTCTAAGCCGTCAGCTTTTATGCTTGACGCTTTTATGCCTTGTAGATTCTTTTTAGGATGTTGGCTTCTAAGCCGTCAGCTTTTATGCTTGACGCTTTTATGCCTTGTAGATTCTAAGGCCACCGTCGCTTTGGGCTGTCGGTTCTTATACCGTCGACTTTGGTATCTCACATGTTTTGATGTTCAACACTTGACAAAATATAGAAGAGACTCTGAATAAACTTCTGAATCTTGCATAATTTTTAAGAAGGGGAAAAACATGCCCTTTGAGTTCCCAAAATACATTATAGCATATTACAAGTAGGGGGTTGCCATTCTATCTTACTGGTAATACTTTTGTAGGTGCTCGGCATTCCACGGATGATGCAGCTTTTGTTCTTCCAAAGTTTCCAAATGGTAAGTGCCCTTTCTTTGCCATGACGTGACCCGATAAGGTCCTTCCCAGTTGGGGCCGAGCTTTCCTTGCGTGGGATCTCTGGTGGCGCCCATGATTTTCCTTAGAACAAGGTCTCTGACCTAGAAGTCCCTGTGTTTGACTCGGGAATTGTAGTGTTTAGCCATGCGATTTTGGTATCGTGCGAGCCTTTGTTCTGCTACTGCTCTTGTTTCGTCGATTAGGTCGAGCTGTAGACGCATGGCATCGTCGTTCCTGCCTTCATCGTAGGTGTTCACCTTGTGGCTTGTAAGTCCTACTTCGGCCGGGATGACAGCTTCACTTCCGTAAGTTAGCCGAAATGGTGTTTCACCGGTAGGGGTCCTCGCCGTTGTCCTGTATGCCCATAGTACGCTTGGCAATTCTTCAGGCCATATCCCCTTTGCCCCCTCGAGCCGAGTCTTGATAATCTTAAGCAAGGATCGGTTCGTTACTTCTACTTGACCGTTGGCCTGGGGGTGGGCGGGGGAAGAGTAGTGATTCTTTATTCCCAAATGTGAGCAGAAATCTCGGAAGGGGCCGTTGTCGAATTGCTTGCCATTATCCGAGACTAGGACACTAGGGATCCCAAATCTGCATATGATGGACTTCCAGACAAAGTTTCGCACATTCTTCTCCGTGATGGTGGCCAGAGCTTCAACTTCTACCCATTTTGTGAAGTAGTCTATGCCTACTACCAGGAACCTCAGCTGCCGCACAACCGTTGGGAATGGCCCCACAATGTCTAGTCCCCATTGAGCGAACTGCCATGGGGCTGTCATGGGGGTCAGCTCTTCGGGCGGCTATCTGATGGTGTTGCTGAACCTTTGGCATTTATCGTAGGCTTTGACGTAGGCTTGGGCGTCTTTTTGCATCGTGGGCCAGTAGTATCCTGCTCGGATCAGTTTGTGCGCTAATGACCGTGACCCCGAATGATTTCCGCATATTCCTTCGTGTACTTCCCTCATGACATAATCCGCTTCCTCGGGACCCAAGCACCTTAGGTATGGGCGAGAGAAACCTCTTTTGTACAGGACATCCTCCATCAGTACGAATCTTGCCGCTCGAACCTTCAGTCTTCTGGCGGCCTCTTTCTCACCCGGCAGGGTGCCATCTCTTAAGTAAAAGACTAATGGCGTGGTCCAATTATTTTCGGAGCCTATTTCCTGCACATTGACAACGTCTATTAGTGGTGAAATCTGCACAAAGGAGAGCACATTGTCAGGGACGGTCATGTGTTTTGATGAGGCGGCTTTGGCGAGGCTGTCGCCTCGCTCATTTTCTTCTCTGGGGATTTGGATTATTTCTGCCTTCAGGTCGTCTACCCTTCGCTTCACTTGATCGAGGTATCTTTTCATCTTGATTAAGGTACCTGGGAGTCGCAGTAGACTACCACTCGAGCTGCTCCCACTGCTTTGGCGAGATCGATCCCAGTTATTAAAGTTTCGTACTCCGCTTCGTTATTGGTGGCGGGGAAGTCCAGGCGGATCATGCACTGGACTCGATCTCCTTCGAGGGAGTGAAGTACGACACCTACTCCACCGACTCGTTTAGTTGACGACCCGTCTATATGTACACTCCATGGAGGGCATCCATCTGCCCCCTGGTCTTCCGCGCTGGTGAACTCAGCGATAAAGTCAACGACGGCCTGCCCCTTGATGGCGGTGCGAGGGCTATACTGGATGTCGAACTCAGTCAACTCGATTGCCCATAGGGCCAGGCGACCGGCAGCTTTTGGGTGGTGCATCGCCCGTCGCAAAGGCTTGTTGGTTAGGACAACTATTGTATGAGCTTGGAAGTACGGCTTGAGCTTTTGGGCTGCTGTAACTAAGGTGAAGGCGAGCTTCTCTATGGGTGGATATCTTTCCTCCGCTCCGCGAAAGGCTCGGCTGGCGTAAGACCTTGTCTTCCTTTCTGACTAGGGTGGTGCTGACAGCTGCTGGGGATACGGCCAAGTAGAGGAAGAGCTCTTCCCTCGGTTGCGAGGGACTCAGTAGTGGCAGTAAAGAGAGGTAGGCCTTCAGTTCTTTGAACGCCCTTTGGCATTCGTCTATCCACTCGAAGGATTTCTTTAGCATTCGAAAGAAGGGTAGGCACTTATCTGTCGCCCTTGACACGAACCTGTTTAGGGCGGCCACCCTCCCATTTAAGCTTTGTACCTCCTTCACGTTCTTCGGGGGGGCCATCTCCATTATGACTCAGATCTTGTCTGGGTTGGCCTCGATGCCCCTTTGAGACACCATAAAGCCTAGAAATTTTCCTGCCGTCAATCCAAACGCGCACTTTGCCGGGTTGAGTTTCATGTTGTAGGAACGGAGGGTGTCAAATGTTTCTTCGAGGTCCTTCAGATGGTCCTCCTTCCTCCTGCTTTTTACTAACATGTCGTCGACATATACCTGAACATTCCTTCCTATTTGGTCGGCGAACATCTTGTTCATGAGTCTCTGGAATGTGGCGCCCCCGTTCTTCAGTCCGAACGGCATCACCTTGTAACAAAAAAGACCCTGGCTGGTAACAAATGAGGTCTTCTTCTGATCTGCCACGTCCATCCGGATCTGATTGTACCCTGAAAAGGCATCCATGAAGCTCAGCAGCTGTTGCCGGGCTGTAGAGTCTACTAGTGCATCGACTCGTGGGAGGGGGTAGCTATCCTTGGGGCACGCCTTGTTTAGGTCTGTGAAGTTGACACACATGTGCCACTTCCCGCTAGCTTTTTTGACCATCACGACATTGGCCAGCCAGTCGGGATAGTATACTTCTCAGATGAAACCCGCCTCCCGTAGTTTACTGACTTCTTTCGCTACTGCTTGATCTCGCTCAGGGGCAAACACCTGCTTCTTCTGCCGGACAGGTCGGAAGGTGGGTGATACGTTCAGCCTGTGTACCATGATCGAGGGGTCGATCCCTGGCATGTCTTCGTGACTCCAGGCGAACACATCTTGGTTTTTTCTGAGGAATGCCACGAGCGCTTGGCGAGCCGCGGAGCTGGTGAGAGCGCCGATCCTGGTAGTCTTGCCTGGCTTGGACTCGTCGAGAGCTATCTCTTCGAGTTCCTCTGCCGGTTCTGCCCCCACTCGCTGTTCTATGTTCATCGCCTGTAGGTGGCTGTCTATTTCCACCATCGCAACGTAGCATTCTCGCGCGGCCACCTGGTCTTCCCGTAACTCCCCTACACCGTTCTCGGTGGGGAACTTGGCCATCAGGTGGTAGGTCGAAGTCACGGCCTTCCATGCATTGAGGGTGGGTTGCCTTATGATGGCGTTGTAGGCGGACGAGCAGTCGACGACGAGGAAGGTGACATCCTTGGTGACTTGCTGGGGATATTCCCCAATTGTGACCTGCAAGGTGATGGCGCCAAGGAGGTATACTCTTGTTCCCCCGAACCCGATGAGCGGAGTGTTGGTAGGTGCCAAGCACTCTCTGCTGATCTGCATCTGTTGGAACGCCGGGTAATAGAGGATGTCTACGGAGCTTCCATTGTTGATCAAGACCCGGTATGTGTTGTAGTCCCCTAGTCGGAGGTTGACAATAAGGGCGTCGTCGTGCGGATGGTGAAAACGTTGGGCATCTTCCTTTGTGAACTCAATGGCGGGGCTGTTGACTCGTGGCTTCTTTTGGACCACGCCCGTGGTTTGGATATTCTGAACTGCCCTGAGATAGGATTTTTGAGCCTTCTTTGTCGAGCCGACGGCTGCCGCACTTCCAATGATCATCCTTATATCCCCTATGGGCGGCCTGGGGCGCTCATTGTCCCGGCAAGGGACTTGTTCCTGTCGTGGTGCCTCTGTTCTGTCTCGGCTGATGAACCTTTGTAGCTTCCCTTGCCTAATCAGGGCTTCAATCTGCTGCTTCAAATCGTAGCAGTCAGTGGTGTCGTGGCTGTGGTCTCGGTGGAAGCGGCAGTACTTGTTCTTAGGTCGTCTATTGGGGTCCCCCTTCAGTTTTCCAAGAAACGTCAGGGACCCTTCGTCCTTGATCTGCATCAGGACTTAGTCGACAGGAGCCGTCAACGGGGTGAAGCTTGTGAACTTCCCGGTAGGGGGTTTCGGGCGTCTATTGTCTCGGCTTTCTCCTGTCCGAGCTGCCTTTCGCCCCCTGTCTTGTCACGCATCCTCTTGTCTTTCCCTCTTCTTGGGAGGCTTCTCTTCCCAGGCTAGTAATGCATCTTCCGCATTCATGTACTTAGTTGCCCTGTAAAACACATCCGACATAGTTTTCGGGTCGTTTTTATATAGAGAGAACAAGAATTTACCCTTCCTTAGCCCATTGGTGAATGCGGCGACCTGTATCTTATCGTCCGTTTCATCGATCGAAAGCGCTTTTTTGTTGAAACAGGCTATGTAGGATCTTAGCGTCTCATCCTCCCGCTGCCTAATGCTCAACAGGCACGCGGTGGATTTTTTGTACCTGTGTCCCCCGTTGAAGTGCGAGGCGAATAGAGCACTCAGCTCTTTGAAGGTACCGATAGAGCCGGGCGTCAGCCTGCCGAACCAGGTCCTTGCGGCACCTTTTAGCGTCGCTGGGAAAGCCCGGCACATGATTTCGTCTGGTACGCCATGTAAGTACATCAACGTCTTAAAGGACTCCAAATGGTCAAGCGGGTCTTTGGACCCATCGTAGATTTCCACCTAGGGCATACGAAACTTCGATGGGAGGGGGAATGAATTGACAGGCATAGTGAAGGGGGAGTCCATGCGGTGGACGAGGTCGACAAGGTCACTGGATACTCATCCCTTGAGGGCGTTCATCATGAGATCCACGCGCTCCCTCATCATCTGCATTTCTGCGGCAACGTGGGACGGGACGTAGTCAATGGCCGACGGGTGGTTTGTCTCTTGCCCTTTGGGTCGACTCAAGGCGTTGCTTCCCTCAGGGCCTCCATGGTTCCTCTCCTCGACACTGTTTACCTCATGATTTTCTCCTTGATTGTGGATCGTCGCGTCCCTCTGCCGCAACCGCTCTTCCAGGTCGTGGTTATGTTTTGTGAGGCGTTCTACCGCGGTCGCTAGGGTTTGGACTTGTCTCTCGAGGGCGCCGTGGTGCGTTGTTCGTTGCCTTGATCATTCATGGTGGTTGCCCTTGAACGCGTGAGTACCATACAACTCTTTGTCCGGAAAGCACGGAGCACAGTTTACACACTTTCCCACAGACGGTGCCAACTGATGATACCAAGTATCAGCTCAATAAGCTACAAGGCCTTCCACGCACTCCGAGTGAACCTGCACAGGTAAAAAGAACCTCAAAGGGGAGTTCCGGCGTGGTACCGACCAACGACCCTCCGATGGTTAAGTTAGTATTGCTCACAACTCTAGAGTGCTAGAGTCGGGTAGAATTATGCGTATCTTCGTTCATGGGGGTCGAGGGTAATTATAGTGGTGTAGAGTTGGGGCCTTTGGCGTGTCTGAGGAGATGACCTCTGACCGGAACCACACCCTAATGCGTGTTCCTTACGGAATTCTTCCCTCACCGGAGCTATTCCCTGTTGCGTGCTACTCCTGGAATCTCTGACTCCTCGGAACCATCCTTAATTGCGTGGAGTGCAAGTTATCCTCGCACGTGCGAGGTGCAAGTCATCCTCGCATCTTCAGCTCTCTTACGGACTCCTGCCCCGTCAGTCCCTTTAACGGGTCTGAAGCTCACCCCATCGGCTTCGGGATCTAAAGAAAAGGACTTTACCCAACGAACCCGTCAGGCTCCGCCTGACGGGCGAGGGTGCTCTCATTTCCCTCATCACCCCCAAAAGAGCTTGAGCGGGAACCCCAAAATAGGCTTACCATTCTTCCCACCGCTAGACTATACCCTTTCTTACCTTTGACCTATAACTTACCACTTCTGTATTGGTTGGGTACAGGTTGGTAGTGTCTAGGTCTTACGCGTGCTCCACTCTTGTGTACATATAAAACTTGTCTGCTGCTTATGCGCTTGCTGTGGTTTGAAGGCTCGTCTGTGCATTCTTCCGCTCACCTAAGGGTCGTCAATGGACCGGGTCGGGCCGGCCCGGCCCATGTTTACTTGGCCCATGGGCACAATGGGCTGGGGACAATGGGCTATTAACTAGTTAATGGGCCAGGTCGAGCTGGGCCGAAAGAGAAAACCTCAGCCCATGACCCTGCCCATGGGCAATGCCCATTTTGTCTTTAGCGAGTTGGGCTATCGGGTTGGGCCTAATGGGCTACCCATGGGCTTGTATTAGCATATTATTTTATTATTTTTATAAGGAAAGAATCAATTTTTTATAAGGGAATAATCAATCTATTTTTTTAAAGGAAAGAATTAAAGAATTTAATACTTAATTACAAATTTTTTTACAGTCAAATCTATTTAATTTTTTGTTTCGTTGATGGAAACCTATTTTAATTTTTTTTATTAAGGTTTTAAATAGTTTTTTATTTTTATCTTTTATAAAAAAAAATGTCAAATGGTTAATTCAAAATTGCTAGACTACTAGAAAAATATATATTTAATAAACTAAGTTTAGCACAATTACTTGAGTATCTTAATGGTTGAGAGAGTTCTCTTAAGAAATTCATCTATAATATCTCAAGATCAATCCTTCATACACTTCCTATATATTTTTGTTATGAATTATGAGTTATTGGGTTGGGCCAATGGGTTAGGCCAACAGGCTGGGCAACAGGTTGGGCTACTGGGCTAGCCCACTGGGTACCCATGGGCATAAAAACTAGCCCACGGCTTGACCCACTGGGCTAGTGGGCTACCTATGGGCCTTAATAACAACGGGCTGGGCCGCCCATTAGCCCGGTGGGCCATTGGGTTTCTGGGCTGGGCTATGGGCCGTAGGCTATTTGATGACCCTTACGCTCATCTTTGACCCCATATGGTATTAACTGCTCTTTGACTTCTCATTCCTCACAACTTACCTCTTTCAAGGACTGGGCTTCGCTTGACTGTGGGCTTTCCTTTCTTGAGCCCCGTTCTTTCCCCTTTTCGTAGCCCTGCTATCGTGTTTTTGCCATACCACTCTGCTACTCTTGCCACGGTGTTATCTGGCTGGGCCTCTTTGGGCCTGTTGCTCATCCTTTTTTTAATGACTCTGTATAGTCATTCATGCTACCTTGGGCTTTCTCAGTCCGTTGCATTGCTTGTGGACTCTTTTGTCCCATTTCTTTCTACTTAGGCATTCTCAGCCCATTTACTTTCATTGGGCATCCTCGGCCCATTTCTCACTCTACATACCCATGGGCACACTGCTAACTCTTTTAGGCTTTTTTGGCCTAACTACTCCATCCTTCATCTTTAGGGTTTATGAGCTTGCCATGACCCCTTACTATCTTACTTCATTACTTCGGGTCTGTTGTGGCCCATTCTTGCTTTTCTTCATCACATAATGCCCATGGGTCTACTACTTCCTTCTCTGGGTCCCTCTGGCCCATTCGTTTTCCTTAAGACCCATTTATTTATTTCACAGGTCCTTAATCCATTATTCCTGCCATTCAGGCTTAATGGTTCTTTTTCCTTATCAATTCATTGACTCTTTTCTTGCCCACATTGTTGGGATTTTTTCTGCTACTGGGCTTCCGAAAATGAACATCAACATTTAGCCCCCTGAGCATATGAAATGCTCCTGCGGTTCATATGCGAATAAAAGACTTCCTTGTCCTTCTTGTCTTTTCTCCTTCTTTTCCTTCACGGATTTTTTTTTCGAATTGTGGACCCCAAC
This sequence comes from Lithocarpus polystachyus, assembly GCA_033629205.1. NCBI lineage: Eukaryota > Viridiplantae > Streptophyta > Magnoliopsida > Fagales > Fagaceae > Lithocarpus > Lithocarpus polystachyus. The sequence goes on along the minus strand of CM066164.1, from coordinate 7,840,352 downwards.
TTATATATATATATATATATATATGCAATATTATCACGCACATATATATATATATATATATATTTTTTTTTTCTAGCCATGAATAATGTTGTCTCTTCAAATTTCCCAGTTTAGCAGTCATTTTGAAACACGGCCTCTGCTTCATTAATTTCTTCCCTTATCCGATGGTTGACCCGTCGCATCCCTTCATGTCAGCGTTGATGACGCTGGTATTTGAGAGAGAGTCTCTTCATATTTCCAACACAAATACTTTCTCCTTCCCCCATCCTTCATCGTATCTTCTTTCCCAAACACTGTACCATCACCTATCTACTCCAATCAACCAATCCATCATGACGCTAGCAAAAAGCCAAGGTTCTTCCTGTCGCAAGGGGAAGGAGATTGTCTCTGACGATCCTGCCACGTGAGAGGTACGTGAAGAGACCGTCTATTTCGAATTGGACAACTCCGACGAGGAGGAGGAACAACGTGATCCTGATAGCGAGTGCGCTCCTCTCACAGACCCTTGGTATGATGTTCACGCCTATTTCCCAAAAGTTCCCGGTGATTATGCGTCGTCGCCGTCGCCGAGCCATCTATGGCTCGTCCTTTGCCGTCGCAACATAGACATATCTTGGGCTGCATTGGCTTCTTCGATTCCAGACCTTGCCATTCGTCAAGATACTTCATTTCCTATGTCCATTCTCTTTGAGTTTGGATCGGGCATTGCTTTAGGTTGGAGGGAATGGGTAGATAGGGAGTTGTCTGATACGGGCTTTATGGAGTCGCTTCAGCGGGCCGGTGTATTGAAGGCTATCGTTTCATCCCGCTGCTTATCTAACTATAGGGATCTCTTCAACTTTCACCATTTGGTCACCGGTGGTGTACCGCCACCTACACTTTCTTTCTCTCCTACGGTGAGATCACTGTGACTCTAGAAGACGTGGTGAATTAATTGCTTTTGCCTATTCTTAGTGACGCTGACCTCGGTGCTTTGTTCCCCGGAAGAAGAGGCTGTGGAGGCCGAGTTCAGGAAGAGGATTAGTGGCAACGCGAAGTTGTCTTATTGGGTTGGTTCCTCCTCTAAGATTTCTGTTGCTGCTTGCCGTGCGGCTTTCATCACATACTGGCTTTGTAAGTTTATATTTGGCTTTCACCCCCACTATACTGTGAAGCCTTTGTATTTCCGGTTAGCCATTAAGATATTTGCTAGGGTGAGTTTGCCATTGGCACCCATGTTTTTGGGACATTTAGATGTTCAGTTGGACATCCTGCAGAGTGATGAGGATCAGGTGGGGTCTTGTCACATAGTTACTACCTCCGTTCACGGTACCATCCTGCAGCATTTACTGTATGAGCGCTGCGCCAGACATTTGGTGAAGTGTAGGCCCGTTCGCTTTGCTAAGGAGAAATACCAGTTGTGTCCGAGAGTCATTACTGATTTCTGTGGTAGGTTTGAGTTTGATTTTCAGTTAGCTTTTCGTTAGGCTGGTTTGAAGCCAATTGATCATCCTGCTGTTGAGTTTTTTGATAAAGGAGTTGGGTTTTCATGGAGAGCATATAGGAATTTAGGCATAGGTTATACATGAGCTGATTCCGTGATGGGTCCATTTGTTGATACTGCTGGGACCACTACCTCGTTGACCGGCTTCAAGGAGAGTGGCATCACTTACTTGGTAACCACCAATGCCGGGTGGTTGCCCTATTTGGCTGATAAGGGTGTTAGGTTTGTGCATTATCCTGCTAATAGAGTGAAGAGGCAGTTTAGGTTGGATTAAGATATTCCAAATAACCTTTCTTCCCTTATAGAGTTATCTGCTTCTGTTTGGCTGTTCCTGTGACACACTACTTTTGAGTTTTAGAGTAAGCATTTTACTGCCGTTACTATCTCAGGTTCACAAAGAGAGGGTGTCTGTACTACTGTTATGCACAAATACTAGCAGGCTGTGATGACTTCATTTAAGAAGGAGTTGTAGGGCAGTCGTGAATTTTCTCTTATTCCTCCTGACGGGCTTGGTGCAGTTATTTTTACCAATCCTCGGTTACTTCTGTCTTCTAAGTCTGTGTTGGCATATGCTAGAAAGCAGAATCGGTCTGCCATATTTGAGTGGGTTGTGGAGGAAAAAGGGTAGTTCTGGCATGCTGGTAATTATATCGCGTGTTGGGAGAAGAGGGTGAAGGTGACCAACATTTCTGTGCCCGTGAAGAAGAGTTTTGCCAAGTCTAAGTCTGCGAAGAAGAAGAAGGGTGATGATTCTTCTGAGACCTGTTTGGACATTGTACCTTTTGAGAGTGACTTTCCTCCCATAGGTAACATAGTTTTAGATGGCTCTCCTCCTCCTTTTGTTCGTACCCGTTCCAGCAGGCGCCCTGCTACAGGCAAGTCTTGGCCCACTGCTCTGCAGCCACTTGCTGACACTCCTCCTTTTAACAGGACCCGAGACAGCGATAGGAAGACATCTCCTCCTCTTGTACCCACCACTACCGAGCGGAGAGTATGTTATCTCTAACTTTTCTTTATCTTCATTATTTTTTGCGTAAGGCTCTTCCTGTGGCTAACTCCGTATACTTGTTAACTCATTTCCTTCTTCTTGTCTTTTCTTTTTCTTCTGCAGTCTAAACATAAGGAGGATATTTTTTGCCACCCGTCCTATCTCACTTGATGAGCCCGAGTCTGAGGTATGCCTCCATACTTCCTTTTTTCTCCTTTTTGCACATTTTTCCTTTGCCACGCGTCATTGTTTATCCGCTTCCCCGCCCCCCCTTTTTAGCCTCCTCACTTTTTTTTGGTCAACGATTATGCGTTCATCTCCCTTTTTCTTTATCTTCTTCCTCGTGTTCTTCAAGCCGAGCCTAAGCCTATCTCCATATATCAGCCCACAGCTGAAGAGATTTCTGCCTCTATAGGTGCACCCATGGAAGGCTTCTTTGATAGGGCTAATATGGTTTTTGAGACCACGGCTTCTGCCACTCCTGCTGCTGCATAGGGAGTTTCTGCTGAGGCTCTTATCCCTTTCACTGAGCCAGTACCCATGGATGAGGGTACTCATATTGAGAAGGTTAGTGAGACTACTCCCATCCCTGTCGAGACACTTACTCCCGAAGAGAGAGCCATTCCTCCTACTGCTGCTCAGACTGAGGTTGTTTCTCCTACCACACCTCTCATTTTTCCACCAGCGATCCCTTCACGGCTCTATCTCAAGTTGTGAAGGATGGCTCTCCTTTGGTGGTTACCCCTTCTTCCATCCCTAGCTCTGCTACTCGTGGGCCTGATGCAGACTTATCCTCCAAAGACTCTGAGGAGGTTCTTGATGATGAGCCCACCATGAAGAAGAGGATTTCTGATTCTGATAAGGAGGAGGATGGTGACCATGAGATTGAATTTATGGGTATGTATCCTTCCTTATCTTGTTAACTTCCTCTTCCCCTTTTTTTTTTTTCATACATATGTCCTCTGATGCAATTTCTCTTCACTTCGTACATCTACCTTCTGATTGCAGAGACTTTCGAAGAGCCAGGAGTTGCTTTGGACACAGCGATGCCTACAGCCACTTCTTCTACCACACCTGCAGCACCCGTTCCTACCATTCCCACAGCACCAGTTTTTGTCATCCATACAGCATCAACTTCTGCCATGTCTTCTACACCTGTTTCTGCCATTCCCACAGCCCGTATTCTTACAGGTCTTGGTAAGTCTTCCCCTCCCCTTTTATATTTTTTTTCTTCTCTTCCTTGTTCTTTCATCATAAGCTCACTCTGTTTACTTCATGGTCTCTCACACCACGCTTCATATTTCTTATCAAGTCCGACTCCTACTGTCCCTTTTCAATTTGAGGTGGGCAGCAGTTCTGCCACTGTCTCAGGCCCTACGAGTGAGGCCGCGACCTTCTTTGCTCATTTTGATCAGCCTGAGCTGAATGACCTCGATCCTGTAAACTTTTAGGTTTCTGGGCCTCCCTAAGTTGACTTCCATGGCTTCAGAGTTCCTGAGGATTGCTTTTCTCATTTAAAGGCAATCTATAGCAGCTGTGGTGACTTCATGTAGGGATTTCTTCTTAGCCGCTTTGCTAGGGAGCACTTTTTAAAGCTACTGGGGAGTGTGATGAACGATATTGAGCATAACTTTGTTGACATCATCTCCATCGAGAGGATCCTGCAGTGGAGAGATGCGGTACAGGAGCTTATTAGTGTGGACATTGCTGTGGAGTTCATTCTAGACCATCTCTATGAGATTGCCCGAGCCTTCTTTCTGAAAAAGGTTCAGCCTGTTGTTGATGCCATTGACACATGCCTTGAGGTTCTGAGGAGGGAGGTGGTAAACTTGGAGGGTCGTCGTGCGTGCCTTCTTTTTAGCATTGATGGATCTAGTCGCTTTGGAGATCAGCCTCTTATTTCTAGACTTTGTTGAGATTATGTAGCTTCCTTTTTGTTTTCCTACCTTTATTTCTCTATTTAGTACACTTTATTTTCCTATAGTACTTATTCAACAAGTCTTGACATAATTGCCCTAGTTTGGGTTTTTAATTATGATGCTACACTTTGTTACTGCTCTTGCTATGACTATAATACAATATGCTTTTATAATACTTGTACCTTTTCATTAATAAAAGCATGTTACAATCTTGTTTTATGACATAGTCACTCGAAGGAAACATAGAATTTACTAAACAAAAAGTGATAATTACATAACTTTTTTTTAAGCATAGTAACATTTTAGCCACTTGCCATTGATGGGATCCATCAAATCTTTGTCATCCATCTGGGCCAAATGATAATACCGACTTGTACGTGCCTCTCTTATCACAAGGGGTCCTTCCTACTTTGGTGAAAACTTAGATGGTCCTGCCATACCTCGCCTGACGTGGTCTGATGCCTTTAACACGAGTTGTCCTTTTGTGAACACCCTTTCCTTAGTCATTCTGCCGTCGGCTTCGTCATCCTTTGTCTATATCTGTGGCTGAATTCTTAGGCCTCTTCCCTTTCCTTGTCAAGCCCTTCTAGGTCTTCACACCTTTCTGCCATAAAGACTTCCTTCTCCTTTTGTCTTCTTCGCATCCGCATAACTTTTAAAGAGGGAGTCATTACTTCTGCCAGACTCATCACTTACATTCTGTAGACCAAAGAGAAAGGTGAAAACCCTGTGGCTGACTTTGGTGAATTTCTGTAAGCCCAAAGAGCGTATGGTAGATGCACTGCTCATCATCTCGTGTATTCTTGGCTCATTTTAATGATGATCTTTATGAGGGTCTTGTTTTTTGCTTCTGCCTACCCATTCCCTTTAGGGTAATAAGGCAACGACCGATGGTGCTTGACTTGATAGAACTCCAACATCTTCCTTACATCACTGTTGACACAGGGTGTGCCATTGTCACTGATAATTCTGTGGGGTACTCCAAACCTGAAAACTATATTCTCCTTGATGAAGTTCCCCACCGCTCCTCCTGTGGCTTTGCGAAGTGGCACTGCCTCTACTTATTTGGTGAAATACTCTGTAGCCACCAGGATCCATATGTACCCGTGTGATGACGGATTAATTGGTCCTACCAAGTCAAGCCCCCAGGTGTGAAAGGGCCATGGGGTGACTATGCTATATAGGTTTTGCGAATGAGTGTGAATCAGGTTGGCTTGTGCCTGGCAACTGTGGCATTTTTTCACAAGTTCTGCTATGTCTCTTTTCATGGTAGGCCAGTAGTAACCCATTTGTAGCAAGCACCTATGCAACTTCTTATTCCCTTTGTGCTCCTTGCATTCTCCTGCGTGCACTTCCTTCATCATTTCATTTGCTTCCTCGAGACCCAAACATCGCAGTGAGTCCCCATCATACCCTTTCTTAAAAAGGACTCCGTCATGCAAAAAATATCGTGTCGCCAGGTACTATACGAATGGACTCCTCCAGTCTTCGCTAGCGAATACGGCGGAACTCTCCTCTCTGTTTGCTGCAAGTTGGCAGGCTTCACATTAGGTTTGGGCTTGATCTGCATCTTTACTCATACTTGGCCAATAAAAGCCCGCTCTTTGGAGTTTGCGGTAGAGATTTACTTCTCCGTAGAATCCATAGGTCTTATATCATGCACTTCTTTTAACTTTCTTTGGGTCTTCTCTTGCCCCACACATCTAGACAAGACCTCACCTGGCATTTTGCGGTACAATTCTCCTCTTACTAAGGCGTAGTCTTTCAACACCTTCAATTCTGCTGTATCTTCTCCCTTTGTTAAACCTTCCTTTATTGGAATCCTTCAATCTCCTTCACATTGTTCCTCTTGAAACCTTTCCTTCAAGATCTCCACAATAGACTCCTTCCTTTTTTTTTACTTTTATCCTGGCACTATCTCCTTCAAAAATTATCTGTGAGCCTAACGCAGCCAACGTGTTCGCATACCGGTTCTCGTTTCTTGGGGCATGCTTTATCTCGAAAGTTGAAAAATTTTCCTCCATCTTCTGGGCTATCGTTCTGTATGGGGCTAAGCCGGGTTCCTTCAAGGAGAAGCTTCCTTTGGCCTGGTAGACCACCAAGTTCAAATCACCCATTACTTTTAAATGCTTGACCCCCATTTCAAGGGCCGTGACTAACCCAATTAGGTAGGCCTCATATTCAGCCGTGTTGTTTGAACAAGGGAATTCTAACTTAAATGAAAGCGCCACAGCCTCTTCTTCTTCATGGTACAAAACCACTCCTACGCCTCCTGATTAGGTGGTGGAAGACCCATCAAACTTCATCACCCATTGCTCTCTGACTTCTTCTACCACAGCTACTTCTTCGGGACCTCGTCGTCCAGCGGGAATTCCTCCTTTCTTGGGAATTATGCCAGCAAGTCTGCTATAGCTTGGCTCTTCACAGCCTTGGGCGTTTCCGTTTTTAAGCCGTATTATGACAATTGTAGCAACCACTGGGATATTCTGTCCGAAAGAATTGACTGCTGCAACAAAGCTTTGATTGCATGAGACTTAGTCATCAGCCACACTTCGTAGGCCAGGAAATAATGGCGTAGCCTTTGTGAACCATATATTATAGCCAAGCATGCTCTTTCTGCTCTTGGATAGTGGGTCTCGACGTCCTTGAGGGCACGGCTGATGTAATAGACTGGTTGTTCCACGCCACCTCCATCCTCTTAGGCAATCAACACCCCTATGGCATACGAGTTGGTGGCTAAGTAGAGTAGCAGTGTCCTTTTGCGGATTGGGGCTTGCACGGTAAGGAGGTTCATCATAATTTGTTGTAACCTTTTGAAAGCCGTCTGTTGTGCTTCTCCCTATTCAAAACTTTGCCCCGTTTTGAGCAATTTGGCAAAGGCCGAAGTGATTGATGCTAAACCCGAGATGAATCTGCGAATGTATGAGACCTTCCTTAAGAAACTCTTCAACTCTTTTACTGTGGCTGGTGGTTTCATGGTTGCTATGGCCGTAGCTTTAGCTAGGTTCACATCTATTCCTCTACTGTGAACCAAGAAACCCTGGAAATCACCAGAGGATACCCCAAATGCACATTTTAGGGGATTCATCCTTAATTTAAAAGCTCTACATCTTTCAAATACCCTTCTCAATACTTAGACATGTTCTTCTCGTTTCCTTGACTTCACAACTATATCATCAACGTAGTCCTCTAATTCTTGATGCATCATGTCGTGGAATATGGCCGTCATAGTCCGTTGATAAGTTGCACCTGCATTTTTTAACCCGAAAGGCATCACCGTATAGTAAAATTGCATATGGGTGTTCTGAAAGCAGTTTTCTCCGTATCCATTGGTGCCATTCTGATCTGATTGTATCTACTGAATCCATCCATGAATGAAAACATGTCGTTTCCAGCCACAGAATCTATTAGCAAATCCATATTTGGTAGTAAGAATCTGTCTTTTGGGCATGCTCTATTGAGATTTCTGAAGTCCACACAACACCTTATCTGCCCATTCTTCTTTCTTACTGGCACTATGTTGGACAACCAGCGTGGATGCTGGATATGCTTAATAAAGCCTGTGGCCAGCAATTTCTGTACTTCCTTGACTGTTTGCCCCTCTATCTCAATGTGGAAAACCCTAGCAGGCTGGGCCATTGGCTTGGCCTCGGGATCCACATTCAATGTATGCACTACTAGCCTAGGATCCAATCTTAGCATTTCACTGTAATCCCATGTGAAGACATCTTTGAATTCTTTCAGTAACAATGTCAATTCTGATTTCTCCTTTTTTGACAGTCTTGAACTAATTGAGATGGGTCTTAGCTTATGTAGGTTAGCCTCCAAGTTAACTTCTTCCAATTCTTCTTCTGCCGTAACCTGTACATCTTTTTCTGTTACAACTTCCTCATATTTCTCTTCGTTACTTTCTTCCCCCCAGTTTTCTTGTACCGCGCAGCACACCAATATTTTATGCTACCATGCTCGTCTGGGGCCCACTTGTGTATCAAGTGTGGGCCCTGTGCACCTTCAAAATTTCTATATAATCCTGCCATTAGTGCCTCGGACCCTGACACATTGTGGTGTGTCATCTGAGTTTGTATTGGGGGCTTCCTTCCTTTTCCTTTTTTGCGATAGCGACTCCCTCAAATTAGGGTCCGGATTACTTCAGATGTCTTCCCACCTAAGCATGAAGGTACCTCGTGGCTTTGACACTGAGCTCTCCCCAGATGGTACCCATTGGTCGTAAAACATGGTTTCTACCAGATAAGCTTTTGCTTGCTTAAACGGTGATGGATTGGCTGCTATACGTATCATTCTGCCATTCAACCTTCCCTTTACGCACTGATGATAGATGTACGGGACTAATCAGGGCTTATGCAACCATGGTCTACCCAAAAGCACGTGGTATGAGACTTCTGTTTTTACCACATGGAAGCAGGCCAGGGAGGCTATTGGTCCCACCTTTAGCCATAGCTGGATGTGGCCTGCGGTGTACTTGCCCCTTCCTCCAAACCCTGTCACTTCCATTGGGTACCCCTGAATCTTTCTTTTCGAAATTCCTGCCGCTTGCAAAGTGATTAATAGGATAAGATTTATAGAGGCGCCTGTATCCACCAAGGCTCTCTTGATGGGGATTTGGTTTATAGATGTTGCTAAGTAAAAGGGTCTTCTGTGGTCTGAGTACCCCACCTTCATATCTTCATCACTAAAAGTGATCTCACTTGACTCCTGTAGGAGAGCCTTGTCCCCTACGGCTTCTGCCATTATACATTCTATTCCTACCCCAAAGGCAATGCTCATCAGGGCTTCTGTTGCTATCGTTCGCTCTTTTGCTGAGAGCCCCAACTAGTCGAACAAGTTTTTGAACTTGAAACTCTTTTGTAAGGTGGTAATTACTGCGGCAAGCATGGCAGGATTCTCTTCTTCATCCTCCCCTGGGTCTGCGCAGATCACGACTGCTGCTATACCCTTCCCTTTGTGATTTAGGAGTGGGTTCCTTTGAACTTCTGGCTGGGTCAGTTCCAGAGTCCCTTCCTTGATTCTGCGGTGCACCAGTCTACGGAGAGTCCAACATTCTGTGGTAGGATGTTACATGTAGTTGTCCAAGAGACAGAAGCGTGGGTCCCTCTGCTCCTCCTCTGTGGGCTTTCTGGAAACTTGATTGGGCTTAAAGACTCCGTCTGCTATCCACTTGTCTAGTAGCACGTCTAGCTCCTTTAGAGTGCAAGGTAGTGGCAGAGGGGTATCATACTCCCTTCCGTCATCTTTCCTTTTTCTTTCACCAGTGGATACCGCCATAGCCTGTAAGGCGTTTCTTTTGTTAGAACTTGGCCTTACTGACTAAGCAGTCTTTCTGGCCTTTGCAACAATTGTGCAAAATGGGAGATTTCCAAGTTTTCCAAGATGGCTCTGTACTCCTTGATCATGTTTGTCATACACATTTTTACTAATGTCTTTTCTTCACAATGATCATAGCAATCAAGTGCTATGTCCCTGAACCTTTTGATGTATTCCATCAGATCCTCACCACTTCTTTGCTTGGTCGCCTGCAGGGTTGCAAGCGTTACTGTTTCTTCTCCATGAAAGTATTTAGTGCAAAATACTTCTACCATGTCATCCCAAGTTAGGATTGATTCTGGCTTTAGACCAGTGTACCAGGTATACGCACGGTCATATAGTGATTTAGAGAACTCTCGAAGACACAAGTTCTCGTTTGCCGCGTACGGACCAAGAGTATCAATGAACTTGCTTACATACTCAACGACACTTCCTTTCCTACCATCGTACTACGCAAAGACTCGCGGTTCATATCTCTCTGGGTATAGTTTGCTGAGTATCCTTAGCGGGTAAGAAGGTCTTCATGCATAGAATCTCTCTTATGGCGCTCTGGCCCTCTCTTGCTCTAGGAGAACCGCTATTTCAGCCATGGTAATGAAACGCTGTTTTGCATTCTATGGAACGCCTCCAGCCGGTGCCTCCTCTTTGTCTGCCGCATGCTCCGGGACATGCTAGCTCCCTTTCTCCTTCATCTTATCTGTTTTTAGCTGACAAATTTCTTCCATCATTTGCTACTGCGAATGTTGCAGCGATTGCAACACCTCAATAAAAACATTGGCATTGTCAGTGGGGATTCTTGGCTGTGGTTGGGTTTCAGCCCCCATTCTGTTGATCCCTTCTTCCTAGTGAGGTTGCGGCTGGTGAGGTTGCTGTTGGTAAGGTGTTGTTGGCCTTGACTTTGCTTGAGAGGGCACAACACTCATGTTTCGTGTTGTTCTGGATTTTGGTGGCATCTGTCTGCGAGGGCTTTTTTCTTCCATCCCTATCTGTTTCCCAACTCCCCAATGAAGTCGCCAATTTAAATGTGGTAGGCCTTTTTTTTCTGATTTTGGGCTGGACTGTCTCTTGCCATGCTAGGCCCAAGTGTTCTGGATAAGAGAGTCGAGACCGATCCAACTACAACTCACTTTGGTCTGACTTGTGCACAAACTATGCCTCGTTCGCCAAAACCTTAGTCACGTGCCCATGGCAGGCGAAGTTACCACCAAAAAGTTACGACAGATGGGTATATCGAAATAATTATGGGCGAGCTATGCTACTGTTAAGCAAATTAAGTAAGCAATCAAGGCGAAAGGAAAGAACACGTTATAAGTGCAAATAGCAAACATGGGATAAAAAATGATAATATTAATTGGTAAAATCAAAGAAAAAGATGATTAGTTTGCCATATTCAATTTTGTCATGGGACTAAGGCCAAGGAGGGAACCATTTCCTCAGTGTGGCTAACCCCGCAAGAGGATCCTGCCACGGAAATTACTCACTTTGAGGGAATGGACCTGAATGGCTTGCACCCAGACGAATTCTTTATCTTCAGCAGAGAGCAAGGTTTAGGAGGGAGAGAAGGAAGAGCCTATTTGCGCATGTTTGCCACTCTAATCTCTTTCGCTCTGTTCTTCATCCTCTATTTATTTTCCTCTGTTTTTCTATTTTAACTGCTTCCCTTCGTTTCCTCTCTTTCTGTTTACTTGTGTGGTGTGATTGTGACTACTTTTGTGGTGATTGATATCGTTCTGTTCTTGTTTTACTGTGCACGGCAAAGGCCCTTTATATATTACCTGTTGCGGCTTCTTTTTACCATTTTAACCTTTAACAACCTTTGCCTGGTCTGGGTGTCCTTACTAACCACCACTGGTTTGTCAGTTGCCCAGCCACCACCACTTACCTGTGCTGGCTGTGCCACTCCTTATTACCCGAAAAATAAGGCTATTTTGTTTGTTTGCTCATCCTCCCTCTTTTGGGTTGTATGTCATCCCAGCAAGACATTTCCCTTAAAAGAGCTTGAGCAGGAACCTAGAATAGGCTTACCTTTCTCCCCACCGCCAGACCATACCCTTTCTTACCTCTGACCCATGACCCACCACTCCTGTATTGGTTGGGTACAGGTTGGTAGTGCCTGGGTCTTGCGTGTGCTCCACTCTTGTGTACGTCTAAAACTTTTTGGTTGTTTATGTGCTTGCCGTGGTCTGAAGGCTCGTCTGTGCATTCTGCTGCTCGCCCTTGACCCCTTATGGCATGAATTGCTCTCTGACTTCTCATTCCTCACAACTTACCTCTTTCAAGAACTGGGCTTCGCTAAACTATGGGCTTTCCTTTCTTGAGCCCGTTCTTTCCCTTTTTCGTAGCCCAGCTACCGTGTTTTTGCCATACCACTCTGCTACTCTTGCCATGGTGTTATCTGGCTGGGCCTCTTTGGGCCTGCTGCTCATCCTTCTTTTAATGACTCCGTATGGTCATTCATGCTACCTTGGGCTTTCTCAGTCCGTTGCATTGCTTGTGGGCTCTTTTGTCCCATTTCTTTCTACTTGGGCATCCTCGGCCCATTTGCTTTCGTTGGACATCCTCGGCCCATTTCTCACTCTACATACCCATAGGCGCATTGCTAACTCTTTTGGGCTTCCTTAGCCAAACTACTTCATCCTTCATCCTTAGGGTTTATAGGCTTCTCATGACCCTTTACTTTCTTACTTCATTACTTCGGGCCTGTTGTGGCCCATTCTTACTTTTCTTCATCACATAATGCCCATGGATCTACTACTTCCTTCTCTGGGTCCCTCTTGCCAATTCGCTTTCCTCAAGACCCATTTATTTATTTCACAGGTCCTTGATCCATTATTCCTGCCATTCTGGCTTAATGGTTCTTTTTCCTTATCAATCCACTAACTCTCTTCTTGCCCACATTGTTGGGCTTCTTCCTGCTGCTGAGCTTCCGAAAATGAACATCAACACCCTTACTAAATCAGCTCTCTAAGTATGGGTCTCTTGATTTTTAAGGTCAACTACTATACCAGAGGTCAGATTGGGATTATTTAAATGATGAGTCTAACTCCAAAATCAATCTTGATGCTTAAGAGGGATATTTCCTTTGCCAAGCCACCATCTCCCTTCCTTAAGCTTGGGGTTATCAAACTTGATTATACTTCTCCAAACCTATGAATGGCGTGGTTTAGAAGAACAATTCTGAATGGATCCCCTAGGAAAATATTTTGCCTTGAAAGTTCTTGCAACTAAAGAATTCGGGTTTTGACTTATTCTCCAATACTGTTTGGCCAATATAGCTTGGTTCATTAGATTGAACTTTTTGAGTCCTAACCCTCCCCAAGACTTAGGCCAGCAAATCTTGTTCCAATTAAGCAAATGCAGTTTCCTAACCCCATGAGTATGACCCCACCAAAAAGCATTGACTATAGAATTTATCTTCTTGCAAATTGTTTCAAGAACTTTGAATCAGAAAATGTATATAAAGGGAGGGTTTGAAGGACAGAAGCTATAAGAGTGGTCCTCCCAGCTTGAGATAGGAGGTTTGCTTTCCACCCTTGTAGCTTGGATTGAAGCTTATCCACCAGAAATTGAAAATCTGCCACTCTATTGCCCCTTAGCTTAAAGTTTAGACCAAGGTATTTGCTAGGATTTTGAACCAAATTCACTTGAAACTGTCTGGCCAGGCATTCTTGCTCATCCATAGGCATGTTTGGAGAGCAAAAAAGATCAAACTTCTCAAAGTTAATGCATTGACCAGAGAGATGACAGTACCAATCCATAATTCTCTTCAAGTTTGCTAAAGATTTAGTCTTTTTTGAAGAAAAGCAATGAATAATCAGCAAACAGCAGATGTGTAAAAGTACACCCATTCCTACCAACCTTTACTCCATTGATTAATTTAATATGTTCTGCCTTTTGTAAGGACAAGGATAAGATATTGGCACACATGAGAAAGAGGTAAGGAGAAAAGGGGTCACCCTGTCTTAGACCCTTACATGATTTGAAAGAGTTAGAAATGCTACCATTGACAAGAAGAGTATACTAGACAGAAGTCACACACTCCACTATCCATCTAATCCATTTTTGATCAAAATTCATGGCCATCAACACAGCTTTTAGAAATTTCCAACTCACCCTACCCTATCATAAGCTTTTTCATGTCAATCTTTAAAGCTCCAAAGCTACTCTTCCTACCCTTTTTTTTCTAAGTATATCCATGATCTCATGAGCAATAAGGATATTGCCAGATATGTTCCTACCTTTTATAAAGGTATAAGCTTCTTTCATTCATATTTGTGGTGTACACTGTCAACGTGTATGCATATCAAACTAATATATGTGAGTAACCTTTCGTTGCCACCAATATGAGCCAAATTTTCCATTGTCTAACACTCCTGAGATTTTATTTTTCTTTCCCCCATTATATGTCCTTTCCAGCCATGGACAGGTTCAGTTGTTTAACATATATAAGAGCTTGCATTGTCATCATCAAATCACCCTCCAGAATTACCTTATAATTAAGCATTTTCTTGCTTACTTTGTTTTTGCCTTTCCACGCCATTTGATAAGCATTTCCAAACCAAGAATATATAGTCTTTTTGTATTGCTCATCATATCAAAGTATCTTGCAGAAGTTGACTGCATAAGAGATTTTTCTTTGTCAGCTCTACTTCATTTGATAAGATTGAATCTATTATATTAGATTCGATTTCCACCATTGCATGTGTATGGCCATCAATCAACTCACTCACTTTTGCATCTTCCCCTAAGATTTTACTTGGGGAGTGGTAGTCACTTTGTAAGTCACTAGCTAGAGTGATAGCCACTAATTTGTCTTTGCCAAATCTTTACAGCTTCACCATTGCCAATCCTCTATCTACATCCATATATTTATCAGGACTTCTCTTCGTAGTTCCTTCAATGATGCTCCTCCATACAAATTATGCATCATGGGCTCACTTTGGCCTCTAGGAAAGAGCTTGTTGGAAAAACATCTAGCCTTCATCACTCAAAACAATATGTGGATTATGCATGAGTTGACAACTGCGAAGTTGAAAGTTTCCAAGTCCTTAAACCCCATTCCACCTCTCAATGCTCTCATCTTTGTTTCCAAAAAAAAAAAAAAAAAAATCCCATTTAGGCTAGTGAATCAGCCCCTCTTCCCTTCTTTAATTGTTTTTTGTCCCCACTAGATTGTTTCAACTTTCAACTATAATCTTTAATTCCTTGCACAGTTAAAGTAACTAATAGTATATGTATGTTGAGATTAATTGTGTTGGGTTGGCTTCTGAGCCTAATGCTTTTGTGCGTTAAACACAACACAGACATGACACTTGTTTAAAATGACCACATGTTAGCCTTGTATATCATCTAGTATACAAGAGCACTGGATGAAAGCCTTACTTGGTTGTACAACCACCTTATTTAGAACTTCTCATTTCTATAATAGTAGTATTTCCTTTCCAAGCTTGAAGTTTTACTCTTCTTCTTTTCTTTTGACTCCATAGAATGTTTGCTTCTTTGATTTGCCTATTAGCGAAGGCAACCACAATCGTTTTTTTCCTGCTGCTTAATAACTTGGACTTCCACTCTTATAATTACTACCTCTCGATATTTGTGTTCCTACATTCATATTTGTTTTCTCTAAGTTTAACTTGTGCCTCAATACAACTTGTGCCTCAATACCTCCTCGTAAATTTGTGAACTATTTTGAATTTCTTTGCCTTCCTCCATCTTTGCATTACAAAACAAGATGTTGTCATTCGCTATATATATATATATATGTGTGTGTGTGTGTATAATATTGGAGCCTTCTCCATTTATTGCTATCCCACGAGCTTTTACTTTTTTTTCTCATCTCTGTTTTACTCAACAATGTTGATAATCCTCATGCAAATAATTAATAAGTAAGAAAAACCACAGCATATAAATTAATTAATCAATCACGATCACATACATATTACTTGTTGGTCCTAAACAGCAAGCCTAGATTAACTAGGTAAAGGAAACTTGGTTAGAGTCGCAATCAACTTAAGTTTGACTACATATACTATTGTAACACGTTTGAAGTTTTAGTATTTGGCGGCATGTGCTTACTAATGATGTGAGGCTGGACAACTATACCCCACCCATTTACAGCCAAAAGCAACTTATTTTTATTATTTTATACAATTAATAATAATATATTAAAGTATGAATCCAAGAAATTAAGAATTAAGTTCATAATTTTTTTTATTAAAAAAAAAAAAAAACAAAACAAAGAATTAAGTATGAAAAACAGTATTTCAAAATTAGATTTTAAATCAACTATATTTATTTTCAAGTGTCTGTTCAATTTAAAATTACTTCAAGCTTATATAAAACTGCTTCAAGCCTACTCAAAACCATTTCAAATCCATCTAAAAATATTTTAAATCCATTTAAATTTACTTATAACCTATTTGAATATAATTTGCACTCTTTTATCAAAAATTATAATAATTTTATAAGTTTCACAACAATTAACCTAAGTTGTATTTTAAGTTTATTTAATTAGTAAAATCTGGAATTTACTAATGAAAAATATCACAACAGGGCTTATAAGAAACAAACAGATAAATAAAATGAAATAAATATGTTATATTTTATGGATTTTATAACATTAAAATACCACTTAGTATTCACATGGGTATCATTTGTTTATTTAGCATTAATATTACATACAATGTGGCTTGCATAACATGCATGTGTGTCAGTTCGTTTAGACCCCTTAACCCAACAGATTAACCTAGAGAATTAGCCAAGTTATTAACTTAGGTAATTTAATTAAACTAGGTTAACACAAATAAATATAAAAACAATAAAGCAGCGGAAAATAATCAACACAAAGATATGATGACCCAGGAAACCACACCGGTAAAAACCTGGGGAGGATTTGACCTAGCTATCCTCAAGGTAAACTGAATCCACTATGAAAGAATTGAAGTTTACACAATAGACTTAGACCACTAACGTCATATTGCTACCTGCCTGTAGGAAACTTACTACCATGACCCCATGATAGCTCCGAGATCCACGGACTCCTTCTTTCCTTGAATTCTTCAGCAAATCCACAAGCGCACCTGCTTGTATATCTTTGTGCTCTTTGATTCTGCAACTGTAACGATCTACACAACTCTTGACATAAATCTCAAGTTTGTAAACCCTAAGTGTATGTGAAGGTAAACACCTCTAGATCTCACAGAGAGATTCACAAAACACAGCAAAACAGAACTCTACAGAACTCTGAAAACGTGGCTAGGGTTTTCCCTTTTATACTTAGGGCAAACATAAAACCCTATACATTAAAACGGGCTTGGGCTGAGTTGGAAAATTCTGCAGAAAAACGTTCTGTGCGATTTTCGATCGATCGAGTCTAATTTTCGATCGATCGAGTCTCACAGAAAGTGAACAGTACTTCTGCATAAAAACTCGATTCCAACTTTACAATTAAACCCATACTTTGAGCAAGTCTAACACACGACTCAACATTGTTTTGATCATGGTTTGCCAACACACAAAATGAAGTTCTAAATACATTAGATCCTAGTCTTTAGAACCTAACAAACTCCCCCTTTGGCAATCCGTGACAAAACACAGACTAAACAAAATGCTCAAAGTTACAAATTGAAAAAGTCCATTACAAAAAAATAGCCACTTAACAATTTAACCTAAACTACTATCCAACAGTTGCAAGGTAGACAGCAGCTCGACTGAAAACAACCTGTATATTCCTGTAACACTTAACAAACACATAAACGCATGTGTGTAAAGGAAAAACAGTAAATCAACAAATATGCAAACTAACTCTCCCCCTAAGTTAGATATACCAAAAATAATTTCAACTCCTCCTAAAAAGAACAATCTTCTTGTTTCTTCCACACATATTCCACAATTCAAATTCAACTCCCCCTTTTTGTCACGTATTGACAAATATAACTCAAACAAAGAGTAACAACTCAACAGAGAACAAGAGGAAATAGAGAAATAAGGGAACACAAACAAATCAACTCTATAGAAAATAGAGACAACTCCCCCAATGAAGAGCAACAACTCCCCCTATGAATAACAAAGGTTAAAAAAAACTTTTCTCCCCCTATAAAAATAGGAACAACAAAACAAGTTTTGGGAAAAACAGTTTTGGGGAAAATTTAGGAGGTGGGGATAAAAAAAACACACAAACCCAAAAAAATGAGTTGAGGATACACATGAAGAAAAATATTCTCGCTTTCAATAAATGCAAACTTGACACTATGTGACCCATAAACAGTTGCATGAGTAGAGAAAATATTTGCACATTGATTATCCATCACATCTCTTAAGAAAAATATTTTCTGCAATTCACACATCAAGAAAAATAGCATATACTAAAATGTACAAAGGACTCAAAAATTAATCAATCAATTTTTAATTCAAGTTGAGTACCCAATTTAGCAAAGTGTATGCATGTTATGTGTGAAAACAATGAGAGATATGACTGCAAAACTGCAAGATGGATACAGAAAAACAATGCAACTCATGTGAATCCTAACCATAAATGATGCATGAAAAAAATTTTGGTCAAAAACTCTAAAAACTGAAAATTTTTCAGTTTCGATCGATCGAGTATCGATCGAATACCAATCGAGTCAGACAGAAACAAACCAAAAATTTTAATCGCAATTTCGATTAATCGAAAAACACTTTCGATCGATCGAAAATCTGGAAAACTTAAATTTTTGAAAAACAGAGCAATTTTATGCAGAAACTCCTCAAAGCATAGTATTTCATGAATGAAATGCATGAGTATGAGATTGAAAGTTTTTCAAAAACATATGAATACAACCCAGATCTTCCAAAATTAAGATTTTCAATCAATTTGTCCTTAAAACTCAAATTTTGCATCAAAATCAAGGAATTTTTAATCTTGGATGGCCACAACAAAATCACACACAATAACATGTACAAAGTTTAGCAAAGAGTAACTTTGTGTAGTGTGTGCAACTAGCAAAAGCTTGAGAGACATGTGAGGTGATATGTGAATAGTAATCAATCACAAAGTCTACAAAATTCATCACATGAATTTGAAAGAGACTATCACCTAAAGAGTTACATCATATAACTCTCACATCTCCTAGATTAAAAGCTTGCAATCATGTAAGTTTCTTGATTTGCCTCATTATTCAATTTAATTGATTAGAAACTTAGTAAAAGCCGGGATAATGTACACACCAATTTTATGAATTGTGAAATTATTATAGCCCAATAATGTACACACCAATTTTAATAGAGGCTACACCTTATGTTCTTTTTGTGCATGTGCTACACTTTCTCGAGCACAAAATCTTACGATATGCACTAAGGTGTTCATGATTGGCTAGTAAACAGTGGTGAGATGGTTATTTATGCCTTTCTCAATAAGTCCAAGTCCGACAATCAAAGACATGTGACTTCAAGATCAAGACAAAGTGATCAAAAACTATAAACATCTTCCTACACAACATGCACTACAAAGCTCACACTAGTAACGTGCAATAAAATAAGCTCATCCAAGCTAATCAGAGTACATAAACATGTTATGTAAAGATAATATGGCCAACTTTAATTATAAATCCAAGATCTATAATACAAAACACAAAAATCTTTTTGGTTAAAAAAAAATTTATGACCAAAACTAAAAAGCACACTTTATGCTAAATAATTAAAAAAATGCAAATGCAATGCATGACAGCGCTTAACTAAGCTATAGAGGGTACACAAACAAGAAATATCAACTTCTTAATTAACCCATGAGTACATGTACAGCCTAGTACATACTCAATAAAAATCAAAAAATAGCTTAGCATTTATAGAACACATGCTATTTAAGTTTCTCCACAATGGCAAGCATGTTCTAAATCAAAAGAGAGATATCATAATCCATGTAATCCTCAAGAAAAATAAAACTAGACACAAAATAAAATATTTTTGTCTTTTTGAAATTTTTCAATGTTTTTGGATTTTTTGTTTAATAAATACAACCTAAAAAACAAAATAACCAAAAACAAAAAGAAAACATGTCCACAAATAATTGAAAGAATTAAATCAGGGACAAGTCAGCAACACTCACCTTAGAGAATCTTTTCTCACCCATATAGCACGAGTCTTCGGCTTTGTTGGTGAAAATCCATGAGAAGCAGAGTGTATTTGAGGGATTACACCAATCTTCTGAGATAGACTAAAATCCTGCAAATTCCTTTCACAAGCCAACAAGCTTAAATTTTTCAAAAGCATATGAAACAATTTATTTGGACTTATGGCAGGAGAAATATCATCACATATCCTAGATTGAAAAGTAGAATTTTTAAATTTCAATTTATGACAATTAGGACGAATGTGACCGGAGACACCACAAAAGTGACAAACAGGAACAAATTTAGGAACATCAGTATTCCTAACAGCAAATCTAGTCTCAGATTTTGGTTTTTGCCTCAACAAAGAACAATTTGGTCTAATATGACCAACAACACCACAAAGGTGACAGGTAGGCACAAAAACAGATTTATTATGCTCTCTAACAGTAGGTTTAGACTTAGGTTTAGACATTTCAGCGTCTACATCAGAACTTTTACCTTTGTCTAACCTAGCAAAATAAGCATTTTCTTTATTATTCCTCTTGAAAGGAGGGATATAAACTTTTTCAGCTTTAGGCTTAAGAGAAACAGAAACACTTTTGTTATCAGCAGCAAGCTTGGTACTAGTCAAATTTTCAATTTTAGCCTTAGATTCAACTAACTCTTGTTCCAAGCTTTTCATCTTTTCATCTTGAGAGGAAATTTGATTTCTCAAAAATTCATTCTTCTTATTAGATTCATCTAATCTAACAATCAATTCCTCTTTTTCAAGATTAGCCAATTTTAACTCTTCCTTAAATTTCTTAGCAATTTTCAAAGACTTAGATAATTCTTTACGAAGAGTTTCAAAGGCATCAATAAAATCAACAGAAACAATAGTGTCATTTTTATTCAAATCATCACAATCAAAAACATTAAGACACTTAAAATTATCCATGATAACAGGGATCAATGATCAACTCTTAGATCAAAAGATCTAACACAAAAGAGCTACCCGCTCTGATACCACTTGTCAGTTCGTTTAGACCCCTTAACCCAACAGATTAACCTAGAGAATTAGCCAAGTTATTAACTTAGGTAATTTAATTAAACTAGGTTAACACAAATAAATATAAAAACAATAAAGCAGCGGAAAATAATCAACACAAAGATATGATGACCCAGGAAACCACACCGGTAAAAACCTGGGGAGGATTTGACCTAGCTATCCTCAAGGTAAACTGAATCCACTATGAAAGAATTGAAGTTTACACAATAGACTTAGACCACTAACGTCATATTGCTACCTGCCTGTAGGAAACTTACTACCATGACCCCATGATAGCTCCGAGATCCACGGACTCCTTCTTTCCTTGAATTCTTCAGCAAATCCACAAGCGCACCTGCTTGTATATCTTTGTGCTCTTTGATTCTGCAACTGTAACGATCTACACAACTCTTGACATAAATCTCAAGTTTGTAAACCCTAAGTGTATGTGAAGGTAAACACCTCTAGATCTCACAGAGAGATTCACAAAACACAGCAAAACAGAACTCTACAGAACTCTGAAAACGTGGCTAGGGTTTTCCCTTTTATACTTAGGGCAAACATAAAACCCTATACATTAAAACGGGCTTGGGCTGAGTTGGAAAATTCTGCAGAAAAACGTTCTGTGCGATTTTCGATCGATCGAGTCTAATTTTCGATCGATCGAGTCTCACAGAAAGTGAACAGTACTTCTGCATAAAAACTCGATTCCAACTTTACAATTAAACCCATACTTTGAGCAAGTCTAACACACGACTCAACATTGTTTTGATCATGGTTTGCCAACACACAAAATGAAGTTCTAAATACATTAGATCCTAGTCTTTAGAACCTAACAATGTGTATCTTCGAATGTTGAAAACTGTATAATGACATGTATATTAGTTATAACTTTGCCTCTGTAGAGCGGCTTTGCCACTGTATTTCAACAAGAATTAAGAGAAGTTAGTGTATTTTACCCATTTAATGAGTAACACTCTATTAACTCATTTAAGCCATAAATAAGCAAGAAGTTAGAAGAGAGGTCATGACTCATGACTCCAAAAAATCATACAAAGAGCTCAAGATAGGGTTATGAAGACAAAAAAACTCATCACGGGTTGAATTTATCAGAGTAGTAGCTAGACTAGTAGTTTAGCATGATAGAGTTTAATTTTGGATAAAACTATACCATATAATCTATATTATAAAGTTACAAAATTCAATCAAAGATTCCCACATGTAGATCCCATGTGATGCACATGCACTCATGAAATTAAGAAAATGGTCCTGGCGTTGTGACCCCACATACTGTTCTCGATTTGACCTTGAACCCACCATGGTTGAACAAGATCACGGGTGCTTCCCCTTCCCACAGACGGCGCCAATTGTAAGTGCATAAATTGTCCCTCAGCTCACAAAAAGTGAGTGATGGCCCAATAAGCCCAAAACAATAGATTTGTTAGAGAGTGGATCTTACATGTGAAGATTAATGTATGTGCCACAGTAGGTTGGATTGGTGTTACAAAGATTGAGAAGAAAAACTTAAAGAGAAGAATATTCCTCGGTTAAATCCAAGGAAGGTATGTTCTTATATAAATTCCAAACTTTCTTAAGTACACAAAGTTCTTTCTCTTTTCTTTTTGCTCTCACTGAATTAGATTCGATCCCCCTCTTTCATGGAGGTCCTCCTTTTATATAGTCTTTCTCTCTCTTTTCATCATAGCCTTCCACTTGTTGATTAGGTAGATGATCTTTTGGATGCTTGTCCTATCAAAACCTTCCTAGAGTTTGTGTGTGTAGCTGTAAGGCTGTATGTCATTGTTTAGGTATCACCTCTATATAAATGTGGCCAGTTGTTTAGGTGCAGAGCATTTAATATGGTAGTAGCAGCCTTCTTCTCAGATATTTCTTAATTCACTGTTGACTCCTCTCCATGAAGTTTATCTTCCAAAGCATGGTTGTCTCCCCCACAGCAAATACGGGGTGGTCGGGCTATAGACTCTCACATCGTCTCCTGAGGAAGTTTTGCTCCTTGAGAGACATCATTTACTCACTATTATCAGTCATTGTCTTTAGTCCATCAACCCACGAGCCTTTCTTAATGTTTAACTATTCTCGGGTATTTTGTCATCCTCGGGCATGGCCCATGGCCCAATACTCCCACTCAACTCTTTTATCCCCACAGTTCTAATTATTGTACATTTAATAATTCATTAAATGTTATTTTTATATGCTTTTTAAAAAAAGTTATACCATGCACAATGTTAAAGAAAAAAAAAACACATAATCACATTGAATTTACATATGCAAATTAATTTCTTTTTTATTCAAGATAAAAATTCTACTCTAACTTAATCTAAGTGTATATGTATGTGAAGTTCCCTCCTGGAGACTTGAACCCCGACCCTTACCCCTCACACCCCACATGCACTTATACTTGTAAAGTGACCGTCGTACCAATGGTGTGTAGTGTTCATATACAAATTACTAAATTATTGACAAATATTTTTCCCAAAAAAATATATATTACAATTCATAACTAAATATTTATTATTCTTAACATGTCCCTTTAGAACACTTGCTAGCAAGTAGCATGGCCAGTTTTTATTTACTGTTAAAAAAAAAACATGATTACAAAAATTAGGGGTTGGGGGTTGGAATGTAGCGATATAAAATTATTCACCTCAAATGGAAGGTGCATTAAAAAAAATGATTACAAAAATGAGGGGTTGGGGATTGGAATGTAGCAATATAAAATTATTCACCTCAAATGCTCTATTTGTTTTGCTTTTTAAAACATTTTCAATAATATATTTTCAGATATTTTGTGTGAATTATAAAATTTTTCAACTACAAACCACAAAAACTAGTGGCTTAATCACCATAGCTGCCAGGGTTGAAGGTCCTCTAACGATCGATTGTCAACACTGGCTATTAGACCAATGACACAACCATTAGATGGGAGAGAGCTCCTGTGTATTTTTATAAAATGTTTTACCAAATTTATAAACATAATACGTTTTACAACATTTTACAAAAGATTTTACGATCAACAGAAAACATTTTTTGATTTGGCCATATTTTATAATGAAACAAACACGGTAAAATGCTGTAAATATATGTTATAAAACATTTTATAATGAAATAAATAGAACATAAAATACAAAAATAGTACACTGATAATGGACTTTTAGTACGTTGTATCCTCTCACTGTTAGCCAAAATATCAACATCGTTGTTTGCCTCACGGTATATGGTACAGGCACATGTCAAGGGACCACTATTCAGCCATTCATTCATTCATTTTATGGTCAGCAACTTCCTTCAATCCAAAACAAAGAATGTAGAAAACAAGAAGAGAGGTAAGGCCAATAGAAATTAAGTAGATAGATTGTCTAAGAGCTTTGTAACTCAATTGCAGTATGCGGCACCTTCCAGTGCTTCTAACAGAGACTTCGGCACTTTTTACTACTTCTAACAGAGACTTCAGGATTTAAATCCCTGCTCTTGCAATTATAAAATTACTTTTTTAAAAAGAAGTTAGTAGATTTATCACATTAATTAGTACAGTCCACTTTTGAGTCCATGTTGAACTATGCTGGGTGCTAGTAATGGATTCAAGATTATAAGTGTAAGACCTTAATTTGATCGGATCCAATTTGCACGGGAATGCCCAACTACTCATCTGCTTATTAAATAATGCTTCTGGTTAGAGTTTTGACCCATCATTCAAGGTAGAGTGATGTTTGATGTTTGTGTCTAGATTCCTTCAACTTGAATTGTGGATGTCATGGATACATAAAAAAGTGTCAAAAAGTCAAGTTAAAAGATGTGTGACTTAGACCTTTAAATCAAGTTCTTATGTTCATCACATCATTTTCAACTAATCCATATCATATCATATGATATATAATAAAAATTATGACAAATACCTTGTAGTTAAATTACATAAAAAAAATGGTGTCAGTTTCTTTTTCCTTTTTCTTAATGCCATGTAGATAATCCTTTTGCTCTTTTATTTTAACACACAAAGACTTTTGAAATAAATTTTGATCTCTCAATCTTCAATTTATTAGCCAATTTATCTAATTAATTTCTCTCAATCTTTTCTCATATTCTCTCCTCTCTTTGTATTTAACTTCTAAGAATATACATTTGGTCATTTGGTTCTCTCAAATTATAAATATTTCTCTTTTTAACTGGATTTTTTCGCTTAGATGCGGTCACATTTGAGGTACCATCGCAAAATTTGTGTTTCTCTCACTTTTTAAGAGTTCATTTTTATTTTGTTATTTGTTAATTTGGCTTCTTCTTCTTCTTTTTTTAAGAGTACTGATTCGAATTTTGAGATTTGAGTTGATTAGTTTTATTTGTTTTATTAGTTTTTTGTCTTACTCCTTTTGTTGTTATTGTAACTAGAATACAAGATAGTTGAGTTGGTTTTCCATACTTGTGTTTTCTATTTGTTGTTGTTATTGTTATTAGATAGCCTGTTCCTTTCGGTTAGATGATGCTAATAGAATAGTCAGCTTTCAACAAAAAGTAAAATAAAATAAAATTAGTGACACTCTATGACTCTATACTCTACTGGTCTCATCAATAGCCAATCTAAAGAATGAACAAATCCCATAGAATGATCTTGTGCTTTAAGTTTCTACTATAGGAAGGAAAAAAAAAAAAACTAATATTTATATTTTGTGTATAATAATCTAATTATATGTTAATTAATATTATTTTATGGACAAAGTTTGGTTACAAATTTGATTGTAGCCAAAGTTTGACTAAAAAATTAATATGGTTACAAATTTTGAAAATTTAACCGTTAGATTGCATTTTCTCTATGTTCTTAACACACATGTAAAATTTTGTACCAGTTAGATTTTATTTACTATTTGATATATAAACTTATTTTTATGCATAATTTTAGACTACAAAAAAATTAAAATTTAAACATTTATTTGATGACATAATTATTGATCTTTAATCTTTTAAAAAATTTACAAACATAGAGGATATAAGAAGAAAATGGAATCCAACGATAGATTTCTCAAAATTCATATCTAATAAAAAAGTATTGAGTAAAGTTGTAGTCTTAGACTACAACCAAGTTTGCTGTCAAATTTAGCCATTATTCTATATAATTAACCCCAACTATGGCACTTCTTCTTTTTAGGCTTTTAGCACACTCACAGTACTCCCATATTATTACCAACACTACTTTTATTAGTTGTGTAGGTCCAATTTTGTACCTCAATTAATTAGCACCTCCTATAGGGGCGACTCTAGAATTTTTGTCCAAGGGGGTCAATAAGAAACTTGAGTAGAAGATAAATTTTGAGTAAGAGATAAATCTTGCGGCCTACGGAGTTTACTTATTACAAATTTGTCCATAGTTTTAGCAAAAGAATAAAAAAATAAACTATAAGATCATTTGACATATTTTATTCTAATGTAATAAACATATTAATTATTGTTGTTAATTGATTTTTTTGCAATTTTTTAATTTATAAGTTTACAATTCTTTAAATATTTTATATTTTTATTGCCTTTTAGTGTTAATGTATTGACCCACCCACATAGCCAATAACTACTTACAAGTCACAAACTCAATCGAATAATAAAAGTGCAAAACACAAACTCAATTATGCCTACACATAGATTCGTAGAAACTACAATAACAGTGACTACACAATCAGACACGTATATGGCTCAAAACTCAATTAAAAAATACAAAACACTATAACTCATATACACCATATGCCAAGACATCAAACATGTGAGTAAGAGGTGGAACTTCGAAGAAGACACATGAACAGAGATAAAGACAAAGCAAAAACACACTCACAGTGAGAGAGGGAGAGATATGGAGGTGGCGATTAAAAACATAGATTGTCAAAACCAGATCCAGGCGGCATATCAAGTGGCAATTAAGTGGCAACGACGGCAAATCATGGGGCTAAGCAGTGGCAGATTTTGTGTGTGAAGCATAGGCAGCTTTTTTCCTTTAGGTTTGAAGAGTGAAGAAGGATAGTGAGAGTTTTTGAGGCTACGCAGCGGCAACTACTAGGTTTTATTTGGCCTTATTTTTATGATTTTTCAAAATTTTATTTATGGGCTTTATATTTCTAAAATTAAAGAACGAAATATTCTATTGGATTTTTTTTTTTCCAGAGTTTAAGCTGGGCTTTAAATAAAAAGGGTCGGGTTTGAAGGTGAGGGTGTGCAAATTTGTATTGTCAAGGTTTCAAAACAATTTTTAATAAAAATATTATATATATATATATATATATATATATATATAATTTCGAGTCAGGGGGTTCATTTGAACCCCCTGACTACAACGTAGAGCCACCCTTGACCTCCTAATATTTTTAATATAGAGATCAATGTTTAAATCCTCCTATTGTAACTATTAAATTATTAAAAATAAATAATCTGGCTCTTGCAGAAAAACATTGTTGGTAAATGGCAAAAGTGATTTTAGCTAAGATTTGGTAGTTTAGTTCCAAAATTCTTGGCAAAGGAGAAGCATCAAATTAATAATTTTATTTTGGGTATCAAAATAAAATTGTAAGTGAATAATTAGGTATAATGCATAATTTTTGTCAAAAAAAAAAAAAAAGGTATAATGCATAATTGATTGGAGTAAATTTGTAATAAGTTCCTTTATCAGGTCTTAATGATCATCAGTTGACTTGACATGAAAAAAAAAATTAGAAAACAAAAATGCAAATTACATTCGTTGGGTTTGGTCAATTGTCATTTTGATCCCAAAAGTTTTATTTTTGTCAATTTGGTCCATAAGCAAATGAGTTAATTTTTTACCATAGAACATTTCAGTTTTGCTAGAAGAACGAAATGTTTTGGTAGTAATTGATACCGGTATACTGTTTTGGGGTTACTACCATGAGATGGTTGATTGTGGGTAATGGAAAAAAAAATGATAATTTCAAAGTGACTTCCCACTATTTATAATCGATCATCTTATCATGTTGTGGAAAAAATCATCCTTGTAGCGAAAAATATGATATCTGATATAATCCTAAAAGAACTTATATTTTAATTTAATGCATGTTTGACTATTTAGGGGTGACCTACATAGTCTTATATAATATCAGTAGTGACATGAGAGATGACACAACATGACCCATTGCGAGATTAGTAGGGTGGCCCAAATCACACATAGTGATTGGTAAAGCACAAAGTGGTAATAATAAATGGAAAATGTTAACTAATGAGCATTGGTGTAGGAGCTATTTTTAGAAACATTTTATTAGAAAAATGATAAAATAATAAACGTTGTTGACAACTTTTTATATTTTTCATTAAAGTAGTGTCAAAACTTTCCTATTATGATTTATTAACAACTGCCTAACGGTATCTGTTAATATGACCCATAATAAATAGTCCCATTTTCTTGTAAACAAGAACTACCCAAAAAAAAAAAAAAAAAAAAAAAAACAAAAGATAGTGGAGATTGGAGAAAAGAAAAAAAGAAGTAAATTAAAACTGTACAAAAATAGACAAATAAACTACTAAAACTTGACCGTCGATAACATTAATGACAAACTTTAATAATAATAAATGATCCAATTCATGTGTAACGCCATTGATGGCGTGTAGGTGTTTGGTATTAAAAAATATTATGTCAGTAATATCAAAATCTAATAAGTGCGATATATGTCAATAAAAAATAACTAAATTATTAATAATTAAAAGACATTTTAATAAGTAGTTATTTTTGCACACGTATTTTTCGCATATTGAATTTTAATATAATTAAGGTGGTATCATTTAATATATATATATATATATATATTTTTTTTTTTTTTTTTATTGATGACAGTGCACGACCTATTGGGCAGAGCAGGTGGTGGCCAGAGTGACATCTATATATTATTATCAACCCTTATTTCTTTACAAAAATCTCACAACCTCGAGATTGTGTGTTTGTGTTTGTGACTTTTTTGTGTTTGACTGTCTGTGCTGCTCTGCTGATCAAATAAGAAGAAGAATGGCAGGACATCAGTGCTGCTCTAACCCACCAACTTTAGACCCAAGTGCTGGAGCTGGCCATGTTGAACAACTCTGTGGTCTCAGCACCTATGTCACTGGCTCCCCTAATGCCAAGCATGCCATCATTCTCATCTCTGACATCTTTGGTACACATTTCTTTGACACTTTTCTTTACTCACTTTTTTCCGAGGCAACAATTTTCACAACTGTTGGGTTTTTATTAGTTTTAGTATAGATCCATTACATACATCATTTTATAATCTACTATTAAAAACTTGTCACCTCGGCAAATAATTGTAAAATATTTTGTGAAAAGTTATTGGTTTTTCACTTCAAACTGTAACCTGGGTGTTGACTTTATGGTTAATGAATAATTGGGTTATATATACATGAATCTGGAAGGAAATTGATTAGCACTTTTAGTAATCATTCGGAAATGGAAGTTCCTGATCCTTGGAAATTCTGTGTTAACATAGGGGCCTTCGAAATTCCTGATCCTTGGAAATTCTGGAGAGAACCCAAAAAAAAAAAAAAAAAAGATTTCTATTAGTATCAAGGGTTCATATTTTATCTTCATTAATCTGTATGTTGCTTCAAAAAATGAGTATTATTTTCCTAATGATTGGAGTGTTACCGAGATCATATGGTAACGATAGGAAAATGTTTCTCTTTAAAACTCTCCAAACTTCTTGAATATCTTTTTATTGAATATAAATTTTTAAAATTCAACCATTAGATGGTATGTTTTTATTATATTATCCATGTTTGCAAAATTTCAAAAAGATTAAATATTAATAATTATGTCATCAATTCAATGTTTAAATTTTAAATTTTTGTAGTATAAAATTATACATAAATAATAAGTTTATTGATTGAAAGTAAATAATAATATTTGATTTGAATGAAATTTGACATGTGTACTAAGAATATAAAAGAAATGGGAAATTGCAGTTAACCCACCTATGATTTGGCCGGTTTTAACTAAATCACCTGTGTTTTAAAAAGTGTCACTTAACCCACCTGAGATGCCCTCTGTTAAGCTTCTGTAACCCACCTCTCCTTTTTCACTGTTAAAAATAGGAGTAAATGTGTCTTTTTCATTATATTTTATGTCTCTCTCCTCTTTTCTCTCCTTCTTCTTCTTTTTCACATAAAACATAAAAGAAAAATATCAAAAAACAAGTCAAGATAAAATTTGTTTCATCATTTTTCATATACATAATTAGCACAAAGTTTTACGAAAGAGGGTAAACAAAACAAAAAAAAACCTCTCTCTAAAACTCTAACCCTCTCTCTTTTGCAGGGTTCTCTAAAAAAAAACCCAAATTTGCAAGTAAAAGAAAAATCTGCCAAAAAAAAAACCCAACAATCTAGCAAATCCAACACCACAACCAACTCACTGAACCATCAAATCATAGCCTCACCAAACAACCACCTCCAACACCACCACCGCTGTTAGCCACCGCCCAAAACCCCAAATCAGGATGCAAAAACAAAGAAACAAGAAAAACCTAGCAAAAAAAAAAAAAAAAAAAAAAAAAAAAACCCAGCAATCTAACATTTCCAACACCACAACCAACTCACTGAACCATCAAATCATAGCCTCACCAAACTACCACCTCCAACACCACCACCATTGCTTGCTACAACCCAAAACCCCATACCAGGAAGCAAAAACAAAGAAACAAAAAAAACGAAATCGTGAGATCGGCTGAGCAGCAGAGCAGCCTGATTTTCTAGATCGGCTGAGATTGAAGCAGCAAAGGGTGGTGGATTCAAATTTTCTGGGATTAATGGATTTGTGGGTTCAAATTTTCTGGGTTGGTTTAAATTCCTTATGGTTGGTGCGTTCAAATTTTGTGGGTTTAATGGATTTGTGAGTGTAATGGTTTTTCCTATTGTGAGTTGTTAGGATTTGGCATATTTGTTCTATCTATGGCTTCAAAAGA
Source organism: Lithocarpus polystachyus (assembly GCA_033629205.1). NCBI lineage: Eukaryota > Viridiplantae > Streptophyta > Magnoliopsida > Fagales > Fagaceae > Lithocarpus > Lithocarpus polystachyus. The sequence goes on along the minus strand of CM066164.1, from coordinate 7,809,578 downwards.
AGATGGAGAATCTTCTGGGTTCCTTTCAATCAAAAAAAAAAAAAAAAACATGGGTTCCTTTTTGTTTTCCCTTGTTGTCTGGGTTCCTTTTTGTTGGTAGTATATACATCAAGAGGGAACCAATTATTGTGTTGATTGAACATGATTCAGGTCACGGTATGGGATTTGGGTTTGAAGATTTGATTTCTAAGATGGTGAGAGAGAAGTTGTTCTTCAATATGTTGTTTCTAATTCTGTTTCTATTGTGGCTTATATAGTAAAGGAGATTTTTTAACAGAAAGGGCAGAGGTGGGTAACGGGTATCTAACGGAGGTTACCCCAAGTGGATTAAGTGCTAACTTTTAAACTACGGGTGGGCACTTTTAAAACGGGTTAAACCACAGGTGGGTAAAGTGCAATTTTCCCTAAAAGAAATGCAATCCAATGTTTAGAATTTCAAAATTCACATCTAATAAAATATATAAGAGGTGTTTGAAAAGTTTTTCTCCAAACTAGTTTAGGGAACTTTGTCCATAACAACACTCCTTAACATATACAATACTCCTTAATATAATATTGTGCTAATTATTGTTACACACAATGAATTACACACTTGAGCTGAAACCACATTTTGAAAATACAATTTTAATTATAATTGTGAGACGGTGAAATCATGTTTTGAAAACACAATTTTACAATTATATAACACAATTTCAATTGTGTCTTGTACACAATGTTTAACTATTACCGCTCATAATACTATATAGTGAGACATTACATAATTTGAATCTAGTCCTATTATGTATATATATTAAATTAGTTCCTTTTCTTTTTCTCCTTACTAGTAACCAGAGTGTGAGAACTTAGAATAATATTGTAAGTAATTAAATTCATCATTTCTTATTGTTTCAAAACAGAATTGGTAATTTGTTATAAGATTAAAATGAGAGATATTAAGTACTCCAAAATCCAAACCCTCCCCTGTATAATTTATTAGAGAGACAGAGACTTTTAGTCACAATTGTATTTGTTTTAGGCATTCACGTAAAAAAAAAGTTGCTTATTTATTTATTGTTTTTATACTATTTATTTGTTTTTCTGTTCTGAGCTTGGTTGGGTATCGAAAATTTATATGGAAGTGGTGAAATTTTGTTGAACAATTATTGGCTATGTTAATTCATTACCACTATCATGTTCCAACTTTTTGTGTTTGATTTTTTCCGCAGGATATGAAGCTCCAAAATTGAGGTATGCTTAATTCTCTCTTTTCTTTGTTTAATTTATGAATTTTGCTTAGTCCATCAGATTATGCTGTTTTTAACAAGTCATTCTGTCTGTAAGGCATAACTTACATTGCGATTTTTCGTTTAGGTGGCAATATATTTATTAAAATTTAAACCCATCACTCTGAAATTTAGCTGGCCTAACTTGGTCAAATACACTTTCAAATACTAGCGTGTAATTGTCTATTCAAAGCTATGTTATGTTGCTTTGAATAATAAGTGCAACAATCATAATTTTTCCACTAAAAATGTGAAGTTGTGATCTCTCATGCATGTTCATAAAGACAGTCACAAATAATCAACATTGTGAGTTTGTGCTTTTTTTAGTTTCTGAAACTAATGTTAGCTGCTTTATATATAAAAGGAAGCTTGCAGACAAGGTTTCAGCTGCTGGATATTATGTGGTAGTTCCTGACTTCATACGAGAACCCTTTGTGCTCGAAGATATTGCTAATAATCCTCTAGAAGTTTGGTTGAAGGATCATGGAACGGTCGGTTCTAGATTTTAATTTTTGCCTGGAAATTGTTCATAAGTTTGTTTTTTACTTATCAAAGAGAAAATTTTTTTGTCACAGTGAACCTTTTGTGAAACTTGAATGTATTGCTAAATTTTCATTTGAGATTATATTCTAAAGGCCTCCATTGTGGGGTTTGGTATTTTGCATATTAGGCTGTCTGAATATGTGTGTGAATTCAGCTGCACAATTGCTTTATTGTTATTGCTGTATGCAACAAATGGTTCATACTTCATAAATTATTGAACTAGCTGGCTGTGTCCACTTTTTGTGACCTGGGTTAAAATTGGTGACCCACTGACCCTAATATTGCAGTTTTCTACATATTGCTATGCAAATTTCAGTTTTCACTAATAGTATCTGAAGCTCAATTATTATTTCTATAGGATAAAGGATTTGAAGAGGCAAAGCCAATAATTGAAACTTTGAAAAGTAAAGGTGCTTCTTCAGTTGGGGCTGCAGGCTTTTGCTGGGGTGGTGAGTTTTTCTCTATTAATTCTTCTTTTCTTTCTTTTTTTTGTATCTTTATACAACATTTTATTGCTTGAAAAAAATTCTGACATTTGACATTTTACATTCTTCTCACTGCTCAGGTAAGGTTGTGGTTGAACTTTCAAAAGTTGAACTTATCCAAGCTGCAGTGATATTACATCCTGCATGGGTAACAGTGGATGATATCAAGGGTATGGATTTGAATGGATCCCATTGTATAACTTTTTCAAGAGCTTTATATTAGTTTCGCTAGATTGTTAGTTTCCAATTTCAGAATGTAACAGTTTCTTTTGAAGGACTCTCAAGAAAAAACTTCTAGCTCTTATTATACTTTAGCAATTAAAATATTGGAAGTAATTAGTAATCACAACTACCTGACTTTATAAGTTTGCTTCTTTCCTTTCTTTTGAGGTCAAAGGATACTTTTTGCTATTAGCATGCAGGTTTACAATGATTTAATCTTACGTAACTCCTTTTCTGTCATAATTTTGCATTTCCCCTGGTTGTTGTAAAATGTAAATCAATTCTTGTTCCAATATTTTTTTTTTCTACAATCAAGTTGCTTGCAGACCAGGACTTGCTAAATTTATCTATTTTCTAGTAAGAGTACAAGTACAAGGAAGAAAAAAAATAACAATTTTGTGTCATAGTTAACTGGTATTTGGGGATTGATTTCAGGTGTTAAGGTTCCCATCGCAGTACTAGGAGCTGAGATTGACCATATTGCTCCACCCGAACTCTTGAAACAATATGATGAGGCCTTAACTTCTCAATCTAAGGTAGGAAGATCAAATCCTTGTCTTGTTTTATTTTTAATTTTTTTTTATATGCTTCTTTACAGTGCTTAGCTGTTACATTATTTTATATACCTCAACCTTTTCTGGTTATGATTTTTCTTCTTCTTAGATAATAAGTAATAACATTCTGGTAATAATGCTGGTTCATCATTCTTCTATTGAGGGTTGACTGGCTGCATTTAATTTTTTACGTTTTGGAATTTTGGAACATAACTACGATCCTTTTAGCCTAAATTTCATACTTTTAGCATTAGTTTCATCTCAGAGTATTTTTCTTGGTTTTCTAGATGAAAGAATGAATGGTAACAGTGTACATCCTCACTAGTCTTGTGTTATGTGGCCAGGCGCTTGCTGAAGCATGCTCATGCCATATCTCTAGATCCCTCCTGCATTGGGATAAGATTTTTGGCTTGATAAATTACAATTTTTGGCAAGCTAACTGCACTTATTTCTTCTATGTAACAAAAACTTTTCAAAACATGAAATTGGTTACATGAATCTTTTGCCTTATCCTCTGTCATATCATGACTTCTTCTTTGGTCTTTTCTTGGCATTTTGGCTCCTAATGTTAACCATGGCATCTTTGAGCTGGGCTTTTGTCGTAAACATTTAGGTTGGGGCAGGCTAAGTAGGGGAAAATGGGTATTTACCCTTGATTTGAAAACTACGTAGCAAAATGTGCATGTTTTGAGACTTAGAAAAATGCCTATGTTAAGGAACTTAATTTTAACAAAATCGAGTTTAGTGTAAAACTTAAAGCTCGACATTAAGTAAAACTCGACATGTAACCAATTTAAGTAGCAAAATATGCATAAAATTCGATATTGCTAATATTGAGTTTCACTTATTACTCGATTTTGTTAAAATTGAGGTTAAAAAACAAGGGCAATTTGCTACATAGTTTTTAATTAGGGGTAAATGCCCATTTTGGCTGGGGTAAGTGTGTCAAATCTTTTCAATCTAACAAATAAATTTTCATCATGGTGATTCATCATGTTGTCCTTGAAACACCTTAACTAAGGTCAATCTTTTCTTACTAGGGCTATAGTTTTCTTAGCAATCAGCAATCAATCCATATTGGTGTAACTTTTTCCCATGCTCTCCCAATTTTTGCATTTGGTGATGGATCTTTGGCTTTGGTTTTGATGATGTGATCATAGAATCTTTGGTTTTGGCTAGTTAATGTTAATAAATCATTTTAAACAATAAACAGATATTCATCATGGTGATCTGCCTTTTCCTTTAAATACCTTTTAACTTAGGCCAATCTGCTTCCATATTGAGGCTATAGTTTGTTCGTGCAATCGATCTATTTTGGTGTTACCTTCTCTAATGTTTTCCTAGTTTTTCCATTTGATAGTAATCAAATAATGTTTGATTCTTTTCAGGTGGATTTCTATGTTAAGATATTTCCAAAAGTCAGTCATGGGTGGACAACTAGGTACGAGGATGAAGATGAAGTAGCTGGGAAGTCTGCTGAGGAGGCCCATCAGAACCTGTTGGACTGGTTTGCCAAGTATATTAAGTGACAATGTCAAATTAGCTACTTGTGTGCTACGCCTGGGTTTTATATTATTATATGAGTTACAGTGTGTACCTTAGTCTAATATTGTTCTTTCCAAATGTTTGAGAGTAATAAAACTTCAATATGTAATATGTAATAGTCTGATCAAATCAATTTGTGAATAATTGGTAAAAGTTGCAAGCTTTATCTGAAAGCATGGTTGTACTACCATACTAGTGAGAGCAAAGTGTGTGTACTTTGCGCGCGGTGGGTTTCTTTGTATTGCCTCTGAGGCTGTATAAATGACCAAAGATTCTGCCATGTCTTGTCTCATCCTTGGAAGGTCTCTTAATGTTTTGCTACAGTAGGACATGACATAAGTGTCCCAAATCATAGGTTCTTGGAGAAATGGGTTTCATATGACATAAGTGTGTGTACTTTTATTACTTTGGACATTCTGAAGAAGTGACTTGAGTATAAGCATGTGCATCAGTTGCATTTCTAGTTGTCAGGCCAATGGTAAGTTCATTCGCATAAAAATGTTTGCATCAGTATTTTTCAGGTTGACATAGAGAATTTTCAGCAAAATAACATGGCCACTAATAAGAGTTGGGAATGAGCAAGAATGTAAGGCCCTGTTTGGATGCTTTTTTTTCATCACTCAATTTTCGTCACTCATCACTTTAAAATACCACACCCGTTTGGCACCATCACTCACTTGCCATCACTCAATATTTTTCACACTGTTTGTAGGTTCCATACTTGTCACTCAGTGCAGTTTTTTTTTTTTTTTTTCCCAATACCTAGATCACCCGAACCCAGTGAAACAAGAAAGGAAAAAAGAAGAAGAAGAAACCCAGATCTCACCCGAACCCAGTGAAACAAGAAAGGGGGGAAAAAGAAGGGAGGAAACCCAGATCACTGAACCCGGTGAAAGAAGAAGAAGAAGAAAAGAAAAGAAAAGAAAAAGTTGAAACTCGAACCCAGTGAAAGAAGAAAGGAAAAAAAAAAAGAAAAAGAGAAAAAAGAAGAAGGAAGAACCAAAGAAGACAAGCAGATCAGAGAAGAAGAAGAAGAAAAAGAAGAAGGAAGAAGATGAGCTGGTCAAAAAAAAAAAAAAAACAAAGGTAGATTGGTCAAAAGGTGCGGTTGAGTTATGACTAGTGGGTCTCTCATGTGTGTTTAATTATAAAAATGCCATTGAGTTATGAGTTATAGAAACTGAAAACAGCCAAAATGTGTTTTCAGTTTCCATAACCCATAATTCAAAAATCAGAGAATTGAGTGATGGAAATAGAGTTATGGTGCTCCTAAACGGATTTCTCGCTATGGGTCCCGCTATTTTTAAGTTAATTGAGTGATGGAAATAGAGTTATGGTGCTCCCAAACGGATTTCTCGCTATGGGTCCCGCCATTTTTAAGTTATGAGTTATGAAAATAGAGTTATGAGTTATGGAAATTAATGATCCTTACAGCCCTTAAGCCATCTTCTTGTTTGATTTAGATGTGAAGATATGAGGAGGGTACTTATATTAAGTATGTGTTTGGATTTTGCGTTTCTTGTGTTTTGCGTCTGCGTTCCTTCCTTTTTTTCTTTTTCTTTTTTCTCTTTTTTTTTTACAACCGTGAATGTTGACTTTTCCCGTGAACAGTACACTGTTCACGGGACCTACAAACATCACTTTTCAGCAACTTTTTCATTAAAAATAGGTACTATTCACATATTTAAAAATTATTTTACTACAGTGTTTTCAGTTTTCAACTATATCCAAACGGAGCTTATAAATTTAGATGGACTCTATGCATTGTTACTTATATGGGCTGTAGCATTTATCATGTCAACTTAAAATGTGTCTTATTCTGGTTATAAAAACAATGATATTAAAAGTTTGCAGAATATCAAGAATAACTGCATCAATACATGTTGGAAACTTGGCATAATCATGAATGGGTTGGTATCATATTCATTTTTCTCACTCACGAAACCCCAAATGTGACAACTGGATCTTGTAAGTGTGTTATTGAATTCTCCGCCTTCTGGAAAAATGAGTCTTTGGGTTTAAAATTTGAACCACTAGAGGAAAGGCTACTCATTGTAAGAGCTATTGATTTTGTTTGATTAAAAGAAGAAGAAATAGTAACAGCTCCTAAATATTTTGAAATCTTATATACATGAGAGATAATATATTATGGTCACTTAATATAATTATTTGAAAAATAAATCCAAAAGTTATTTCCACTCACGAAGATAGGTCTTGCATCTCGTCGGTTCAAATTAACATTGATTTGCAACTATATATCCTTAAAACTGATAAGGTTTCCTATCTAAAACATATGATTCATGAGGTTCAAGTGAGAGTTCTCTAGAGTGACACCCTTTTTGGTGTTTTATTTCGAACCCCACCTCCCCAATCCCCGAATATCTATACAACAACAACAACAACAACAAAAACTTAGTTGCAAATTTTTTGGAGTTGGCTATTAATTCTCAGCAAATTAGGTAGAGTCTGCTCTATATATTCTTGTTCTATCTATCTATCAAGAGATAAAAAAATAAAAATAAAACAAATTTATGTTTCAACGAAGTCAAAGCAAGGAATTGAAGCAGATAAGACTGGTTTTTATTACTGCTATTTCTTAATACTCACGTTGCCATTACCCATCACTACTAAGAAATGGATTACACTTATCACCTATGTGACATCAAACAACTAGCAAAGACAAAATCATGTCCTATTAATCATTTGAGTAATATATTTGTTTACACCGTTTGCAGCATCTAAGGTTAAGAGCATAGGGTGGGAAATTTTATTGATTAAAATTGAGTTAGTGCTGGTACAGGTGTTAGCTAGATCCCATGCCTTGGCCAATTGAGTAATTTTCTTGTACTTCTTTTGTTGTGACAACTGATAAGCCATTTCAATCTTGGGTTGAATATTCTTGTATTCTGTCACACACCTGCCGAGAGATCTTTTTAGAGAAGGATTGGTGTGATTCTTGCTAAACTCTATGAAAGTCTGCAGAGTTGCTTGAGCTCGGTTTTTTGTTAGCTCAATAGATATTAGTGAGAGTTTAGGTAAGTCTGCTGAACCAGTACGTGGATCACTCTCTAAAAGTCTCAAACAAAAATCTTTGTCTTCAACTTTGGAGCAAACTTTTCCCAAGATTTCATAAGAAATTTGTAAAGAAGGATGTATGATAAGGGCAGCCACTGACAGAAATAGAGCAAAGACTGTGAGAGTGTAGGAACCCATTTTGGCTCTTCACAGAGGTTGTTCTTTAGGTAATGAAAGCTAAGGAAATTGTAGTGACTATTGATTAGGACTAGTAAACTTGTAAGAGCAATTGCATCAGTTCGTGCAAAAGTTCCGTCTATTTTACACCAAAAAACCTACTTTTTCTATTTTACACTATTACTTTTACAAAACATCTACATCAGTTTATCTATTATACACACACTTTTATTAAAATAATATTTTCCCTCACTTTTTTTATTATTTCTCACCTAACCCTCAACAAACCCTCTTTAACCCATTTTATACACTCATACACGCGGATAGCCTTCATTTTTGTTTCCGCCTCTCTCAGTCTTCTCCTTCTTCTTCTCTTTTTTTTTTTTTTTCTCCACATCTTCTTCACCGGCCGGCCGATCACGAACCAAGCTCCACATCTTCTTCACCGGCCGGCCGATCCACGAACCAAGCTCCACATCTTCACCGGCCGGCCGATCCACGAACCAAGCTCCACAACGTCTTCACCGGCCGGCCGATCCACGAACCAACTCCACATCTTCTTCACCGGCCGGTCGATCCACGAACCAAGCTCCACAGCTTCTTCACCGGCCGGCCGATCCACAAACCAAGCCCCACAATTTCGTCACCGGCCGATCCAACCTCCCGGGTCTCTGTCTGTGTGGGTTTGTTTGTGTGTGGGTGTGTGGGTGTGTTTCTATGTTAATTTGTGTGTGGATGTGTTTATGTGTGGGTGTGTTTGTGTTCTTCTGAGGTGAAAGAAGATGAGGAGAAGAAGATGAGGAGGTCGTTGTGAACGGAAAGGGGAGAGAGAAAAAATGGTGCGAAGGAAAATGATAAAATATTGGATACAGGCGCTACAGTAACCGTGCATATATGCACGGTTACTGTAGCAAATGTGCATTTTTGCACATTTTTGCATGATCTGATGCGGGAGCTTTTTGTGCTAAAATGTGTAAAAATACCATCTTTTTCCATTATGCAAGACTTTACAAGAGCTGATGCAATTGCTCTAAGATATTTAAGAAGTTACCCTTAGGACATGGACGATAGGTAGGAATATGCTTTTTTTTTTTTTTTTAATTTTAATAATACTAAGTATTTTTAATACATACACGTGAAGAGGGGAGAATGTCTTAAAGAAACTGACAGTTGTGTACATCCAATGTTCCTATTATACCCCTATTTTATTTTCAAAAGTATTTTTTGATAAATTTATTTAATAGTAGTTTTGGAAACTTATACATTTTTAAAAGGTAGACAAGACAATAAATGATGTTTCCTTAAAAGTTTGACTTTTTCAAACAGGACAAAAAAAGTGGGATGGAGGGAGTGTTAAGCATTGATTTTTTATTTAATGTTAAACATGGAGTATTAATTTAAGAGTAATTATGGATAATATTTTTTTTTTGACAGCGATAATAAATTCAATTCATGGCTAATAAATGATATTTAAAAATTAGAATACAAACAAAGAATAAGATCTAAAAGAGTGAGTAAAATATGGGAAAAGTTAAAGAACGCCCTAAGGGCTTTGGTTTAAAAACTTCATGGGGAAAAAAATTAACTTTTTTAACGGTTTTTTATATTTCTCATGAAAATGGAATCAAAATTTTCTTAAAATGACACTCATTAACATAACCCATAATGATTTTGTGACAAATTAGTGGTAGACCAACTCGATGCGTGAAAATATACAATCATTTTAAGATGTGTTATAATCAATAATGTATAATTTATTCTCTAAATTTATTGTAAATAATTTATTTTCCCTAAAAATTAAACAATTTCTAAAATATTTTTTATTACTCCCCTAGGTGTTTTTGTGATTGGGAAATTTAGCACTGAATTATGGTGCATGAAAATTATTAACTTTCACAAAAAAAAATAAGAAAAAAAGAAAAAAGAGAGCCTATTCTTAGAAGCTAGTAGTTTTAAATTTTATAAAAAAAAATGGTAATTGTTCTATCTTTGAATTAATATAAATAGTTAGCTAAAAAAATAGTGTATATTATTTTCTTTTATCAACGTTAGAGAAAGATAGAGTGGGAAAAGGGAAGAAACTATTTTATTTATTAAAAAAAGTTGTAGTATACTGTGAGAGAGAGAGAGAGAGAGAGAGAGATTTAAACTATCTAAAATCTGAGCTGGTTTAAAAAGAAAATCTAAAAAGAGTTGTTTTATTTTCTTAAAAAAAAAGTTTGTTTTATTTTGAAATTTGAATTCAAAGAAACATGGATGGAAAAAAAACTGCATTCTAAAACTTATCTAAAATTTAGGAGTTTTTAAATTAGTTATTTTACATGTTTAACCCTATTATTTAAACTTCCTAAGTAAATGGATTTGATGGTATTTTAGCCATCCAAATAAAGGAATTCAAATTAAGGTAGCCTTTAAATAGTAGTATAGATATTCAATTATTATCATGTTAAAGTGCCTCTAATCACATTTATTTTCCACATTATTTTGTAAGCTTTTGAAGTAATTTTAACATTTTCAAATATATATATATATATATATATATATATATAGATTAATTTAGAAATCCAACTAATCACCATTAAGTAAATGGAAAATGCTAAAGTTACTACCGCTCCGTTTGTTTCGATGTAAAATATTTTCAAATGTAAAATATTTTACACTGAAAATATTTTACAGAAAATATTTTCATTTTACAGTGCTTGGTTGGATATCTAAAAATATTTAGGAAATCATTTGCAAGTATTTGTTTCCTGGTAAAATGAAAAAAAAAATCTTCAATTAGAAACAACCCAAACTCAAAATTCTCACCAACCTATGCTGAAATTCTCAAATTTTAAACGCAACCATGAATCAAAACACCCAAACTCAAATTAGCTATAAAAAAAAAAAAAAAAAAAAAAAACCCAGATCTTTAAAAACACAGATTTGCAAACCTTAAAAAAAAAAAAAAAAAAAAAAAACCCAAATCTGCAAGTATGTCAGTGGAGTTCTACATAATTTTTGTGCGACAGGGCCTAGGTAGAGAATTGTATAAAACAAACCCAAATCTATAGGGCCTAGGGAAAAAAAAAAAAGAAAAAAAGAAAAGAAAAACCCAGATCACCACACATAAATTGCAATTCCAGTGCTTGAGTTTTAGTGGAGAGACGCTGATTTTTGCGACATCGACAGGGCCTGCCGATGAAGAAGAAGAACGGTGTTTGACAGTGGGTATTGAGCTTCAATTCTCACGGTTTGTCAAAACAGGCTGAGGTTTGAGATTGTCCTCACACAGCGATTGCCAGAGTTGTCGCTAGAGATGAGTGGAGTGGGTGGCGTTGTAGGTGGTGCATTTGCTGGTGGGTGTTTTTCATGTCTAGCTTGGGTGAGAGTTGTGCGCTTGACTGTGATGTCTACACGTGAGAGATTGCAAAATGTAAAATGTTTTACCGAAATTTTAAGCGTAAAATATTTTACTTTTTTTTGCCTTAATTTTACCGTTTGACTGGAAAATATTTTACGTTTAACCAGATTTTACAACAAAACAAACATGGTAAAATATATAAAATATTTTCCTGAAAATATTTTATTTCGAAACAAACGGAACGTGCAAATATTATTACAAAATACTTGCAAACTATATGGCAAGAATAGACCGGTGTCACTTAAACAATATGGTAAATGAATAATTTAATCAATTTTTTTTATTGGTGACACGTCATTTTGTAAAGCTTATGTAATAAAATTTGTAGTATTCCTAGCATTAGTCAAATGCATTGATTATATTAAAAAAAATTAAGAAACTAAGAATAATGAATTTTTAAATAAAAAAGATTGTAGTACAAAACATTAACTATTTTTTATATAGTTAATTAAAAAATATTATTTTAAGTGATATTTAAATACACAAAAGCCCATTTAAGGTTTTTGCCTTAGAGCATTAACATCAGACATTGTAATGTGGCTTTGGTACGGGGAAATCCACATTACTCTTGGCATCCAGATTCCTAGGAATGTAGATATTCCTATGTTTGATTTCATTGGGAGATTCCTAAGAATGTGAGATGATAATGTTTAGTGTATTTTCAGGAATCTTAAATGAATTATTTATTTTTCTCATTCTATCATTAGATTTGAATGTGAACTACCAAGTCCTTAAAATAAAAAAATAAAATAAAAAAAATCCTCTAAATAAATAATGAAAAAAATATAAACTATTAATTAGTCCTTTAAAAAAATATCTTCCCCTAAATAAATTAATAATTTGTTGAACAATACACACACAACAATAAAAGTGAATACCTGTCAATAATGGAGGGTCTCTTTCAAACTTATTTTTTTTCACACGTAAAATCTAAATAGAACTTTGTTAAAAAATATATTAACAGAGTTGTCTATCTTATTTATGTTGTTTTGGCGGGAAAAAATAATGACAAGAGAAAAGATATTGATAATTTGTTTTTTATTTTATCTTAATTGCTTAAATAATAAGGAACAAGGGTTAAAATTGTCAATTGATAAAAAATGCAATTTCCTTTAAGCTTGAGAATTGGGATACACACCTGTTTTAAAGGGAATCCACATTCCAACTAAAAGAGGTTTAAGGAGGGAATTCAAATTCCCCTAACATCTGATTCTCTAGCGTAATTTGCAACCAAACATGGGAATCTTTAAACATTCCTGGGAATCCTAAAACATTACCCTGTACCAAACGCCACATAAAAAAAAAAAATCTTTTTAACGCATCAAAAAACTACTTTATTATTTTAGCACATAATTTTACAATACACTCCACATCACATTTTTTATTTTTCAATTCAATACATTAAAATAATATTAACTTAAAACCCAACCCAATTAATGAAAAACACAACAAAACACATCTGGCAAGTAGCCACCACACAACCATTGCCACTGCCACCACACAACCACCACATACTTCATAACCCAAAACACAACTCAAAACAAATCCAATCAAATCCATTTAAATACCCACAAAAAACCATTACAAACCCATAACTAGGGATGAAGCCAGGACTTGGAGATAGGCGGTAGCTCTACTGCTCACTATGTGTGGCGGCTCCGACCTTTTACTCTGCTACTTAATCATTAAGTATTTTTATTTAAAACTTTTTAAAGGGATAGGTTGTTTGTTTTGTGTAAAATAGGTTGATTGCGCTTTTTTTTTTTTATAGCTTTATTATTGGTAATTTTTGTTGTTGGGCTAATTTTTTTGGGTTTGTATATTTTGTTTCATATTTAATCTATTTTTTTATGGCCTTTAAAAGGTGGAAAATGCTAAAACTACAAAATTATTACAAATTTCTAATGTGGTGAGTAATATGCAAGTAAAAAGTGATGCAAGTGTATAATCAATAAAAATTTGTTATCTCAATAGTTTGTAAAATTGTTGTAAAAAATTTTGTGGCTATAACATTACCCTTAAAAGAATTGATGGCATTGTTAAGGGGGGCGAAGTGTAATTGTATTAAAAAATTGCTAAAATTAATACCTATTATTATACTAATATTAAAAAAAAAAAAACAATTTGCAAGCATTGCCCCTAGTCCATATATAGCTCCGTCCATGCCCATAACCATCATTGTACAAAAACACCAACAACCACCATTTTGCCCATAGAAAGAATGAAGAGACCACCTTCTACTGACTACTAACTTGTAGCAAAATGTATCTTTGTCAGGATTAACCACAACAACAAAAAAATAGTGCGCATCGTTTGGTGCCGGTAGTTATCTTCAGCAATACCAAAACTCACATCAACAAAAAAATCAAACTTCATTTGAGAATAGCTTATTTAGATAAAACTAAAAACATTTTCCTAAAAGTACTGTAAAAAATTTTTTTTTAAAAAAAAAAAAGGAAAAAAAAAAGAAGAAGTTAAAAGCTAACTGAATAGTATAATGGGACTCATAAATAATAACAAAAATGAAATGAGACCTATGAATAATAACAAAAATAAACTAAAAACTCTAATAAGTCATGGGTTTCATCACTTTCCAAACTCACTTTAAAATATCAAAAATGTTTAATTTGTTTGGTCCCTTGGAAACCCCAAATCTCATCTAGGCGCCATAGTTATCTTCATCTTCTTTGATTTGTGATTGTAGTGGTGTTAGTTTTTGAAAATAACTAGGACCAAATTGTAGGAACCAAAATAGTATTTTTGGTTTTTTTTTTTTTTTTAGTGCAACATATACATGATAAATGGGATCAACTTACACCCAGAGTCACTTTAAGTAAAGTTATACCATCTAATGACTTTTTACTATATTTAGATTTGAAAATTTAATTGTTAGATTACATTATCTTCTTATATATTCCATGAGTGCCAAATTTTAAAATGATCAATGATAATAGTTATGTCATCAATCAAGTTTTTAAATTCAATTTTTTGAAGTTTAAAATTCTACATAAAAGATGAGTATACAAATTAAATAGTAAATAAAATCCAATTAATATGAAATTTGACATGCATGTGTGTTAAGAACATATAATATACTAGTTAGATTTTCAAAGTGAATCCAATAAAAAAAAAAAGTTTATACGTAAAAATAAATTTTGAATCCAACTTTATACATAAAAATAAAGTTTTTATGTATTTTATCAATTATCATGTGATGAGTCAAAAAAATACCAAGATCGTCATTATAACATTGACGAAGTCAAATATACGTTACACATTCATTGCGAGCATTTATGCCAAAGAGTAACAGACGAAGCAACAGTAACAAAGGAGCTATGCACATCAAAACACCAGTTTGTAACGCATTAGTTGTTGCACATAAATGCAGAGATTCATTACCAATTAAGGTCAACATAACCATAAAAAGGAAAGGGAACAAAACAAAAAGGTACACACAATTATCATCCCAAAAACCACTCTCAAGTTGAATTTTTTGACAGTACACCTCTAGTGAATTCTTTTCTGACTTAATCATCGGAGGGTTTTTGGCAAACACCACATCGGTGCATTCTTTTGTTTCATTTTGAATCTTATTGCAAGTTTCGGTGAGAGACGAATCTACCCCGTCGTCCATCCACACTGAAGAGGAACTTAACTGTTGATTTTTTGCATCATTAGTTTCGCATCGTCTATGGGGATCACTAATCAGTAAGCCATTTTCCTATCCACAAACGAAATCCTCATAGTGCAAGATGGACCCAGAACAAGCAACACAGTAGATTCAGGCTCTCACAACCAACATAGTTGGATTAATGCACCAAAATGAAGAACTCAGAAGGGCCGCTGAGTCCCAGAATAAGATGCGACAACCAACCACTAAAAATCAAAATAAAGAGGACCATCATCCTATGGGTGCAACTCGAAGGGGGGGGGGGGGGGTGAGTATGCCTCGACTAAGTGGACTGAGGCAGAGAAGAAAATGGAGTCGCTACCTAGGAATCATGTATATAGCGCCCTTATGTGGAATGACTGATCTTACTACCAGAGTATGAGTTCGAAGTTTAGGTATGGCTTGGGAAAGTGTGAGGCACTCAAGACTGCCCGACCCATGGGTCGACTTCCACTCATTGTGTCTTACATCTTAATCTTATTAAAGACATGTTCAATATTGCATTCTACACTCACATACACTAGCATAAGCATACAATATGGCATTTCATCCCAAACTCTAGTATACATCTATCATGGCATTTCACATCACATCTTAACATACACCTATCCACATTTTTTTTTTTGAAGTTCTTTAGCGAGTTATTACCATTCTTACAAAATGACATTTTTTTTTCATCTTGTTTTCTTTTGTTTTTCTATGAATTTTTTTGTTTTAAGAGGAAAGAGACATAAAAGAGGAGTAAAAATATTTATTTACCTTCATTTTTAATAGAGGTGGCTAATAGAGTTCTAACAGAGCAAATCTACCGAGCGAATCTCAAGTGGACAAAATGTTTAGTTTTGAAGCACGCGTAGATAAAGTGAAAACAAGCCTAACTACAGGTGGATTTACTGTAATTTGCCCCCCAAAAAAATCAAATTAAAATCCCAATCGACAATATACCTTTTGAAATAAAGTATGATTTAATCTTATATGAATAATTTTGAAAAGCCGAAGAGTGTGTTTACTGTTTTTATTTCTTTCTCACGGGGGAGAAGAAGTTTCATAGAATGAAGTTTGCCAGTTACCTAAAAGTTGCAAAATTGATAGTAGTGGGCTTTCTCTTTTTTTTTTTTTTTTTTTTTTTTTTTGATGAATAGTAATTGACTTTTTTAATAACCGATAAAGTAGTGGCTAATAGTGGGAGAGTGGTCCTAGTTTGAAATGAATGTTTTAGAGAAGTATTTTTATGGGAATGTCCTTTAATTTTGTGTTTGTTTAAACTTAAGATATAGAGGTATTTTTGAACTAGAAAAATGAGGATTCCAAATAAGAGAAACCTTTTAAATAGTAGTACAAAGAATAGATAAATGGTTACAAAAATTTACTAATATAAGTAAACCAAGAAGGCAAGCAAAACAAGATTGGTGTTATCCCTTCAAAGAAGATGAGGTGGTTGGTTCCTTATGTGTTTTAGTCAAGGAAGTCAATACCGTACCGGAGAATGTACTGGTTTGGCTAGCAGTACGATATATTTCGAGTACCGGTCAATACCGGTGTACCGTTTTGGGTTTACCGCTATTTTTTATATTTAATACACACACACACACACACACACACACACACACACACACAAAATCTCTATTTACCATAAAACATTACCCCCTGTTTACAATAAAACATTACTTCAATTGTTCATTGCATACAAAGAAAAAAAAAACACAATATAAAAAAACAAAAAATTTAATTGTTCATTGCATACAAAGAAAACAAATAATACAAATAATTAAGTTAACACAAACTACGTAGGATCATCTACTCTCATCTATCAAAAGGATCTACTTCAGGACCATAATATATATGAGTATTACTATCCTGCCCTTAAAAAATTGCCACAATTACCAAAAAAAAAAAAAAAAAAAAAAACAAAAAAACACAGCATTTTGTGTTCCAATCCGGTATGGCTGGAATTCGCCGGTACGGCCAGTATTTTTTCCGATACGAAATAGGGGGGTACTTGTACCGGTACGAGACCGGTACAAGTACTCCCTACCACCCCCCCCCCCCCCCCCCCCCCCCGGCGGCAGCTTTTTTATTCTTTTATCACTTTCATATTGAATTTTTATTCACTGTTTAATTTGCAACTGGATTTTTTAATGGATTTTAAGACGAAAGAATAACTACTAGAATAACAGTGCTTTTCAGGCAGGAGTTTAAACTGTAAAGTGCTCACTCATTTTGCATCAAGTACCAGAACGATAAATACAAAAGAAAGTTACAAGGGTACATTTCTTGGGAATGAAATTTGGAAATGTGATAGAGGGACAATTATAGGAAGAGTCAAAGAGAGTAAAAAAATCTTAAGGTGTAGTCTTATGCAATTATTTGTTATCTAGGAACAACAACTACAACATAAAGCCATAAAGGTTCTATTTAAAAATAATAAAAAAAGTTTTTTAACTCTAGGTTCCTATCTCAAGCCTTGGAAATGATAGGATCCGAGCGGCATTATGTTTATCAAAAACGTGTATGCGAATTCAATGACACAGGCCCCGTTACCTGCTGAAAAAGTGACATAGGCCTTTCCAGTGGTGATGCTAGGAGCCATTTGCAATTTTTTGAAGTGGGTTTTTGGAGAAAATGTGAATTGAACTAGAATAACATTGCTTTTCAGGCAGGAGTTTAAATTGTAAAGTGCTCACTCATCTTGCATCAATTACCAGAACGATAAATACAAAAGAAAGTTACAAGGGTACATTTCTTGGGCAATGAAATTTGGAAATGTGATAGAGGGACAATTATAGGAAGAGTCTAAGAGAGTAAAAAAATCTTAAGGTGTAGTCTTATGCAATTATTTGTTATCTAGGAACAACAACTACAACATAAAGCCATAAAGGTTCTATTTAAAAATAATAATAAAAAGTTTTTTAACTCTAGGTTCCTATCTCAAGCCTTGGAAATGATAGGATCCGAGCGGCATAATGTTTATCAAAAACGTGTATGCGAATTCAATGACATTGGCCTCGTTACCTGCTGAAAAAGTGACATAGGCCTTTCCAGTGGTGATGCTAGGAGGCATTTGCAATTTTTTGAAGTGGGTTTTTGGAGAAAATGTGAATTGAACAAAGGTTGTAGACTTTGGATAATTCCATCTCGGTGATGATAAAAATTGAGCAATTCTAAGACCACACTATTTCATATAACTTTAGTCACAATTCACCTCGTAGCGAGTTGTGAGCAGTAGATGTATGATGTTGAGTTTATGTAAGACCATACTTCTACAACTCACAACTCACCACTTAACGAGTTGTGGTTAAAATTATGTAAAATGGTGTGGTTCTAACATTCTGATTGGTCCCACTTTTTTCCAAGACAATCCCAAAGAAATCAGACTCTAACATGTGGCAGCATTGTGATCAGACGGTTACTAAGGAGGCTTCATGAATTGGACGGTCCACGACATTTAAAACCAGAAGTAACGTATGAAAAACCTCAAACTCAAAGGCTCAAACCTCAAATAATACCAATATTTCCTGAAACAAAAACAATAATGGGATCGTACAAGAAATACGAGAAGAGAAAGAGAAACCCAGACCCCAAAACCTCAGCGCTCTTGGTCATTGACGTGCAGAACTACTTCTCCTCCATGGCGCACCCAATCCTCCCCAACCTGCTCCAAACCATTCAACTCTGCCGACGTGCCTCCATCCCCGTCATCTTCACGCGCCACTCCAACACTGACGGCGACGGCGGCATGCTTGCGGAGTGGTGGAACGGCGACCTCATCATGGACGGGACAGCGGAGGCAGAGCTGATGCCGGAGCTGGAGAAGCTGCCGGAGGACATGGTGGTGGGGAAGAACACGTACAGCGCGTTCAGGAACACGGGCCTGGAGGAGCAGCTGCGCGAGATGGGTGTGGAGGAGGTGATTGTCACGGGTGTCATGACTAACCTCTGCTGCGAGACGACGGCGCGTGAGGCTTTCATCAGGGGGTTTAGGGTCTTCTTCTCCACCGACGCGACCGCCACGTCGGATTTGGAGCTGCACGAGGCCACGCTCAAGAACTTGGCATATGGTTTCGCTTACTTTGTTGATTGCAAGAGGCTTCGAGAGGGGCTCTTTGGGAATCAATGAAAGAAAATTGAGGTACATCAACGAATGCATATGTAGTGTTTGTGAAAATGTCTGAATAAGCTTTTGTTTTCTATTTTATGTATTTTTTGTTCTTTGTTAGATAGCCCTTGTATGGTTGTGAAAAGATGAAAGAAAATAATTTAAGGCTTCGATCTTTTAGATTAGTTCAATAGTGGCTGGGATTATTTATGTTTTCCTAGCAGGGTATGAATTAGATACATGATATCAACCAAGAGTGAGGGACTGAAAAACTGATACTTGTTTTGGAAAAACTGATACTTTAAAATTTTATAACTAAAAATGGCACACAACTTGTGCTACAATAGAGACAGAGCAATCTTACCTTCATAAACACAAAATTGATAGTTGGAACTTTCTAATGTACAATCTTACCTCTTTCTGTTTAAGGAATCATTAAGGCCCCTAATATTCAATATAATGGAATTCATATGGAATCTGTACCAACATTCTTTCCTTTTTGATTATAACCCCTTTCTCCATTGCAGCTTCAATGGACTGTTGTGTAGTACATTGTCCATCAGTGTGTTCATGATCCTCTAACTTAGGAATGATCGATGAAGGCTCACCAAGTTCCCAAATGCCCACTGCAATATCACAGTCACCATCTAAGTACATCACCTAGTTATACTCAATAAACTGCAATAGTTTAATCAAAGAATATGAATAGGGAGGACAAGAATTCATGTGTCACTATAGGGCATACCAATTGTATAAAAATCAAAATAGTCTCACGTCGTTCGAATTAATTGGTTCTTCTATTTAGCATTCTACATCCCAAAGCGCTTAAATCAACATTCTCTGTAAAAAAGGAACAGCAGGCTATAAGAGAGAACAAAATTTAAATTGATAATTGTTCTGCAAGGTTAACAATATTGTTTGGCAAAACCCAATAACACAATTAAACTTTTAGATAAACCAGTACCTATCAGATGTCAATTTGTGTGCCATTATTATACAATTTTTAGATTGTCTTAAGTATCAATTTTGGAACCTGATTGTGTGAACAAATGCAAAGCAGACCATAGACAAGTGTTGTTAAAAGCGCTGAGCGCACTTAAGCG
This sequence comes from Lithocarpus polystachyus, assembly GCA_033629205.1. NCBI lineage: Eukaryota > Viridiplantae > Streptophyta > Magnoliopsida > Fagales > Fagaceae > Lithocarpus > Lithocarpus polystachyus. The sequence continues at coordinate 7,789,503 of CM066164.1, read as the reverse complement.
CAAAGGTCTCTTGGAGCCTAGGCGCAAAGCTTGCGTGCTTGTCAATGTGAAGCACATATTTTTTTTTAAAAAAATTATTAAATTTTTTAAAAAATTATTAATGGTCAATATAACAATTAAATGATCAATTAATCATATAAAATTACAATAAAACATTTTATACAATTTATATAATCCTCTTGTGCTTTACAAAATATATGCAAACATGATATTTGATAGCCATGATTACAAAAAATCGTAGAATCAAAATAGAGGTATAGAATCAAAAAGAAAAAGGCTAAAAAGTACTAAAACTTAAGTAATGTTATCTTTGCCTAACAAAAACAATGCAAATATGCAATGCTAATCTACATAATCATCATCCTCATTAAGCATGGATGAAGTTTCCTTTAGTAGTAGGCACAATAGTATTGTGAAAAGCTTAATTTCTGTCCCAGGTTTACAATATCCTTTTGTGGCTATTATCATGTTATATATTAGTATATGATATTTCTCTGTGGATGTTTGTCGTGCACAAATCTAGATTTGGCAATGTAAGTAGAAAACAATACTTGGCCAACATAATCCTTATTTGCTTACATGTCCTTTTGGTAGCGTTAAAAAGATCTAGATTATGGCTCTCTTGAGTACACTTTATAAGTAGAAATGACCAAAAAAAGAGGAGAGAATCAAGACAGCTCTAAAACTGAGAATTATGAAAATAAGTAGCCAAGTGCTTTTTTAGTGAGCATGTTACCATTCCAAGGTCTTGTTCTTACTTCCCTGTTTCAAGCTACAAGGTCTTTTGTTTGTTTCAGTAGTACATTTAACCATAATATTGGCAGTAATAAGCTAATTTATGTGAAAGAGAGTCTGTCCCTAGATATGTGATCCCGCTATATTATTACAAGGTCTTTGTTCTTACTTCCCTGGCTCAGGCAGCATTGTCTTTTGTTTGTTTTTGCAGTATATTTACCCTTAATATTGACAATAAGAAGCTAATTTATATGATAGAGAGTCTGTCTGTCCCATGATATGTGATCTTGCTATTTTATTATATCTTTAGAGTCTCAGAGATTTATATATATAAGGAATGCTATTATCTCATGCTTAGATGGGTTCAATCACATGCTTTTTGTTCATTGGATGTGGATCGACTAGTTTAGCTGCCTAAATGTTTGTGTTTCTATTAGTACTTTTGTGTTCATTTTCCTAAAGAAATATGCTATGGTTTCACTAAACTTGTTTGGTTGGAGCAGAAGAATTTAAAGGCATATATAGCTGTTAGGTTGTGAGCTACATCAAATGTGTTTCCTGAACTTTCATTTGGTTCAACAGGAAGAATTTAGGGGTGTGTACAGTTGTTAGCTTGTCAAATAAATTGGCATTGAGACAGGCATCAGTGGGAGCTTGAATTAACTTACAAGTATTTTTAATGATGCATGCAAACATCTCTGTTTTAAGTTAACAATCCATGAACTATTGCATGGAAATCCAATAGTCATCCTTGTTCTTGCACACACTTTAAAATTGGTTCTATCTACACGTTCTTGCTTTCACCATCTTGATTTTTGAACTTGATACAGTACTTCTGATTCTTAAACTCTCCATCTCTAATCTCTATCGGATACTGCTATCAACTGTGGCACTTTTCCCAATTGTTTCGATAGAATATATATCTGGATCTATTCAAATGTACATTTCACCAAAACTAAGTTTACATTGTCTGCTTTACGGCCAACTAAAGCAGAAAAGTGTACTTTTGAGTGAACAATTCTATATCGGCTCCTATTTATGTTATTGGTTATATTTTATTTCCTACTAGATTAAAATTGGACTTACTGTAATCCCCATAACAATGTGGCGGATTGTGCTAATTGGTGGAGTTTTGAACAAAGGATGCTGGTTTTATGAACTTATTCTCTCAAAAAATTGACCAATCCCATCCTCACCATTTATTTTGATTTTCAAGTATCAATTGGACAACTATGATATTAAAAACAATTGAGGTAGGTTGTTTTTGAATTGTTTATGGAATGCCAAAGTGTGAAATAGTGTCTGGGAAGTGGTAACTAGGTTCTATGAAGGCATTTTTGAGTAAGTACTTTGATATGATATGAAACTCAAAATATTTGTTCTTGACATTTTATCCTTATGTAATCCCCTTGATAGAGTGGTGCGTTAGTCTAGTTGATGGTGTTTAAGTTACTTTAGCAACAAAATCAACTTTCTTGCCTAGAATGATGTCATTTGATGCCAATGGAGAGAAATTCAGAGAGATAGCACTCCCTGCAGAAATTATTCAGTCATCCCATTGGATCACACTACCTCTTGCTGTTGTAGATGACTTGCAAGTGGAACATCTTGAATTGTACAAGGAAAATTTTGCTTTGATTGTTTGGGTAAGCTATGCATTCTTTGGGTGATGAGATAGTTTGGTCTGCATGAATCATAATCATAGAGTAAGCATCTTTTTTTGTGCAATTGGAAAATGTTCTAGACTTTTTCCGTTTGCACCAGGCTTGGTGTACTTTTGGTTCAAAGAGCAGGTCCCTGCTTAGGTTGGCGAGAAAAATTTAAATATATCACTCTCTCATGTATTTTCCTGACTAATTGGGCTGATCATAACACAAATGAAAAGGAGAATTTGCAAAAAATTGGATAATTATTCTGTGTATGAACTTACTGGATCTTGAAACTCTACATGAGAAGGATCTTGGTATTCTAGCTTTTCCAGCTTTGCCTGCTACTTTTGTGGAGAGGATTGCGTTACTTGATGTAGAAAATATGCTATTTGGATAAGAAGTGTCATTATTTGCAACTCAAGCTGTGATTGAGGAATACTGAATGCTCCTTTTCTTTTGCAGAAGGCATGAAAGTAATGGTCTAATGTGGAAGGGAAAAATTATCCATGGCTTAATATGAGATTTAAGAATTGTGATCTTGCATGCCAATGTGCTACTTATATAAATTTGTTCTAAAAATGGTCTTAATTTAGATTAAAATACATTTTTATACAAGTATGAATAATTTTAATTTAGATTTAAATACTTTTTACTTGAAGGATCACCAAACTCAACATTTTGTTTATGCTTGTTTATGTACTATTATTTTCTTTTGAACTTATTAAAATCATGAAAATTCTTGAGAAAATTGGTCAAATTTCTTTAGATATCTTTTAACCAATTTTGTTTGTTTTTAGAAATTTATTTGTTATTTTTAATAAATATAAAATTAATTATAACATTATCATGGTTCTACTTTGGTTAAAAGCCCAATTTGGCCCTAAAACCTTATATCTTTTCTTTTCTATCTCTCTCTCTCTCTCTCTCTCTTTTCTTTTCTTTTCTTTTTTCCTAAACAGTTCGGTTTTTTAACCATTGGTTGCAATTTTGCATAAAAACAGATTTAGCAAACATTTTACCTTGGGTGTATGCAGTTGCCTTGGGGAATAGGAAAATTATTAATTTCAATGCAGTTCATGAATTTTTGTAGACAATAAATCATCGAAATATTTCAAGAATCAAAGACACCTCAATAAGATGCTTACATGGTATGCTTCTTATATGGAATATACCTGTTGTGTTGTTAAACATAACTCTGGTGCTTCTAATCGAGTTGCTAATTCTCTATTTCGTAGGACTACTTTACTAGTTACCGTAAGTAATGAAGTTGTTGGCATTAAATGTTTGAAGAAATTAAATGAAGCTAACAAATCTGGTATGCTTCTAATCAAGTTACTAATGGCAACTAGTGGTGTTGTTCGATCGAGTTTGGATTGGGTTTACCAGGATGAAGACTGAAACAACCAAATGGGATGAATAAAGAATTTTGAAGGTTAAAAAAAAAAAATCTAATTATGCACATAAGGCATGTGATAAGGCTAGGGATATTATATAATTATCCTCTATGTTTATAGGTCATCTTGCTCTTGTTATTTTACTTTTTATTTTTTCGACATTAATAGTTGGGGGCCTTGGGGCTAAGGTATTTGAACTTGAATGTCTCAATTAAGAACTCCAAATGTCATTTGAACTATAAAACTCTAGACATCTTGCTATTGATTTCAAGATTTTTTTTTATATTAAAAAATGCAAGCTCTAGCTCTATAATTGGCACAATTGTGAAATTTTTGCTAATAAGATATGTAATTTTTTGAGAGTATCTTGCTTTGACAGAAGACTGAAAGGCAAAGTTTGGTGTAATTGTCTTTTCTTGGATTTACAAATTACTTAGCTCTTTTAAGGGGAATCTCTGCCCACGAATGTATCTAGGTGTAGATTGAAGATGGTCCCAAGTTCTTTAATTTCACTCAAACTCTATTTAGCCATACAATATAATTGCCGTTTTAAGTTTTTACTCCTTAAAAAAAGGCGATTGATGCCCATATCCAAATCAAAATCTTGCCAAATTATCCTTCTTTTTAAACTAATCTCTGATATGTGCAAATTGCAATCATAGTAGAAGTTTGTTCTTACCATGAATCTTTTTTTTTGACGAGTATAATAAGGAGTCGTCTTTAAAGTTACAAATATCTTAAATTCCTTTGCAAATCAAACACTTTTAGAGCACAACTCTTTATAAAGATCTTAAAATCCTTACTATATTCTCTCTTTCTTCCTCTTCCGCTCGAAAAATGTTCCAAAAGAGAGAACTTTCGATCCTCCATAGGCCTACAAGACGACTGTGAAGACCCCCACAAGGGAAACTCATTTTAAACTAGCCTATGGAAGTGAAGCAGTCATGCCTGTAGAAATACACATGGTTAACCACAGGGTGATGAAGTACAAGGACAAGGAAAATGAAGAACAACTTCGTCTTAATCTTGATTTGATAGACGAGGTGAGGATAGATGCAGAACAAAGAACAGCTAGCTATAAAACCTCATAGTCAGACAATATGATGCAATGGTTAAACCTAGGCGCTTCAACATTAGAGACCTTGTCCTAAAAAGGGTCTCCTTAGCAACTAGAAACCCTGCCCACGGAAAACTGGGGCTTAATTGGGAAGGATCATACAGGGTTATCAATTGCAAAAGACAGTGATCATACTACTTGGAAGCTTTGGCTAGACGAAAATTAGAGCACCCCTGGAATGTTGAGCATTTAAGAAGATATTATTAGTGAAGTATCAATATGGACGAGCATCGTTCTGGACGAGCATCGTTCTGGACGAGTATCATCTTGGACGAAGTTTAAGTTATATGTTACTTTCCTTATGTTAATTTGTGTTTGTTGTTAGTACTACATGTTTTTAGTATTTTAATTCCCCAAAGTGCACTAGCTTCCGGCTTGTGCACTGTTTATGAACGTAATCATGATGGACAAAGTCATGAGCTTAGTCTGTTTGTACATAAGTATTTCAATTCGCTAATGGCACTAGCTTCTAAGCATGTACCATGCTTATGGACGATGTTTATGTTATTTAAATACAGTTTGGGTTTCCAATGTATATAAAGTTGTGTGAATTTCCAATTTTCATATTATTGAAGTTCTCATTAAAGCTAATCCACAAGAAGGCTAAAGGCCCAAGACGAGCAAAATCTCTAGACACAGGGATGTAACGTCTATAAGTTTTCCTTAAATAAGGTAAAAGCAAAGTAAAATAAGCCTAAGGTATCTTCGTCTAATTAATGGACGAGGTAAAGCGTGCACGCAAGAATATTCAAAATCCATGGATAAATGTAACCAGCTAAACAATCCAATCTCTGGACGAGTAAATGTTGGAAAAATCTTGCCCAAAGACGAACAATAAATCGTCCAGCCTATGGACAAAGATTAATGCAAGCTATAAGTCAAACTTATGAACAAAGAAAACTGGCGATAAAAATTCCATTCATAGAAAGTTACACTTGTGAAATATAATGAATGGTAGAATTTTGAGCATGAAAATGTTATCCTAATATGGACGAACTAAATGCCTTCACAGGTGGACGGACCATACTTAAAAACCATAGAATATAACATGGACAATGTAAACAAAGGAAAATTCGTTACACAAAATATAATATGTTCAACAATTTATAAAGAATGAAGATGAAAATAGATATTCATTCATAAAAGGGTAGACGATCATCGTCCAAAAACCCTTGTACTGTTTAAGCTAATGAAGGCTATTGTATTTGTTATACGTCCACAAACTTGGACGAGAGAATTGTACTTAAATAAGTTTCAAAATAAAAGCCCAAAACAACGGGCATTCCCAATGAAATAAAAATAAATAAATGAAAATTACTAAGATAAACCACTGGAGGCATTGTCCCCAAACTTTAGGTCGTCCTTGGCGAGCTCGGTGACGTCTTTAACAGGCTCAGTTGAGGCATCATCCACGATGTTGACGTCCTCGGAGCTCATCTGAAGTAAGGAACTTCTACTACAGTAGGAACTTGGAAGGAGTCAAGTCCATCTCAGGGTAGACCTCTTTGGCATCAGAGTGAAAGTTTTCATAACTAGCAGCATAATGTTGGTCAAGACGATTGGTGTAGTCGTTTCACTTCATAAATGTTGCAATAGCTTCCTTTTTAGCCTTCTCCAAGGACGAAGTGAACCCTTGACATTTCACTTCAAGGTGATTGATACGAGTCTCCTTTTCAAAGGAGTCTACCTTGAGCTTTTCCACCTGGGTCCTTAGTTCATTCGCTATTCCCTAAAGACGAGAAAGCTCCTCAGTCAACATGATCACTTCCCCCTTCTTCAAAAGGAATTCATCCGTCAGTTCTTTGTTCTTCGCCTTAGCGGCCTTAGCCTCATCACAGAGCTCCCTGGCTTGGCTGGACACAGTGTAGAACTTTGCCATGGCCTGAAAAACAAATGGACGAAAGAGAGTTAGAAGTTTTCCTTAAATTTCTTAGAAAAATAAAATAAGAATAATAAGAAAACTACATACCTTGAAAAGATTATAGATGACAGAGTGTTCAAAGTCTTTCACAGACATGTCGTAACATGCACTCACCTCTTTGTCAAAGATGATTTCTTTGAACATCTTCCACGCAGAATCTTCATCTAGCACTAAGTTGGGAGGACATTTGGTTGGAACTGAAGGATGAACTGTATAAGGGACTTTGGCTGCAGGGGAAGTAGGATTTTCAGACTGCACGATTGAAGTAGAAGCTTGAATAGGCACCAGGTTCACTGCTGAGTCGTCCAGGTCTACCGTCATGTCTTGAGGCTTTGGAACTTTGGGTGGAAGGGTCTTGCCAGACTTTTGCTTTTTAAGACCTCGGCGTCTTGGAAGGTTTCCAAGGTCTATACTACTTGAAATGTTATTCTTCTTCCCAGCAGCAACCTGGACGACAGACTTTTGAACGGCCAAGGGAGTTGGCTCATCTTGAACCTGGACATCTTCCACTTCTTCAGTCCCATTAGCCACATTCTTCCCTTTATTCTCCTTCATGGTGGCTAACCTTGTGATGAGGAAAGATAAAGGTTTAAAAAAAATGAAAGATGATAGACGACACTTACTTCGACGAGTAGTCTCCTTGTGTGCAAGATTCTCCTTAGTGGGCTCAGGACCAAGCCCCTAGACAGCAAGACGACGAAAGGTCACCAAGCTATGGAAGGACCTCTCAGGATGAGTATGAGCTCGTCAATACGCTCCAAGTAAAACTTGTCCAAATGTGGACGAGTAATGGCTGCACAAATAAAAGATATGGTTAGACAAGGAAAGAAAAAAATAGAAAAGAAGAAGTAAAGGATGAAAGATGTATCCTCAAGATGAAGACGACCTAGGGCACTGGTAAAAGGAGGAAATGGGGCATTATTTACATCACTTGGGTCCCTAATCCAATTTCCAAAAATAAAGAAAAACTCTTTCTTCCATGACCTATCAGAAGAACTACGATCCCTAATCAAAATAAATTGGGGCCTCCTTGATAAGAACGGGTAAAAACCAGCAGATTGTTTAATTTTTGAGGTTTATAACAAAAGAGGAACTCGTCCATTGTGATTGGACAGTTCCCCTCAAACACCTCATGCCATAGCACTTGCATGGCAACTATCGTCCTCCATCTATTAGGGTTGAGCTGGTTTGGTCCAATCCCCAAACTATGGAAGAGGCCTCTACAAAAAGAATTAAGGGGAAATCCAAGACCTGCTAATAAGTAAGAAGTATATACACTAAAGCCAGAAAGAGGAGAACAACACCATTCTCTACTCTCAGGCAAACGAGGTCTAAACTCAAGGGGAATTTGGTATCTACCTACAAGGGTTGTTAACTTATTCATATCTAAGATGGACGTAACTTCTAGGGCACAGTTATAGATAACATTTTCGTCTTCCTCCTCGTCTTGAGGGGGACTAGGCGACTTACTTCTTCTGGATGAGCTAGCCTCAGTCCCAAAAGCCACCCTACATTGCATCTCCTCTTGGAAATCCTTTAAAGGAAATCCAGGGACCCCAGATGAATAATACTCGTCTTAGGAACTACTGTCACTTCTTTTACTGCTACTCTCATAACTGCCATTACTACCAGGTGACTGATACTCGTCTATCTCTCTCTTAGTACTATCACTAGACACAAACATATTGATAAAAATATATAAAACTTCCTAAAGACGGAAACCTAAGAATGAAGAGAAGGAAGTACCTAACAAGAGACCAAGGTCGAGGATGACTAGACAAAGCTCTTGGACGAGATGACAGAAAGGAAAATATCAGAAAAGTGAAAGGGTAAGAGAGAGAATGTACATATTTATAGGCTCCAGGGGTGGGTCAATGAAACGATGCAGGCCAACCAAAAATTGACACGTGGCATGTCCCCTAAAAAAATTAAATCAACGCAATAAGTCAGTCAATAAGATTGTGACACGTGGCATAATCTGAAACGAAAAAAATTCAGCCAAAGCAAGGACGCCACGTGACACATCAATTGACCGTTAAAATATCGACACGTGTCAAAAGCAAACAGTATATCAAAGTTCTGCCACAGTGTCCTAGATGACTTTTGGACAAAGGGGGCAACTAATGGTAAACCAAAAATTGGATTATCTCCAGTTCATCCATAGTGTCGTCCAAGTCCAGAAAGGTTGTCCCAATACAAGAAGGTCGTCTAAGTGCAAGAAGGTCGTCCAATATAGAAGCACTTGGATGTCCTTCTAACACTTAGAAATTCTCAAGGTAAATTTATGTTCAAAATCTTATAATTCGAACCACGTTCTGCTATTTTGAAGTAGGAACAAAATCTTTATTCATCGCTCTAACTTCTCACTAAGTTCTTAACTTCTGATAACAGTTATGGAAGTTAGAAGGTTTAGACTTAACTTCCATCCACGTTGAGGAAGTTACTAAACAAGTAACCACTCTAAAACTCACTATAAAAGGACTCAGACATATCAAATTAAGGTAAGTTTTTACACTCCTAAAGTTGGAATTCCTGAATTCTAGAGAGAAAACTAACTTTAGCATCGGAAGGCTCTTAGCCGATTCACCTCAGCCAACTTTGATCTTGTGCTTCTTTCTTTTCAGGTCTTCCAAACAACCACAAGCCCATTATAGCCCGGAACATTTTCTGTGTGTCATCAAGTTCAACTTAGAAACAATAACAACTAACCACTTAGAATTTGTTGTAAAAGTGTTGTGAAAACATTGTGGACACAGTACCTGTTTTTGTTAATACAGTGCCCCCCCCCCCCCCCCTTAGCTTGAAATCCTAGGTTCATTCCTGTATTTAGGTATTTTTAATGGAGACATATAGGGCTCAAATTTCATTTCCGAACATCAAATTGTCAACAAAAGAAAAAAAAATTGTTCAATTAGTGTTCCATCAACACAATAATATACCCAAAATCTCCTACTAACATAATTGGAACTCCCCCATCCAAACTACCATTAAATCTATTAAAATGAACCCCTAATTCACAAAATGGCAACACTAGGAAATCCAAATTACTCACACCATCTCTAAAGATGGTTTGGCTATTTAAGATTTAAAAAAAAAAAAAAAAAGAGGAAGAGATGGGTGGGATAGAGTAGAACAAATATTTTTCTTTTGTAGGGGTAAATTAGTGATATTTGGTAACATTTTTGTGAAATAAAAAAGTGTGAGAATCATTTCTTGATTCCTCATGGTAACCTTTTTGTGAAATAAACAAAGTGATGAAAAGTTGCACAACTTTTTTTTTTTCTAATTAAAAAAAAAAAGAGTTCGCTAGGTTACGCTAGCTCCCGAGAAAGGCGCTAGACTTAAAGGTTTTGGGCTAACTTGTGTGGATGCCCACCAATGGAATCCTGTTGGCAATAGGACTTGAACCTAGGTATGTTAGACAAAATGCCAGATTCTGACCAACTGAGCCAAGCCCCCGTTGGTTAAAGTTGCACAACTAGTACATTGTTAAGAACACAATATATTTTCCATTTGGCCAAATTAGTCGTATATTTGATTATTTTAGATATGGGAATTCATATTTTAATCATCAACATAATAATAAGATAAAAAGTATAATAAATTCCTTAAGCTTAGAGATAGGAATCAGTAACATGACATAAGATACCAATTTTGCAAGACTTTTGTTATTGCTAAAGGCAAAACACAGCAGAACATTGTAGATTTAGGCTTTTGACTTAAAACATATACGAGATACAAACTAAAAGCAAAAAGGTTAAGAGTGTGATAGAGTAGGAAAAAGAATTGTTGAAAAGATCCTAGAACTTCAAAAGCCCAAAGGAACCAACCAAGACTCGTTTAAACAACAGAATTTAATACAAGGGTAAAGTAGAGTTTGATTCTTTCAAGCTAAATAATCAAATAAGAATTATGTTGGCCAAGTATTATTTTTTTGTTGACATTGCCAAATCTAGGTTTGTGCAAGATAACTATCCACATAGAAATATAAAATAACCACAAAAGGATAATATAAACCTAGGATACAAATCATCATCTATAAACTTCTCAAAGTGGTCCCAAGCCATTGATGGTGATTTTCTCTTATTAGGATTAGAAGAAGATATCACCCGCGGTGGATGAGGAGGTCTCATAGTTGGTTTTATAGTGGCAACATCAAGTTATGTAGGCTCCATTGAATCCATGACCTATTACCACACAAAACAAATCAATCATTAAAATGCATTCACAGAAGAAAAACATAGAGATATTACATAATGCTCCAAACTTAGCCAACAGAAAATAAGGATTCAACATCTAAGTCCCACTAAAACTTCTTAGGTTGAACCTTTAAATAGTAGCTGAAAGAACACAAACCCCATTTTGACTTGTTTGGTCACCTAGAAAATGAGGGAAAACTAGCACCATAAGAAGCTTATTCCTTACACGAACTAATTTATTGAAGGGACAGGTGGTGGAGAATGCTTGGTGTGGGACATGTTAAGTTATCAACCCATAAAGGCACTTTACTTCCATTAGTAATCTGTCATTTAAAAAAGCTTCTCACATACTCCTTTAGCTTGAGAATTTTCCTCCATCCCAGGAAAAATTCTTGGGTATTAATCTCCCAAAAATTGTCCTTGGCGGAGATACTTATGAACTACTACCCAAATAGAACTAGCCTGAGCCATAAGATTCCAAATGTGCTTTGCTCCCTCTAATTATGACGAGCTGGTCCAATTTTATTTTGGACAATTATTGGTCTACATTTATTGTTTATGTAAATTGTACATATTTGCATGAATAGTCTACATTTCATGCTAAGAAAAATAATACAATAAAACAACATAATATCGCAGAAAACACAAAACCCCACTAACTCATCCGATCCAAAGTAGTTTCTTTCATCAATATGAAAAGGACTGTTCCTAAAAGATGTAAAAACTCCCAAAATCAGACACTAATACCACGAACCCATTAGTCCCTGTTTGCATGCAAAGAAAAATAACACAATAAAACAACATAACATCACAGAAAACACAAAACCCCACCAACGCATCAGATCCAAAGGAGTTCTTTTTCATCAATATGAAAAGGGTTGTTCCTAAAAGATGTCAAAACTCCCAAAATCAGAGACTAAGACAAGGAAATTAAAAAGAAGAAAAAAACCCAACAAAGAGAAGGATGAGTGGATGACTTACAGTGTTACACACGTAGAGAGAACTCAGTGAGAGAGGTAGAGGAGCACAGCTCTTTAGTTAAAAACCTGGGAAAAAATATCGAAATGGGTCCTTAAAAAAACGATTCAAGCCAAACCCACAACACAAAACGCAAGAAAATCAAACCCAAACAAGATATTCACATAGAAAAAAAACCCCAAAACCTAAAAGTATTAAAAACCCAACTAAATTAACAAGAAACAGAGATAACAAGAAAACAAAAACCCATTAACCAAAGAAAACCCAGAAACCTAAGAAGCAAAGAAAAACAAAGCAATAATAAGTAAAATAACAAAAACCCATTAATTGAAACAAACCCAAAAACCTAAAAACCAATTAAAAACAGAGTAATGTGAACAAAAATTAACACACATAAACCACAACCTCCAAGCCCAAAATCAGTAAAACAAACAAAAACCCGCTAAACAAAACAAACCCAAGAATCCAAAAGAATTGAAAAAGAAAGCAAACCTTGGTTGAGCAATTTCTGATATAGAACAACAAAGAGTCGGTTGTGACGTTTTGTGAGATTGAGACTTGGGACGTAGCCGAGGGAGGTGGAGAGAGACCTTTGTTGGAGTAGGATTTTTTTCAAAAAAAAAAAAAAAGGGGGGGGGGGGGTTCAGACTAGAATATATATATGACCCAAAGTCGACTTGATACCGACCCGAACCTAAAAATAACCCGAAAATAAGACCCAAAACCCGACCTAAATATTCTCAGACCCGCCCAAAACCTATCGGGTTGGTTGGGTTTTCGAGTGGGCCGGGTCCATTGCTCAGTCCAAGAAGTCACTAAGAAAGTCCTCACAAATTTCATACACAATCATAAATTAATTCCACATTTTCCACTTCTACCTTAACAAAACATGCTCCAACGATAAATAACAAAATGATACCAAAAAAGTATAAAAATATACCTTAATATAAAAACATAACTTAATGCTTATTCTAGTAGCAAAAGCCTCAAAAAATGCATTCAATTTCAGGGAGGAAAAATACCATCAATGAAATTTTAAACTTTATCCCCAATAACATACCAACCTTTTATCAGCAACATTTTCAAACCAATCTTAGTCACATAATGTGACTCAGAATCATCCAAAAGTGGAAGTAAACAATGCCTTAATCTTCTGAAGTACAATGAAAACTCAAAATTACAACAAAATAAAATACCCCATTTGATCAAATAAATCAAACTCATTAACCTGCATACAATTGCCATATAAAGTGATCAACTTTAATAGAACTAGCTAAAATTTTAAAAAAGAAAATTACGTACCCTGAACTTAAAAATCCCAAGCAAGCAATCTGTAATCACAAAAAAGAAAAGAAAGGAATATTATTATTGAAAATTTAAAACTTTATCCTGAAAAACATACCAAACCATTATCAGCAACATTTTCAAATCAATCCTAGTCACAGAATGTGACCTAAAATCATCCAAAATAAAAGCCACCCATGCTTAATTTTTTTAGGTACAATGAAATCCTCAAAATTACAAAAAAAAAAAAAAAAAAAAAAAAAAAAAAAAATGAAACACCCCATTTGATTAAATAACTCATACTCATAACCCACATATAATTGGCACATAAAGTGATTAACTTTGATAGAACTAACTAAAAATTTTAACGAAAACCCAGTACTCTTTTCTGACACAGACAAACAGAAAAAAAGAATTTCTGCTAAAACGGTATTGTTAAGTTCAGTTCGATTTGGTTTCATTTCATAGAGAATAAACAGAAATAACAATCAATTCCTATTTCATATTTTCTTTTTCTCACTTCATTTTCTAAACAACCAATAAGAGAGAGAGAGAGAGAGAGAGAGAGAGAGAGAGAGAGAGAGAGAGATGCCTAGTAACTATTAAGATTAAAACCCAAAAAACTAACGGATTTGTATGAGATTTGAAATGTGATATTTTATAGTGAGAAAGTGAGAAAGAGAGTTTATTTCGGATGGCTTATGCAGATAAGAGTTTTTGTGAGAGAAAAAATTGTGACCGTAAGGAGACAATGGTAGGAGGAAAAAAAAAGAAAGGAAAATAATTTAACTTTTTCAAGTTTCAACTTCCAACCTAGGCTTTCGGATCCATGAATGATGCCCTATCCGGGTTCAACTCCTCTCATGCTTTGGAGAAATTATAAGGTCCTCATGGTGGATAAGTGACATGGTTCACTATTCCACTAAAAGATTCTCACCTGTTTAAAATTGCTGAGTCATAAAATTTTTTTAAACAACTTTACTCAGAAATTTTAAACAAGAATGAGTCTTTTAATGGAATGGTTGACCGTGGACAAATGATGTAGTCCACCATGAGTACTGTATAATTTCCCCAGGTTTTGTAATTTACATTTTTAAGAGTTCTACGTCTATAACATTTTCACAATAAATCATAGGTGGTAAATTGTTATTGGTTCTAATTTAAATCTACTACTTAAATTACTTTTTTGCCCACCTATAACAACTCATCACTTAAGATTTGTTGCAAAAATATTGTAGACATACTTTTCCAATTCTCATGCCATATCAGCAAAGTCTATATGTGGTGGGTCCCAGAAAAAGTGTAGTTCTTACTTCTCATCATATTTATTTGGTTAATAAATCACTAATCCATGTGATGCACTGGCAAATTATGTTATAAAAGTCATGTCATGAATTAATTAGATCAATTTTGATAGACTCCAAAGTTGGTGATTTCAACCTATTCTTAGTTTAGATTTTTATGACATCTCTGGTGCCTTTTGTGGCTATAATTTTTTTTAAAATAAATAAGAAAGAATTTCAATTCATGGTAATTATTCTATATTATTAAATTAAGATGCCAATTAATTTTTTGTGTATCAAATCTCTTATTTGATGATTTTTATTAGTTATCTAAAATCTCATTCATGGCTATAATACTTAATATATAGTTATTTTTCAATATGATAGGAATTAAAGACAATTTTAACAAAATTGTTGCTATATGTGATCACGAAGTTGCCTTGCTAAAATAACAAAAACAAAAGTTTCTTGTAATGGAGCTTTATCTCAAATTTTATTTTGCAGTATTATAGCACTCGCATCAGTGTTGGTATAATAGAAAAAATATCACATTTTATTCAACTTAAGCCAAAAATTCATCCACATCACGTTATACAAAGTTATATAAAGATACATTGTTTCTATAATAACCGTGTAAATTTACACTAATACAATTCATTTTGCATTTAGTTTTTTATTATTTCTTCATGTATCTTGAGAACAGCAGAAGAGAGAAGATGGTGATTGTTATGTGTGAAGAAAGAGAAAAAATTTAAAAAAAGAAGAAAATTTGTTTATTATAATGAAATGTCATGTAAGTGGGTTCTAGTTAGCTCAATTGGTAAAGTCTCTAATGGTTGAATAAGAGATATGAGATTCAATCCCTGCCTACACTAAAAACCGATTGGTATTTTGGTCTAATGATAAAGAGCTATCATAAGAAGTGTATGCTATAGGTTAAAACTTTTTCCAAAAAAAAAAGAAAAAAGAAGAAGAAGAAGAAATGAAATGTAAAATAGATAATCTGATGTATGGTGTTTTGAAAAGCGAGTATGTAAAATAAAACAAGTATGTTTTTATATTAAAATAAACAAAAAATTTAGCACAAGCTGATGTGAATGCCTTTACTCTTAGCAATAGATAATGGAGTCCATAAATATAGAGCTTGAAAGTCATATTATTTTTCGAAGGAATCAATAAAGCATAGCAGACCGCATGTAAGATCACAAGAAAATCAAGACAAAGAAAATCTAATTGTCTAGTGGTTTCAATTTTATTCTTTGGATGCTAGGAATATTCTTGACCTTCCCAAAAAAAAATTACATTAATTGACTAATTGTTAAAGCACAGGGCTTTATATAAGGCCCAAATTGCATGATATTTCAACTATCATGTCTGAGTACTATATATAATCAAATCAAATCCTTGTAATTATGTTCATTGAGCTCAAGGTCGATTGTTTATTGCTCAAAAAGAATTACTAGTAATGCATTGTAATCATTCTTCCCATTGTTACCTTGTGGACGTCTAAGCTTGAGTTGGTGTTTTAGATAAGAATGATTACAATGCAATGAAAATGATGATGTTTACTTCTTTATTATAATATATTGTCTTGAAATTAACAACACCATTAATGTCTTGCTTGCTTGTGTTTTTGTTCTTTCTTTGTTTCCTTTTCTTTTGAGTTAGAGAATGAATTTATTTTTTGATACAATAGGATACACTATATATAGTGGAAGCCATTAATGTGTTCTTCATGACCTTAGTTCTAATAATATTGAAATTGAGGCTAACTTGGAGGCCTTCCTCTACTTGTTTTGAAGCCAAAATTGAATTTTTCTTGCTATAAGTATTGATAGTTGCCTTTGCAAATTTGTTTATATATATATATATATATGCGTGTTTTTCTATTATTATTCATAAACAGTAAGTTGCTATCCTTGCTTAAAATTTGTCATATAGATATTAAATGTAGTAAATTTTTATTCCACTTGGATAAATACTATATTTTTGTGAGACATTAGCACTAAATATTTTGGTTTATGTTACCGTATTCTTGAATCCATGTTTTTATTTAATATCGACTTATAAGTTAATCGTATACAAAATTTCAAAATAATAAGTTGTCATTTACCGTTAAATCTATAAGGTTAGCCGTTTAGTATATTTAAAATACCAAAAAAAAAACGTAAGAATTCTTTATAGATTGGTGAGTTTTTAATGCCTAACACCTTGATATTCAAAAAGAATGATAGGCCATCTTAATATTTGGTAAATATGATAGTTGTAGCAAAAAAATTCATTCTAACTATGAGTTTAGCAAACTATTATCATAAAAAAAAAAAAAAAGGTATTGACTAATGTAACTTTTGTAAAAGTTATCCACAGTTTAATATGAACCTAAACTTTAAAAGTTACAATGGGAGAAAGAGAATTTGATTCCTGAATGTCATAAACATACTAAAAAGGTCAACCAATTGAACTACAAAACTCTTGGCTATCAAATAATCATTTGTTTCATATTAATAGTAATAACTATCGTTTGCAAACTTATTAAATCATTTTATTTTCCTATTTATCACATATGGGGAAGAGAGGATTTAAACTTAAGTTCTTTTCATGAAGAACGTCTAATAAAACCACTAAGTTACAAAACTTTTGACAAAATGTTAACAAACATAAAGATTAAAAGAGTAATAGATTGAACATTTAAATAAATAAATAAATAAATAAATAAAGATAAATTGAATGATGGAAGGACGAAAAGAGACAGGCTATCCTTTATTCAAATTCAATTAAGAATGTACAAATACAATTACTACTAAATTTACTTGAAATAATAAAATTGAAAGCAAAAGGCTTTGCTCTTTCATTTTTGTATCCTTAAACTATAGTCACTACTAAATTTATTGTTGGAAGTTTTGTTGGATTGGCTTTGTTTAGAGTTGTAGTAATTGACCTGACTTAAGTAAAAAGTTGCATAATAAAGAACTAACCATATCAAATATGAAAGCAAATTTAGATGCACTCCCTTCTTGATATATAGAATAAAGGAAAACTTAGACTTGGGTTGGATACTTTTTAATAAATGGTAAGAATTAACATAAGCGAAACAAAGTAAAAAAAAAAAAAAAAAAAAAAAAAAAAAAAAAAAAAAACAAAATTAGTCTCAAGAATTGGGGGAAGAAATTTTTTTTTTTTTGGGTAACAATGAAAAATTAGTGCCAAAGAGTGTGCACAAAGGACTGGGTTGCCATCTTGCCAATTGCTGGGCTTCTTGGCATATAGGTTCAGGAGCAACTTTGATTCGTAGAATTTGAAACATTCTCTTTTGGATTTGGAGGTCTTTTGGGAGAATCTCTGCTTCCTTCTTGTTTGTATTTGTAGTTTCCAGCTCTTCTACTAAGTTTTCCAAACCTAGACCATTCATCGAACTGTTAAAGGAAGAGTTTCAAGATTTTTTAGGTCGGACCAAGATTCAACCAAGGTTCAACTATGATGACGTCATAATTAATTTAATAATTATTTAAAATATAAATAAATATATTAAATTAGTATAAGTGAAAATTTGACTAAAATAAACCAAATAAATATAAAGACCATCTTTCAAATGTATTTTTCATATCACAACTTTCATTATAATGTTTCAAAAATTATTTATAATATACTATCAAAGCAAGATTTACATTATAAATTAAATATATACTTACAACATTGTACATTTTGATGTAAATATGTATAAGATTGTACACTTTTTATAAATATATACAATGTTTTGTGCATTTTTTAATCTACAATTACATTTATATTGACAGTACAAAGGCAGTAAATAAATTTGTGGGAATTGGTGGGATTTTACTGTATGTATGCTGTATAAGAAATGACTAAATCACATGTAAAAAAATGAAGCAATCAAATCAAATAAGTTTAAAAAAGAATTACAAACCAAATGAAAGTTGAAGAGGTAGCCACATGTCCAACTCTTCACATGGGAAAAGGTTAGTGCTTGCCAGCCAATCCATAGTGAGAGCACTCACAGTAGTGGTGCTATATTGATATATTGTTATATTTTAGCTCATCAAACACCAAAATCATGCTCCAGCAGTGGAGCTAAATCTATTTTTTTTAGTTCCATTGCTACAGTGCACATCTATAGATAGATGTGCACTGTTCATGAGAGCTAAAAAAAAATGTTATTTTATTCTGCCCAGTGATTAAAATAATACCACTTGCTCTTTTTTTTTTTTTTTTTTTTTTTTTTTTTTCATTCTTTTATCACACCGTGCCTCTCTCTCTCTTATTCACTCTCATCTCATCTCTAAAGCTCATCTCTCTCAAGCTCACTCTCTCAACTCCGGTCTTTCAAGCTCACTCTGTTTACCGCCACCGGCCCGACTCATCGTCAACGTCGCCGCCACTGAAGCTCAACGTCACCGACCCACTAGCCGTCCCAAGCCGCCAATCAACCTCAAACCCATGCCCCTGATCGCCTCAAACCCACTTCTCTTCCACCGATCCACTTCTCTTCCGCCTCAGACCCATCCACCTCAAACCGACTTCTCTTTCGCTGATTAGACCCACGCTAACACTGTCCTCCTCACTGAAGCCCAGCTCTGTGATTAGTGATTTTTTATTTTTGTTTGTGATTGGTGATTTTGTTTGATTTGGGTTGAGGAAAAAAATTGGAGATTTCAGTTGGTGGTTTTTTTTTTTCCCCTGCTATGGATTGGTGGTGGTGGTGGTGGCTGATGGTAGAGGTGGTTGTGGTTAGTGTTGTGGATGTTTTTTGGGTAGTGAGATATATTATTTTATTGTGATATTTATATTATTTTATTGTGTTGAAAACTAAAATATGTCCACTACTGCAGCATGTGTGTAGGTAAAATAGATAAAGTAACTTTTAATGGAGTTAAAAAACTAAATTTTTAGCTCCACTGTTATGAATGCTTTGATAGACAACTCATTGAAAAAGAAAAAAACTTGGCTTTTGGTTTTGGGTACTAGTGACTAGTGTCTAGTGATAGAAGAAGAAAGAAGGAGCAAAACGGAAAAGAGGAAGAAAGAAGAGGAAAACACAGATGAGGAAAAAGAAGGAAAGGTTTGTGCTTTTCATTTCATGCCATGAAGATCATCCTTTCTTGGGAGAAGAATTAAAAACGTGGTTTGAACTTTTGTTGTTAAAGTATTCTTATTATTTATTCTTAACTTTTTTGGTGTATTTCCTCAAAATAAAAAAGTCACATTAAAAAAAAAAACAATTTAAAAAAATTAGTCTATTTGGAATCCGTTTAGTTTGCTGTAATTGAAAATTTTTTGTTGAAAGGACTAAAAGTTAACTAGAGTAGCGTAGTGGGTCTATAAATAGTGCTAAAAAATGCAGTGAAGTCCATAAATAATAGCAAAATTAAGCTAAATGGTAAAATAAACTCGTTTTTTAAGTTGAAGCTAAACGCACTCATGAGTTCTAAGTTTAACACTGCCTTCCACTTTGGGATTGCAAATAATATTATTAAAAAAGTTACAGATTGTATTGCCCATATATCCTTACAAGAGATGATTTCAGCATCTTTCCTAACAGTAGTTTTTTTTTGACACAACCATAAAATTACTCATCTCCACCTGGGCCACGCTCATGCCTTTTAAACAATCAGGCCCAAATCCAATTTTCATTTAAAATCCAAACAGCTTTACTTGCTACTTAGACACAACATCAAACATATTACGCCCAAAGTCTGTACATACACCCTTCGTAGTTTTTTGACACCCAATGTGTGTCCCGTGCGGTGCGGTAGGGACACACACACATCAACTCACGATTCCAATTTTGCTTAATAGCTTGGGCCTGTTTTTGAGTCCATGAAAGAAAGTGAGTCCATATTCCACTATATAAGCAGCATTTTAGGTTAAAGCGTTTTATAATTTTTGTTGAGAGAAAGGAAGCGGCGGCGGCCTATGATGTGGAGTACTGCGTGTGCATCTTTACCCACCAGATCTGTGTATGTTCCAACTTGTTCTCTCCCCTTTCGTGTAAGGGTTTCGTTTCATGTTCGTACTTGTTCTCTTAGTACTACTTGTACAACTTTTGCTAGTTGTTATAATGTCGAAAACCCAGATCAGTTCATGACTTATGTGAGAATTCGATATAGAGACTTTGATCATGGTTTGGATCCGTTTGATAAACAGCTTCATCTGAACCTTTTGCCTGCAATTATAGATTTCGTTAGTTTATATTTTGCAATTGCAGCAATAAAGTATTATTCGACCGTGATTACTTTGTATAAGGATTTGAATCTTAAATGTTGTCTTCAACTTGTCTCTTTCAAATGTGTTGATTAATTGCTTCTGCCATTTGAAATGGATTAGTTGTTGCTTATTTTGTTAGTAAAAATCATGTCCGCCTGTTATCCTAAGCTTTAGTTGCTTAGGAAGATGGAAAATGATAGACTGTTGATGTAGTGCTTTGGTATACAACATTATCATTGACAGTTTATGTAAGGACAGATTGAAAAAGTTAAAAAAACTTGGATTTGGAATCCAAGAAAAAGATTTGAAAGCCAAGAAAAACAACTATTGGATTATGTCTTTCCTCGAAAAAGGATTTGGAAGCCAAGAAAAAAGAAAAGAAAA
This sequence comes from Lithocarpus polystachyus, assembly GCA_033629205.1. Lineage (NCBI taxonomy): Eukaryota > Viridiplantae > Streptophyta > Magnoliopsida > Fagales > Fagaceae > Lithocarpus > Lithocarpus polystachyus. The sequence goes on along the minus strand of CM066164.1, from coordinate 7,768,337 downwards.
GAGATTCGGAAGCAAGCTCTCAAAAAGAAGAATGAGAATGGATGGTTCTGCATAGAAGAAATTATGATGCTAGTTGGTGATAATTGTTTGTAAAATTGTAATAAAAGTATTTAGTTTGATTTATAAAAGTGTTCATCTCTTATATTTCAAGTTTCATGATGTGTTCATCAATGGATATTGTAATTCAAAGAATTAATGAGAAAATCAGTCTCTCTCTTGTGTGGTATATTTATTCCAAATATTGCAGGCTTGTGTTCCAATGTACATGGTGAGGTTACTCATTTCTAAAATTGGAAAATATTAAGTTGGATCTCAATATTTTAATCTATAATATCCTTGTAGATGGAATGTCCAAAGCGCTAGAAAACTTGAAACTACAGGTAACTATTCTCTACCTTATGAAGTGGAGTAGGACTAGCTGACTAGTAAATGAAGTAGTAGAAAATGGATGACAATGGTTGCTTAGTTGATTGCTTGATAGGTAACATGATAATCTAAAAGATATATTAGAACAACAAGACAACATGGACAATGAAACTTCAGCAAAAAACTTGTTTGTTGACTACGGAAATAAATATTTGAGGAATCTCCTCAAAAGCTTTTGTGTAAGCTATCTTAATATAAATAGTTGTTATCTTCATTACTGATTTCTCTCCCTTTTCCATTTCGTTGGACAAGGTTACAATTTTCATGTTTGTACCTTATTATTTTACTTGTGTTGGTAAATGTTGCTTGCAACTTTGGAATATGAAACTTGTGCAAAATTGTTTGGCGAAAACACCATTTTGGTCCCTACATTTTAAAGTTACAGTAAATTTGGTTTATATATTATGACTTATAAAATTGTAAGTCACAAGCGTCCCTTCCATGTCACCCATTCTTCTCAACTCAACTTTTTAAATACTAACAAAGAAGGCCAGAAAATGAAGAATCATTTTGAAGATGATGGAGGTGAACTTGGTTAGTGGTATGTTCCTATTCTGCTTAACTGGTTTGTGGGGCATCCAAAATGAAGTTACTGAGCTTACTAGTATTGATTGGTTTGGTATTTAGTACACCTGTCAAATTGAATGAAGTGCGTATATATATACATTGTTAGTAAGAACTTTCAAAAGTGATATTAGTTGTTTGACACATGTGATACTTGAAATTTTATGCTATTCACTAATGTCAGGAAAAGAATGTTATTTGCACACTTTGCTATACACTCTTTTTTCACTCCCAACCTTTAGACCTTCATTTAAAATTAAAATAGTGATCACATTCCTTGAATTTCTAAACTACAATATTTTTTTCTTGTGTTACTCGAAGTTTGTAATTGAGGTGAGTTGAAGAGCTTCTCATTTTAGTACATTCTTTAATGACTTGGTATTTAGATCATGTCATAATCACAAACACATGTTATAAGATGCTGTACTTATGAGGTGGGCCATTCAATTTGCAAGGAGTGGTATCAAATTTGGTCTTGCATTTTAATTTTACACAAGGTGTTTGAGAAAATGTCCTCCTTTGTGCTCTTTGGTGGTGGGTGGTAGCTTTTTTCGTTAGGATGTCAAAGTAAAATAAAAGACGGTTTGATGGAAGTGTTTTGTTGGTAACCTCTGTCTACATTAATACCTTAATTAGGTTGAGATCATATGGATGTTGCCTTCTCTACTTAATATTACATTAGAAGATGGCGCATGCTAATTTGTGTTGAGATTGACATCCTGAGATGTTTATATATCATTGGCTATGGAAATTGAGATATGGCATTTGAGCATGAAAGAGATGATTCTTGGGCTCTCTACGGGGGGTCTCACAAATTTAGTGAGCAATTTCATGGAGAATTGAAATATTTTGTTTATATAAGGTGGCGTTGTCTGACAGCTGGAATTTAGACGGCGTTTGGCTGAATGAAGTTCTTGTTTGCTAATGATAACTACAGAGTCGCATCATGCTGTACTGGCTGTACTGGTTAGAACTACTCTTTTGAAGGTTGCAATGTGGGATTTTTCTGGGACTGTTCTAAATATGTTTGCAATGTAACACTTTTCACCTATATCTTAAATTCAATTAGATGGAAAAAGGAAGCAAACCTTCTTAATCTGAGTGAGGAGGCCAGCACAGTGCCTATGTCTATCACATGTCTGATCTTATATATAAAGAATAAATCCTATCAATCTGGTTATATGTGTAATTATGTATGTGCTGGGTTGTGTGAGCAACAAGAAATATACTAGTGAAGCTTCAGACAAAGAATGACATATTAGTTTTACATGCTTACAAGGGGAAGGAAAAGTCAGGAATCTTGATAGAGTAAATTTCATTTGTGGGTCAATATCTGGTGGGAAGCATAATAGATATTTCATTTTTCCAACAAGATGAAACCAGGAATGGTAAAAAAAACCCTTCCCCACCTTTCTCCTACAAGATATCCTAATCTCTATGCATGTATTTATATGGAATGTCAATGATGTACTTGTGGTTATGGCTACATACACATGATCTTTTTATGGCAAAGAGTCCCATTTATTCCTATTAGCAAAAGGTGTGCTCAATTACTCTATTCTTAATAAAGTATGAAGAATTAATTTTTCTTTGTGTAACAAATGTATAATTGACTTTTAGCCCTTAGAATCTTCATTACAAATATTGACTCATGTAAATAGTTTGCTACCATATGATGCCCTATATTCAGTCAAAGAAAAACAAAAATGGTAGATAAATGAATTCATTCTCCTTTGTTGTTGCACTGAAAGCCATGTTATATTGTTTGTATCCCAAAGTAAAAATTTTAAAAACCTTAACTATTACATCTTAATTGCTTTTACTTCATTCTCAAAAAAAAAAGAAAAAAAAAAGAAAAAAAAAAAAAGAAAAAAAAAAGCTTTTACCTAATATTTAAATCAACTCAACTAAGCCTTAATCCCAATTAAATTTGGGCTGGCTATGAATTCTTATCAACTAATAATTAACATATTCAATAAAACCTCGCTAGCTTCATTCTTATCCCAAGCTGGTGAAAGAGACACTAGTAACTATCTACATTATTTAACTAGACAATTTTTCAGGTAGACTATGGACTTAAAATTTCAAAATTAGTAGTCAAATTTTGTTACAGATGGAAGGTTGATTTAATTCTAATGCTACTCTATTATATTGTGGTGCTTATTGCTCGGAAATGAGTGACAATCTTGAACAAGTAAATCTAATGTCCAAAGCTAAAGCCTTGCTCAAAAGCAATTGCCTGGAAGGCTTGCATAAATCCAAAAGAACTTAGTTTTGGTGATGACGATTATGTACAGGACTTGAATTTCCTAGCAAATAATGCTGTGAACTCAAAACTTGAAGACAAACTTAAATTTTACGAAGTTACAACTCATGGAAGGATGCCCAATATATATATATATATATATATATATATATATAAACCCAATAGATAATGTATTTGGCGAAATAAGAGATTACATATATACATAATTTGTGACAAAAATAAATGGCAGATAATCTATAAAGTTTTAAATTAGTTTGAGCTCTTCTAAAAAAAAAAAAAAAAGGTTTGAGTTAACCACCTGTATTTTTTCTTTCACTTTATTTTATTTAAAGTCATATTTTTTAGTACTTCCTTAATTGATATATCTATTTTCATTACTATTAGCGTTTTTTTTTTGGTCTTCTTTTACTCTTATTTTGCTTCCCCAATTTGAATCAAAATCTTTTTTTTTTTTTTTTTTTTTTAAGTTGAAACTATCTCAAAATTTTTTTTTTGAATCAAATTCACTTTTTCTTATCAAGACCAAACAATCTCAAGTGACTCTTCTCATTTTTCATCAATAAGTGACACCCATATCTTCAAGCAAATTCCCTCATTCGAAGTTTATCTTTATATGTATTTTCATTTATTTCTTAACATTTGCATCAGCTAAACTTGATCATTTTATGAATATGCTATAGTAATTTAGTGAGTTCCAATTAGCTTAACTAGTAAATTTTTTTTATTGTCGAATAAGATATCTAAAATTCGAACTTAGCCTATACAAAAAACTAATTAGTGTTTTGGCCGGATGATAAAGAGTAATCAACATAGAGTAGACGTCATTTGATAAAACTACTTACCTCTTCTTAAGAAAATAATCTAAAAAAAAAATTCTGACAATTACTATCATAGAGCATAGCTAGTCTTACAACACTTCTTTGAAAAGTGTTAGCTAAGTCAAGCCAAGCAATTACATTTTGAGCATATAGAACCTCACTAATAAACAACATATTTTCACTTATATTTAAGATTTGTCAGAAACATTGCAAGCACGATAGGCCTCTGATGGAGGAGCATAATATAAGGAGGAAAGGGAGCCCAAATGGTGAAAGAGCCAATGGAGGTTGAATTATTCATTTGATTTGTGCTCGAGCCAAATGATGAAAATTTATGATGTCTATTTCCCTCAAGCGATAGATATAAAATAATTCACTTATCCCACTGTTATTTCTAGCTTTGTTATGAAAGAAAGTAGCAAAATCATCTTAAAGTTGTTCCCTAATGAAAAATTTTAGGAAATTTGAGTTCTCTTTTATCTCATCCACCCATCCACGGAGGGTATCAGTATCTATCTTAGCAAATTTTTCTAGATCATGAGACATAATGTTCTTTGCGAGAGCAATTTGAAATCTTAGTAAAAGACTGGATAATTTATCTCATATTTGCTTTTCTTGAAGAAAATACTAGGTTCGAGGCCATAAGCAATTAAAATTTCTTTTGAAGACTTATTTTTACTTCGTAATGGGCATTCCTTTAACCATTTCCTTATGGTTCTTAACTAGGAGTATTTAACTCATCATAGTGGAAAGTGACTCACTCCCACGATTCTACATTTTTTTTTTAATCAAGCACCTAAAAAATAAAAACCTTACAAGGTAGTCTTTAGGGACATGTTAACGAACACAATTCAAGTAGAGAAGTGAGTCATCTAACATAGATAGTATTTGACCAATTAGTCAACCACCCATTTGAATTCTTCATATTTGTTTGCCCTTGAAATTACATTGATCTAGGATCACCATCGATGATTCATCTTTCACTTGCGCACATGCTCACTTGTTTTTTTTTTTTTTTTTTTTAACATTAATTTATAACTATTTCGTAGTATAATTTCTAATAAACTAAATATTTCAAGAACCCTTCTCTAATTTCAAAAGTCAAGTAACAATTTTCCAATAGTCAACACTAGTGAAAAAATCTTACGTTTATTTCAATTTCATTAATTATGAGCTTAGTTATAAAATTTAGGTCTTAACCATTAATATGAAGTGATGGAAACAATGAAAATTGTGAATGCTTAAGATTCTTTTTGAAAATGAATTCAAATTTTTCATATTCGAACAAGTATCTTGATTTCATCTATTCTGACTCATTGTTTAAGAGTTGAGGAATTTTATCATTATTATTGGATTTTCATTAAAATTCACAATAGTCACTCATACCCTTTTTTTTTTTTTTTGGAAGGCCACATTCAAACCCAATTCTTAAAACAAAGATTACTAGTATAATACAAGGCATATTGACTTCATAGCGTAAAAAAAATCTCATCTAAACAAACATGTGCAATTCTCAAAATCTCAATTGTCTTCTCTTCTACACATGGGTGGGACTCTAATGGATACATATAATGAAATAAAAAAATAGAAATTCACTGTTACGAAGCTTCCTTAGATTTCTTTCATTAACAAAAATGTGAACCCCATATTAGAAAATGTATTAACAGCTTAACGACCATAGCCGACCATGGCCTACCATGTTAGCAAGAACCACAACAACATCCTCTAATTACTACACAGGGAACTCCCATGAAATTGAGGCACCTAGACCCATTCTTTCAACATGTGGCACTCCCGTTGATGTCTCTCATGTCAATATTTTTCTTGTAAAACAAAGCTAACTTGTGTACTAAGCTAAAAGGGCAAAACAGTAAAACATTATGCGACCCTACTTCTTTCACATAGGAAATATGTATCCGTGTGGCATAACTATAGGCGTCTATTAGATTAATAATTCTTTTTCCTAGTGGGGGTCATCTGTCACCATATTATTTAGAGGACTTAATCTTGCCATTTGGCAAAAAGAGTTCACTGTGCTGGTTTTGTTAGTTGGTCCATAAGGACGACCCACCCATTAAGATAAGAACTTTTTTGGGGTCATGCAATAAATTAATATTATGATACATGATAATATTGAATATGGCAAGTTATATATATATATATATATATATATATATTTTTTTTTTTTTTTGAAAATGGCAAGTTACTTATTTGTTCCTTAATTTTTATGATGTTTGTTAATTTGGTCTCAAGCCTTTTAAATATGTTAATTTTTTTTTAATTTTTTTGTATTGTATCAAAATAGTTATTATTGCTCATTAATTGATAAAAAAATATTGACGTTACTAATGGTTTAAATAAAATATTATTTTCTACTATGTAGACTGATATATGTACTATCACATTAGCAATACATTGAAAAAAGAAAAAGAAAATTTATAACAATTTACGTGCAAGCACGTGAGCCTCTATTTTGGTTCAAAATCTCTAACTACTCAGTTTGAAATGAGGGGAAAAAAATGAAAAAAAGAAAAGAAAAGAATATTTACTTCCCTTTTAAGAGTTTTAATGAAGAGAATTGAAAATTTATTCTCTCATTTGAAAGTTTAAGTAGGAGAGAATGAAATGACAAAGATAAAATGCCAATTCTTCTCTATTCTTTCAAAATATCAAATTTTCATTTTCTCAAAAATTTGAAGGAATTGGAATAAATGAAATTCAATTTAATGAAATTTTTGCTAAAACTCTCAAAATGTCCCTATATATTCAATCTAAGAGTAATATTGTCATAAAATGACATTATTCATTTTCTTCTATGTTACTCCCGAACAATGTTACCATCTTTATGAACTCTTAAACGAAGTGTAATTGCTAAATCAGTTTTAGCACTCACTCACAATCGTTACGGATCTCCTTCTCAAATTTGTTGAGAGGGAATAAAACAAGCAAAAAAAAAAAAAAAAACTTTCTCCACTTTGATCTTGAATTTTGGTTTCAAATTCAATCAATCCTTGAATACAATAGTAGGATATAAAGGAGGGAGAGAGGGACAAACTTAGGTACAGTACTTTAAGTGTCGTTACTTAAGTTTCCTTTTTTAAATTCATCTATATAGTTTTTTTTTCTTATGGGATGAAAGTGTATTTTTAGCTAAGTAACAACATAATTGAATTTTAAGAGGAAAACCTAAGAAATATTACCTAAATATTGTACTTAAGTTTTGCCCAAAGAAGGAGTGTCCAACCTCAATTAATAACAATGAAGATAGAAGCATATACAAAAACGTTGAGCCAAAATAGCAGATCCTTCTCACCCATGTACAACTCTATTGAATTCTCAATAATATTCATGTCCTCCCACTTATTTGGAGGATCTGAAACTTGAGCCTTCATGACTTGACCAATCCTGCGCACCATCCTCACCTTGCTATCTTGACCACCTTCCCGATCTTCATCTGAACCTTCTTCCTATGATGGCACAGGTGGCTATGCACTATCCTGATTAAGGGTGGGTGAGTGAATCTAAGTGAGTAAAATTAGGGATTTTGATCGATTTTTAACCCCATATAGAGCTTCAAGTGCTTGCACTTGAATTATTATAAGTTTATTTAAATCGTTAGTCATGTCAGCATTTTTCATCTATAACTTAAATGTATGAATCATTTTCACATAAAATCAAAATGTTATGACTAAATTGACTGTTTGAAAAGTTAAAATTCAAAATTGACACACAACATAAATATTAGGGGAAATTACACTTTACCACCCTAAACTATGTATTAGATTACACTTTGCACTATAAACTATCTGACTGCACACTTTGCACCATAAACTATCACGTTTATCACACTTTGCACTCCAGTGTTATTTTTGCTATTATATTTAACAGAATCTTACTACATGTGACAAGTACATGCTTTTTGTTTAAGTGGAACAAAGTTAAAAGACTGAAACATCCTTCTTCAAAATTAATTTAAACAAAACCCAAATTTTTTCACATCTCCCTCTGTCTCACGAGTCTTCAATCCTCTTCCCCAAATTCAGTTTCAAAATATTTAAATTTACCTCTCTAATTCCATAGCAGAATTCATTCACAGTACCCCATCCACCTTCCTGACATTTCTTATACTATCTATAGCTTTCTAGTTATTAAAATAATTAAAAATCCTTGGTAAAGGGAGACTAGTCTGTACAACAATTGATAAATTGACAACAAATACGTCAGTTTTTCTGCAACTCTAGCTGGAGGTGATGCATCTCGTGATGGGAAGCTCTATGAATTGAAGGTGAGCACGGCTAATGAGGCATAGTTCCTGTCTGCCGTGCCACTTAGGATTTGCTATTTTAACTTCTTTTACACCATTTCGTCAGTGATGGAATTAAAAAGTATTAGATTGTATTTTATGAAACTGGGGCAGAGGATGGCAGACTCGTGAGATAGAGGGAGATGTGGAAAATTTTGGTTTTCTTTTAATTGATTTTGAAGAAGGATGTTTCATCCTTTTAATTTTGTACTACCTAAGCAAGAAGCATGTGTTTGTCACATACAACAATATTCTGTTAAATATAATAATAAAAATAACATCGGAGTGCAAAATGTGATAGTTTATAGTGCAAAGTGTGCAGTCAGATAATTTAGAGTGCAAAGTGTAATCTAGTGCATAGTTTAAGATAGTAAAGTGTAATTTTCACTAAATATTAAGAAGCAAATATATATTTTACCATATTGGACATGATTATGTTTTATGACTACGGACTAAAACCGGCCATTTCACTATGAACTTAGGATAATGTTTTAGACACTAAAATGTTATGGATAATGTTTTAGACTTTGTAACAAAAAGTTAAGATAATGTTTGGAAAATTGGACTAAAACTGACCCTAACGTGCATTAAAACGGTTGCAATTTGAGAAGGTTGGACATTTGTTGACATAACAATTAATAGAGATCCCATAAAAAAAAATATTTAACAAAGAGAGAGAGAGAGAGAGAATTAACAATTTATATAAATCAACATATTTGTTCTTATAAATTGAATTATGAACAAAGAAACAAAGCAAAAGCAAGACCAACGGTCCTAAAACTCCTAACATAATAATAGGAGTGAGTCTTCGACTTAAAACAGAAGACTTGAAACTAGTAACATATGTGATAGGAAAGTCTTCAACTAAAAACAGAAGACCATTCCAAACCATACAAATAAAATCCTACCCTGTACCAATTACTTCTAACCCTACAGAAGCTTCATTTCCATTGAACTTATAACAACCACTAAGCAGCAGATGGGGCATTAATGTAGTGACCAACAGCCTCTGACACTGCTGTCAAGAATCGTTTCAAGCCATTTTTCTCAACACCAGCTTTAGCCTCTACAGAAGCCATTGTGTTCTTGTAGTCCAATGACTCATCATTATATATGTCCCACCACTTCTTCACTAGCAACTTGATGTCTTCCCTGTCCATGTTCTCTTCCTCACCAGTGTACCTCCATGGCTTAGAGCCCTATAAATCAATCAAAAACATACTTCATTAGTATTACATATCAGGAAAAGAAAGTTTGAAATTTATTATAAAATTTGTGATTGTTATTACTATGAATAAAAAAAAAATACTTACAGCAGCACAGTAGTGAACAACTTTAATTTTGTCAAACTCAATGTTCTCAGGGTGACGCCATAACATGGCAAGTACAAGATTGTAAACTGGGGAGATTGGCTTGTAAATATCCTTGAAGAACATATTCAAAAAGTCCTGAAAGAATTAAAATTTCTTTGGTAAGATACTATAATTTAACTAATATTCACCATAAAATGTGCTCCGAAGCTAGTGAAGCACATCCACAACCAATGGCTAGAAGTAGCTTCATATGTATCAAATCAAGCCACATAACCTACGAAATGGGTCATGTATAAACAAGCAATTAATGTGATGTATCCTGCGCATGAAAAACATGGTAGTTTTTCAACCACAACTAGTACTAAGATTTACCTGCTCAGCAAAAGTGGTAGGAAAGGTAACTTGAAGGGTCTCAAGGAGATCATGGTATGTGGATAGATTAGGCTCATACACAAAGAAGCCAGCATTGAAGTATAGGGGAGGCTTGGGGCCAAGCTCAGCAGGCCATTGGACTTTGTCAGGGCACTGCTGGCAATAGCCAATCTTGTGTTGTGGGGTGTTGCTCCATGTTTTCTCACAAAAACAGTCCATAACAGCATAGAAGTGGCTGTCTGGTAAGTCAAAGAGGTGGTCAATGTTTTCAAACACTTGTATGTCTCCGTCTAGGTAGATCATCTTGCTGTACTCCACAAACTGCACACAAAGAATTGGAATTTAAGTGCTAAACATTTGAAAGCATTTTTTAGATAACACGTGTTATAAGCCCACAAACACAGTTTCAAAAAAAAAAAAAAAAAAAAAAAAAAAAAAAAATCTCTTGTCACTCACAGAAAGCAGAAACTACGTGTAATACATGCAAAGAATGGTCAACATACATACCTCCCAAATACGTAGCTTGGAGTAATTGATGACATAGTAGGCCATGGCAAATTGGGTTTGGTTCTCAGGAGGGTATATAGGTTCAATCTCCCTCACTATGCACCCTTGTGAAACTAATATTTCACGGTGGTCCTCAGGGACATCAGGCAAAATTGCAACCACTAGAGGGTACTTGGCCTTGACCTTTCTCAGGCCCTTGGCTAAGCCAACCACACCTTTCACATAGTCCCCGTTACCAGCCAAAAACGTGACATAGGCCTTGCTAAGCATGCTAACGGGTTTGGTGGTGACAGTGGTGGTGGTGGTGGTGGTGATGTTAGGAGCCATTTGAAGTTGGTTTTTGAAGAAAATGTGAATTGAAAAAAGGTTTTAGACTTCGGGATTAGGTTTGAAAAGGATTAATTAGAGTGTTTGGCTAGAGAGAAAAATGGTTTCTCAAGGAAGATGAAAAGAAGGGTGCTGAGTTTAAGGTTTGTGGGGTTGGGAAAGAAAAGTGTTTTCAAAGTCTTTTGGTATGGAACTGAGTAGTAGAGGAAATTTGTGTTTGCTTGAGAAGAATAGAATGTAAAATATTGGAATGGTTTTTGTGTGATGGACTTGAAGTGGTACAGTGGGGTTGTTTATATAGAGTTTGGGGTTGATTTGATTATGCTAAAATATTGGGATTAATATTAATTAATAAATAATTCCGCGTCGGTGTGGAAAAAAATTTAAGCTACATTAGTCCGATTGATCCCACTTTTTCCTAAAGAAATCGGACTCTTACATGTGGCAGCGTTCTAATCTGACGGTTATAAAGGGGCCTCATGAATTGGACGGTGCACTTAATGGGGGATAAATAATGAATATAGAATAGATTCAATAGAATAAAGTAGAAGATTCGTTAGTCAACTTTCCACAATATTTAAAATACTAATTGATCTTTTTTTTTTAATAATTACAAAAGAAACATATCGTGGTCTATTTGTTAGGTTGTTACATAAATTTTAGGTTTTTTTCGCACTCATTAATTAATTAATGTATTTGGTGAAATCAGAGATCACCTTTTTTCTTTTCTCTTTTTTAAGAAATCAGAGATTACATATGTGCATAATTTGTGACAAAAATGACGATAATTTATAAGATAATCACATTTCCAATTTTAGCTTGCAATACTACCTGTACGTGTACGGTTCGGCCCTAACCCTTTATTGGGTTTCATGTATATGGCCCGCACAGTTTCATAAGAGCAGTCAGCCCATTTAAATCTGGGTCTGGCCGGACATTAACGATTGTCCGGAAGTTGTGCATTGCCATGCCCGGCAAGAGCTCCGTTACTTACAATCTCATCATTTTCACATGGTTGTCTGATCAGGCTAGCCGTCATTTGGTAATGAGCATCTTTGAGGAGATTTGTTCTCAAATGAGCTCTTTGTTCGATTTGACCGGCAAAGCACCAAGAAAGTCGTTACCGGACATACTACCAACATCAATGGGCAAGTTCCGATGCCACTCTTGCCACTCTACTACCAAATTCCCACTTAGCAACGACGGCATTGGACCTTCTTTTCCACTATCGACCAGAGCAATCATAATACCTCCACCCAACGGAGCCTATAAATAAGAGAAAGCCATGAAGAGGAAAGGGGGGGAGAGTAGGACAAGAGGAAAAAGGGGGGAATTAATGAAAGAATTAGCCGAGGAGCGAGAAAATTGTCGTTGGACCTCAGTGCAGTGAGCCGCCCATTGTAGGAAATTCTAAGCCCACCTCACAAATAAATTGTAAGCCCAAGTGAGAGTCCAGCCCAATAGTCTCCTACACGTTCGCACAATTGGCGCCGTTTGTGGGAATCTCCTACTAAGCTGTAGCTCAGCTGTGGTCCATACCCGGCGAGTTGTCTGAAAGGCGTTCGGGCAGTTATGCCGAAAGCGGTTCGGTGGGGTCCTCACGAGGATCCACTTGGCGAGAGCGAAGACAAAAAAGGCGCGAAGATAGGTACCGTAGGCAAAATGAAGAGCAGTCCGGTCGGAGCGAAGGATCGCGCAGAACCCTGCAAACGGTGTCCGGCGCCACGGAAAATAGACGGCCCGACCCAAGGGATTAAGAGCTTGAGCGGCTGCGTAGGCTGGTAAGAGATTTGGAGCTAGAGGCAGAAGGGCGTCGGAGAGAGAATTTGGAACGACGGGAAAGGAGGTCGGAAGAAGCGAGGAACTGCCAGAGAGAAGGGTCCGAGCGTTCCGGCCATTATCAGCCGCATGATCGTTCATGTTCACGGGAGACGCATCGATATCGGGACCGTTCCCGTTCACACGGTTATGCCGACCGCGGTTTGGATTCCCCGGAAGAGCAGCGCCCACGAAATGCGGCCATGGACGCTATGAGCCGAGCACTTTGTAAGGCTGCACGGTCCCCGTTTTCGGATGCCGTTGAGCAGGCCCCGATGCCGAATAGATTTACACGGCCACCGTTCAACTCTTACGACGGAAAAACGGACCCGGTGGAGCACGTCAGTCATTACATTCACATGATGTCTTTGTACAAACATGACGACGCGCTGATGTGCAAGGTCTTCCCTTCCAGTCTTGGCTCCACTGCATTGAGATGGTTTAATGGATTACCAAAGGGTTCTATTCGCAGTTTCGCGGAATTGATTCAAGAGTTTGGAGCCCGGTTTGTGACCTGTAGCTGGGTTCCGCAACCGGTAGACGCATTGCTATCTATAAAGATGAGGGTTAGAGAGACCCTACGCAATTATGCGAACCGCTATTGGGAACTCTACAACGAGATCGGAGGGGGCAATGAGAAGATAACAGCGAGCACTTTTAGAATGGGACTACCCGAAGACTCCGAGCTACGAGAATCATTGACGAGGAAACCTCCAGAGGGCATGAGGCAACTAATGAGGCGCATTGAGGAGTACAAACGCCTAGAAGATGATCGGATACAAAATAAAGGTAAAGCCTTACTGACTGCTCGTCCTCGACAGAACGAATTTCAGCCGAAATCCCAAAAAGGTTTGGCCTTCCAAGAACAAGGATTGCAACACGGGGAAGTCAACGTGACATTTAAGGAACCGGTGCATAGAATCATTGACCGGATAAAGAACGAGCCATACTTTAGATGGCCGAATAAGATGGTGGGCGACCCATCCCGGAGAAACCAAAATCTGTACTGTACACACCACAAGGATAAGGGACACACCACCAAGCATTGCCGGGTATTGAAAGATCACTTGGCGCAGTTGTTGAAAGCAGGGCATTTGAAAGAGTTCGTTATCAGTACAGATAACACTGAACCTGAACGGGGCGCAAGGCCGGGTAGAAATCCCCACCCGCCCCTCATTGGAGTAATTGAGGTGATTCACACTACACCCAGAGATATCGTAAGGATCAGGAGAAGTGAAGTTCTAATGGCATCCCTGGTTGAAGTTCATACGGGGGAGAATCCACCTACAAAAAGGGTAAAAGCCACCCAAGAGCCTATTGCCTTCTGCGACGAGGATCTAGTAGGGACGGTCCAGCCGCATGACGACGCATTGGTGGTAACCGCTCAAATAGGCGGCTTCTTGGTAAAGAGATTATTGGTGGACCAAGGAAGCGGTGCCAAGGTCATGTATCCTAACCTGTACAGGGGGCTTGGGCTGAAGGTTGAGGATCTCACGAAATACGACACGCCCTTGATCGATTTTGACAGCCAAGTAGTGGTTCCTGAAGGGCAAATCTCTCTTCCCGTGGTTTTGGAAGGGAAGGAAGTCACAATATCGTTTATAGTGGTTGACTCATTCTCTCCTTACACCGCAATTCTTGGAAGGCCATGGATTCATGCAATGGGGGCAGTGCCGTCCATTCTACACGTAAAGATTAAGTTTCGGACCGAGCAAGGCGTCGCAGTGGTAAAAGGCAGCCAACAAACTGCTAGGCGATGCCTTATTGCAGCAGTGAACCGGGAGAATCAGAGCACCGAACGGAGGGGCCAATCTGATGAGATCCCTTCATAGCAATTACTGCAGCCCTCGGGGGAAACGGGGGCTAATCACGCAGAGGAGCTGATTAAGGTAAAACTGTTGCCGGACGAATGCAGGTATTTCTAGATAGGGGCGAGCATGATTGACGAGGATAAAGTGGGGACGTTACTGCTCCTCGTACGAAATGTGGACGTATTCGCTTGGAGCCCGTATGAAGTACCCGGGGTGGACCCCGACTTCATTGTCCACCGGCTCAATACCGAGCCGACCATAACCCCTAAAAGGCAAAGGCCGAGAAGGTCAGCCAAGGAGCATGTTGAGGCTGTAAAGACGGAAGTAAAAAAATTGAAAGAAGCGGGGGCTATAAGGGAGATCTTCTACCCGGACTGGGTTAGCAAACACGGTGGTAGTGAAGAAAAAGAATAGTAAGTGGAGGGTTTGTGTAGATTTCACAGATTTGAACCGAGCATGCCCGAGAGATCCGTTCCCAATGCCAAAGATCGACCAACTAGTAAATGCCACATGCGGACACCCGAGAATGAGCTTCCTGGACGCTTTCCAGGGTTATCACCAAATAGCCATAGTGGCTGAAGATCAAGAGAAGACGGCATTTATCTCACCAGAGGCCAACTATCATTACACAGTGATGCCCTTCGGTTTAAAAAATGCCGGGGCCACCTACCAGCGAATGATGACGAGAATGTTCCGCGATCAGATAGGACACACGGTGGAGGTATACATAGATGACATGGTCATCAAAAGCAAACTGGAATCCGGGCACAATGAGGATCTCCAGGGGGTGTTCGAAATCCTTCGGCGACATCGGTTGCGCCTGAATGCAGAGAAGTGCGTGTTCGGAGTGGGAGCTGGTAAATTTTTGGGATATCTAGTCACTACCCGGGGAATAGAGGTCAACCCCGACCAGATCGAGGCCGTGAAGAATTTAAAGCCGCCAGGGAACCCAAAGGAGGTACAAATACTAACCGAGATGTTGGCCGCCCTTAATCGGTTCATCTCAAAGTTTGCCGACCGCTGCCGTCTTTTTTACTAACTCCTGAAGAAATGGAAGGGGTTTGAATGGGATACGAAGTGTGACGAAGCGTTCCAGGACCTGAAGGTGTATTTGACACGGGCCCCAATGTTGACCGCCCCACTGCCCGGGGAGGACTTATTTATGTACCTCTCGGTATCAGAGCACGCAGCTAGCGCTGTACTTCTAACTGACCGGGGAATTCAACAACCCGTGTATTACATCAGCAAGACCATGGTCGATGCGGAAGTCAGATATCTGCCTTTAGAAAAATTAGTGTTAGCCCTGGTGCACGCCACTAGAAAGTTGCCTCACTACTTTCAAGCCCATACCGTGCACGTGTTGATCGAGTACCCTTTGCAGTCCTTACTGAGGAGATCAGATTTCACGGGCCGGATGGCTAAATGGGGGACCCGGCTTGGCGCGTTTGACATAAGGTATAGACCGAGGAATTCAATTAAGGGTCAAGTGTTGGCCGATTTCGTGGCCGAGTTTTCCCCCAAGAAGGAAGGGGAGATTGTTTGTCGGGTAGTGTCTTCCCCGTGGAAGGTCTATATGGACGGTGCTTCAAGCGCAACAGGGGCTGGAGCCGGAATAGTCTTAATCACGCCAGAGGGAATTTGGCTGGAGCATTCTTTTAGGCTGGGATTTAGGGCCTTCAATAACGAGGCAGAATATGAAGCCTTGCTTGCAAGCATGAGGACCGTGGCAGGATTGGGGGCGCGGGATGTGGAAGTGTACTCGGACTCACGGCTGGTTGTTAACCAGGTGCAGGGCAGTTTTGAAGCCAAGGATCCTAGAATGAGAAAGTACTTACAGCTGGTAAGGAAGGTTATGCTCAAGTTTCGCACGGTAAAGTTAACTCAAGTTCCCCGGGGGCAAAACAGACACGCAGATTCGCTGGCCACACTAGCCTCGGCATTGACAGAGCACGTACCTTGGATGATCAAGGTAGAACTCATACAGGAACCCAGCATCCTAGAAGTGGGAGATGCTGATGGCCCCGCGGTTGGCATTGCCACCATTTCCAATGCCGACCCCTATTGGATGGACCCTATCATTCGATTCCTGGCCTATAACCAAATCCTGAACGATGAAAAGGAGGCCATCAAGATTCACCGGACTGCAGCTAGGTATTGGTTGTCAGCAAATCGGAGATTGTACCGGAGATCCTTCGGGGGGCCGTATCTCTTATGCTTGCACCCCGGTCAAGTGGATTAGCTGTTGACCGAGTTACATGACGGGGTATGCGGCAGTCACGTGAGAGGACGTTCACTTACACACCGAGCAATCACTCAGGGATTCTGGTGGCCGCAGATGCAAAATGAGGTTGCCAAGTATGTACGGAAGTGTGAAAAATGCCAAAAGCACGCCCCTTCGATCCACCAGCCGGCTGGACCACTTAACCCTGTCAGTAGTCCTTGGCCATTCGCCCAATGGGTGCTAGATATTCTAGGTCCATTTCCCCGGGCGATGGGCAACCAGAGGTTCGTCCTGGTAGCCGTTGACTACTTTACCAAGTGGACGGAGGCTGAAGCATTGGCGAATATTTGAGATGTGGACGTCAAGAAATTCGTATGGAAGAACATAGTGACAAGGTTCGAAGTGCCGTACTGCCTCGTGTCTGACAATGGGTTGCAATTTGATAGCCGGGCTTTTCGTGAATTTTGCAGCAATCTGGGTATCAAAAACAGGTACTCGACGCCCGCCTATCCTCAAAGCAACGGTTAAGCTGAAGCCGTTAACAAGGCAATCGTCAATGGGTTAAGGAAAAGGTTGGACGGCGCGAAAGGTCAGTGGGCTGAGGAACTACCGAGCGTGTTATGGGCATATCATACAACGCCCAGGAGGTCAACAGGGGAAACTCCTTTCTCCCTGGCATATGGGGTAGAGGCAGTGATACCCGCCGAGGTACACCTGTGTAGTGCACGTGCAAAAGGGTATGAACCTGGCCAGAATGAGAAGATGTTAACACAGGGCTTGGACCTCCTCGACGAACATAGAGACACCGCGCTGATTCAACTAGCCGAGTATCAGCAAAAGATGGCTCGTCGCTATAATCGGGGGATAAAGTCAAGAGGGTTCGGCGCGGGGGATCTTGTCCTTCGGAAGGTCGTGGGGAACATGCGTGACACCAATGCCGGGAAGTTGGCTGTAACTTGGGAAGGACCGTACAGAGTCACTGCAATCGCTGGGGAGGGGGCTTATTACTTAGAAAGCCTAGATGAGAAACCTCTTCCTCGGCCATGGAACATTCACAACCTAAAGAAGTTTTACTGCTAAGCGCTTCGAGACAGTAATATGAACCTATTGGTGTTCCGTGTATGTTTTTTACCACTCGTTAATTAAGGAGATGCTTAACTGATACAGTTTTGTCTACAAATATTCCACCCTGATCCAAGGACAGAAGCCTGTCCCCGGTTTGATCCTAATCACCGGACAGGTGGAAACCTAAAACAAAAATATCCAAGGACAGAAGCCTGTCCCCGGTTCGATTCTAATCACCGGACAGGTGGAAACCTAAAAAAAAAATATCCAAGGACAGAAGCTTGTCCCCGGTTTGATCCTAATCACCAGACAGGTGGAAACCTAAAATGAAAATCTCTAAGGAAAGAAACCTATCCCCGGTTCGATCCTAATCACCGGACAGGTGGAAACCTAAAACAAAAATATCCAAGGACAGAAGCCTGTCCCCGGTTCGATCCTAATCACCGGACAGGTGGCAACCTAAAACGGAAATCTCTAAGGACAGAAGCCTGTCCCCGGTATGATCCTAATCACCGGACATGTGGAAACCTAAAATGAAAATCTTCGAAGGCAGAAGCCTGTCCCCGGTTCGATCCTAACTACCGGGCAGGTGAAAACCTAAAACGAATGTCTCTAAGGACGGAAGCCTGTCCTCAGTTCGATCCTTGTCGCCGGACAGGTATAGACCTGAAAGGAAAACCGCCAAGATGAGAGCCTATCCCTGATACTAAGTCAACGGCTGGACGTTCATTATACTCGGCTGAACGGTGCCGAAAAAATTCGCAAAATAAACAAGTAAATTGGCCTCACGTTCAAAATAAAGCATATCATTTCAGCAACGAAGTTGAATCAAAATGATCGGAAACACATAGCAAGCAAAAACATACACAAAAGAAATTTGGCATTTCAGTAAGTAGGCAAACTAAAATAAGTCACATGATATAAATAAAAAATAAATTAAATTGTTCCGGCGCCTAGGCAAATTAAACAAATAAATGTTAACACTTGGAGTACTAAAAGGGAAGAGAAAGTAAAAACACTCAAACAAACTTAATTTGCTGGGCCAGTTGGAAAGAGTGGAGATGAGTTGACAGCTTCTTGTTCTCGGTTCTCCTCGCCGGGTAGCTGCTGAGACCCTTCGTTACCGGGAGCGTTGAGGGTGCTGGATACCTCTAGATCAAGGTCTTCAACGTGAGTGTCTATGGCCCGAACCAGCTCCCTCATACTCGGGGTATCCTTCTCATTGGCTGCAACTGCTTGGCTCTGGACCGGGTTGGAAGGAGTTTGTCATGGGATGTTCTCCGAGTTCCAGAGCGGGGAGTCCCCGGGCACACCAGCTGCTCGAAGGGCAGCCAGCCAACCTCCCTCAAAACCGTGAGCCCTAGCCTGCAAAACGACCGGCTCTACGGAATTTTCAGCGTCCGCAAAGCCCTCGTTATACCATTGTTCTTCACATGCTTCCAAAGTCGCCTTAAGGTCGGCTACTTCGTCAGCATTGGCTATTGCTAGGCTCTCGGCTTGTGCCAGCTTCAACTCTGCCTCACTCAGCTTCACCTCCAGCTCGGCCACCCTCATTTCTGCCTGCTGGTTAGCTTTCTCCTCAGATTGCACCTTTCTCTCAGCATTCTCGGCAGCGGTGGACTTCTCCCGGGCCGTTTCAGCAGCCACTTCTCTGAGCGCCTTCTCCCGCTCGACATCCTCGGCGAGTTCATTCATTCTTTCCCCGAGCACATGGGTAATCTGGGCGGCCTGCAACACAGAATTGATAAACTCAGAAGGAAACAAGGAGAAAAATACACATCAATCAAGTTAACAAAGAGCATGGATTAGAAAATTCACCGCTATTGTGTGCCATTGGAGTCGCTTTGCTATGGACTCTTCAGTGCCGTCCCGGAAGAAATGGACGTCCTCGGGCAACATCAGGCCGCTGGCCAAGCTGTGTGCCACCCGGCCACCCTCCCCTTGAGCCCACAGTCGTAGGCTTGCTGTCATTGGCAAGGGCTCGCTCCCCAGCATGAAAGTCGGCTGCCAGCTGGGTGTCTGCCTGGAAGAAGAAGCCTGTCCAGTAACTCCACGAGTGGCCGGCTGGGAACTACCCGCGGGCTCACGGATCACTATCCCGTTTGATGGGCGGGGAGGTGTTTTGGAGGGAGCATCACCTTGTCTCCCAGGAGGGGGGTCCCCAACGCGTTGTTTCTTCTTTTGTCTGGCAGGCGGAGGAGGAGGGGAACGGTCCCGGACCCGGGTTTGCTGCTGTTGAACTGGTTGCCGCGAGCCGGGTAAAAAACGATCAACTGTAAGCACCTTCCTTGCCACTATCTCGTCAACTGGCGCGGTTACTCGGATGCCCTCAGTAACGTGGGTCTGGGGTATTTGGGACTCAACGTTGTCCTTTTCAACTGGAACGTGTGCTCGTTCCCTCAGTAACCGAGACACTCTCTCGGCAGACTCGTCCCGGACTGGGGGAAGATCGTCGGCTGTTGTGTAGTGTGGGCCAATGTCTCGGGCTTCTCCAACGGTCAGGGAAGGGGGCAAAAAGTTGGCGTGCCGAACGTCTATGTAAGAGAGCAAGGGACTATCTACCAAAAGGGCCTGAGAGAATGGTTGCCAAGTTCGGTAAACGGGGTTGCAACCGAGAATCAAATGGGACGCACGGAGCTGGCCGTCGGTATGTACAAAAATTTCGAACCTAAGTACAAAGTTAAGGTCCCTCACGTGCACTGATCTTATATCCGGAGTGAACACTCTTCCGTCTGCAATGGAAAGAAACAAAAGATCAGCCTTAATGAGTTGACATAATTAGTGATAGGAAAAAGAAAAATTTAGTATTCGGTACGAACCGACTTTGCGCCGTGAGAGGGGGCAGGGAGCATCATCGGCAAACCAGTTGCCACTGACCCGGACAAACTCCCCGGTAGAGTTTCTGTTAGAGTCGGGTAGGCAGGAGATTAACCGTACCCGCATTTCCCTAACTTTCAAATAATAGTTGGTTCTCTTGTTTCCACACAGACTGTACATGTGGTTTATATCATTATGGTCCAGTTGAAGACCGTACATCCTATTCAATCTATCAATGCAACTAACTACCCGGTAAAAGTTGGGAGAAAGTTGATCGGGACATAACCCATAAAATCTAAGGGTGCTAAGCAGAAGAAGATTCACGAGAAACCTAACCCCACCCTCCAAGATTGCCATCAAGGGAAAGAAAGCGACATTGGGCCCCCTATGAAGAGCAATTTCGCTCTCATGGCAATATGCAACATTCACATCCCCTGGGATGTTGAATGTCTGCCTAAAGGAGCCGAAGGACGCTTCGGTGTTTAACAAGTGAGCAAAACCCATCCTAAACAATGGAAACTGAGAGAGGAAAATTAAAAGAAGAAATTAAAGTAGGAAGAAGAGGCAGAAAACTTACTGTAGACTCTAGGAAAAAGGTGTTCTGGGCTGGAAAGTAACCACGCAGATGAATGCACGGTAGAGAGGGAATTCATAAACTGAAGGAAGCAAAAGTATAAAAATGATTTGGAATGGACTATTTATAGGCACAGGAAAAGCGAAAGCGAGCATTAATGAGAAGGGGAGGGCGGGAAAACTGGCGACCCCTCACCTAAACCAAGCATGCTCGTGCTGCCTCGGTTTGTGAACCGCCATGTAATAATGGCGGATGGAGCAATAGGCTGGTGCGACACGTCTTTTCAGAACGCATTAAAATTTTTACTTAAAAACCTTTTAGTATCAAACCCTTTGGTATTGAAAGGCGGCTACAACACCCGGGCTTCCTTGATTCGTCACTGGCAAGCGAATACTAATCAAGGGGGGGCTATTGTACGTGTACGGTCCGGCCCTAACCCTCTATTGGGCTTCATGTATATGGCCCGCACAGTTTCATAAGAGCAATCAGCCCGTTTAAATCTGGGCCTGGCCGGACATTAACGATTGCCCGGAAGTTGTGCATTGCCATGCCCGGCAAGAGCTCCGTTACTTACAATCTCATCATTTTCACATGGTCGTCTGATCGGGCTAGCCGTCATTTGGTAATGAGCATCCCTGAGGAGATTTGTTCTCAAATGAACTCTCTGTTCGATTTGACCGGCAAAACACCAAGAAAGTCGTTACCGGACATACTACCAACATCAATGGGCAAGTTCCGATGCCACTCTTGCCACTCTACTACCAAATTCCCACTTAGCAACGACGGCATTAGACCTTCTTTTCCACTATCGACCAGAGCAATCATAATACCTCCACCCAACGGAGCCTATAAATAAGAGAAAACCATGAAGAGGAAAGGGGGGGAGAGTAGGACAAGAGGAAAAAATGGGGAATTAATGAAAGAATTAGCCGAGGAGCGAGAAAATTGTCGTTGGACCTCAGTGCAGTGAGCTGCCCATTGTAGGAAATTCTAAGCCCACCTCACAAATAAATTGTAAGCCCAAGTGAGAGTCCAGCCCAATAGTCTCTTATACGTTCGCACACTGCTAATACAAAAGCCATGCGATTCTTAATAAAAAAAAAAAAAAAGCAATGCTGTGATTTTTAAGTTAAAATTGATTTGTAATAAGGTTTCATATTAGATGAGATCCTTTTTTGATAAGGCTCTGGTTTTTTTTTTTTTTTTTTTTTTTTTTTTTTTTTTTTTTTAAGTTTTCTCTAAGTTTTAAATTAGTTTAAGTTGGCTACATGTATTCTTTTCTTACACTTTATTTTATTTGAAGTCAAATTTTTTATTACTTTGATTCTCAAAAAAAGAAAAAATTATTATTTCCTTAATTGATATATCTATTTTCATTACTATTTTAGTGTTAATTTTTTTTTTCTTCTTTTACTCTTTAATTTTTCACTTCCCCAATTTGAATCAAATTCACTCTTTCTTGCTAGGACCAAACAATCTCAAGTGACTCTCCTCATTTTTCATTAATAAGTGACACCCATATTTTCAAGCAAATTTCTTCATTCGAATCTTATCTTTGATGTATTTTCACTTATCTCTTACCATTCTCATCAGCTAAACATGATCATTTTATGAGTATACTATACTTATTTAGTGAGTTCTAGTTAATTAACTCAGCTGGTAAATTTTTTGTTGTTGAATAAGATATCTAAGATTCGAAACCAGTCTACATAAAAAACTAGTTAGTATTTTGACCAGATGTTAAATAGTATTAATCAACATAGAGTACATGTCTTATGTTGAAACCACTTACCTTTTCTTAAGAAAATAATTAAAAAAAAAAAAAAAACCAACATTCAGTATCATAAAGCATAGCTAGTCTTACAACACTTCTTTGGAAAGTGTTGGCTAAGTCAAGCCAAGCAATTACATTTTGAGCATATAGAATCTCACTAATAAACAAAATATTTTCACTTGTATTTAAGATTTGTCGAAAACATCACAAGCACGATAGCCCTCTAATGTGGGGGCATAATATAGGAAGGAAAGGGAACCCAAATGGTTAAAGAGCCAAGCAACGCTGAATTATTCTTTTGATTTGTGTTTGAGCCAAATGATGAAAATTTATAATGTCTACTTCCCTCAAGGGATGGATCTAAAATAATTCACTTATCCCACCGTTATTCCCGGCTCGGTTATGAAAGAAAGTAACAAATTCATCTTATAGTGGTTCCCTAATGAAGGATTTTAGGAAATTGGGTTCTCTTTCATCTCATCCACGAAGGGTTTCAGACTCTATTTTAGCAGATTTTTCTAGATCAAGAGATATAATATTCTCTGTGAGAGCTATTTGAAAACTTAGTAAAAGACTAGATTTGTTATCTCATATTTGCTTTTCTTGAAGAAAATACTAGGCTCAAGTCCATAAGCTATGACAATTTCTTATGAAGACTTGTTTTTACCCCCTAATGGGGGTTCTTTATACTATTTCCTTATGGTGCTCCTGCACTATTAATTAACTAGGAGTATTTAACTCATTACAGCGGAAAGTGACTTACTCTCAAGATTTTACATTTTTTTATCCAGCACCTAAAAAATAAAAATGAAACCTTGCAACGTAGTCCTTATTGACATGGTAACGAAGACAATTCAAATAGAGAAGTAAATAATATTTGAAAATAAATAGTATTTTGAACATTAACTTATAGCTATTTCGTAATATAATTTTTAAAATAAACTAAATATTTCAAGAACCCCCCTAGTTCACCAAACCCCCCAGATTCGCCATGAAAGGAGCAAAAAAATATATTTTTCAAGAACCCTTCTCTTGTGGGGACCGGAGTTGGGGTTTCAAGCCCAATAAGGTGCGAGAGCCCAAGCCCAGGAACTCCGACAATAAATTTGTAGAGAAGTGGGTCGGAAGGATGAGCTAACGTGAGTAGAACAAAACGGGTTAGGCAATGTAGGGATCACCAGCCTCCCATCAAGGCAAAATCTCCTTCCTTTTTATATATCTTTTCTTTTCTTCCACCAGTCCTCTCCCTTTTGCTTTGGGAGTCCCTTACATTATATACTATCTACTTGGATGATCCTGAGCTTCCACTTGTCGATCATCTGAGTTACCACTTGAGCACCTGTCCCATCAGACACCCACTTTGGCTCTTTGTGAGGTGCAGTAGCCAAGGTAATACTGTTTGGGAGGTCTCCTCCACATTAATGCGGCCAGAAAAGTAGCTGCCGCGCATTCAATGTGGAGGCAGTGGCCCGATTTTTTCCCTGATGCCCCTGGAGTGCACTCCTATTGCTGGAGCTCTTCGCGTGTCATCCTTAACCAGTGGGCTTGGACCCAGAGTGGGGTGCATGTGTCCGAGGAGGTGGATCTCCTCGGATGGGCCCAAGGCCCAGTATGGTATCTGAAACCGGGCCCCCACAATAGCCCCTCAAAAGCCCTGAATTTCTTTTGTCCGAGGAGAAATTTGGGGTTTTGACTCAAAGGTGCGCGTGACACGTTCATAATCCTTGTTTGGCGCGCCCCACTTTATTGCGGTTACTGCTTCATAATTAGCGGGTGGGCTAATAAATGCCTTGGGCGCCGCTGTGACGGCTGACACTTGGTCTTGGGGATCGAGCTGGGAGACTTCCACACGAGTACCTTTCCTCTCCCCCTTATAAAAAGGGGGGCAAGAGGGAGTGTTCGCCCCTTTATTTCATTTGCTCTCCAAATTTTCGGTAGCTTCCAGCGCTTGACATTCCCGAGCTCTAAACTTTCCTCCGATTCAGACACTTTCTTCATCTCCCCAGAGAGACTGCTACGCCGGTTCTTCCCTCGCGACCCCGACCCGGCTTGATAGTTTGACCCAGTAAGTGTCGCCTTCCTTAGGATATAGCCCTTTCTCTCAGTTGTGTCTCCCGGCCCCTTTTGTTTGTAGGATTTCGCCGTACAGCGACCCCCTTCTGCTTCTATGGGTAGATTCAAGCATTTAGTGGATTCTCCAACTGGGTTAGAGGGCTTTAGGGCCAAGTACCACATCCCGCGGGGAGTGGGTTTGAGGTACTGCTCCTCGGAAGAGATCTTGACCGGCCGGAGAAATGGGGAGGTCGCCATTCCGATGATCGCCTTCTTGGAAGGAGGGATGACTATCCCCATGGGTAGGATTACCCGGGACTATCTGATCAACCACAGGCTATGCCCCCAACAATGCGCCCCCAATATGTTTAGGATCCTAGGGTGTGTAGATGCTCTTAGCGAGCAGATGAACCTCGGACTCACATGGCACGATGTCGCGTATCTATACGAGTGCCATTCCTTAGCAGGAGGGTACTACCTCAAGTCCCGGTCCGAGGAGGTGAGGCTAATCTCCTGCCTTCCCAAGTCCAACAAAGGCTTGAAGGACGACTACCTGGTCGTTTCCGGAGATTGGCACGACGGTCTTCGCTGTCCAGTCAAGGAGGGAAAACCAGGTGGGGTACCTTGGGATGGCGCCCTTAGGACGGGGTTTAGCCTCTCCTTCCCCCCCCCCCCCCCCCCCCGATATGTCGCAGTGTTGCTAGTTTGCTTGCGTTCTGCTTTGTTACCCTCCCCCTTTTTTTTCTTCATTTCATTTCATTTCATTTTTTTTTTTTTTTTAACTGTGGATCTGACCTGATGATGGTTCTTGCAGACAAAGACCACGTTTCCCCCCGGCTCGGCCTAGTCAACGTGAAGGCCCTTAACTACCTACTGAGGTCAGAGGTGTTCATTAGTGAGGACGGACAGCTGCGAGCCGCCCACTTGATCTTGGAGTACGAACCTCTGTCGAGGGACTTCCAAGCCATCGGCCAGGCAATCAGAGCGGGGAGTAACCGGCTTGCTCGGATAGACGTGTCGAAGCCCAAGTTTTTGGCCGACCGGGATCTTCCTCCAGTTGCTCCACCTCCCCCGAGGATCCAGCCACCAGCCCCCATCTCGTCCGAGGGGCCCGCATCATCTCCTCCATCCTTGGATACGGAGATTGACCAGTTCACGCTTGGGGAGGCTTCTGCCGAGCACGCCGTTGAGATTTCTGATTCCGAGGACGCGGTCGAAGAGCCTGAGTCCGAGGACCATCCAAGGTTGTTGTTTGCTCAACCCGACCCCAGTTCCGAGGAGGAGGAGGAGGGTATGGACCTGAAGCAAAGGTCAGGATTGAGGGGCCTCATGGCTGGGAGGAACAAGGGGGCAGGATCGTCCTCCAAGGAGGTCCCGAAGACCCAAGCAGCCTCCGTTTTGCCTCCTTTGCCACCCAAGCCTCCGGTCGACCCGGGTCAGAGGGCAAAGGAGAACCTCAAAAAGAAAAGGCCAGTGGAGGCCCCCGAAGAGGGAGAGGTGCTGCCCTCCAAGGGAGGGAAGCAACAGAAGCGGGCAGACCCCCACGAAAAAAGGGACAGAGTGGGGGAATTGTCCGAGGAGGCTGCTCCGCGCCGCGCGCAGCGCTCGTGGGCCCCTCGGCTGGAGCTGGGAGGTGCGGCTATCCCGTGGGACGCAACACTTTGGGAATCCCACAGGGACAATGCCGGAGCTCTGGCCGACGCCTTAGAGCAGCCCCTACTCCTTCCCAGGGACATGGAGTGCCTGAGGTGCATCCGGCAGCCGGATCTCTTTAAGTC
This sequence comes from Lithocarpus polystachyus, assembly GCA_033629205.1. Classification (NCBI taxonomy): domain Eukaryota; kingdom Viridiplantae; phylum Streptophyta; class Magnoliopsida; order Fagales; family Fagaceae; genus Lithocarpus; species Lithocarpus polystachyus. Next base: position 7,741,531 of record CM066164.1, on the reverse strand, counting down.
CTTGAAGAGGGATCTGGCAATGGTAGGCCTCTTGACCTTTTCCAAATGCTTCTCTTTTTGAGTTAAGCCTACCCGTCCGAGAATGATTGCTAACCCATGCTTCCCTTGCTAATTATGCAGGTCACTCAGCAAGTGTTCGTGGTCGAGGAGTCCGCCAAGAGGGCACATGAGGAGACCAGGGCCGAGATCAACCTCCGCACCGAGGCCGAGAAGCAGCTCAATGCCGCGAAGGCGGAGAAAGCCGACCTCTCGGGCAAGCTGAAAGAGGCCGAGAAAGCTCGCCTAAGTGCTCAGGCCGGCCTGAAGTCCGCGGAGAGGCAGGCTGAGGATCAGCGCCAGCTGCTGCACGTGACCGAGATCAACCTGGCCACGGAGAAGCAGAAGGTGCTTGACATTATGGCCGAGCTTCGGAAGGCCAAGGAGGAGACTCTGCGGGCCAGGGAAGCCGCTGCGGCCGCGGTGGAGGCTTCGTATGAGCGCGGAGTGGCTGACACCGAGAAGCGGCTCGCGGACGAAGTGGCTGTGGTGTGCAGGGATTACTGCACCGAGTCCTGGGGGGTGGCCATGGATCGGGCAGGGGTCCCTGCAGACTCGGAGCTCAGGCGGGCCGAAAACATTTTCTATCCGGAGGATATCCGCGAAGTCGCCGAGCCCGAGCCACTCCTCGCCATTGAAGCCCCTGCTGCCGATGATATCGCTACCATAGGGGCGGAGATGGGCGAGGCGGGCCAACCTTCTCCGGCTGCTCTGCCCTCAGAGGACGAGCTGACCATCACCCAAGTTGTCTGCAAGGTCAAAGACGCTGAGGCCGAGCTCAAAACAGGTGACTCGTCCTCTGATGCGCCCGAGGATGCCCAGCCGAGGTCTTAGCTGTAGGAGTTGTTCCCCCTTTTTTGTTTTGTTTGTTGTTGTTGTTTTTTTTTTTTTTCTTTTTTTTTTCTTTTTTTTTTTTTTTTTTTGTATCTCTTTTGTAATGGGGCAACCGTTTGTATAATTTTTATTTTAATGAGAACGGGCATTGCAGCCTTTTGCATTCGTTTAAAGAAAAAAAAGAACTGCTGTTTTGTGTGTTTGCCATCTTTTCTTTTGCTTTCGTAAGCTTCTGCGTGCACACTTGTGAATTTGAACGGAGTGTTAACTTCCCTTGAGAGTGAGGTCCGAGGACGCTGTACTCATTTAAGCCATGTTTGAACACGTGTAAAATGAAACGGAGTGTCAATTTCCCTTAAGAGTGAGGTCCGAGGACGCTGCATTCGCTTAAGTTCTGTTTGAACACTTGTAAAATGAGACGGAGTGTCAATTTCCCTTAAGAGTGAGGTCCGAGGACGCTGCATTCGCTTAAGTTCTGTTTGAACACGTGTAAAATGAAACGGAGTGTCAATTTCCCTTAAGAGTGAGGTCCGAGGACGCTGCATTCGCTTAAGTTCTGTTTGAACACTTGTAAAATGAGACGGAGTGTCAATTTCCCTTAAGAGTGAGGTCCGAGGACGCTGCATTCGCTTAAGTTCTGTTTGAACACTTGTAAAATGAAACGGAGTGTCAATTTCCCTTAAGAGTGAGGTCCGAGGACGCTGCATTCGCTTAAGTTCTGTTTGAACACTTGTAAAATGAAACGGAGTGTCAATTTCCCTTAAGAGTGAGGTCCGAGGACGCTGCATTCGCTTAAGTTCTGTTTGAACACGTGTAAAATGAAACGGAGTGTCAATTTCCCTTAAGAGTGAGGTCCGAGGACGCTGCATTCGCTTAAGTTCTGTTTGAACACTTGTAAAATGAAACGGAGTGTCAATTTCCCTTAAGAGTGAGGTCCGAGGACGCTGCATTCGCTTAAGTTCTGTTTGAACACTTGTAAAATGAAACGGAGTGTCAATTTCCCTTAAGAGTGAGGTCCGAGGACGCTGCATTCGCTTAAGTTCTGTTTGAACACTTGTAAAATGAAACGGAGTGTCAATTTCCCTTAAGAGTGAGGTCCGAGGACGCTGCATTCGCTTAAGTTCTGTTTGAACACGTGTAAAATGAAACGGAGTGTCAATTTCCCTTAAGAGTGAGGTCCGAGGACGCTGCATTCGCTTAAGTTCTGTTTGAACACTTGTAAAATGAAACGGAGCGAAGGAAACAAGCAACGAGAAAAATGCGAACTTTTATTAATAGTAGTACCGTTTCAGGTTATTTACATTCCACGGGTGTGGTACAGTTCTTTCATCTAGGTCTTCGAGGTAGTAAGCGCCGATGCCTGCAATTGAAGTGATGCGGTACGGGCCTTCCCAGTTGGGTCCCAGCTTCCCCCACGCAGGGTTCCTGGTGTTGCCCACGACCTTCCTTAGTACCAGGTCCCCTACCGCCAAAGGCCTTAGTTTGACATGAGCGTTGTAACCCTGCTTGAGTTTGTTCTGATAGTATGCCAATTGGACCCTCGCAGCGTCCCTTCTTTCATCTAGAAGATCCAGGCCTTTCTCTAGCAGGTCGCTGTTACTCCTCGGACTAAAACAGGTGGTTCTAAGCGTTGGGAAGCCGGTTTCCAATGGGATTACGGCCTCGGCTCCATAGGTTAGCGAGAAAGGGGTCTCTCCTGTTGATCTCCGCGGCGTAGTCCGATAGGTCCAGAGGACGTGAGGTAGTTCCTCTACCCACCTTCCCTTTGCGTCGTCCAGTCTTTTCTTAAGACCGCCCACTATAGTCTTGTTTGTGGCCTCGGCCTGTCCGTTCCCCTGCGGGTAGGCAGGAGTGGAGTAGCGATTCTTAATCCCGAGGCTGCTGCAATAGCGTCGGAAGGCTTTGCTGTCAAACTGGAGGCCGTTATCCGAGATGAGGGTGTGGGGGACTCCGAATCGGGTGACGATGTTTCTCCAAATAAACTTCTTGACGTCTACGTCCCTGATGTTTGCTAGTGGCTCGGCCTCTACCCATTTGGTGAAGTAGTCTGTGCCGACCAGTAAGTATTTTCTGTTGCCGATGGCCTTGGGGAACGGGCCCACGATGTCTAAGCCCCACTGAGCGAACGGCCACGGGCTACTCAGGGGATTAAGGACTCCGCCCGGCTGGTGCATATTCGGCGCAAACCTTTGGCACTGGTCGCACTTCTTCACGTACTCTTGGGCCTCCTTTTTCATATTGGGCCACCAGTAGCCTTGGGTGATAGCTCTGTGCGACAGGGACCTTCCCCCTGTGTGGCTTCCGCAGATTCCTTCGTGCATCTCTTCCAGGAGTAGTTCTGTTGCTTCGGGGTGGACGCACAGCAGGTATGGTCCGGAAAAAGACCGCCGGTACAGCTTCCGCTCCTCCGATAGCCAAAACCTTGAGGCTTTTCGTCGGATCCTGTCGGCTTCCCCCTTGTCCTCGGGGAGGACGTCATCACTCAGAAACAGTGTTACCGGGTCCATCCAGCTGGCACCCGCCCTTACCTGATGGACGCGGGTGGCGTTGCCCCTGGTCCCCGTGGGTTCGCGCAAGTCCTCCACCAGTATGATCCGAGGCAGGTTTTTTGCCGAGGAGGTGGCCAGTGTGGCCAGGGAGTCGGCGTGCGTGTTGCCGCTCCTTGGTATGTGGTGCAGAGTGAAGGATTCGAAGTGTGATTTTAGGTGTTCGGCTTGGCTAAGGTAATCCCGCATTCTCCCATCTCTGGCCTCGAGATCCCCGTTCACCTGGCCCACTACTAACATTGAGTCCGAGAACACGCTCACCCTTTTTCCGCCGAGTTTTTCGACCATGGATGTCCCCTTTAGTAGGGCTTCGTACTCGGCCTTATTGTTAGTGGCCGAGAAGCCCAGTCTCAACGCTTTTTCAATGATGAGCCCTTCGGGGGAGGTGAGGACTAGCCCCACTCCCGAGCCTCTTTGATTCGATGCCCCATCAATGTATACCTCCCAACAAGCTGGCTCTCGAGTCGAGATCAGGCCAACCGCCTTCACGTTGGCGCCGGGTGCCCCGGAGGTCCCCTCTAAAGGGGGCTCGGCGAACTCCGCTACCAGATCGGCGACGACCTGGCCTTTGATTGAGGTGCGCGGCATGTATTTGATGTCGAAAGCCCCTAGGATCGTTCCCCATTTGGCGACTCTCCCTGTGTAGTCGGCGCTGCGAAGCACGGACCTGAGCGGCAATTGTGTGAGGACGACGATAGTATGGGCTTGGAAGTAGTGGGGGAGCTTTCGCGTGGCATGAACCACCGCCAGGATGGCTTTTTCCAGCGGCAAGTAACGAACCTCAGCCTCGTTCAACGACTTGCTGATGTAGTAGACCGGCCGCTGCACTCCGTCGTCCACCCGTATCAACACCAGGCTTACCGCATGTGGGGCCACAGCTATGTAGGCGAACAGGACCTCGTCGGCCTTGGGGCTGGACATGATCGGTGGCCGAGAGAGGTACTGTTTGAGCATCTGGAAGGCCGAATCACATTCTTCGGTCCACTTGTACCCTTTCCACTTGTTCATTAGGAGGAAAAAGGGTCTGCACCTGTCAGCGGAACGGGAGATGAATCGGCTCAGTGCGGCGATCATTCCCGTGAGCTTTTGCACCTCTTTAGGATTCCGAGGAGGTTGCAGGCAGTTTATGGCTCTGATCTGGTCAGGGTTGACTTCGATTCCCCTGTGGGTGACCATGTAGCCCAAGAATTTCCCTGACCTGACTCCGAACGAGCATTTCGAGGCGTTGAGGCGCAGCTTTCGCCTTCTCAGGATTTCAAACACACCCTTAAGGTCCTCCACGTGATCGGACTCTTTCCTGCTCTTTACCACCATATCGTCAATGTACACTTCTACGCTCTTGCCAAGCTGCGGTTCGAACATCTTGGTCATCATCCTCTGGTAAGTGGACCCCGCGTTCTTCAGCCCAAAGGGCATTACTTTGTAGTGGTAGTTCCCTGTGGGCGTGACGAAGGCGGTTTTCTCTTGATCCTCTAGGGCCAAGGGGATTTGGTGATACCCTTGGAAGGCGTCCAAGAAGCTCATCCGAGGGTGGCCCGCAGTTGCGTCCACAAGTTGGTCTATCCGAGGCATGGGGAAAGGGTCTTTTGGACATGCCTTGTTCAGGTCTGTGAAGTCCACGCAGACTCGCCATTTCCCGCTCTTCTTCTTGACAACAACCGTGTTGGCTAGCCACTCCGGATAGAAGACTTCTTTGATGGCCCCAGCCTCTTTGAGTTTCGTCACTTCGGCCCGCACAGCGTTGGCGTGCTCGTGGGACGGACGCCGAGGCGGTTGCTTCTTTGGGGTGATGGAGGGGTTAACGTTTAAGTGGTGGCATGCGAAATCCGGGTCGACGCCCGGGGCCTCGTAGGCGCTCCATGCAAACACGTCCAAGTTCCCCTTGAGGAAACCAGCCAGCCGCTCTTTCTCCTGAGGAGGCAGTTGGGAGCCGACCAGGAAAAATCTCTCGGCGTCGTCTCCGATCATGACCACCTCCAGCTCCTCGCATCTTGACTCTTCGGCGAGTCCCTCGGTCGTCTCGCCCCGGCCCTGTGATTGCTATAAGTTCTCTTGGGCCGGGACCACGGGGCTCGCTTCCGGCTGGTGCGTGATGGCTGCTACCAGGCATTGTCTCGCCGTATTCTGACATCCAACGATTTCCATGACCTGTCCCCCGGAGGGAAACTTCACCTTCTGGTGTAGGGTGGAGGCGACGGCCCCCAGCGTGTGGAGCCAGGGCCTGGCGACAATGGCCGTGTAGGGTGAGTAGGTATCTACCACGATGAAGTCTACCTCCACCACTTCCGGGCCCGCTTGTACGGGTAGCCTTATCTGGCCTTTTGGAATGACCGTTTTTCCGTCAAAACTTACAAGGGGGGAGGTATACGGTGTTAGATCCTCGGCTCTGAGGCGGAGCCCTTTATAGAGGTCCGGGTACATGATCTCAGCCCCACTTCCGTCGTCAACCATAACTCTTTTCACATCGTACCCACCGATCCTGAGCGTGATTACCAGAGCGTCATCGTGGGGCTGTACGGTCCCCACTTTGTCTTCCTCCGAGAAGCTTAAGGCCGGCGTGCCACATGTTCTTGCCCTCTTCGGGTTTGGGCTGCTGTCCTCGGGCGAAGGTCGGCTTACGGACATTACTCTTGACGGGCAGGAGCCAGTTCTTCCTGGCGCCGCGAAGATGACATTTATCGTGCCCACGGGGGGCCTCATGACCACGTTCGCTCGGGGCTGGTTTTGCCCGCCACTGGTGTGGTGCAGCAAGTGCCCGAGCCGCCCTTCTCGGACAAGCTCGTCGAGATGGTCCCGCAAGTTTCGGCAGTTCTCCGTGGCGTGGCCCGGCTCTTGATGGTATTGACAGTACAGGTTCCTGTTACGCCTCATGGGGTCTCCTGCCATCTTCGGTGGCCATTTGAAGAACGGCTCATGCTTGACTTTTTCCAAGACCTGGTGCACAGGCTCTCGGAACACGGTATTCACCGCCCGGGTGCTGGTATTCCCGAGTTGGCCGGTGAATTCTCTCCTCGGACGTCCATCCTTATACCCGTCCGACCTGGAATCCCTCCGCTCCTGGGGGATAACCTTAGACTTGCCCTTCCCCTGCAGCTGGTCCTCTTCGACCCTCTTGTACTTGTCGATGCGATCCATAAGCTGGCGCACGCTAGTGACTGGCTTGCCTGTGAGGGACTTTCTCAGCCCGTGCTCGGCTGGCAGGCCGAGTTTGAAGGTGCTGACAGCAACCTCGTCGAGATCTCCATCTATTTCATTAAACATCTCCCAGTATCTGTCGGAATAGGCTTTCAGGGTTTCCCCTTCTCGTATGGATAGGGATAGCAGCGATCCCAGGGGTCGGGGAACTCGGCTGCATGTGATGAAACGAGAGCCGAATGCCCTGGTCAGCTCTTGGAAGGAGTTTATGGATTCGGCCTTAAGGCCATCAAACCATCTCATCGCCACTGGTCCCAGACTAGACGGGAAAATCTTGCACATCAGGGCCTCGTCCTTGGAATGGACCGCCATCTTCTGATTAAAGTGGCTGACGTGCTCTACGGGGTCAGTTCGACCGTGGTAGAGGGTGAATGTGGGTTGGTGGAAACGTCGCGGGAGGCTCGCTGCCTCGATCCTGCGCGTAAAAGGTGATTTGGAAATCTGGTACAGCGCTTTGCTCATGGCATCATCCCCCGGGCTTCCATGAGATGAGCCCTCGCGCTTATGCCCATGGTGGGGTTCTTCTATATGTGAGAAGGACTCGCTCGGGGGAGTCCGCGACCTCCTCCTATAGTCATCGTCCTCCTCATCTTCGGAGGAGCTACTAGGGCTCGGTGAGTCTCGCCTCCGCCGGGCGCTGCGCAGCTTCTTCTTCAACTCGTCGATTTGTAGTTGCAAAGCCCTAGTGTCGTTGGGTCTCTGGGAGGCGTGGCTTCTTGCTCGGGAACGACTTCCGTTGCCATGCACGGTACGTGCATTAGCTTCGCGGTCTCTCTCTCGTTCGAGGTTTAGAAAGCCATCATGTTGCTGAGGTTCTGCTGACCCTGCTGGTGGTGAGTCTGACCTTGCCATGCTGGTCTGTCACGCTCACGGTTTCGCGAAGCAACCTCCCCACAGACGGCGCCAATTGTGGGGACCGGAGTTGGGGTTTCAAGCCCAATAAGGTGCGAGAGCCCAAGCCCAGGAACTCCGACAATAAATTTGTAGAGAAGTGGGTCGGAAGGATGAGCTAACGTGAGTAGAACAAAACGGGTTAGGCAATGTAGGGATCACCAGCCTCCCATCAAGGCAAAATCTCCTTCCTTTTTATATATCTTTTCTTTTCTTCCACCAGTCCTCTCCCTTTTGCTTTGGGAGTCCCTTACATTATATACTATCTACTTGGATGATCCTGAGCTTCCACTTGTCGATCATCTGAGTTACCACTTGAGCACCTGTCCCATCAGACACCCACTTTGGCTCTTTGTGAGGTGCAGTAGCCAAGGTAATACTGTTTGGGAGGTCTCCTCCACATTAATGCGGCCAGAAAAGTAGCTGCCGCGCATTCAATGTGGAGGCAGTGGCCCGATTTTTTCCCTGATGCCCCTGGAGTGCACTCCTGTTGCTGGAGCTCTTCGCGTGTCATCCTTAACCAGTGGGCTTGGACCCAGAGTGGGGTGCATGTGTCCGAGGAGGTGGATCTCCTCGGATGGGCCCAAAATTTCAAAAGTCAAGTCACAATTTTCCAAAAGTCAACAATAGTGAAAAAATCTAATGTTTATTTCAATTTCATTAGGAACTTATTATAAAATTTAGGTCTTAACCATTAATATGAAGTGATGAAAGCAATGAAAATTATGAATGCGTAAGATTCTTTTTCAAAATGAATCCAAATTATTCATATTCGAACAAGTATTTTGATTTCATTTATTCTAAGTCATGACCTATCGAATCAATCATATACATTATTTAAGAATTGAGGAATTTTATCATCATTGGTTTTTTTATTACAATTCATGGTAGTCATTTATACCCAATATATATATATATATATATATATATATATATATATTTTAAGGCCACATTCATACTCAATTCTTAAAACTAAGAACTAGTACAATATATGGTAGTTTTGACTTCGTCATGTAAAATTAAAAAAAAAAAATCTCATCTAAATAAACATGTAACAATTTTCAAGATCCCAATTGTATTCTCTTCTACACATGAGTGAGACTCTATTGGGGGAAAAAAATCACCGTTATGAAGCTTCCTTAGATTTCCTGCCCCATCTTAGAAAATGTATTTACAGCCTAACGACATAGCCGACCATGGCCTACCATGTTAGCAACAGCATCCTCTAATTACTGCACACGAAACTCTATTGAAGTAAAGGCACCTAGAGGAGTCCTAGACCCACGTTGCAATACGTGGCATCCCATAGATGTCTCTCATGTCATGTCAATGTTTTTCTTGTCAAACTAACTTGTGTACTAAGCTAAAAGGGCAAAACAGTATTAATCGGGTCCATGCATGGGACCTTGCTTCTTCCACGTAGAAATCATACAACCATGTGGCACAACCACAGGCCTCTGGTAGATTTATATTTCTTTTTCCTATTGGGGGCCACGTGTCACTATATTATTTAGAGGACTTAATCATGACACTTGGCAAAAAAAAAGTCACTTTTCAGGTTTTGTTGGTTAGTCCAAAAGACGACCTATCAATTAAAATGAGAACTGTTAACAAAAATAAAATAAAATAAAATAAGAACTTTTTCGGGTCATGCAATAAATTAAGATTACGATACATGATAATATTGAACAATGGTCCTTAATTTTTATGTTTAAGTGTCAACTTAGTTTTTGACATTTTAGTATTATGTCAAAATAGTCATTATCGTTAAATTGTAGATGAAAAATATTGACGTGTCTAACGCTCTAAATAAAACATTCTTTTTTTGCCATATAGACAAACATATATGCAATCACTTTAGTAATTCATTGTAAAAAAAAAAAAAAAAAAATTGATAACAACTCACATGAGACTCTATTAGGGTTAAGAATCCCTACAGTTGGCCAAAATTGGAAATCAACCATGTTTGCCAAACAATATAATTAGTAGGCACTGTTTTGAAAGTATATTTCATACTAACGTCTCGAGTCTAAAAGACTCGATTTAGGGCCTATAAATCGAGTCTTAAAGGCTCGGTTTTCATGTTTTGATCAAATCTGAGCTGACGCTTTCCCACGTGGCATCCACTTGAAAATCGATTCTTAGAGACTCGATTTATATCTGTAAAACATTTACAGTGAAAAGATTTTCAAGTGTTTGGAGTACAACACATAGATCAGCCACCATCAACCACCACCAAATACAAGCACAGATCAACCACTATCAACCCACAAATCCGAGCATTAATCCAACAATTCAGCACAAATCCAACCAAATCCACCCCTAACAACCACCTAAAATCCAAATTAAAAAAATAAATACCCCAAAACCCACGACCCATTTGGCTTGTTGATCAGGGTTCTCTGCAAGAAAATCCAAAAACCCATGACCCTAAAAGTCGGATTGGAACTTGAGAGGAACCCACTGTCATGGAGGCCGATCGGCCATGAAGGCTTCACCAAAAGAGAGAGAGAGAGAGAGAGAGAGAGAGAGAGAGAGAGAGAGAGAGAAAGAGAGAGAGAGAGAGAGATACCAATCATAACAGATGAAGGTGAAGGAAGCCACCATCGTGATAGTGGTGATGAGAGGCCATAGGCGGCGATGTAAGGGCTTCAGCTATGGTGGTAATGTCTAATGAGAAGGTGGGGTAGGGTGGGGTGGGGTGGGAGAAATGGTTTGTACATGAGAGAGCTGAACATGTGTGTAAAGAGGCTAAAGATGCAGGCTTAAAACATTTTTCTTGTTTTGTAAAGGGTTGGCTTATAAATCGAACCTTAGAGACTCGATTTCCAGGTAGATGCCACGTGGAAAAACCGACAAATCAGACGTAATCAGAACACTGAAACCGAGTTTTTGAGAGTCGATTTCTTAGCCCTAAATCGAGTCTTTTAAACTCGAGATGTTAGTAAAAAATATAGTTTTGTAATAATGCCTACTAATTATATTGTTTGGCAAACAGAATTAATTCCCAATTTTGGTCCCCTACAGCTTGTTTGGAAAGAAGGAAAAGAGTGGAATGAAAATAAATGAAAATAATAATTTTAGAATGTTCATTCTCTTCCTTTGTTTGAGAGTTTTAATGGATGAAATAGAAATTTCATTCCTTCATTTAGAAGTTTAAGTGAGAGAGAATGGACAAAGGCGGCTCTACATAGAGTCTGGGTGGTCATAAGACCAACTTGACCTGGAAAAAAAAAATAATTATTACATATAAATTTTTTATCTTTAAAAAAACTTTGCAACTACCCTAAATTCATAGAAGGAAATTGTAAGACATTATGTTTTGTGTATGTGCGCATGTTTTTTTTTTTTTTTTTTTTTTTGTCAATATATGAAGTTCTCTTTTTATTAGATTTTGTATAATTTAAGTTTCTTAATAACCACCTTCAAAAAATTTCCTGGAGCCACCACTGAGAATGGAATGAGAAAATGCTCATTATTCTCTATTCTCTTAAAACCTGAAATTGTCATTCCTCCTAAAATTGGTAGGAATTGAAGAGAATGAAATTAGATTTAATGATTTTTTTACTAAAACTCTCAAATATGCCTACATATTCTACCATTTATTTTAAAATATGGATCTAATATTAATATTGTCATAAAATGACTCAATTCTTTTCTCTCTATGTTACTCCCAAACAATGTGACTTACATTCCATTCCTTTATTTTAAAACATACATACAAGATTACTTAATTTCATTCAATTCCTTTCTTTTTCATTCATTTTCATTAAATTCATTATATTCCATTCCCTTAAATACTTATTTCCATTACTTAAACATATTCCATTCCATATTATTCCTTTATGATTTACTCATTCCATTCCTTTATGAACTCCCAATCAAAGTGTAATTGCTCAATCAAATTCAGCACTCACTCACGATCGTTTTGGAGCTCCTCCTCAAATTTGTCTAGAGAAAACAAAACAAGAATGAACTTTCTCTATATACTTTGATCTTGAATTGTGGTTTCAAATTCAATCAACTCTTGAATACAAGAGTAGAATATAAGAGCATTCACATCAAAAATGCTAAAAAATATAGCATTTAGCAACTCAAAACACTATTTTATCTATTTTAACACTCTACTTTATAATACACCCAAAATCAAAGATTTTATTTATTTTTTACCACTTCATTAAAATAGTTTTTTTTTTTTTTTTTTTTTTTTTGAGTTTGTTGCTACAGTGAGCTGCTATAGATGGCGGCCCACTATAGCTGAGTGCCAATTATAGCATTAGACATGTTTGATGTAGTGTATTTTTTGTGTATTAATTATTATTAATAGCTCTTTTAGCATTAATTTAGCATTCTTGATGTGAATGCTCTAAAGAAGGAGTGTTCCACTGGTAAAGATTGAGAGAAGGACCATCAAAGTGGAAAAGTATAAGTATCCAACTTCCAATAACAATGAAGATAGAACCATATGCAAAAATCTTGAGCCAAAATAGTAGACCCTTCTCTCACCCATGTACAGCTCTAATGTACCACTACCATCCTCACCTTGCTATCTTGACCGCCGTCTCGACCTTTGTTTGAACCTTATTTCCACAATGTTTGATGGAACAGGTGGCTATGCACAATCTTGATCATGAGCAAGTGAGTGAGGAGGTAGTACAGATGTCAGTTTAGAAAAATATTTTTTTATTTGAACCGTTAGCCATATTAGTATTTTCATCATTTAGTTAATGATATAAAACATTTTGACACAATACAAAAAGATTAGGAATCAAATTGACACACAACATAAAAGTTAAGGAGCAAATAAATCGATAAGTTGCACTATTGAATATTATCATGTATAACGACTATGATCATGTTTTATGACTATGGACTAAAACTTACCATTATATTTGACTTTGGATAATGTTTTAGGCTTTGTACTAAAACGTTAAAATAATGTTTGGAAATTTGGACCAAAACTGCCCCTAACGTGCATTAAAACAGTCTCAAATTGAAGATTGGACATTTGCTGACATAACTTTTAAAAAAAGATCCCATAAAAATAAAATAAAGGGGTAATTACACATAACACACATGTGGTTTGGACGAAAATCAGTTTTCCTACCTGTGGTTTGAAAAGTATCACTTAACCCACCTGAGGTATGTTTTCATCAATCTCCGTAACTCACCTCAGTCCCAGGCGTTGCAAAAACAACTCTTAATCCCAAAACACAATATAACGCGAATTAAAACACCCAAAACTCAAAAACTTTTCTAGAGAGAGACCTGTGGTGAGATCAACGTGTTCTTCGTGGTTTGGAGTGTCTAGAGGGGGAGAAAACACAAGTTTCGCAACATCGAAGCTAGGGGAAGGTATGTGTGACTGTTGTTGATCTGCAATTGGGTTCTTGATGGCATTTTTTACCGCGGCCCACCCACTTAGTTAGGGTTTGTAAAATTTTCTCAAAATTGGTGTATGTTAAATGTGCATTTTGCTATATATATGCAGAATCGCTGAAGGATGCACCGTGGAGGTGTGCTACTACCACAACAGTAAGGGAGTTTGAAAGATGCATGTAGTACATAAAGGATTTGGATGAAAAGGCATATGAGTATCTTGCAAACATTACACCTGCACAGTGGACAAGGTCACACTTCACTCCTAGGGCTTAACAGATTGTTTGGTAAATAACTTGAGTCAGTCTTTTAATTCAATGATATTGAAGTCTAAGGACAAGCCTATCTTGGCAATGTTGGAGTGGATTAGGGTTAGACATATGATTAGGCTTTACATAAAAAGGGAAGGGATACATAAGTATGCTGGAAAGTTATGTCCAAGCATACAAGATAAGTTGGAGAAATTAAAGGTTGAAAGCAAGTCATATAGTGCTACCACAGCTAACAGTTTCCTTTATAAGGTAGCTAGTCAGTATGAGAGGCATGTAATTGATCTTGTCAAGAAGACATGCAGCTGTAGGTATTGGGATTTAAATGGCATTCCTTGCAAACATGCTATAACAGCCATTTATACAAACATTGAGACACTAGAAACCTACACCCACCCATGCTACCACAAAGAAACGTACATGGAGATATACAAGGAGGTACTTCCTCCCATGCCTGGCCAGTCAGAATGGGCTGAGACTGGACAGCCTGCTCTCCTAGCACCTCACATATACAAACTACTAGGCAGACCACCTAAGCAAAGAAAGAGGGCTCCTGATGAGCCTAGGAACCCTTACAAAGCAAGTAGGCTAGACAGACCGGTAAGGTTTAGGAAATGCAAAAAGGAAGGGCATAACTCAAGAGTGTGCAAGGCTGGCATCATTGGGGAGACACCACGGTAGAGGAGATAGAGGCTTGAAAGAGAAAAAGCTGTAATTAATTGAGATTTAAATGGCAAAAAAAAAAAAAACTTGTTTTTAAACTTACAAAGGTATTAATGTATTAAAATTGGGTTTTGTTGCAAGCAAGGGGAGGAGGGGTGCCTACATCTAGTACTAGATCTGGATCTACATCTCAGGCTGCACACCAACCACCATCCCAACAGCCTACCCAGACTTACAACATGAGGTTTGCCACTCAGCCTTCATCCTCACAGCAAGAAAATCAAGCTTCACAGCAAGGAAATCAAGCTAGGCCATCTCACATGAGAGCAGAATGGTTCTCTTCCTCACAGCCAGAGCTTCACACACCTGGGAGACTTGGGATACCTTACCAAGTTCTTCATAGGCAACTTAGTTAAGTTACCTCTTTCCTAGATAGTTGTGCAGACTGTGATATTCTTTAACAAGTGGATCTATTTTTTATTTTGTAGCCTTCACCTACAAATAGGAGCACTGGTGGTGTGAGGACTAGAGGATAGCTTGCTGCACAAAGGCCACCAAAAATGAATTTAGTGGATGGAAAGAGTAAAGAGTAAAGGCAAGAAATGAAGTTAGTGGGTACGCATGCCAGCATTGGGAGTAAAACTAGTGGGAACATGTGGGCTTGCAACTAGTGTTTTTTGTAAAGACCATTGTTGCCTTTTTGTAATTATCAATTAGTGTAAAAAATAATCACTTTTTTGTAATTATCATAAATATGTATATGTAGTTGACCTTGGAATGTCCTTTTTTGTAATTTACTAGAAGTTAAGGTACAATACACTCCAGGTTGTTATTATAGTATGAAATTTTGTGGTATTATATGGAAGTTGTGGTATTATGGTATGGAAGTTGTGGTATTTATTCAATTCAGTTTGTATGGAACATTATTTTTCCAAAACAATTTGTATGGAACATAATTTGTCCAAACTAGATTATATGGAAGTTTTATTATTACTGCTACAGATTGTGTCCAAGTAGATTTTTCCAATACAGAGTGTATGGAAGTTGTTATTGTGAAATAGTTGTTATGGTATGTGCAGATCACTGTATGAAACATTATTTGTCCAAACCGGATTATATGGAAGTTTATTTATTGCTACTACAGATTGTGTCCAAGTATATTTTTTTAATATAGAGTGTATGGAAGTTGTTATTGTGGAATGATTGTTATGGTATGCACAGGTCATTGATAATTGACCAATACTTCCTTCATTATATGCCTAGAAACTAGTGGCATGACCAATACTTCTTTCATTGAATGGTTGTTATGGTATGCACAAGACAATACTCAATAATTGACCAATTCTTTGTTCATTGACAAATCAAAATATTACATCAGTAGGCTAGTGCTATTACAATGCAAATTCATTAACACCATTGCCATAACTATCTCTACTAACCAATTAACTACTTCAGGGCAACAACCTAGGTCTCTTCACTCCAGAGAACTTAATTGGGCCAAAACACAACAACAACAACATAACAATAACCAAAAAGATCCATGACAAAATGCATACAAATTTCCACATTCTCTGCTTCTCTTCAGCAAACATGGCATTTTCCTTAGCTTTTGTATAGACAGCTTGAGCCTTTCTCTCCCTCTCCTTGGCTTTGGCTTCCTCTTCAAGAGCCTTTTCTGCCATTTGCCTAGCTTCTTCTGTCATTTCCAGAGCTGTCCTTTCCCTTTCATTGGCAAGTTGGAAAGCACTCTAAAGCCTAGACATCCTCTCTAAAGCCAAAGGTGCAGTTTCATTCCTACGAGGACAGGTTAGGTTATCAAGCCAAACAAAGAAAGGACACTTAGGATCAACCTTATAACGGCTACAACCTAAGAACCTCCTCCCAAAATTGTACAAACTCAAATTTGTTCTCAAAACACAAGTTTGCTCATTGCACGTATGCCCACGTGAACCCAAGAAATTACCACTTGATGAAGACATATCAACAAAACACAATTCTTGGGAAGCCCAAATTTAGAGTTTCACACAGTAAATTGGCACTTGAACAAAATCTGAAAACCCTAAATCGAGAACAGACACAAATACCTTGATTTTCTTTACCGAAACTACCACCCCTAGCTTCGATGTTGCGAAACTTATGTTTTCTCCCCCTTTAGACACTCCAAACCACGAAGAACACGTTGATCTCACCATAGGTCTCTCTCTCGAAAATTTTTTGAGTTTTTGGTGTTTTGATTCGCATTACGTTGTGTTTTGGAGTTAAAAGGTGTTTTTATAACGGCTGGGACTGAGGTGGGTTACGAAGATTGACGAAAACATACCTCAGGTGAGTTAAGTAATACTTTTCAAACCATGAGTAGGCAAAGTGATTTCACCCAAACCACAGGTGAGTTATGTGTAATTACCCCTAAAATAAACACTAACGAGAGAGAGAGAGAGAGAGAGAGAGAGAGTGAGAGAGAGAGAGAGTTAACAGCACATACACCAAAATATTTGTTCTTATAAATTGAAAATATAAACAAAGCAAAGCAAGACAAATTGTCCTGAAACTCCTAACATAATATTATAGGAGTGTAAGTCTTCGACTTAATACAGAAGACCATAACAATTTGAAAACTGGGAACATATGTAATATGAAAGTCTTCAACTATTTTGAGTATAAAAGGCAGAGGAAAGTCTTCAACTTAAAACAGAAGACCATTCCAAACTGTACTAATAAAAACCAACCCTGTACCCATTACTCCTAATCCACACAAGCTTCATTTCCATTGAACTTATAACAAGTACTAAGCAGCAGATGGGGCTTTAATATAGTGAACAATAGCCTCTGACACTGCTGACAAGAATCCTTTCAAGCCATTTTTCTTAGCACCAGCTTCAGCCTCTACAGAAGCAATTGTGTTCTTGTAGTCCAATGATTCATCATTGTATATGTCCCACCATCTCTTCACTAGCAACTTGATGTCTTCCCTGTCCATGTTCTCTTCCTCACCAGTGTACCTCCATGGCTTAGAGCCCTATAAACCAATCAAAAACATACTTTAGTATTACAAATCAAGAAAAGAACGTTTAAAATTTATTTTAAAATTTGTGATTTTTACTATGAACAAAATGGATACTCACAGCAGCACAGTAGTGAACAACTTTGACTTTGTCAAATTCAATGTTTTCAGGGTGACGCCATAACATGGCCAGCACAAGGTTATAAACCGGGGAGATTGGCTTGTAAATATCCTTGAAGAATATATTCAAAAAGTCCTGAAATAATCACAAAATATTTTTGGTAAAAGTCGTAGATTTATGTGCTTCAAAAGCCAATGAAGCACATCCACAACTTAATAGTCCAATGGCTAGAAGGGAGCTTGATATAAATCAAGCTATCAAATCAAGCCACATGACCCCGAAATGGGTCAAGTATGAACATGCAATTATGTGATGCATCATGCATTTATGTGAATTGCATAAGATACGGAGTAGTTTTTCAAACACAACTAGAACTAAGATTTACCTGCTCAGCAAAAGTTGTAGGAGTGGTAACTTGAAGGGTCTCAAGGAGTTCATGGTATGTGGACAGGTTAGGCTCATACACAAAGAAGCCAGCATTGAAGTATAGGGGAGGCTTGGGGCCAAGCTCAGCAGGCTAGTTAACCTTGTCAGGGCACTGCTGGCAATAGCTAATCTTGTGTTGTGGAGTGTTGCTCCAATTTTTCTCACAAAAGCAGTCCATAACAGCATGGAAGTGGTTGTCCGGTAAGTCAAAGAGGTGATCAATGTTTTCAAACACTTGAATGTCTCCATCTAGGTAAATCATCTTGCTGTACTCCACAAACTGCATAAAAAAAAATTAGAAATTTGAGTACACCATTTACAAAACTGTAGAAATCATTCAATTGGGTGCCAAAAAATCCTAATAAATCATATAATTGAATAAAAAAGAGAGATTATAAATTATATCTTAAAAAATAGAAGTATATATTCTACCAATTATGTTATATGTACAAACGATTACTAAAATTTCTTTAAAGATAAATAATAAGCTTAGACTAGTTTAGGAAAATTTATAAATTATAAAGTCTTTGTTTACCGCAACAAGAGAAGTTTGGTTCCATTTTAATTTTAAAAGGAAAAGCAAGATTCAGGGGCGAGTGGAATTGTATTTTATAATTTTTTTTTTTAAAAAGCTTACAAAATGACCAAAACAACCTCACATGCAATTTTCTCATAACACGTGTCAGAAGCCCACAACCACAATTTCAAAAACAAATCCTTTGTCACTCAGAGTGCAGAAACTACGGGTATGTTTGGTAATTATTTTTTTCTCCTTATTTTCTGTTTTCAAAAATAATTTTTTTATTTTTGAAATTGAAAAACTTGTTTTGCAATCCAAAATAGACAGAAAACAAAAATTGTTCTCAAAACTCAATTTGTGAAAAAAACTGAAAACATGCAAAAGACTATTTTCTGTTTCTAATTTTCAAAAGACAATGAAAATACTCATTTAATTTAATAAATTTGTCTCATTTAATGAGTTAGTATTAAAGTTTAAATCATAGTAACAATATATTTTAATATTTTTTATTTTTTTCTTAAAAAAACTATTTTTTTAATTTCAACTAACCAAATATATTTTTGATTTTAAAAATACAAAAAAAAAATGTTTTTTTCTTTAAATTTCCAAAAACAAATTTTTGAAAATAGAAAACAAAAGTAGTTACCAAACATAACCTACGTGTGACACATGCAAGCAAAGAATGGTAACATTAACAAACAATCAAACATACATGCATACCTCCCAAATACGAAGCTTGGAGTAGTTGATCACATAGTAAGCCATGGCAAACTGAGTTTGATTCTCAGGTGGATACACAGGCTCAATCTCCCTCACTATGCACCCTTGTGAAACCAAAATTTCACGGTGGTCCTCAGGGACATCAGACAATATTGCAACCACAAGAGGGTACTTAGTCTTGACCTTTCTCAGGCCCTTTGCTAAGCCAACCACGCCTTTCACATAGTCACCGTTACCAGCCAAAAATGTGACATAGGCCTTGCTAGGCATGCTAACGGGTTCGGCGGTGACAGTGGTGGTGGTGATGTTAGGAGACATTTGAAGTGGGTTTTTGGAGAAAATGTGAATTGAACAAAGGTTGTAGACTTTGGGATTGGGTTTGAAAAGGATTTAGAGTGTTCGGCTAGAGAGAAAAATGGTTTCTCTAGGAAAATTAGAAGAAGGGTGTAAGTTTAAGGTTTGAATAGGAGAGGAAATTTATGTTTGCTTGAGAAGAAAAGTTTGCACTCTGAATGATTTTTTTGTGATGGCCTTGAAGTGTAGGGTGGGGGTGTTTATATAGAGATTGAGGTGGATTTGATTATGGTAAAATATTGGGATTAATGGTAATTAATAAATAATTCCTGTCGGCATGGGAAAAAAATTAAGATAGATATGGCCCATATAGGTCCAATTGGCCCACTTTTGCCAACACAATTTAAATAGACTAGCACATGCCTCAAAACGACGACGTCGCTTAGAGTAATGGCTAATTCATTGTTTCTCTCTCAAAAGTTATGGTATGCATTATTCAATCCCAAATAAATCGGACCCTTACGTGTGGCATCGATCTGATCTGACGGTTATAAAGAGGCCTCATGAATTGGGCAGTGCTCGAAATGGGGGGTAATAAAGTAGTAATTGATAGTAAATATATTTTTGTCAACTTTTCACGACATTTAAAACTAACTGATTTTTTTATAATTACAAAAAGTAACATATTATGGTATATTTCTTCGGTTGTTACATAAATTTCAGGATTTATTGCACCCAACAGTTAATGCATATGGCGAAATCAGAGATTACATAGTATTGTGACAAAAATGGTGAATAATCTATATGATAATCACATTTCCAATTTTAGCTTGCAATACTACAAAATCAATGCGGTGATTTTTAGGGTAAAATTGATTTATGATAAGATTTTATATTTAATGAGATCTTGAGAAACAAATGCACACACAAAGAAGAGAGAAAGGGAAAGAGGTTCTAACACAAAGACACACCACAAGGTTTGAATTGAATGTTCCAAACTCAATTACCAATAGCTTTGTAATTTGATACTATACTTAGTTCTCTCTAAGTTTTAATTTTAAGGGTGTAATCAATCGGTTTCGGTCAGTGAGAATGGCAATTTTTCAACCGAACCAAAATTGTCGGTCTTGCCTTATTTGACACCGACACCCAACCTTAGGGAAAGAACACTGACATCGAACAAACTACATTTTAGTCGGTTCGATTAGGTCAGCTTTCGGTTTCTTTTAATTTCTTATTAGCCAATCAGATCAAAGAAAAAAGAAAAAAGAAAAATTCAAATCATGTATTTTCACTTTTTCAGCAAACAAACAACACAAAAATCAAACCAAATCAAACAAACAACTCACACTTCAACACAAAAGAACATACCCATGAGAGAGTTGATGAAGAACTTTAACAAAAAAGAGAATTAGAGATTCAAAAAAGAGGTGGAAAAAAAAAAAGCAAGAACAATGGAGGCATGGAGCAACGTGAGAAGCGGAGTGATAATGAGAAGAAGAGAAAAGGGAAAGGCATGGAGCAACGTGAGTGCGTGACAGAGAGAAGAGAGAAGCATGGAACTCAGAGAAGAAAAGAAAGATTAAGTGGCAACTAAGGTAACAAGTGAAGAGAGTATCGTTTTTTGTTTTAATTTAATGAATAAAACGACATGGTCTAGTATGGTTCGAACTTGGGCCAAATATTGTCAAATGCTTCTCTTATCACTAAACTAGTGGTACTATCTTGAAAAATTTTGTACATAGTAACATTTAATACATATTGATTAGTTTCGATTCAGATTTTTATTTTCTAAACCTAAAATCGAAACTAAAATTTTTGGTTTTAAGAAATTGAAAACAAAATTGAACATTACCAAAACCGAACCAAAATTTTGTACTCCATTTGAGCTGTTATCTTTTCATCAATATGGGACACCCTTAATTTTAGGCAAATTTCCTCATTTAAATCTTATCTTTCTATTTAGTTTCACTTATATGTTTTAACATTCTCATCAACCTATAACATTTGTTCTATGATAATTATATTTTATTATCAGGTAAAGATGCTAATTGATTTTTTGTGTATGCAGTCTTTAAACTCATATTTTGTATTTGACAATAAGAGATTTTATCAGTTGAGCTAACTAGAGCCCACATTTTAATAAATACTTTTTAATCTTCATTTTTAATGCATGGGACCCCATTCAAGTGTCTTTGTATTCCAAAGAGGCTGTATAAACTATTAAGTTTTACCATCATCTAGTTCACAAATTGATTTTATGAAAATATACTAAGTACAATAGTTGGTAGCTATTGCATACACTCTACGTCTATATATAATCTATACATTATAATAGTTGGTATCTATTGCATACACTCTACGTCTATATATAATCTATAATGTATAATAATTCCCTTAAGAGATGGATCTATAATAATTCACTTATCACATTGTTATTACCAGCTCTGTTATGAAAGAAAGCATCAATCTCTTCTTATAGTTATTTCCTAATGAAGGGTTTTAGGATGGTTTTAGGATATTTGGGGTTCTCCTTTATCTCCTCCACCCATCTACAGAGGGTTTCCATATCTATCTCAAGATTCTCAACAGATATTTCTAAACCATGATATATAATGTTCTCTGCAAGTGTTGATTGAAATCTTAGTGGAAGATTCGATTGGTTATCTCATCTTATCTTTTCTTTTAACAGTTTCGAGTCCATAAGTAGTGACAATTGCCCTATGAAGACTTATTTTTACTATAACTCCAATCAATTTCCTTAACAAAGACATTGTCTTTGAGTCACAAGCTCATTCTTTTACAAGCACGCGATCAGAGCCTTGGGCTCTTCCTACTACTTGGAGCTTACAGTTTCAAGTTTATTTTACTCCCATCACCTTTCCCTCACAGTGGTGCTTTACTATCAATTAGTCAGGAGTATTTAGCCTTACAAAGTAGTCCTTAGGTACATGTTAACAAAGGCGGTTCAAGTAGAGAAGTGAGTCATTCAGCATAAATAGTATTTGACCGGTTAGTCAAGTGTCCCTTTGAAAACTTCATATATGTTTACTCTTGAAATTACACTAATCTAGGATCACCATTGTCAATTCATCTTATTTAATTTAAACATTAATTAAACATTAATTTATATTATTTGTATAATTCTAATAAACTAAATAAATACAATTTCAAAAGCCAACTCACAATTTTACAATATATGATCAACACTAGTGAACAAATTTTATGTATGTTTAATTTTCATTAGGAGTTTAGTTATAAAATATACATCTTAACCATTAATCAGAAGCAATGGAAACAATGAAAATTGTGAATGCTTAAGATCCTTTTGAAAACCAATCCAAATTAGTCATTACTTTCATAAAAAAAATTATAGTTTGTCTTTCCACTCGAACAAGTATTCTTGATTTCATCTATTCTGACTCATCTCCTATCGAATTAATCAGAGAAAGTAGTATTACATTGTTTTATAGCTGTGAAATTTATCATAATAATTGGTTTTTCATTAAAATTCATGATAGTCATTCATACCAATTCTTAAAAATTAGATTACTAGTATAATATATGGTAGTTTTGACTCCGTAGTGTGAAACTAAGACCTCAACTAAATGAATTCTTAAAATTACCAAAAAAAAAAAAACCCTCATCTAAACAAACATTTAAATTCCAAGATCCCAATTGTCTTCTACACATGGGTGTGACTATTGGATACCAAAAATAAATAAATAAAGAAATTCACCGTTATGATCTTCCTTATAACCATAGCCAACCATGGTGGCATGGCCCTACCATGTTAGCAACAGCCTCTAATTACTAGAGGCGCAACTCCCCCGAAGTCAAGGAACCTCACCCATTCTTTCAACACGTGGCACTCCCATTGAAGACTATCGTTTCATTGTTTTTCTTATAAAATAGAATAATTTTCTAGTACTAAATATTGTGCCATAATTGTCTTATGTATCACATATTTGTTTTATGTAACAAACTGTAATTAACTATCTACTACTATCATATATATATACACTCAAAATTTTTTCTTTATCACTCACAATTTATCACATAAAACAAAATTATTCTATAAGAACATTGCCATTAGCTAATGCATCTGGCTTGTTACATGCATTTTGCATAGGACGGGGCTTCTAACTATAAAATTTTATATCCAATAAAAATATATAAGAGGAATTTGAAGGGCTTCTCTCTAAATTAGTTTGAAGAAAAACATTTTTTCATTTAACATAATACTATAGTAATAAAATAAAATAAAATAAAAAATAAAAAACTCCCTCTGTATCAAAGACAACAACCCTGTAGATAAAAGCAAGTGTTGCACTTGCTACAATTCCCTTTGCTTTTAAAGAATATTGTAGTGTTGTGTATCTCTTTGTAAGCAAATATTTTATTTGATGCTCAAGTATATCAATTTCACAAATATATTGCTTCCCTCTCTCTCTCTCTCTGCTTCACCCCACAAAAGAGCTTGCAGCTCCCACTTCCACAAAAATTTAGTATATATTTTTCTTTATGTTGTTAGATTATAAAAAATTATCACATAAAATTCTAGGACTGTGAATTATCATTAGTTTACATTTACACAAAAATAACTATAGAACTTACCTTAATCCATTGCTAAAATTTTCATAAGAACAAGTCTTGAAATAAAAAACACTCTCTTGATCCTCTTTTTTCTTTCACTATTTAGTGTATGATGGGAGCTAAATGTCTCTTTTTATGAGCTGAGAGAGGATCAAATTCCTTGTACATATAACCTCCACTTGCCCATCAAAGCTAGTGAGTTACACAGGCAACCTACTTCTCCACTGACCTATATTTAAGGACATGTAACTTCTTAACAAACCTATAACATACATGAAGTTATCAAATGCTACATTATCAAATAGGACAATTTAGTTTTACATATACATATCTGAGTAGTGTGATTGATTAAGTAGTTAAATCCCTCATTCGATACGAATGAAAAGAGTAAGTAGTTAATATAACATAGTTGAACTCATATGTAATTACCCATTAGGCTTAAAACTTTGGGCCAAGTGGTTTCTCTATAAATTATATTAACTACTAAAAGAGTTTTTCTTATAGTGTTTATCACACTTCCCTATCTTGACCCTCTCTTCTCTTATGTTTTGGGATGGGTTTGAATTTGGCCACAGTGGTTGTGACGGTTGTTGTAGGATTAGGTGGGTTTTCAATACAGATTCCAAGCAAGTTATTTTATAATATTTTAATATGATATATTAATAAATAAAGATTGAGATTTAGGATTGTAAAAGTAATTATATAAAACAAAGAAAGTAGGTTTTGATAGTTCAAATATTTTATGCATAAGCCAATAAGAAAGCCCTAAAACATAGTAGCGGGTCCATGGGATCTTACTTCTTCAAAGTAGAAAATAAATACTCATGTGGCATAACTAGGAGTAATGTCTAAAAAACAGTGTTAAGTGGGTCCATGGGAAAGTAGAAAATAAACAGTCATGTGGCATAACCATAGGCGTCTGTTAGACTTAGAATTTTTTTTTCCTAGTGGGGGCTACGTTTCACCATATTATTTACTATTTAGAGAACTTTAATCTTGCCACTTGGCAAAAAGGGTACTCTTTTTCTAGTTTTGTTTGTTGGACTGAAACGGTAAAACCGACCATGTTTAGATAATATTTAGATATTTGGAGATAATGTGAAGATAACAAAACTAAAATGTGAAGATAATGTTTAGATATTTGGAGTAGAACCGACCCTAAGTGCATTAAAACGGCTGCAATTTGACAAGGTTGGACATTTGCAGACATAACAAATTAACAAAGTTCCCATAAAAAATAAAAATTAACACACACAAAGAGAGACACAAAGAGAGAGAATTAACAACTTATATACACCAAAATATTTGTTCTTATAAATTGAAAATATGAACAAAGAAAACAAAGCAAAAGCAAGACCAATGGTCTTGAAACTCCTGACATAATAATAGGAGAGTAGTGTGTAAGTCTTCGACTTAAAACAGAAGACCATAACAAACTGGAACTGTGAACATATGTAATAGTAAAGTCTTCAACTTAAAACAGAAGATCATTCCCAAACCATACAAATTAAAACCAATCCTCCACAAGCTTCACATCCATTGAACTTAAAACAACCACTAAGCAGCAGATGGGGCATTAATGTAGTGACCAACAGCCTCTGACACTGCTGTCAAGAATCGTTTCAAGCCATTTTTTTTCAACACCAGCTTTAGCCTCTACAGAAGCTAATGTGTTCTTATAGTCCAATGATTATCATTGTATATGTCCCACCATCTCTTCACTAGCAACTTGATGTCTTCCCTGTCCATGTTCTCTTCCTCCCCAGTGTACCTCCATGGCTTAGAGCCCTAAAAATCAATCAAAAACATAGTTCATTAGTATACTATAACATATATCAAGGAAAAAATTGAAATTTATTAAAATTTGAGATTGTTACTATGTGAGTAGTGTGATTAGTTGAGTAGTGAAATCCCACATTGGATATGAATGAAAAGAGTGAGTGGTTAATATAACATAGTTGAACTCATATGCAATTACCCATGAAGCTTAAACCTTTGAGTCAAGTGGTTTCTCTATAAATTATATTAACTATTCAAAGAATTTTTCCTAAAGTGTTTCTCTCCCCAACACTTCCCTATCTCAACTCTCTCTTCTCTTACATTTTGGGGATGGGTTTGAATTTGGCCACGGTGGTTGTGATGATTGTTGTAAGGTTAGGTGGGTTTTCAATACAGATTTCGGGTAAGTTATTTTATAATATCTTAATATAATTTATTAAAAAATAAAGAATGAGATTTAGGATACGTTGTAAAAGTAATTATATATAAAATGAAGCATTGCTAGCCAAGCTATGCTGGAGAATTGCTAATAACCCCGAAACTTTATGGGCAAAAATCCTCAATAAGAAATACCTCCTAGGACCTTCTGTTGGCAGAAAACAAAACGTGTCTATTATTTGGGCAACGTGTAAGAAAGGAGGCCCAATTTTTTTTTGCAAGGCTTTACATGGACCATTATAATCGACATTCTGAAAATTTTTGGAAAGACTTTTGGTTCCGTTCGGGGCTCATCAGAAATTTGGCTGAAGATTAAAGAAAATGGAATGGCTACCCTTTCTTTAAAACTTCCTGATACCATCATTCAACCCATTTTAGCTATTCCTTTTATTGGGCTTTTTCTTATAATGAATCCTTCTCCCTTAAAGCTGCATACATTATGGCTAATGGTTAAATTCCCTGAACCTTTGTACTTCTCACATCTCTTGGGTTTGGAAAATCAAATCGAATCCTGGAATTATCTTCTTCTTTTGGCTTGTCAGCCATAATAGCATTCCCACTTGCAAAGTCTGAGGTTCAAGAGGTTTCACTCTTGACACTTATTGCCCGTTATGTATGGATTGTTCCAGATCTATTATCCATATTCTCCATGATTCTAAATATGCCAGTATGTTTTGGACAGAGCTTGATGTCCCTTATCCGCTCTTCAATTCCTTCTCTTTACCTCTTCCTGATTGGCTTAAGGTCAATACTTTTAATTCATGTATATCAAGACGCTTCGGAATTCCTTGAAATGTTCTGTTCCCTATGGGAATATGGCATTTATGGCTGTAGAGAAGTGCTTTTATTTTCAGAACAGGTGTAGTGGATCCAATTCTGATTGGTACTTGTGTGAAGAAAGGGGCAGAATTTTTTGCTATTGGTTTAGATAATAGACCAAGTACTAGTAAAGCTGTCATTCAAGTGTCTTGAAAGAGACCTCCTGTGGGGTGGACTACTCTTAATATCGATGGGTCCGCAATTGGAAATCCTGGTAATGATGGAATTGGTGGCCTTCTCCTGTAATTGTGAGGGAGAATTGTTAGGGGGTTTCTCAAGGGATGTGGGATTCACTTCTAGTTGTGTTGCAGAGCTCTGGGCACTCCATGATGGATTGAACCCTGCCTCCTCTTTAGGAATAGAAATCTCATTGTTGAATTAGATGCTTTATCGATTGTGCATTTGATGAGAAATTCTGCTGCTAATCTTTGCTTTGGAACCCATATTATCTGATTGCAGGAACCTATTGAGGACTTTTCCAGGGACTCGGAGTGAGCGTGTGTTCAGAGAGGCCAATTAGTGTGCTGATGCACTAGCCAAGCTGGGATCTAAGTTTTCTGCTATGTTTGTTTCTTATGTTAATTTGTCGTCTGTGATGGTGAATCTACTGGGTCTTGATAGAGCAGCAACCTTTTGTAATAGATTGATTTCTGTTTCCAGTTAGTGTTAATATATTTCCCTTTAACCAAAAAAAGAAAAAAGAAAGTAGGTTTCATTAGTGTAAATATTTTTATGCACAAGCCAGCAAGAATGCTCTAAAACAAAGCAATGGGTCCATGGGACCTTACTTCTTCATAATCAAAAATAAATAGTCATGTGGCAAAACACAGTGTTAAGTGGGTCCACGGGACCTTACTTCTTCAAAGTAGAAAATAAACATTCATGTGGCATAACAATAGGCGTCTAGGGTACTCTTTTCTAGTTTTGTTAGTTGGATTGAAATGGTAAAACCGACCATTTTCACTTTGGATAATGTTTCAGACTTCGTACTAAAATGTTAAGATATTGTTTAGATATTTGGACTAAAACCGACCCTAAAGTGCATTAAAACTGTTGCAAATTTGACTAAGGTTGGAAATTTGCTGACACAACAAATTAACAAAGTTCCCATAAAAAATAATTAATACAAAGAGGAGAGAGAGAGAGAGAGAGAGAGAGAGAATTAACAACTTATATACACCAACTTATATACACCAAAATATTTGTTCTTATAAATTGAAAATACATACAAAGAAAACAAAGCAAAAGCAAGACCAATGGTCCTGAAACTCCTGACAAAATAATAGGAGTGCAAGTCTTCGACTTAAAATAGAAGACCATAACAAATTAAAATTGGTAACATATGTAATAGGAAAGCCTTCAACTTAAAACAGAAGACCATTCCAAACCATACAAATAAAAACCAATCCTGTACCCATTACTTATAGTCCTACACAAGCTTCATTTCCATTGAACTTAAAACTAGCATTAAGCAGCAGATGGGGCATTAATGTAGTGACCAACAGCCTCGAACACTGCTGTAAAGAACCGTTTCAAGCCATTTTTCTCAACACCAGCTTTAGCCTCTACAGAAGCCAATGTGTTCTTGTAGTCCAATGACTCATCATTATATATGTCCCACCATTTCCTCACTAGCAACTTGATGTCTTCCCTGTCCATGTTCTCTTCCTCACCAGTGTACCTCCATGGCTTAGAGCCCTGTAAACCAATCAAAAACATACTTCATTAGTATTACATATCAAGAAACAAATTGAAATTTATTAAAATTTGAGATTGTTACTAGGAACAAAGCGAATACTCACAGCTGCACAATAGTGAACAACTTTGACTTTATCAAATTCAATGTTTTCTGGATGGCGCCATAACATGGCAAGTACAAGATTGTAAACAGGAGAGATTGGCTTGTAAATATCCTTGAAGAACATGTTCAAAAAGTCCTGAAAGAATCACAATTTTTTTTATAAGGTACTACATATTACTTGTATTCAGCATAATTAAAAAATGAAAAGTATTAGATTTATGTGCTTCAAAGACAATGAAGCACATCCACAACTTAACAGTCCAATAGCTAGAAAGTAGCTTGAAATGAATCTATCAAATCAAGCCACATGACCTCCAAAATGGGTCATACACAAGCAAGGAATTAATGTGACAATTACTGTGAAAACTAAGATTTACCTGCTCAGCAAAAGTTGTAGGAGGGGTAACTTGAAGGGTCTCAAGAAGATCATGGTATGTGGATAGACTAGGCTCATACACAAAGAACCCAGCATTGAAGTAGAGGGGAGGCTTGGGGCCAAGCTCAGCAGGCCAGTGGACTTTGTCAGGGCACTGCTGGCAGTAGCCAATCTTGTATTGTGGAGTGTTGCTCCAATTCTTCTCACAAAAGCAATCCATTACACCATAGAACTGATTGTCTGGTAAGTCGAAGAGGTGGTCAATGTTTTCAAACACTTGAATGTCTCCATCTAGGTAAATCATCTTGCTATACTCCACAAACTGCACACCAAGAATTGGAATTTAAGTACTTTTGTTTTAAAAACTGTTGAAATCATGCAATTGGGTACCAAAAAAATCCTAATAAATCATATAATTGAAAAAAAATAGATTATATTTTATGAGAGATGTTACGTCCACAATATTTTTACAACATTTTCACAATAAATCATAGATAGTTAGTTGTTATTAGTTCAAATTTGAACCTAACACTAAGATTACTTTTTTGTTCCAACAATAATAATCAGTAACAACCTGCCACTTAAAATTTATTGTAAAAATATTGTGAAAATATTGTAGACATATTATTTCTCATATTTTATAACTTATAAAAATTAGAAGTATCTTTATCATTATATTTCCCTTGTCACAATATTACATCAATTAAGCTTAAAAACCTAATAAAAATAGGACAGATTACAAAATTTTCTTTAAAGATAAAGCATACCCTTAGACTAGATTAGGAAAATTCGTAAAATCTGAAGGCTCTTGTAGGACCGAGTGGAATTGTATTTTTTGAAGAGTTTTTTCCCTAAATATTTGGAAGAAAGATACAAACTTTATAAAAGCAGTCAATCTAAGCGTTATCTGCAACCGAACAGACCCTTGACACGAAATTACAAAAATACCCTCACATGCATTTTTGACATAACACGTCAGAAGCACGCAATTACAACACGGTTTCGAAAACAAACATCTTATGACACTCACAGAAAGCAGAAACTACGTGTAAGTAGTCACACATGCAAGTAAAGAATGGTAACATCAACTAATATACATACCTCCCAAATACGAAGCTTGGAGTAGTTGATGACATAGTAGGCCATGGCGAACTGGGTTTGGTTCTCAGGTGGGTACACAGGCTCAATCTCCCTCACAATGCAACCTTGTGAAACCAATATTTCACGGTGGTCCTCTGGGACATCAGGCAAAATAGCAACCACTAGAGGGTACTTGGTCTTGACCTTTCTCAGGCCCTTAGCTAAGCCAACCACACCTTTCACATAGTCACCGTTACCAGCCAAAAATGTGACATAGGCCTTGCTAGGCATGCTAACGGGTTCGGCGGTGACAGTGGTGGTGGTGATGTTAGGAGACATTTGAAGTGGGTTTTTGGAGAAAATGTGAATTGAACAAAGGTTGTAGACTTTGGGATTGGGTTTGAAAAGGATTTAGAGTGTTCGGCTAGAGAGAAAAATGGTTTCTCTAGGAAAATTAGAAGAAGGGTGTATGTTTAAGGATTGTAAAGGTTGAGAAAGAAATGGGTTTTTAAGTGTTTTTGGTTTGGTTGAGAGTAGGAGAGGAAATTTGTGTTTGCTTGAGAAGAAAAGCTTGTACTCGAAATGGTTGTTCGTGATGGACTTGGAGTGGTAGGGTGGGGGTGTTTATATAGAGTTTGGGATTGATTTGATTATGGTAAGATATTGGGATGAATGGTAATTAATAAAAAAATCTTTTGTCGGTATTTAAACTAGATGTGTGTCCGATTGGTCCCACTTTTTGCCAAGACCGTTATAATAAGAACCAACAAGGAAGCGACGACGCAAGTCGTAACCGGGAGTAACTGGCTAATTCTGGAATTCATGGTATCCAAAGGAAATCGGACACCTACGTGTGGCATCGACCTAATCTGACGGTTATAGAGAGGCTTCAGGAATTGGACGGTGCGCGAAATGTCGGCATAATAATTAAATAATAATTCTATATATAAACACATATAGAATAAAGTAGTTGTTATTTTTTTATTTTTTAATTCAAGAATAAAGTAGCTAGATTCTTAATAAGTCAAATTTCCCCAACATTTAAAACACTAATTTCAGGTTTTTTGCTGCTCAAAAAAAAATTTCAGATTTTTTCGCGCCCAATAGTTTTTTGCCACGAATAGAGATTTTATATCGAAAAATACTATGTTTACAACAATTTTACAATATTTTCACAACAAATCTTATGTAGTAAATTGTTATTTACTATTACTAATGAGTAAGAAAGTAATTTCAATATTAAATTTAAATTTAAAACATGTAACAACCTGCAAACTAAAATTTGTTGTGAAAATATTATAAAAATATTGTAGATGTAATAGTTCTCTTTTCTATATATGCATGTAATTATGAAGAAAATGGCGGATACTCTACTAGGTAATAACATTTCCAATTTTGTTTTTTTGAGAGATAATAACATTTCCAATTTTAGCTTGCAATAAAAAAAAATGCAGTGATTTATGATAAGATTTCATCCTGATATGATAAGGTTTCATTTTTTTTTTTTTAAAAGATAGATTCAACCTATTAAAAAAAAAATTTAAAAAGATTCAACCTATTATAAGGTTGAGTTAATTAATTGGAACTCACGTAAGATTTCATAACTAAGAGTTAAAAATAAAAATACTCAACTACCAAAAACTTCGTAATTTTGATAGCACTCTTGAATGTTTAAATATCATATTCATATGTGAAAAGTCTTGAAGTTTAATTGATTGAATGATATATTCTAAAATTTTCAATTGAGATATTCAAAGTTTAGATCTCTCTTCCCATTTATCGGATTATCTTAACATAAATATTAAAAAAAAAAAAGCTTATATTCATATGTTGTAAGTGAAATAAGAAGAAACAACAACAACAACAAAACTTTAGTCCTAAATTTTTTTTGTTTATGGATCTACGATAAATTAGTTAAGGTTAGTCACATGTATTCTTTTCCTCAATTCTATTCAATTTGAATTCATACTCTCTTTTACTTTCTTAATTGACATGTCCATTTTTTCTAATTCTACATGATAGTGTCCTAAAATGACCCATCTCCATAAGCTCATCCGTATGTGTCTTCCAAAGAAGAAGTAAGGATGACCTCCCAAGATCCTCGTCCATGTCCGAGTCGTCAACCCATAAAGACTCTTGGACGGCCTACAAAGACTTCAGACGAGATTACTACATGCAGTCCCTGGACGAGGTTTATACACCCAGAACACACGAGCAACCAATGACATTGTCACAAAACCACCTCCAATGACAGTTACGGAACGTACGACCAAATAAAATAACTTCCATAGTAGTTATGGAAGTTATTTCCGAACCTTGTGACATCCTCCAATGTAGGAGAAGTTACCAAGTAAAAAATTGCTCACAACATGCACTATATAAGCAATGATCGCCAATGAAAAGGTACGGAAGTCTTTTTTTCCAAGTATTTGAGAGTTCCAAAAGTTAAGAAAGACACTGACTTTGTCATCGGAGGGTTTCTGGCCGGTCCACCCCGGTCACCTCTGATATTTTGTTCATTTCTTCAGGTTCAAAATCAGATTATCCTGTCGCCATTGAAATCCGAAGCATCTAGCCTACTGATTTTGTTGCGCTTCATCAGTTGGCGCCGTCTGTAGGAAACGTAAGTTTGTACTTAACAATTACTTTCTGCCGACAAAAGGCTGTATGGTTCGGACAAGATCAAGGGCTATCAGCCCAAGCCACCAGGAAAGTAAGGATGCCTCCAGCAATCCCAACCGCGATCGACAGTCAGCGCCAGTCGCTCAACAGCCTGCCTTCCAACATATGCAGTCCATGGTAGCTGCCATGGCAGAGTTAACTCGACAGAATCAAGAGTTAACTAGGGAGATGCACTTACAAAGGCAGCGTCAAGAAGGGTACGCGAAAGGACAAGCCCAGAATCAAGAGATCAGGGAGAATGCCGAGCCCGAAAGCCAGTCGAGGGGTACTGTTTCAAGAAGAGTGCCGCACTTGGAGAGGGAAATGGACCAAATGCGTAAAGCCATGGATGAAATGAGGGAGAACATGAGGAGGCCGAACCTTGTGGAAGACTTGGTTCACCGAACAAACTCCCCTTTTACGGCTTCCATTAATAGTCATCTCCTGCCCGCAAAGTTCAAAATGTCTTCCTTAGACTCGTATGATGGGACACGTAACCCGTGCGATCACATCGCAACCTTCAAAACTACAATGCATCTCCAGGGAGTTCCGGACGAAATCATGTGCAAGGCTTTTCCAACTACACTTAAAGGACCGGCGCGAGTATGGTTCAGTAAGATACCTCCAAATTCTGCAAGTTCGTTTGAAGAATTAAGTAAACTGTTTGTCAATAATTTCATTGGAGGATAGAGGTATAAGCGTTCCTCGTCCAGTTTGTTAACAATAGAGCAAGGGGAGAATGAGAGCTTACGGTCCTTCATTACTCATTTCAACAGAGAAGCCCTTACTGTGGACGAGATGGATGACAAAATGCTGCTAGCAGCCTTCCATAACGGGGTCAATTCTGACTTGTTCATCCATAAGCTCTATGAGCAAGAGCCACAGACCATGGCTGAACTCGTCCATTCGGCCCAAAATTTCATGAATGCGGAAGATGCAATCATAGCCAAGAAGAGGAAGAGAGCCAAAAGAAGGGAAGGAGACGTCCCCCGCCACCTAGAACAGGCTCCTGGTCCAAAGAAGGCCCGCACAGGGGAGAAAAGGGATCAAGATAATAGAAGACCAGTTTCATCTTCAGGAAGAAGTCAGTACTACACGTCTCTGAATGTTCCCCTTGACCAAGTGCTCATGCAAATCAAGGACGATCCATCCTTGGAATGGCCAGAAAAGATGAAGGGAGACCCCAACAAGCGCAACAGGAATAAATATTACCGTTTTCACAGAGACCAGGGGCATGACATGGATGAGTGTTTCGATTTGAAGCAGCAGATAAAAAACCTCATCAGGCAGGGAAAATTGAGAAACTTCCTTGGACAAGATCAGAAGGATGAAAAGTTGAAAGGAAAGCTGGAAGAGGCGCCCCGACCCCCGCTGGGAGAAATAAGAATGATCATAAGAGGAACTTCGACAAGACAAACTTCCAGGTCACGAAAGGCATACCTCAAGGTAGTGCAAAACGTCCAACTCTCGAGACAGCCGCTCAAGACGAGGAAAACTGATGAACAACCCATTACCTTTACAGACGAGGACGCTGAAAGAGTTCACCACCCCCATGACGACGCTATCGTTATTACTCTGCTTATTGCAGATTATACGACCAGAAAGGTGTTAGTTGACAATGGCAGTTCGGCGGACATCCTATACTACCCCGCTTTCCAGCAAATGAACCTTGAACAAGACCTACTTCGTCCAATGAGCTCACCTTTGGTAGGGTTTGGGGGAATGAAGGTACAAACCTATGGGGATAGTTACGTTGCCTGTGGTAGTGGGGGCACATCCACAACAGATAACCAAAGAAGTAAATTTCCTCATGGTGGATTGTTCGTCATCGTACAATGCCATCATCGAAAGACCTACCCTAAACAGTTGGAATGCAGTAACCTCTACCTATCACCTGTCGGTTAAGTTCCCTAAAGAGTATGGAGTGGGACAAGTGCAAGGAGATCAGCTAGCAGCTAGAGAATGCTACCTAGCCATGTTGGCCATGGACGAGGGAGCACAGACGATGAACATAGAGGAAAGAAGAGTTGTTGCAGAGCCAACTGAAATATTGGAGAACATTCTTTTGGACGAAAGTGATCGCAAAAAGTTTACTAGAATAGGAACAAGCATGAAGAATGAAACAAAGCAAAACCTCGTCCGCTTCTTACAGAGGAGTGTTGATGTGTTTGCATAGAGTCACAAAGACATGCCGAGAATTGATCCAAGTGTCATCACACATCGACTGAATGTATGCCCATCTTACAAGCCCGTCCGTCAGAAGAAAAGAGTTTTTGCTCTAGAACGGGATAAGGCTATTAAAGAAGAAGTCCTGAAGTTGAAGACGACGCAGTTTATTCGAGAAGTCTATTACCCGGAGTGGCTGGCCAATGTAGTGATGGTTAGGAAGGCAAAAGGCAAATGGAGAATGTGCGTGGACTTCACTGATTTGAATAAAGCTTGCCCCAAGGACAGCTACCCCTTGCCACGCATCGATCAGTTGGTGGATTCAACAACCGGTCATCAGCTGTTAAGCTTCATGGACGCTTTCTCGGGCTATAACCAAATAAAGATGGACGAGGCAGACCAGGAAAAGACGTCCTTCATAACGAGCCAGGGTTTATTTTGTTATAAGGTGATGCCCTTTGGTTTAAAGAACATAGGGGCGACTTATCAAAGGCTGGTTAATCAGATGTTTCAGTTGCAAATAGGAAGAAATGTGGAGATTTATGTAGACCACATGCTAGTGAAGAGTTTGGACGAGAAGAACCACTTGGAAGATCTCCAAGAAACTTTCGACACACTCAGGTAGTACGATATGAAGCTAAATCCTAGCAAGTGTGCTTTTGGCGTTTCTTCAGGAAAATTCCTTGGATTCACGGTTTCACACAGAGGGATTGAAGCAAACCCTGATAAAATTCAGGCGATCATTGACATGAAACCACCAGGAAATATCAAGGAAGTCCAATTACTCACTGGACGAGTTTGCCGCACTCAACAGGTTTGTCTCTAAAGCAACTGACAAGTGTTTGCCGTTTTTCAAGGTTCTTAAAAAAGCCTTCGAGTGGACGAACAATTGTCAAAGGGCTTTCCAAGACCTTAAAAGCTACCTGACCACAGCTCCCCTGCTAAGCCTGTCCGTACCTGGTGAAGAACTATACTTGTATTTGGCGGTGTCCCCACATACGGTAAGCTTGGCGTTGATCAGAAAAGAAGGAAAGGTACAGAAGCTAGTCTACTATACGAGCCGAGCTCTAAGAGGAGCAGAAGGACGATATCCTATGATGAAAAAATTAGCCTTTACTTTGATTACGGCCTCGAGAAAATTGAGACACTATTTTCAAGCACATATCATTAATGTCTTGACAGACCATCCGTTGAAAAAGGCAATGAACAGGTTGGAAGCTGCAGGGTGACTAGTCCAATGGCCTATTGAACTTAGGGAATTCGAAATCAGGTACCTGCTAAGGAGTGCGATAAAAGCACAGTTATTGGCAGATTTCATAGCAAAATTTACCCCAAGCATTGAAGGTTTAGACGAGCCAGGCAGCGTTCAAAGATGGGTCATCCATGTGGATGGGTCTTCCACATTACATACAGGCGGGGTATGAGTCATTTTGAAATCCCCGGAAGGAGATGAATTGGAGTACAACGTCCACCTGCAGTATGTAGCAACCAACAACGAAGTAGAATACGAGGCTCTTCTGAAGGGACTAGAGCTGGCGAAGTCTTTGGGAGCAGAATCATTACTCGTCTATGAAGATTCTCAACTAGTCATAAGTCAAGTAAATAGAACGTAAGAGGCAAAAGAAAAGCGCATGAAGAGATATCTGAATAAGGTAAGACGCCTTGTGAAAAAGTTTAAAGAGGCTAGTTTCATTCAAATA
This sequence comes from Lithocarpus polystachyus, assembly GCA_033629205.1. Taxonomy (NCBI): domain Eukaryota; kingdom Viridiplantae; phylum Streptophyta; class Magnoliopsida; order Fagales; family Fagaceae; genus Lithocarpus; species Lithocarpus polystachyus. The sequence goes on along the minus strand of CM066164.1, from coordinate 7,705,220 downwards.
CCTGGGGAAGAGAACATGAAAGCAGACACTTTAGCAAAAGAAGCCTCAGCAAGTGGACGAGTTTGACGAAGTACAATACATGCCAAGCATAGATTTGCCAGAAATATAACAGATAGAAGGTGAAGACAATTGTATGACACTGATATTGGCTTATCTAAAAGATGGAAGGTTTCCAGAGAAGAAGGATGAGGCCAAGAAACTACGAATCAGGTCGGCCAAGTATGTCCTCATAAATGATGTGTTGTACAAAAGGGGTTTTTCCCAACCGTACCTGAGGTGCTTAGCTCCGGACGAGGCAAACTACGTATTAAGAGAAGTTCATGAAGGATCCTGTGGAAACCACTCAGGGGCAAGAGCACTAGTACATAAAGTCGTCCGTGCAGGGTATTATTGGCCAACCGTTCAAGTAGACGCCAAAACTTATGTAAAAGTATGTGACCAATGTCAGCGATTCAGCAACATCCCCAAGCAACCCGCAAAGCACCTCACTCCTATGATGGCCCCTTGGCCCTTTGCACAATAGGGATTAGACATTTTGGGTCCTTTTCCACTCGAAACCAGACAGATGAAGTTTTTAGTAGTAGGTATTGACTACTTTACTAAGTGGATAGAAGCAGAACCACTAGCAAAGATCACACAGCAAAATGTTAAGAATTTCGTCTAGAAAAGCAGTTTATGCCGGTTTGGGGTACCTAGAGTGTTAGTATCAGACAATGGATGGCAGTTTGACAACGCACTGTTTAGAGACTTTTGCGAACACTTCGGAATTCAGAATCGTTATTCCTCCCCCGCCCACCCACAAGCAAATGGCCAAGCAGAAGTAGCAAATCGATCCTTGTTGAAAATCATCAAGACTCGGCTTGACGGGGCAAAGGGCGTATGGCCAGACGAATTACCAGGCCTTCTTTGGGCTTACAGAACAACAGCGAGGACCCCCACAGGGGAAACTCCTTTCAAACTGGCTTACGGGAGCGAAGCGGTCATACCTGCGGAAGTACACATAGCCAGCCATAGAGTGATGAAATATCAAGACAAGGACAACAGGGACCAACTCCGACTTAGCCTCGATCTCATAGACGAGGTAAGGATGAGCACAGAGTAGAGAACGACGAGGTATAAGAATTTGATGGCCAAACACTATAATGCTATGGTCAAACCCAGGCACTTTAACATAGGGGACCTCGTCCTAAAAAAGGCTTCCTTGGCCACCAAAAACCCTGCCCATGGAAAGCTAGGACCAAATTGGGAAGGACCTTACAAGGTTATCAACTGCAAAAGGCAATGATCCTACTATTTGGAAGCCCTATACAGACGAAAGCTAGAACACCCTTGGAACGTTGAACATTTGAGAAGATACTATCAATAAAAAACCATGGATGAGCGTCACCATAGGACGGATGTCAAGGACGTTTCAAGTAACTTATTTTATAGTGTTTGCTTACTACTAATGTTTTATATGTGTATTGTGAAAAAATTTGTTTTTAAGCGTTTGTAATTCCCTAAAAGCACTAGCTCTTAAGCATGTGCCATGCCTGTGAACAAATGTCTACAAAGTGGATTTCTCAAGTATATATGTGATGTATTTCTAAGTATATCTGCATACATGTATGAAAATAAATTAAAGAAGAACAACATCCTTAGACGCAAGGATGCATCGTCCATGAACTTTCCTTAAATCAGAATAAAGCAAAAATAAGGCACGTTCGTCCAAACCAAGAGACGAGCTGATGCCCCAACGTGTTAACCCAACCATAGACGAGGGATTGCTCAACCCAGCCATAGAAGAGGAAATGCACGTATAAAATCCAATGGGCATCAACTAAAACAGCCTAAAATTTGGACGAGTCAAAAAAGTTTGTTTTTAAATGAACAAAAAACTAACAACTCGTCCATAGGCAAATACTCGTCCAAAAAATAGATGAGGAATAATGTCGAAATCAACAATGACACCATTCGTGGATGAGCCATTCTAAATTCACAATACAAACAAAGCTCGTCCATACCACAAGTCCCTATGAAGGACGAGTCAAAAATTAAAGATTATTGGAATGCAAACAAAGCTCATCCATACAATGAGCAAATGAAAAATAAAGCAAATATGCATTCATTAATTAAAAAGGGAGGACAACCTACGTCCAAAAGCCCTTATATAAAGTTGAAACAAGCGACATTGTTTAAGAAATCGTCCTAAAACTATGGACGATTTAATTATACTTGAATTACATCCAATGGTCCAAAATAACGGACCAAGCAAAAAAAAAAAAAAAAAACTTAAAAACTTAAGTGTAAAAGCTGTCTTCATTAGGCAGGGCTAGTGCTTGGGTCGTCTTGAGCTTGCTGAGTGGTGGCATCATCCTCGATGTTAACATCTTCTGAGCTCGTCTGAAGAAGAGAGCTTGAAGCAGCACCGCCGAGGTTGAGCTTGATAGAACTAAAGTCAAGGTTACGGAAACTCTCCATGGCGTCCATCCTAAAGTCTTCAAACCCAACTGCATAGTTTGTGTCCAAAGAATCAGTGTACTCTTTGGACGCCTTGAACTCTGCAACCGCGTCTCCCTTAGCCTTTTCAAGAAGGGCACTCAGCTCGTCATTCCTCTTTTGGAGATGATCAAGACGAGTGTCCTTCTCTATGACATCAGTCTTCAGCTCCTCCACATGGTCCTACAACTCCTTCACTTCGTCCTTGGCCTTGCCCGCCACTTCAGCCAATCTTTTGCTCTCGTCCTTGACCTCCTGTATCCTCCTCTCCAGCAGGATCCTCGTCTTGTCCAGCTCTGTCGCTTGTCTGGACGCAGCAATGAACTTGGACATTGCCTACACAAAATTTGGTTTTTAGACAAGGCATAATTGAGTATTGGTAAGACAAGAAAAAACTAAAGACGAGATAAAAATTATGTTTACCTTGAAAAGGTCATGAACACCAGAGTGCTCAAAATCCTTTAAAGACATGTTGTAGCAGGCTGCCACGTCCTGATCAGTCACAACCCTTTCAAACCTCTCCCAGGCTAAGTCCTCATCTCCAAGAAGGTTCAGAGGGACTTAACTAGAGGGCTAGGATGAGACAGGAACTTGGGCTGTGGACGGCGCGTGCATGGACAAAGGATCAAAGAGCTCGTCGTCAATGTCATAGACATGGACGGGAGTCTGCTGGGCAGGAGGCACAGAGCCAGGCTTGACGACCCTAGCCTTGGACGACCCATATTTGGCTTTTATCTCCCTGCGTCGACTTGGGAGTTTCCCCAAGTCAATCCCCTTAGACAAACTTTTTCTTTTATCACCAACTGATGGACGAGGTTAGGATTGAACCTCCTGCCCAACTGCCTCTTCCACCACCTCCTTGCCTTTGTTTTGATTCATTGTAGCCATTCCTAAAAATAATAAATAAATGATAATAAATAAAAACAACATTATTAAAAAAAAAAAAAAAAACAAACACACTTACGTCTACAGACAGTACGCTCGTGAGCAACGGCTTCAGCGGATGGCTCAGGACCCAGACCCCAAGCTGCAAGACGTCTTAGGCTCACTAAAGAATGGAACGTCCTATCAGTGTATAGACGAGCCTTTTGAACTCGCTCAATATATAACTTGCTCAGATGAGGTCGTTTAACACCTGTAAAAAAAAAAAAAAAAAAAAAAAAAAAAAAGAAAAGAGTGTTAGACGAGAACAATCAAATTAAACATATATGAACAAATCAAGACGGACAACCTTAAACATACCTTCAAGACGAAGGTTCCCTAACTCTTCTGTGTAGGGACCAAATAGGTCCCTGCCAACTTCAATTGGTGTCCCTGCCCAGGGGCCAGAGACGAAGAAAAACTCCGTCTTCCAGTTTCTGTCTGAGGTAACCAAAGACTTGATCAATCTATAGTCTCCCCCTCTAGCTGTGAATTGATGGAAGCCAAGGGATTGATTGATCTCGGAGGGTTTATAGCAGTAGAGGAACTCGTCCACAATAAGAGGACGATCCCCCCCAAAAACCTCCCTCCATAAAACTTGCATGGAAACAATAAGTCTCCATGCATTGGGGTTAAACTGACAGATGGCCAAGCCTAACCTAGTGAGCAACTCCCTAGCAAAGGCATTAAGAAGCAACCTCAAACCCCCCAAGAGGTAAGCCTCATAAATACCAACTCCAAAATGGGGTTGGCAACACCATTCCCCACGAACGGGTAACGTAGGGTTTAAACTATCAGAGATTTGGTACCAAGCCTTGAGAGACTCTAACCTTTTGCTATCTGTCTTAGATGGAATATCTATAGCACAACTATAGACGATCTCCTCGTCATCTTGAACCATGGACGAGGGAGCACTGGTCCCTACCCTCGACCCAGACTCAGCTCTCGTCCTAAACTCTTCTTGAAGAACCTCCAGAGGAACCCCAGGGACCCCAGACGTGTACTCATCTGAGGTATTCCCACTACCATTGCTATTGTTGCTACCACTATTACTACTATCACTCGACCCACTAAAGCTACTTGGTTCATGAAACTCGTCTATGGCTTTCTCGAGGCTATTACTAGACGAGGAAAGGACGACTTCAGTCATTTTTTGGGAACTTTAAACCTAAGGACAAGAATGAGGAAAATACCTGGATCTAAGTGATGACTATGGACGCGAGAAACTTCTAGACGAGGCGCTAGGACAAGGAGTGTCAGGAAAGAAAGATTTCAGAAATGAGGGGGGTAGCTTAGGAAATCCACTATTTATAAGCAAAGACTTTAATACCTGAAACGACACAACCAATCATGAACTGACATGTGGCACACTCCTCGAAAAATGAGTCAACGTGAACTTTCACTAACGAGATCGTGACACGTGACAAGTTATACACGCGTCCAGAGAGCTACAACATGTCACACCTCCTAGCCGACCCACGGACAGGGGGGCAATTAATAGTGTCCTAAAATGACCCATCTCCATAAGCTCGTCCGTATGTGTCGTCCAAAGAAGAAGTAAGGATGACCTCCCAGGATCCTCGTCCATGTCCGGGTCGTCCGTCCATAAAGACTCTTGGATGGCCTACAAGGACTTTAGACGAGGTTACTACATGCAATCCCTAGACGAGGTTTATACACCCAGAACACACAAGCAACCAATGACATTGTCACAAAACCACCTCCAATGACAGTTACGGAACGTACGACCAAATAAAATAACTTCCATAGTAGTTATGGAAGTTATTTCCGAACCTTCTGACATCCTCTAATGTAGGAGAAGTTACCAAGTAAAAAATTGCTCACAACATGCACTATATAAGCAATGATCGCCAATGAAAAGGTACGGAAGTCTTTTTTTCCAAGTATTTGAGAGTTCCAAAAGTTAAGAAAGACACTGACTTTGTCATCGGAGGGTTTCTGGCCGGTCCACCCCGGTCACCTCTGATATTTTGTTCATTTCTTCAAGTTCAAAATCAGATTATCTTGTCGCCATCGAAATCCGAAGCATCCAGCCTACTGATTTTGTTGCGCATCATCACTACAAATGCCATTTTTTGTCTTCCTTTACCCATTTTCGTTTCCCTATCTTAAATCAACTCACTATTTTTTATCAATGCATTAGTTGTTCTTCTTTAAACATAACCAAACCATCTCATGCTACTTTTGGCAAGAAGGGCCCAATAACAAGAAGAAGCCTAACAATATGAAAAGGGTGAAGGAACAAGAGCTAGCAAAGTAAGGAAAACTATTAAGCCTGAATGATAGGAATAATGGTCCACAGGCCTATAAAGTAGTAAAAAATGCCACAAAGAAACCAAACGGGCCTAAGGGAGCCCAGAGAAAGAAGAAGTAAGTCCATAGGAATCATAATAAGTGGAAAACAAGCAAAAATAGGCCGAGGGAGCCCAAAGAAAGCAATTAGTAAATGGGGTTGATGCAAAGACCAACAAACCCCGAAAGTAAAGGATATGATAATTAGGCCGGGGAAGCCCAAAAGATTTAGCAAAAGCTCATGGAAATGTAGGAATGGAATGAGCCGAGGATGGCCAAAGGAATGAAGCAGACTGAGGATGCCCAAAGGAATAAAATGAGCCAAGGAAACCCAAGATGGTATGAAAATCAACCCAGTAGAAGTATTGGGCAACGTGAACTGAGTTAAGGAAAAGTACATGGCAGGCCCAAAGGAGGCCCAGCAAGCACAAGTTAAGTGACAACATGGCAGAAGCAATGGAGCGACATGGCAGAAGTATCAACCGACCCACAAACAAAAAGTAAAAGAAGACAGGGGCTGAATTGAAGAAGGAAGGGCCCATACCTAAGCAAAACCTAACCTATGGAAGAAATAAGATGCAGAGAATGAAGATCTAGTGATTCACGCCACAAAGGGTTAAAAAATAAGCAGCAAAACACGCAGCAAGACCAAAAAAATCCGCAGGCAATGGCAAATGCATGAACATCAGATAAGCTATGGACTCACATGGGAGTGGAGCATGCACAAGGCTTAGGCACCACCCACTTGTACCCATTCAATACAGGCGCGGTGGGCCATGAGTAAGAGGTAAGAGTGGTCTGGCGGTGGAAAAAAGGGGGAGTCTATTATGAAATTCGCACTTAGGCTCTTTTTGGGGGAATATCTTGCTGAAATGACATACCACCCAAAAAAGGAAAAGCTAAGTGGGAATCACTAGGTGCATGCCATAAGAATTAGTAAGAGCGAATACCTAACCCTTATCCGGATGGGAATGTCACGGAGAACAAGAAAATAAAATGAAATTCTTTTGTCTGGGAATGGAACGTGGCACAACCAGCATAGGGTGGTGGTGATGCCTGAGCAGCCAGCAGATCAGTGGATGGCTTGGGAAGGACACACACACTAGTCCAAAAGTAGTTAAGGGGTAAAACACTAAAACTTATCACTGCAAGCAGTATAAAAAGGCCTTAGCTGTGCACAGTAAAGGGCAGTGAGGAGTAAGGAGGAACAAGTGGGAAAAAAATAAGAAGAAAGAAAACAACCGAAAGACAAGGAAGAATAGAGGAAATATAGGAACAAGAAAGAAAATAGAAGGCAAAGAGAAACAGAAAGGATAAAAAGTAAAGTGAGGAAATAAGAGTGTGATATGACATGCACCAATAGGCTACTCCCTTCTCTCCCTCTTAATAGCCTACAACCTAGCAAGTTAAAGGACTTGAGATTAAGCCATTTAGATCCATTCTGTCAAAGTAGGCAATTTCCATGGCCGGATTCCTCTGTGAGATTGCCCCCCTTGGAGATTGGTTCCCTTCTTGGACTTAAATTTGCAAAGGAACCAAGCACAGCAGAATAATCACCCTTCCCCTCTTTTATTGTGGTTGATTAAGCATTAATATTATTCCTTTTTGTCGTTGCCGCTAACTTATTTCTACTATATTCACATTATCGTGTTTTCTTATTGAGAAAGTGGTTTAAATATTATCTCTCGTTGGCATCAAACATATCTTTCTTATCTTGCTATATTATATGCCTCCTGCTATAACATTTTTGTAACAGCATCCTCTCCCGTGGGCACGTGACCAAGATCTTCGCAAAGGGATCCTAGTTTGTGCACAAGCTGGTTGGAGGTGAGTTTCAATCGAGCCAATCCCGACTCTCCTACCCCAGAACTATTGGGCCACAGTACGACAGGAAGCAGTCTAGCCTAGAAATACAAAAAGGCCCACCACACAATTATTTTATGAATATGTTATTTCTTAACGGCCCAACATTCGATACCATAGAGTTTGGTCTCACAGTTGTTATTGAAAAGATTATCAAATAACTTTTCTATCTCTCTTTAACATGTCATTCTCTTACCAATACACTTTGATCTTCATCTTTAATTCCATTTAAGTGTATTTTGCAGTGGAAAGAGATTGTGTACACTATTAAGTTCTTACTATTATCTTGTTAAAAATTCATTTCATGTGATTATTCTAAGTATAATATTTGGTATCTATTAATTACACTCCCCGTCTATATATAATCTATGATGTATATAAAATCACAGTTTTTAAATTTTTTGTAGACTTCTTTTAATATATAACATAATAATAATAATAAATGTCTATTAATAATCACTACAATTATCAAAATATATATTTAAAAAAAATTAAAACATGAACTGCATAAAAGAGAGAAAGAGAGAGAGAGAGAGAGAGAGAGAGAGTCCCCATGACTTGACTTTGACTTGAGCCTCTTTCCACCTTGTCAAAGGGCATTCTCTGTGTGTCTTGTGAGGTTTTTTTTTTCCGCCCTTTGTGGTAGATTTTTTCTTCCCTTACGTAGGTATTGAGTCCATCTTATGTGGCTATGTCTCTCCCTTTGGTGGCAATCAAGCCGCCTGCAGTAGCCTTTATAAGATGGTTTCGATCTAGATTTACACTAGATCAATTTAGATCTAAACTCCTTCACACTAAAATCTTTGGATCTCAAAGCTAGAGTTCTACTAATAGATGAATTCCTACTCATGGATATCGAGCATCTATGTTTCATGACAGGGTGGGCTCTCTCTTACAGATATGGTTTTCCCCAAGTTGCTTTGTTGGCTTTAATTAAGGTGGATAATTGGAGAGCTTTGTTTTTTGTTTTTTTGGCCAATAAATTTATAATGGTACTTTTATTGATTTTGATAAGGTTTTCTTGGCGTCGCTTCTCTCTGAGAAACTAGGCTGTAGAAACTCTATTATCTTCTTCGGAATGATATCTCTCTCCCTCTGGTAACACTGTTATCAGTATGGCTGGTTGGTTTTATCTTTTTCGTGGGTTTAGGGAAACACATCCTTCTCTTCTTTCCTCCTTTCTACTGTCCTCTCTACCCTAGTCTTTTTCTTTAATCTGAATATGGATGAAGTTCTCAGTGAATGGAAAAAACTATCCCTCACAGACAAGGAAGGTGCCAAACTTAGCCTGACAAAGTCAAAAAATCTGAGAAGAAAAAAATATGTTCTTGTAGCAAAGTTTCTAACAAAACGTGCCTTGAATGTGGATGCCATTAGGAGAACCCTCAAACCACAGTGGAGGACCAGAAACAAGTTTAAGATCAGAGAAGTAGGTGACCACACTTTGTTATTTGTTTTCGAACTTGAAACAGATGTGGAAAAAGTACTAACTCAAGAACCGTAGTCGTTCAATAAGCATCTTATGCTTCTACAACGATATGACTATTTGATTCCGGCCAAACATTTACGTTTTACAAAGATTACATTTTGGGTGCAAATACATGGCTTACCTCTGAGATTGTTAGACCCCGAGACAGCCATTGAACTAGGAGAAACCCTTGGAGAAGTGTTAACTAACGAAGCAGAAAAGGAGATGGTGGGTGGAGATTTTGTACGGGTTAGGGTGAGAATAGATGTCTCAAAGCCATTGAGCAGAGGTCAAAGGGTGGTTCTAGATGAAGGAACTGAGACTTGGGTTTCTTTTAAATATGAGAAACTTACAAACTTCTGCTACTGGTGCGGCATGGTAACCCATGATGAGAAAGAATGTGAAAAATGGCTTGCTGGGAAAGGTTCAAATCTTCAGGTATAGCAGGAATATGGAGCATGGTTATGGGCTATTTCGTTCAATCCAGGAATGTCCCCTTACACGACGGTATCAAGTATGGGTGATGGGCTTGGAGGTGCCACTGAGCAGACGTCTGGGAAAAATAATAGGGTGGCAGAGGAGATACAGTCGGTGGCCTCACAAGGCGGACCTACCCCGGCAGAGGCTAGTAACGCTCATTCCAATGTGGATAGCCCTCTTGCTTCTCACATGGAAACAACAGATTTTGTGGAGGATTTAGTGCAGAATTTAAGTCCATCATTATCTCCAATTATACGGGTAATTAATTCCATCCCAAATTCCTCTCCATCTGATAACCGTCCACAAGATTTTGAAAATCAAATTGAAGAAATTGATTCAGCATTGAAGAAGTTTGACCCCAACACAATATCTACAACTGATACGCCAACTTTCACCCTTACACACTCACAACCCAGCAAAAATAACTCTGAAATAAGTGCAGATATTTTAGGAGTTGAGGCACAAAGTAACCCCTCCCCCCCCCCCCCCCACCCACCCACCCACCCACCCACATAACCAACCAAGTGACCCCACATGATACTACTACTCTACGCACGTAGAAGAGACTGGCCTGAAACAACATGTTACCTGAGAAACCTACCCAACACTCTGTTTTACACAAAAGAAACAGAGAGTTTGATGAGGAAGCCCATCCTGAGTTACCAAAGAAGGTCTTGGTTTCGAAAGATGAAAACACAGAAATTTCAATGGCGGAGGTTGCCATGCAGTCCCGCTAAGAACCATAAGCATCATAGTTTAGAATTACCGCGGGCTTGGGAACTTGCGGAGAGAAAAAGAGCTTGAAGTAGTGATACAAGCAAAAGATCCTTCCGTCCTATTTATAACCGAAACATGGGTAGATGAAGTAAGGCTAAAGTAGATAAAACAGAAAATTGAATTTGATAATTTATTTATTGTTGAAAGAAATAATAGAGGTGGGGGTCTAGCACTCTTTTGGCGAAATTCAATCAACTTGCATGTTGATTCTTTCTCACCAAATCATATAGATTCCATCATCAATAAAGGGAAGGAGGAGGTATGGCATTTCACAGGCTTTTATGGCGAACCTGTGACGCATAAATGGATTGAGTCAAGGAATAAGCTTCGACAACTTCACAGAAAACTTAATATCCCTTGGTTGTGTGCCAGGGATTTTAATGAGATTATGAGAAGCCCTGAGAAATTGGGAGGAAGTAGCAAGAACTAATCACAGATGCAGTTATTTTGGGATGTAGCGGATGAGTGTGGATTTATTGATCTCGGTTATACAGGCCCTTAGTATACATGGCAGAAACATTTTTCTGCAGGTCATTTGATATGGGAGGGGCTTAATTGTGCTTTGACTACTAACGATTGGCTTTTAAGATTTGCGAGTACAAAAGTCCACCATCTCAAGTCAGATTCTTCAGACCATAGCCCACTATGGATTGATATGGCGGGCCTAGAGTTTAAATTTGTAACAAAATCGTTTAGGTTTGAAGAGGTATGGCTGTCAGACCATACATGTTTAGAAGTTGTTGAAGCAAGTTGGGAAGCAAGGGAAGTGGATGATCCAGCAAAAAAAATCATGAGAAAAATAGAAAGGTGCGGCTGAGAACTAAAAAGATGGGAGAGAGACCACTTCGGCAACATTAGAAACACTTTGAAGGAAAAAAGGAAAGAATTGGCTGAAGCTGAGAAGGAGGTAATGTGCACTGGACAAAATTTCAAAATACAGAAATTAAAGAATGAGATTTCAATGTTGGTGGACAAGGAAAACAAGCTATGGTTTCAAAGATCAAAGGTGCTATGGGCTACTTAAGGTGACCGAAACTCAAAGTATTTTCACAACCGGGCTACTCAACGACGACAAAAAAATACCATTCAGAAGCTTCGGTCAACAAGTGGGTAGTGGAGTTCAAGCAATGATGAGGTAGCCAATATACTTATTGGCTATTTTCAGGAGTTATATACCTCAGCCAACCAGGCCCCATGTGATGCAACCATAGAGTCTATTGAGAAGGTGATAAATTCAGATTTGAACAATTAGTCGGCACAAGGATGACTACATGGCTATCAAATTAGACATGAGTAAAGCATATGACAAGGTAGAATAGTCGTATCTTGAATTAGTCATGAGACGTGTGGGCTTTACTAAAAGATGGATAAAGCTGCTGATGCTTTGTGTGAAGACAGTTTCTTATTCCATCTTGGTGAATGGAGAGCCAAAAGGGATTATACAACCTACTCGAGGTATCCGTCAAGGAGATCCATTGTCACAATTCCCTTTTCTGCTTTGCATGGAAGGATTAAATGGTCTCATCACTAAGGCGGTGGAGAAAGGTGATATAAAGGGTTGTGCCCTATGCAGAAATAGCCCAGGACTAACCCATCTCTTTTTTGTAGATAATAGTCTATTATTTTGTAAGGCAACAATCTGGGAATGCCAACAAGTTTTGGATATACTTGAAACTTATGGAAGGTGTCAACAAATCAATAAGGCAAAAACCACCATCTTTTTCAGCAAGTCCACCTCTGAGGGAGTCAAAAACCAGATCAAATCTGCCTTGGAAGTACTAGAGATCTTACAATACGAGAAATATTTAGGATTACCATCTTTGGTGAGAAAAAACAAAAAGGCTAGTTTCAACTACATAAAGGAGAGAGTATGGAAAAAAATTCAAGGGTGGAAGGAAAAACTTCTGTCTCAAGCGGATAGAAAGATTCTTATCAAGGCCGTGGTCCAAGCAATACCAACCTACACAATGAGCTACTTCAAACTTCCTTTGGGACTCTGTGGAGATATTGAGAATCTCATAAGAAAGTTTTGGTGGGGCCAAAAAGGTGATAGAAGGAAGGTACATTGGATCAAGTGGGACACCCTTTGTAAGCCAAAGACGGAAAGGGGTGTGGGGTTTAAAGACTTGGCTAATTTCAATGATGCCCTCTTAGCAAAACAAGCATGGCGATTACTTCACCAAAAAAAACTCCCTATTTTATAGAGTTTTTAAGGCGAGGTTCTTTCCACATTGCTCTATCCTAGAAGCTTGTCACTCAAGTTCGGGGTCTTATGCATGGCATAACATATTAAAAGGGCGAGATTAATTGTTGAAGGAAGCATGGTGGAGAGTGGGTTGTGGTGATGCTATTAGTGTGTGGAATGATGCTTGGCTACCTTCTAAAGATCATCCGAGAATTGAATCTCAAGTGGTACCTAGTTTTGAGGATATGAAAGTTTCTGCACACATAGACCCAATCACAAAGAAGTGGGATCCCAATATGTTGAATGGACTTTTCACCCCATAGGAGGCAAAGTTGATTTTAAGCATCCCATTGTGTCCAAATGTAGTGGAGGATATCGTTGTTTGGCCGTTTACCCCATCAAGAATTTACACAGTGAGATCGGGTACAAGATTCATCACAGCAGACCAAGCAACAAACCAACAAGATGTGTCAGCGCAGCCAGGTAATGAAGTATGGAAGTTAATCTGGAGTCTCAATGTGCAAAGCAAAGTCCAAAATTTATTATGGAGGACTTGTCACAATGCTTTATCGGTGAAACGAAATCTGAGACAAAGGCATATTATAAATGAAGACATATGTGAACTGTGCAAGCTCGAGACCGAATCGGTTTTCCATGCATTCTGGGGATGCTCACAACTTACACAGGTGTGGGGATCATTGCCTACATTTTCATTTAGGCAGACAATAGTGTTTTCATCCATTCAGGAAGTGCTCACTTACACGGACAAAGAATAGAAAAATTCGGAGCTGCTGACCTTGGTGATGTGGACGCTTTGGCATCGCAGAAACCGGGTTCGCACCTCTCCAAAGGATTTTCCACTAGCACAAGTAGCACCAACAGCAACTCAAGCATTGGCAGATTTTTAACAAGCCAATACAAATGATGTTGCACATCTTAGAGGCCTTCCTCAACCCCGGATTCGATGGTCACCACTGGCGAAGGGGGAAATTAAAGTTAACTTCGACGAAGCTCAATTTAGAGATATGGGCAAAGCAGGTTTGGGAGTTGTTATTCGGAATAGCAGAGGACAAGCACTGGCTTCTCTATCAAAGCAAGCAAGTCTTCCTTCTCTCCAGACATAACAGAAGCAATGGCTGCTGCTAGAGCTATTTCTTTTGCATAGGGGCTTGGCTTCACTTCATTCATATTAAAGGGGGACTCTGTAAATATTATTAAAACTCTGAAGTCCAAGGAGGCATCACTATCCTCCTTTGGTCATATTCTCAGCTTAGCAAGATCCATGATGGCAAATAGCAATATTAGGTTCTCTCATGTTGGTCGAATGGGTAATATGGTAGCACATAACCTAGCTCAACATGCTACACATGTTAGAGGTTTCTTGGTATGGACGGAGAATGTCCCTCCACACCTTTCTCATGTATTCTGTGCCGATTATGGCTAATTTGTTTTTTTTCTTAATAAAGTTCAAGTTCTTGATTCTCAAAAAAAAAAAAAAAAAAAATTCCTTGAGAGTTTTGTTCTATCCCAGCATATACTGCGATTGCATATTTCTTTTATTTGTGTATCTTTCACATGCATTGTACAGATTATTGGTTAGTGTTAAATTTATGGACAAATTCATATAAATAAGGTGACATAACAATATTATAGTCACTTTTGTTTTTTGAATAATATTATATTCACTTATTCATTTGGATATAAAAAATAAAACATTAATTCTGATAAAAAAAATTAATTTTTAACTTTATTGTAATAAATTTCTAATAAAATAAAAATTTCAGGAACCGTTCTCTAATTTCAAAAGACAAGTCACAATTTTTCAGTAGTCTACTAGCGAACAAATCTAACATATATTTCATTTTCATTAAGAGCTTAGTTATATAATTTAGGCCTAACCATTAATATTTAAAATTATGAACTCATAAGATTCTATTGAAAATGTTAGGGCCAAAAAAAAATTCTATTTAAAATTTGAAATTGAATCCAAATTATTCAAGATATTTTTCTTGAATATGTCTTTCCGTTCAAAAAAGTGTTATTGATTTCATCTATGTATCCTGACTCACGACATTTTGAATCAATCATAGCTAGGATTAAGAGTTGTAGAATTTATCATAATCACTGGTTTTTCATTAAAATTCATGATAGTCATACCCAATTCTGAAACTTTTTTTTTTTTGATATAGACCAATTCTGAAACTTTGATAACGAGTATAATGTATGTCAGTTTTGACTTCCTGGCGTGAATTAAAACCCCATCCAAACAAACATGTAAAAATTCCCAATATCCCAATTGTCTTCTACACATGGGTGTGACTCTATTGAATACAAATTAAAAGAATAGAAGGCTTAGGATCACAAATTATTTCATAATTTTTTTGCCCAATTTTTTTACGTGACAAATTATGAGTAGTTATTCATTATTTACACATAAAATCTACTATTTTTTCCTTCACTAATCACATTCTGTCATGTTAAATATAGGACAAAATGGGCAAATGCCCTTTTCATGTAAACAAAACAGTATTTTGTCCTCTTTTCCAAACTATTCAGGGAAATACCCCTCTTTTGAAACTCGATTTTCTCAAAATCGAGTTAAAAAAAAAAATTGGAGCCCTATAGTGGCGTTTTAAGAAGTCTATAATGACGTTTTCAAGACATATAATGACATTTTGTAACTCGACCTCTATGAAGTCGAGTTATAAACAATTTTTTTCATTTTTTTTGCATATAACTCGACTTCCTAGAGGTCGAGTTACAAAACGTCACTATATGTCCTGAAAATGTCACTATAGACTTCTTAAAAACGCCATTATAGGACTTAATTCGATTTTTAGAAAATCGATTTTCAAAAGAGGAACATTTTCCTAATTAGTTTGAAAAATAGGACAAAATGCAGTTTTGTTTGCGTGAAAAGGACATAGGCCAATTTTGTCCGTTATATATATGATAGGAAGTTGTGAAAAAGGTTATAAAAATTTTTGTAATCGTAAACTTTTTTTTTTTTTTTTTTAAGGAAATTAGAAATTCACCGTGACGAAGCTTCCTTTGATTTTCTTCGCTAACAGAAGGCAAACCCCATCATAGAAAATACATTTACTGCCTAGTGATCATAGCCGACCATGCCCTACCATGTTAGCACAACAAGAAGAGGCAACATCCTCTAATTACTACACACGAAACTCCCACGAAGTTGAAGCACGTAGACTCATTCTTGCCACACTTGGCACTCCATTAGATATCTCTGTGTTATGTCAATGTTTTTCTTATTAAACAAAACTAACTAGGTTGCTAAGCTAAAAGAGGGCAAAACAGTAAAACAGTCTTACGTGGGTCCATGGAATTCTTCCACGTAGAAAAAAAGTAGCCGTGTGGCATAACTATAGACATCTATTTGATTTATAATTCTTTTTTTCCTAGTGGGGGCCACGTTTCACCCTATTGTTTTTAGGACTGATTCTTGCCACTTGGCAAAAAAGGGTTCACTTTTCTAGTTTTGTTAGTTGAACGAAAAGTGTAGGAAGTAGGACCTATCAATTAAATTAAGAACTTTTTTTTGGGTATTTTCAGTATAAGAACTTTTTTTTGGGTCATGCAATAAATTAAAGATTAAGAAATATGATAAAATATTGAATATGATAATGTTTAATGACTATGGAATAAAACCAACCATTTCACTTTGGATAATTATTTGGACTTTGCACTAAAACTTTATAAGATAATGTTTTGGAAATTTGGAGTTATTAAATGCTACGTTATCAAATACGATATTTGTTGTGGGCCTTTTTGAGATGCTGGGCTGGGCTGCTTGCTGTTACACTAAAGCCCAAGTATTTTGGGTTAGGATCGGTCCAATTGCAACTTATCTTAGTCTGGTTTGTGCACAAACTATGCTTCTTCTTGCTGAAACTTTGGTTACATGTCCATGGTAGGCATAGCTGTCACAACAAAGATATGGCGTGCAAAAGAAAAAAAAAAAAAAAAAAGTAATATGTTTGCTGGTAGACAAAGTAAAGTAAAGGATCTTTAATTAAAATGAAGAATGGGATAGCAGGAGACACATCGTAAATGGAATGGCAGAAATAGAAAGGAAATAATAATAATTGCATCAAAGAAGGAAAAGATTAGTCTGCCATATTAAGTCACGTTATGGAACTAAGACCAAGGAGGGAACCACTTCCTCAATTTAATTAATCTCTCAGGAAGATCTTGCCGTAGAAATTATTCACTTTGAGGGAACATACCTGAATGGCTTATGTCCAAAAGAATCATTTCCTCTCAACAGAGAGTAGGCTTTTAGAGGGAGAGAATGGATTAGCCTACTAGTGCATGTCTACCATTCTATACTTTTTTTTTTTTTTTTCTAATTCTTATTTTTCTTTTCTTTTCTTAGTATTCACTCGTGTAGTGTTATGGTGATGGTGATAGTGATGCTGTGATTCTTTTCTAATGATTGTCAATGTTCCCATTAATGTTACTGTGCACGACAAGGATCCTTTATATACTGCCTTCTGTGACTTTTTTTTACCATTTTAGTTTTTAACTACTTTTGTTTGGATTAGGTTGTCTTTCTCGACTACCCACTGGTTTGTTAGCTGCCCAGCCATCACCACTTATCTATGCTGGCTGTGCCACTACCCATTACCAAACAAAGAAAGCTCTTTTGTTTGCTTGTTCATCGTAGCATTCTTATCCTCCATGGTATGGGTATTCTCTCTTGTTATCCCTCATGGCATGCACCTAGTGGTTCCAGCTCATCTTCTCTCTTTTGGGTGGTATGTCATCCTAGCAAGACATTTCTCCCAAAAGAGTTTGAGCGGGAACCTCAGAATAGGTTTTTCCCTTCTCCCCACTGCCAGAACATACCCTCTCTTACCTCTGACTCATGACCTACCACCCCTGTATTGGCTAGGTACAGATTGGTAGTGTCTGGGTTTTGTGCGTGCTTCACTTCTATGTATGTCCAAAGCTTGTTTGCTGCTCATGCGTTCGCCGTGGACTAGAGGTTCATTTGTACGTTCTGCCACTCATTTTTGACCTTTTATGGCGTGAACTGTCTTCTGATTTTCCATTCTTTATTGGCTTGCTCCTTTTAAAGGTTGAGCCTTGCCTGATTATGGGTTTTCCCTTCTTGAGCCCATGCTTTATTCCTTCCGTAGTCTTGTTGTCATTTTTATCATACCACTCTACTATTCTTGTCATGGTGTTATTTGACTCGTGCTTGCTTGGCCTCTTTCAGGCCTGCTGTATATTCTTCTCTCCATTGGTCACAATGTCTCAATTTAGCCATTGGGCTTATACTCATACTACTTTTGGGCTTTCTTGACTCATTACATTGTTTGTGGGCTCATTTGGCCCATTTCTTTCTCCTTAAGCATTCTTGGCCCATTTGCTTTCCTTGGGCATCCTCGGCTTATTTTCTAATTTTGCATTCTCATGGGTTTTTACTAATTCTTTTGGGCTTTCCTGGCCCAATTACTTTATCCTTCGTCCTTGGGACTCATAGACTTTCCGTCAACTCCTTACTTTCTTGCTTTATTACTTCGAGTCTGCTGTGACTCATTCTTACTTTTCTACATCACATAATGCCAATGAGTTTACTACTTCCTTCTTTGGGCTCCTCTAGGCCCATTCGCTTTCCTCAAGGCCCATTTATTTATTTTATGTGCCTATGATTCATTATTTCTGTCATTCGGGCTTAATGTTCTCTTTTCTTTTTTTTTTCTTTTTCTTTTTATCAATCTACTAATAACTCTTTTCTGCCCATATTGTTGGGCTTCTTCTTACTGCTGGGCTTTTCAAAATGAGCATCAACAATAATTTAGTTTTACATAATTATGTGTGAGTAGAATGATTGGTTAAGCAGTGAAATCCTACATTGAATATTAATGAAAAGAATAAATGGTTAATATAAAATAGTTGAGCTCATACCCAATTACTCATTAGGCTTAAACCTTTTGGGTCAAGTGATTTATCTGGGGTTTGATTTACTTCCAGTACTTTTTTAACTGAAATCTCCTTTTGTTTTAATAAGAAAATGTCATATCACCTACTAACTAAATAAAAGTGAAAATTAAAATTCACTATCACTTATTATTGTTATAGGGTTAGGTGGGTTTTCAATACAGATTTGGGAAAAGTTATTTTATAAAAGAGTTGTTTTAAAATATTTTAATATGATTTATTAGGAAAATAAAGAAAAGAGTTATTTTATAATATTTTAATATGATTTATTAGGAAAATAAAGAATGAGACATAGAATGTGTTGTAAAAGTAAATATATAAAATAAATAAAATGGTTTTTGATAATGCAAAATGCATATTTTTATGCATAAACCAATAAAAATGCTCTAAAACAAAGCTAACAAAACAGTGTTAAGTGGGCCCATGAGACCTTACTTCTTCCAAGTGGAAGATAAATAGTCATTTGGCATAAGTGCATAACCATTGGCCGATAGTCATCTAGATTTAGAATTCCGTTTCCTCGTGGGGGCTACGTTTCAGCATATTATTTAGAAAACTTTAATCTTGCCACTTGGCAAAAAGGGTGCTCTTTTCTAGTTTTGTTAGTTGGACTAAAACGGTAAACGACCATTTTCGCTTTGGATAATGTTTTAGACTTTGTACTAAAATTTTAAGATAATGTTTAGATATTCGGACTAAAACCGACCTTAACGCGCATTAAAATGGTTTAATTTGACAAGGTCGGACATGCATTTGCTGACATAAAAAAATTAACAAAGTTCCCATAAAAATAAAAATTAAAAATTAACAAAGAAAGGAGAGAGAGAGAGAGAGAGAGAGAATTAACAACTTATATACACCAAAATATTTGTTCTTATATAAATTGAAAATATGAACAAAGAAAACAAAGCAAAAGTAAGACCAATGGTCCTGAAACTCCTGACATAATAATAGGAGTGTAAGTCTTCGACTTAAAACAGAAGACCATAACAAATTGAAAATTGGTAACATATGTAATAGGAAAGTCTTCAACTTAAAACAGAAGACAATTCCAAACCATACAAATAAAAACCAATCCTGAACCCATACTTAATTGTAGTCCTACACAACACAAGCTTCATTTCCTTTGAACTTAAAACAAGCACTAAGCAGCAGATGGGGCATTAATGTAGTGACCAACAGTCTCGGACACTGCTGTCAAGAATCGCTTCAAGCCATTTTTCTTAAAACCAGCTTTAGCCTGTACAGAAGCCAATGTGTTCTTGTAGTCCAATGACTCATCATTATATATGTCCCACCATTTCTTCACTAGCAACTTGATGTCTTCCCTGTCCATGTTCTCTTCCTCACCAGTGTACCTCCATGGCTTAGAGCCCTGTAAACCAATCAAAGACATCATTAGTATTACATATCAAAAAACAAATTGAAATTTATTAAAATTTGAAATTGTTACTATAAACAAAGCGGATACTTACAGCAGCACAGTAGTGAACAACTTTTACTTTGTCAAAGTCAATATTCTTTGGATGACGCCATAACATAGCAAGCACAAGATTGTAAACTGGAGAGATTGGCTTGTAAATATCCTTGAAGAACATGTTCAAAAAGTCCTAAAAGAATCACAAATTATTTTAGTAAGGTACTATATATTACTAGCATTCGCCTTGAAAAAGAAAAAAGAAGAAGAATAAAAGTCATAGATTTATATGCTTCAAAATCAATGAAGCACATCCACAACTTAATAGTCCAATAGCTAGAAAGTAGCTTGAAATGAATCTATCAAATCAAGCCACATGACCTCCAAAATGGGTCATTCACAAACAAGCAATTAATGTGACAATTTAATGTGAAAATTGAGATTTACCTGCTCAGCAAAAGTTGTAGGAGAGGTAACTTTAAGGGTCTCAAGTAGATCATGGTATGTGGATAGATTAGGCTCATACACAAAGAATCCAGCATTGAAATAGAGGGGTGGCTTTGGGCCAAGCTCAGAAGGCCAGTTGACTTTGTCAGGGCACTGCTGACAATAGCCAATCTTGTGTTGTGTAGTGTTGCTCCATGTCTTCTCACAAAAGCAGTCCATTACAGCATAGAACTGATTGTCTGGTAAGTCGAAGAGGTGGTCAATGTTTTCAAACACTTGAATGTCTCCATCTAGGTAAATCATCTTGCTGTACTCCACAAACTGCACACGAAGAATTGGAGTTTAAGTACTTTTATTTAAAAAACTGCTGAAATCATGCAATTGGGTACCAAAAAAATCCTAATAAATCATATAATTGAATAAAAAAAGATTATATTTTATAGCTTATAAAAATTAGAAGTTTCTTTGTCATTATATTTCCCTTGTCAATATTGTACATCAATTAAGTATAAAAATTTAATAAAAATAGGACAGATGCATATATTTGCAACCGAACAGACCCTTGACACGAAACTACAAAAATACCCTCACATGCATATATTTTTGACATAACACGTCAGAAGCCCACAACCACAACACGGTTTCAAAAACAAACATCTTATGATCACTCACAGAAAGCGGAAACTACGTGTAAGTAGTCACACATGCAAGCAAAGAATAGTAACATCATCTAATATACATACCTCCCAAATACGAAGCTTGGAGTAGTTGATGACATAGTAGGCCATGGCGAACTGGGTTTGGTTCTCAGGTGGGTACACAGGCTCAATCTCCCTCACTATGCACCCTTGTGAAACTAATATTTCACGGTGGTCCTCTGGGACATCAGGCAAAATAGCTACCACTAGAGGGTACTTGGTCTTGACCTTTCTCAGGCCCTTGGCTAAGCCAACCACACCTTTCACATAGTCACCGTTACCAGCCAAAAAAGTGACATAGGCCTTGCTAGGCATTCTAACGGGTTCGGTGGTAACAGTGGTGGTGGTGATGTTAGGAGCCATTTGAAGTGGGTTTTGAAAGAAAGTGAGAACTGAACAAAGGTTTGAGTGCTTGTGACTTGGTTTGAGAAGGATTTAGAGTGTTTGGCTAGAAAGAAAATGGGTTTCTCTGGGAAAAGTAGAAGAAGGGTGTATGTTTAAGGATTGTAAAGGTTGAGAAAGAAATGGGTTTTTAAGTGTTTTTGGTTTGGATGAGAGTAGGAGAGGAAATTTGTGTTTGCTTGAGAAGAAAAGTGTGAACTCTGACTCTCTGAGTCTGAATGGTTTTTTGTGATGGACTTGGAAGTGGTACCGGGGGTGATTATATAGAGTTTGGGATTGATTTGATTATGGTAAAATATTGGGATTAATTGGTAATTAATAAAAAAATCTTTGTCGGTATGGAAAGAAAATTAAGCTAGATGTGGGTCCGATTGGTCCCACTTTTTGCCAAGACCGTTTCGATAAGAACTAACAAGGAATCACCGGCACCTATTTTCAAAACAACGACGTAACTAGGAGTAATGACTAATTCATGGTATCTTTGACCTCAAAATTTACTGTATGCGTTACTCAATCCCAGTAAAATGGGACTCCTACGTGTGAAATCGACCTAAATCTGACGGTTATAAAGAGGCTTCATGAATTGGACGGTGCACGAAATGTAGGGATAATAAATAATATATACTAGTCTCATGCACTTTGCGTGTGCGGTAATCCTTTTTTATTTTTGTGTTTTTGATATAACGTGGAAGCGGTTAATTTTTGTTTTTGATAGAAACTACCTGTAATTTTTTTAATTTTTAAGTTATAAGAATGTGAGGTAGTGGAAGTAGGAAGGAACTTTTTAATAGGAATTTCTTTTTCATATAGACGTAAGGGACGTGGGGTAATTTTTCTTTTAGAGAAATTTTTTTTAATTTTTTGTCGATTTATTATTTTAACTCCATGAAATAATGATAAGTTAATTAAATTAGGAGTATTTTTTTTTATAGTAAAAAAAGATAATAACTAACTTTTTTTTTTTTTTTTTTGAAGCAGAAACATATCATTTAATTAATCAAAAAAATTAGCATCTTGAAACAAAGCAACCCTAACTATTGGAGGAACATCTTCCATCCAAAACAAATCTTGACTAATGTTTTTAGCAAATTGAGCTAACTCATGAGCAACTCTATTCCCCCCTCGCCTAGTACATTCAATCCTTACCCATTGCAAGTTCCTAACCAAGTGGTGAATATCACCAATTACATTCCCAAGCAAAGAATAGTCCTCCTGCATATCCGAAACAGCTTTCATGACAGAAGAATTATCCCCTTCAATAACAAGTTCAGAAAAGCCAGCATCAATGGCAAATTCAATAGCCTTCCGACAAGCAAGAAACTCAGCCTCCTCGCTACAAGATACCTCAGGACCCTTTGCAGCCATAGCTGCCATAACCTCACCTTTTTCATTTCGGATCACTGCACCAAATCTTGACTTGTTAAGAGCTGAAAACAGAGCTGCATCAAAATTAAGCTTGAATAGAGAGGGAGGAGGGGGCTGCCAGGTGTCCCGAAAAGATTGCCCTCCATGTGCAGGTCCCATTAGTAAAGATGCAGTCCGAAACTCTTCAAGAAATTCTATTGCTCGATTATTTAACCAGCGTGGATCATGAAACTTACCACCATGCACAACCCGATTTCTTTGATTCCAAATCAGCCATGCTTGAACAAGCACAACCTCCATATCATGAGATTCTACCCGCTCCAGTAAGTATTCCATTAACTGAAGCATATCCACCATACCTGACTCACCTTTCTGCAGAATTTTTAAGCTACCAGCCCATACATCTCTAGCCGCACCACAATCCCAAAGCGCATGGACAACTGATTCCGGAAACCTCAAGCAAATTGGGCACATTGCATCTGTAATAATTTTTTTCTTAGACAGATTCAATTTTGTTGGTAAGATTTCATTACAAGCTCTCCACCCAAACACCTTTATTTTGTTAGGAATTTTGAGCTTCCAAATTGCAGACCAAATCTCCTTTCCAGCACAACCACGAGAACTCTCAGCTACCCTTCCTTCTCTCAACACTTCCCTAGCCACCTTGTAAGCGGACTTGACAGTAAAAAACCCCTTCCTTTGGTGCATCCAGATCATACAATCCTCCACATGTCTTCGGCTAAGCTGTACTCTACAAATAGCTTTGGCATCTTCTTGTTCAAACATATTCATGATAAAATCAGCCCTCCATGCATGCAAGTCTTGGTTAATTAATTCAGCAACAGTTGCCTCACAAACTTCCTCATTTACTAGATTTAGAGGTGCATTTGTTGGATGATTTGGAATCCATTTATCTCCTAAAATTCGAATTGAGTGGCCATTCCCAACTCTCCAACAACATCCTGACTTCAAAATAGGAAAAGTAGCCACAATACTCCTCCAAATAAACGAGCAATTTGGTGACTCCTTAGCATCAAAGAGAGAAGTTCTTGGAAAATATCTAGCTTTGAGGCACTGAAACACCAAAGAATTATTATCATGCAGCAACCTCCATCCTTGTTTAGCTAACATTGCTAAATTAAAGGCCCTTAGATCCCTAAAACCCATTCCTCCCTCCCTCTTAGAAAGTGTCAATTTTTCCCACCTCTGCCAATGAATTTTTCTCTCATTCCCCACCTGTCCCCACCAAAACTTAGCACACATTGAATCTAACTCATCACAAAGTTTGAAAGGGAGTTGGAAGACGCTCATAGTATAAGTAGGAATAGACTGAACAACTGCTTTGATCAATATTTCCTTACCAGCCTTAGACAACAACTTCCCTTTCCATCCCTGCAATTTTTTCCAAATCCTATCCTTCAAGTAGGAGAATGTATGATACTTTGTTCTCCCTATCAAGGTAGGCAGCCCTAAATAAGACTCAAATCGGTTCACTTCTTGCACACCCAAAGTCCTCAAAATGCCATGCTTCTGATTGGCTGAAGTATTGCTGCTAAAAAAGACCGATGACTTCTCCAAGTTTATGCATTGGCCTGATGCATTAGCATATGTCTGAAGCATCTCAGAAACAATCTCCACTTCATTTTGCGTTGCCCTACAGAACAAAAGGGAATCATCTGCAAACAATAAGTTAGAAATTTTCGGTGCTCCTCTGCAAATGGAAGCGCCGTGAATTTTGCCATCAGATTCTGCTTTTGCCAACAAAGATGTAAATCCCTCTGCACATAATAGAAATAAATACGGAGAGAGAGGGTCTCCCTGGCGGATTCCCCTAGATGGGGTCACATTCCCATAAGGCTTTCCATTAATTAGAATAGAGAATGAAGTAGTGGTAACACATGTCATCACTCTCTCAATCCATTTATCTGGAAAGCCCAACTTCTGCATAATGCTCTGTAAAAATAGCCATTCCACTCGATCATATGCTTTGCTGACATCCAGCTTCAAAGCCAAAGTACCTGTTTTACCCTTCTTCCTGACATGCATGGAATGCAATGCCTCATATGCCACAATAACATTATCTGTAATAAGTCTACCTGGCACAAAAGCACTCTGAGTGGGAGAAATAATATCAGGAAGTACTTGTTTCAGTCTATTGGCAAGGACTTTAGAAATAACCTTATAAATGACATTACAAAGGCTAATAAGTCTAAATTCTGCCATTTTCTCAAGGTTCTTCACTTTAGGGATAAGCACAATATTGGTATGATTTAAATCCGGTAACATAACTCCATTATTCAAAAAATCTAACACCGCATTCACAACATCATCCCCTACAATATGCCAGAATTTTTGATAAAATAAGGCATTCATACCATCAGGGCCAGGCGCCTTTGTTGGTCCCATCTGAAACACAGCTTCCTTGATTTCATCAGCAGTAAAATCCCTGGAAAGCATCTCCTGCATGTCTGTGGTTACTTTGGCTGAAACTGTATTTAAACACTCCTCCATTTGATGACATGATCCTGCAGAAAAAAGGTTATTAAAATAATCAATTGCAACTCGGGCTATATCCTCCACCTCTTCCACCCATTGCTCCTGTGAGTTCATGATACCCTTTATATAATTCTGTCATCTCCGTTGTGATGCTTTAGAGTGGAAAAATTTAGTATTTCTATCCCCATGTTTCAACCAAGCAACCCGAGATCTTTGTGCCCAATAAATCTCCTGTTTCAACAAGAGATCATCCAACTTGTTAGGTTCTAAGGATTAGGATCTAATGTATTAAAACTTCAATTTGTATGTTGGCAAACCATGATCAAAACAATGTTTAGTCTTGTGTTAGACTTGCTCAAAGTATGGGATATAATGTAAAGTTAGAATCGAGTTTTTATGCAGAATTACTGTTCACTTTCTGCTAGACTCGATCGATCGAAAATTAGGCTCGATCGATCGAAAATCGGGCAGATCGTTTTTCTGCAGAATTTTCCAACTCAGCCCTAGTCCATTTAATGTATAGGGTTTTATGTTTTGCCCTAAGTATATAAGGGAAAACCCTAGCCACGTTTTTAAAGTTCTGAATGCGGTGTTTGTGAATCTCATTGTGAGATCTAGAGGTGTTTGCCTTCACATATACTTAGGGTTTACAAACTTGAGATTCATGTCAAGAGTTGTGTAGATCAATACAGTTGCAGAATCAAAAGAGCACAAAGATATACAAGCAAGTGCGCTTGTGGATTTGCTGAAGAATTCAAGAAAGAAGCAGTCCGTGGATCTCGGAGCTATCATGGAGTCATGGTAGTAAGTTTCCTACACTTGGGTAGCAATAAGATGTTAGTGGTCTAAGTCTTATTGTGTAAACTTCGATTCTTTCATAGTGGATTCAGTTTACCTTGAGGATAGCTAGGTCAAATCCTCCCCAGGTTTTTACCGGTGTGGTTTCCTGGGTCATCATATCTTTGTGTTATTTATTTTTCTGCTGCTTTGTTGTTTTTGCTTATTTGTGTTAACCTAGATTTAATTAAATTACCTAAGTTAATCACTTGGCTAATTCACTAGGTTAATCTGTTGGGTTTAAGGGGTCTAAACAAACTGACAAGTGGTATCAGAGCGGGTAGCTCTTTTGTTTTAGATCTTTTGATCTAAGAGTTGATCCTTGATCCCTGTTATCATGGATAATTTTAAATGTCTTACTGTTTTTGATTGTGATGATTTGAATAAAAATGACACTGTTGTTTCTATTGATTTTATTGATGCCTTTGAAACTCTTCGTAAGGAATTATCTAAGTATTTGAAAATTGCTAAGAAATTCAAGGAAGAGTTAAAATTGGCTAATCTTGGAAAAGAGGAATTGATTGTTAGATTAGATGAATCTAATAAAAAGAATGAATTTTTGAAAAATCAAATTTCCTCTCAAGATGAGAAGATGAAAAGCTTGGAACAAGAGTTAGTTGAATCTAAAGCTAAAATTGAAAATTTGACTGATACCAAGCCTGCTGTTGATAACAGAAGTGTTTCTGTTTCTCTTAAGCCTAAAGCTAAAAAAGTTTATATCCCTCCTTTTAAGAGGAATAATAAAGAAAAAGCTTATTTTGCTAGGTTAGATAAAGGTAAAAGTTCTGATGTTGAC
Source organism: Lithocarpus polystachyus (assembly GCA_033629205.1). Classification (NCBI taxonomy): domain Eukaryota; kingdom Viridiplantae; phylum Streptophyta; class Magnoliopsida; order Fagales; family Fagaceae; genus Lithocarpus; species Lithocarpus polystachyus. The sequence continues at coordinate 7,678,310 of CM066164.1, read as the reverse complement.
GCTGAAGTTTCTAAACTTAAGTCTAAACCTACTGTTAGAGAGCATAAGAAATTTGCTTTTGTGCCTACTTGTCACATTTGTGGTGTTGTTGGTCATATTAGACCAAATTGTTCTTTGTTGAGGCAAAAACCAAAATCTGAGACTAGATTTGCTGTTAGGAATACTGATATTCCTAAATTTGTTCCTGTTTGTCACTATTGTGGTGTCTCTGGTCACATTCGTCCAAATTGTCATAAATTGAAATTTAAGCATTCTGTGTTTCAGTCTAGGACATGTGATGATATTTCTCCTGCCATAAGTCCAAATAAATTGTTTCATATGCTTTTGAAAAATTTAAGCTTGTTGGCTTGTGAAAGGAAATTGCAGGATTTTAGTCTTTCTCAGAAGATTGGTGTAATCCCTCAAACACACTCTGCTTCACATGGATTTTCACCTACAAAGCCGAAGACTCGTGCTATATGGGTGAAAAAAGATTCTTTAAGGTGAGTGTTCTGACTTGTCCCTGTTTTAATTCTTTCAATTATTTGTGGACATGTTTTGTTTTTGTTTTTGGTTGTTTTGTTTTTTTTAGGTTATTAAAAAAAAAATCCAAAAACATTGAAAAATTTCAAAAAGACAAAAATATTTTATTTTGTGTCTAGTTTTATTTTTCTTGAGAATTACATGGATTATGATATCTCTCTCTTGATTTAGAACATGCTTGACATTGTGGAGAAACTTGAATAGTATGTGTTCTATAAGTGCTAAGTTATTTTTTGTTTTTTTGAGTATGTACTAGTTTGTACATGTACTCAAGGGTTAATTAAGAAATTTATATTTCTTGTTTGTGTACCCTCTATAGCTTAGTTCAACACTGTCATGCATTGCATTTGCATTTTTTTTAATAATCTAGCATAATGTATGTTTTTTTGTTTTTGGTCATAAAATTTTTTCAAAAACCAAAAATATTTTTATGTATTTTGTATTATATATCTTGGATTTATAATTAAGGTTAGCCATATTTATCTTTACATAACATGTTTATGTACTTTGTTTAGCTTAGATGAGCTTATTTCTATTGCACTTTACTAGCTGAAGTCTTTGTAATGCATGTTGTGTAGGAAGATGTTTATAGTTTTTGATCACTTTGTCTTGATCTTGAAGTCACATGCCTTTGATTGTTGAACTTGAACTTATTGAGAAAGGCATAAATAACCATCTCACCACTGTTTACTAGCCAATCATGAACACCTTAGTGCATATCATAAGATTTTGTGCTCGAGAAAGTGTAGCACATGCACAAAAGGAACATAAGGTGTAGCCTCCAACTAAAATTGGTGTGTACATTATTGGGCTATAATAATTTCACATAATTCATAAAAATGGTGTGTACATTATCCCGGTTATATTATTAAGTTTCTAATTAATTAATTTGAATATTAATTTTGAGTCAAATTAAGAAACTTACATGATTGCAGGCTTTTATTCTAGGAGATGTGAGAGTTATATGATGTAACTCTTTAGGTGATAGTCTCTTTCAAATTCTATGTGATGAATTTTGTAGACTTTGTGATTGATTACTATTCACATATCACCTCACATGTTTCTTAAGCTTTTGCTAGTTGCACACACTACACAAGTTACTCTTTGCTAAACTTTGTACATGTTATTGTGTGTGAGTTTGTTATGGCCATCCAAGATTATATGTTCCTTGATTTTGATACAAAATTTGTGTTTTAAGGACAAATTGATTGAAAATCTTAATTTTGGAAGATCTGGGCTGTATTCAAGTGTTTTTGAAAATCTTTTAGTCTCATACTCATGCATTTCATTCATAAAATATTGTGTTTTGAAGAGTTACTGCATTAAATTGCTCTGTTTTTCAAAAAATTGAGTTTTTCAGAATTTCGACCGATCGAAGCTGTTTTTCGACCGATCGAAATTGCGATAAAAATTTTTGGTTTGATTCTGTCTGACTCGATTGGTATTCGATCGATGCTCGATCAATCGAAACTGAAAAATTTTCAGTTTTTAGAGTTTTTGACCAAATTTTTTTTCTTGCATCATTTATGTTTAGGATTTACATGAATTGCATTGTTTTCTGTATCCATCTTGCAGTTTTGCAGTCATATCTCTCATTGTTTTCACACATACCATGCATACACTTTGCTAAATTGGGTACTCAACTTGAATTAAAAATTGATTGATTAATTTTTGAGTCCTTTGTACATTTTAGTATATGCTATTTTTTATGTGTGAACTGCAGAAAATAATTTTCTTAAGAGATATGATGGATAATAATATGCAAATATTTTCTCTACTTATGCAACTGGTTATGGGTCACACAGTGTCAAGTTTGCATTTATTGAAAGAGAGAATATTTTCCTTCATGTGTATCCTCAACTAATTTTTTTAGGTTTGTGTGTTTTTATTTATCACCACCTCCTAAATTTTTCTCAAAACTGTTTTTCCCAAAACTTGTTTTGTTTTTCCTATTTTTATAGGGGGAGAAAAGTTTTTTTTTTTAACCTTTGTTGTTCATAGGGGGAGTTGTTGCTCTTCATAGGAGGAGTTCTCTCTATTTTCTATAGAGCTAAATTGTTTGTATTCCCTTAATTCTCTATTTCCTCTTGTTCTCTGTTGAGTTGTTACTCTTTGTTTGAGTTGTATTTGTCAATACGTGACAAAAAGGGGGAGAAATAGATGATATGTGGGAATCCTGTTTGTCTTGTTTAGGGGGAGATGAAATTGTTTTTTTACAAAGGGGGGAAATATAAAAACTTCTTGATGTATCTAACTTAGGGGGAGAGTTAGAATTTCTTTTTTATATTCCTTGTTTCTTTCTTCCACACATGCGTTTATGTGTTTGTTAAGTGTTACAGGAATATACAAGTTGTTTTCAGTCGAGCTGCTGTCTACTTTGCAACTGTTAGATAGTAGTCTAGGTTGAATGGTTAAGTGGCTATTTATTTTGTAATGGGCTATTTCAATTTGTAAACTTTGAGCTTTTTGTTAAGTCTGTGTTTTGTCACGGATTGCTAAAGGGGGAGTTTGTTAGGTTCTAAGGATTAGGATCTAATGTATTAGAACTTCAATTTGTATGTTGGCAAACCATGATCAAAACAATGTTTAGTCTTGTGTTAGACTTGCTCAAAGTATGGGATTTAATGTGAAGTTGGAATCGAGTTTTTATGCAGAATTACTGTTCACTTTCTGCTAGACTCGATCAATCGAAAATTAGGCTCGATCGATCGAAAATCAGGCAGATCGTTTTTCTGCAGAATTTTCCAACTCAGCCCTAGTCTATTTAATGTATAGAGTTTTATGTTTTGCCCTAAGTATATAAGGGAAAACCCTAGCTACGTTTTTAGAGTTCTGAATATGGTGTTTGTGAATCTCATTGTGAGATCTAGAGGTGTTTGCCTTCACATACACTTAGGGTTTACAAACTTGAGATTCATGTCAAGCGTTGTGTAGATCAATACAGTTGCAGAATCAAAAGAGCACAAAGATATACAAGCAGGTGCGCTTGTGGATTTGCTGAAGAATTCAAGAAAGAAGCAATCCGTGGATCTCGGAGCTATCATGGGGTCATGGTAGTAAGTTTCCTACACTTGGGTAGCAATAAGATGTTAGTGGTCTAAGTCTTATTGTGTAAACTTCGATTCTTTCATAGTGGATTCAGTTTACCTTGAGGATAGCTAGGTCAAATCTTCCCCAGGTTTTTACCGGTATGGTTTCTTGGGTCATCATATCTTTGTGTTATTTATTTTTCCGCTGCTTTGTTGTTTTTGCTTATTTGTGTTAACCTAGATTTGATTAAATTACCTAAATTAATCACTTGGCTAATTCACTAGGTTAATCTGTTGGGTTTAAGGGGTCTAAACGAACTGACACAACTGTTTACTGATTGCCAAATACTCCACCTTACTTTCATTAGTAGTATCAGTTCTATTAATTCGATCAAGCCGATTCTGAAGGGATTTGATTTCTTTCTCCTCAGGTCTAGTCCTTGTGTCACCCCATGCCTTTAATTCATCACCACAGGCCCTAATTTTTTCATACACATCTGCCAAACCCAAAACCCCACTTCCTACCAAACTCCATGCTTGCTGAACCCGAGTTTCACAGTCATCCCACAACAACCAATTTTCTTCAAACTTAAAACCCCGATCAACCCGACGATGTTTCTGTCTGAATTTGTGAACCTGGATAGCAATAGGGAGATGGTCTGAAGCATGAGGAAGAAGGTGCACCACATTACTAACCTGAAATTTCTCAACCCACTCCTTTGTTGCCACAGCTCTATCAAGTCTTAATTTAGTATTTGCATCACCCGGTCTCTTGTTAGTCCAAGTAAAAGGATATCCTTTGTAACCAAGATCTTCTAATTCACAACTCTCCAAGGCCTCCCTAAATTCATTAATTTGGGAATTATCTGGCTGTCGTATGCTTTGTTTTTCTGAAGAATGGAGTATAGCGTTGAAGTCTCCAAAACATAACCATGGACCCTCCACAAAAGTCTTCAAGTGTTCCAGCAGTTTCCAAGACTTATGTTTTTGTTGTGTCACTGGCCAACCATAAAACCCTGTCATGAACCATACAAGACCATCTTCCTCAGTTACCTTAGCTAAAACATGGTTTGCAGTATAATTAATCACTTCTAATCTAATATCATCCTTCCATAAAAAAGCTAACCCTCCACCAGCATCTGGATGCTTGACAATTATTTTATTCTGAAAAGGTAAGTTACCGTACAGATTATTAAAACCTTCTGTTTCCAACCGTGTCTCCATAAGAAAACACACCATGGGAGCTTGTTCCCTCACTAATTTGCGAAGGCTACGACCTGTCCAAGGGTTCCCAAGCCCTTGGCAATTCCAACTTAAGATCCTCATCGCTCCCGGCAAGGGTGACTCTCCACCCCTGCCGATAAACTAGTTTCAACTACATCTCCATCTCCAATCTTTCCACGCTTAAATTCCCACAATCAGAATGGTCACACAACTCATCCTCCCTAGTAGAATCACTACTTCTTTTTCCTCGGATAGGCAGCTGCAAAGCTTTGGACAGACCTCCAAGCCCAAAATCCATTCGGTTAAATCTAGTCCAAGTGGATTTGGGCTTTACAGAGCTAGGCCCAACCATCTCCAACCTCTGATCCAGTCCTTTAGCGTCAACCCCATGCACTTCTTTCTTATTTTTACCCGTTGCCACCTCAATTAAATCTACCCCAGCTGGCTGCCCCGTCACTTCTCTCATTTGCTCCACATCAAGACCTACACAATTCGGACCTGATACCAGCCGTAAAGAATCCCTTTTTTGCACGTCATCTGTTCCTCCCAACTCCACGTTAACATCTTCCTGGAAAGTAGGTATTTCCCCTAAACTCTCGGACTCAACCTCAGCCTGTTTACTGGGAATTGTACCTTTCTCGCCTGCCATCGGAAAAATCCCTTGCATCGGACTGTCATTTGTAGACTCCCCTGACATTTAATAACTAACTTTTTGAATTCTCTTAATATAACCAATAGTTAATGTATTGGTAACATTAAAGATTTTATCTCTAGTCTATATATTAAGAGGATTCAAAAATAAAAAAGTTAGTTATGACTTCAAAAAATGTAAAAAATGCCTCTAATTTAATTAGATAATTTTTATTTCTAAAAAATAAAAAATAAGGTTAAAATTGTAATTCAACAAAATTCAAAAACAAAAAACTAGAAACATTTTTTTTTTAATTAGCACATACTCTCTATTTAAATATATCTTACACATGTTTGAAAAATTTTATTACTAAAAATTAGTACACACTAAACTTTGCAGTTGACTCCTTTTCAAAATGATAAATTTTAGTTTTTTAGAAATCTCTTCCCGTATAATCTCACTAACAATAGAAAAATTCAAACTAAAAATTATGATTTTAAACTAAAAAAAAAAAAAACTTTATTACACGTGCAGAACACATGTGATGAGGTTAGTATGTGTCTATATATATATATATATATATATATATATATATATATATATATATATATACACACATACATGTAATTATGACGAAAATGGTGGATACTTTATAAGATAATAACATTTCCAATTTGTCTTTTAAAGATAATAACATTTCCAATTTTAGTTTGCAAAAAAAAAAAAGAAACGGTGATTTTTAAGGTAAAAGTGATTTATGATAAGATTTCATATCAAATGAGATCCTTATATGATAAGGTTTCAATTTTTTATTTATTTATTTTTTGAGAGATAGATTCAACCTATGATAAGGTTGAATTAATTGAAACCCATGATAAGGTTTTATAACTAAAAGTTGAAACCATTGATAAGGTTAAAAAAAAAAAAAAACTCAACCGCCAAAAACTTTGTAATTATAGCATTCACAAAGGTTTAAATCTGATATTCATGTGTGAAGAGTCTTGTAATTTAATTAATTGAATGATATGTTCTGATATTTCCAATAAAGATATTTAAGGTTCAAATCTTTCTCCTCAGTTATCAAATCATAATAAAAAAATATATAAAAAAGGGTAAATTATAAGTTTGATCCTTAATCTTTACACCAAATGTCAATTTAGTTCCTAAAATTTTTAATATGTCAGTTTAGTCTCCAACATTTTGGTATTGTGTCAAAATAGTCTTTATCATTAAGTGATTGATGGAAAATGCTTACACGAATAACAATTAAAATAAAAAATTATTTTTATGCCAAATCAGATGACATGTGTACTACCATTTGGAATTTTTTTTAAAGAACAGTTTATGTTAAAATTGGGATCTCAAAACCAATTTATGTTAATAAATCACTGACTCAAATCTTTACTCGAGCCTTGTGAAAGACCGCAATTTTTTATGGACATCTATTTGGTTGCTGAGAAACTTGAGAAAAACAATGGGAACTACGGTCTTGAATATTTGTTTTGTGATTTTTCCATGTTTTCAAAAATTGAAGGTTTTCTTCTACTGTGCCTGAGATAACTGAGCTATAGATCTATAATATGATTGTGTTAGGTTTAGATTGAAGTAATATTGTTCGGTAAGTTTAATGATAGGGATAAATGTATGAAATAAATCTATTAATTATAATCATTTTTCATTGTTGGTTAACCAAACCCAACTCCCAAGTGTTCTACGCTCAAAAGGAGAAAATCAAGCCAAAGAAAGTGAAGCACAAAAGCTTCACTACAAATAAAGCGGTCTATAGCCGCGTTTGCAAAACGCAGCTATAGACCAAAAAAACACAGCGTTAGGCTATAGCCGCGTTTCTATAGCTGTGTTTACATACGCAGCATATATTGTGCAGCTATAGCCCCCTGCAGAACCTATAGCTGCGTTTCAAAAAGCGCAGCCACAGGACCACCCTATGGCTGCGTTTAAAGACTTTATGGCTGCGTTTTTACAGGTGAAAAAATGCCGGACCTGTAGCTGCGTTTTTTGCTGAAGCGCGGCTATAGGGTTGGTTTGGGCTGCGGCTAAAACACAGGTATAGGCCGATACCTGTAGCCACTTTCTTCAAACGCAGCTCCAGATCATCCTATAGCCGTGTTGTATAACGCAGCCCAAACTAGCTTTAGCCGCGTTGCGGAACCGCAGCTCAAACCGGACCTATAGCCGCGTTGTATAACCGCAGCCCAAACTAACTTATAGCTGCGTTCTAGGACTGCAGCCTAAACCGGACCTATAGCTGCGTTTTGCACCAAAAACGCAGCTATAGGTCCCTCATTTGTGGGTGAATAAAATGCAGCTATAGGGGGCATAAACGCGGCTATAGGGTGATCTATGGCTGCGTTTTTGGAAGCGCAGCTCGAGCCCCCGACGTTGGATTTTCCTGTAGCTGCGTTGTAATAAACGCAGCTATAGGGTTTTTTTTTTTTTTTTTTCCTTTTTTTTTTCTTCCTAAACATTCCTGCTCAAAACAATACATTCCTGCCAATTCAACCAGCAACCAATTCAGCAACCAATTCACCAACTTGCACACTCAGCAACCAATTCACATTTAACAATCTTGCCACGTTCATTACCAGAAAAAGTTCATTACCCAACCTTTTAACAATCAATACAAGTTCACTACCAAAAAAATTAATTTACATAAACAAATAATTATACAACTCCTTGAAATTCTAACCAAAACATCAACTCTACAAGCATCTAACAGTGTACAAGCTGAAAACCCAGCTCTAAGTTTGATTGCCAAAACCAACAAGAACCAACAAGTTATTCCAAAGCTTGAAGCTTTCTTGGTGACTCATAGTCTAATTGGAAAGCAATTGAGAGGTCCACATTCTTGGCCTTGATGCTTTAGAGTTCAGATGATCATAGGTCGCTTGTATGGGGTACAACAATTTTGAGATCCCAACTTTAACAAAATCTTTTTTGAAAAAATAAAAATTTATTCCAAGTAATAGTACACATGTCATCTAATGTGACATAACAATAATTTTTTATTTTGACCGTTAGCTATCTCAACATTTTCCATCTATCATTTAACGGCAGAAACCATTTTGACACAACATCAAAAAGTTAGGGACTAAATTAACGCATTTGAAACATTAGAGACCAAACTGACATTCAATATAAAGGTTAAGGAACAAACTTATAATTTACCCTAAAAAAAAAAAAAAAATCTTCTATTCATATGTTGTAAGTGAGATAAGAAGAAACAACAACAACAAAAAAAACATTAGTCTTAAATTTTAGGATTGGTTATAAATCTACAACAAATTAGTTAAGGTTGGTCACGTGTATTCTTTTCCTCCATTCTATTTAATTTGAATTCATACTCTCTTTCATTTTCTTAATTGACATATCTTTTTTTACTAATTCTACAGATGCTATTTTTTGTCTTCCTTTACCCATTTTTGTTTCCCACTTTTAAATCAACTCAATATTTCTTATTGATGCATTAGTCATTCTTCTTTAAACATGACCAAACCATCTCAAGCTACTTTATCTCATATTTTCATCGATAGAGACCAAGGGCGGCATTATACTATATTCAGGGTGTTCAAATGAACCCCTTGACTTCAGGAAAAAAAAATTATATATATAAAATATATATTTTTTGCTAGTTTAATACTTTAATTTATTCTTAAAAATATTTTTGCACACCCTGACTTAAATTTTGCACACCCTTATTACAAGTATTTCCGACTCTAGTAAAGTGTAAGTGTCACTCTTTTTTATAAATTTATATTATATGTGTAAGTGTGTCTATTATTGATTGTATACATTACTTTTATTATAATGTTATTTGTGTGAATTATGATGTGTGTGGATATTTGTGTGTACAATATAAATATAATATAATTTAATAATTAGAAAATAGAGATGGTTTGTTGCATGTGTGTGTGTTGTTATCATATTATAATAACTTTTTGCTATAAATTTAGTAAAATTCAAGAAAAAAAATTGTAAAGTTAGTGATTGTCCAAGCATTATTTGGTTAAGTAGACACATAATGTATAATTTTATGTATGAATGAGTGTGGTTGTGTGCGTCAATAATTAATACAAAGCTAATGAGTTTAGTTTAGTCATTTAGTTTAAAATATTTTTATAAAAACAATAACAAATAGATAATAACAATTGCATAAAAATAAAAATGTTAGATAAACTTAACAAAATAAAATGATCATAGGCTCCTAGATATTCACATTGGCAATTGATACTCGTAATGAACTATCATATAACAATTCAAAATTTGAAAACTTGTAGACGAAATTTGTAAAACTTCATGTATTATTATTATTTTTTTTTTTTTTTGTCGATAACTTGATATAGTTAAATTCTTTTTTTATTAAAATTTTTTTAATGACGCCCTTCAAAGAAAAATTTTTAGAGTCGCCACTGATAAAGACCACTCATATCTTTAAGTAAATATCTTCATTTCGATATTATCTTTTCGTGTATTTTCATTTATCCATCTTAAAGTTCATATTTCATTTACAATTATTTTATAAATATGTTGCTTCTTAACAGCCCAACATTCAATACTATAAAGTTGGTCTTATAGTAGTTATTAAAAAGGTTATCAAAATAACTTTTCTATCGCTCTTTAATATATAACATTCTTTTACCAATACACTTTAAACTTCATCTTTAATTCCATTCAAGTGTATTTTGACTTTTCTAGTGGAAAGAGATTGTGTACACTATTAGGTTTTTACTATCATCTTGTTAAAAATTGATTTCATGTAATTATAATAAGTATAATATTTGGTATCTATTACTTACACTCCATGTCTATATGTAATCTATAATATATATAAAATCAAAGTCTTTAAACTTTTTTGTAGACTTGGTTTCAAAAAATAATTTTGTAGACTTCTTTTAATATACAAACACATTCATAATAAATGTCTATTAATATTCACTACAATTATCAAATTATATATTAAAAAAAAGATAAAACATGAACCACACAAATGAGCATCTGAAGAGAGAGAGAGAGAGAGAGAGTCTCCTCAACTTGGCTTCGTTGAGCCTCTCTTCACCTTGTCAAAGGGCATTCTCTATGCCTCTTATGGGGTTTTTTTTCAACCCTTTGTGGCAATGTTTTTCTTCCCCTACATAGGCCACCCATCATATTAGCCTCTATAAGGTGGTTTCAATCCAAATTTACATTGAATCGGTTTAGATTTAAACTCCTTCACACCAAAAAGTTTGGATCTCAAGGCTAGATTTTTAGTACTAGATGGATTCCTACTCATGGATACCAAGCATCTATGTTTCACGACAGAGTGGGTTTTCTCTTACAATTTTCCCTTAGTTGCTTTGTTGGCTTTAAGGTGGATAATTAGATAGCTTTTTTTTGTTTTCTTTTTTCTTTTTGGTCACTCAATTTATATTTATTCTTCTATTGATTTTGATAAAGTTTTCTTGTATTTATATTCTAGTGTATATAAATTTTCCGTGAGAGTTTTGTTCTATCCCAGCATATGCTACAAATGTATATTTCTTTAACTTGTATATCTTTCACATGTATTATACGAGTTACTGGCCAGTGTTAAATTTATGGACAAATTCAAATAATTAGGGTGACATAACAATATTATAGTCACTTTTTTTTTTTTTGAATAATATCATATTCACTTATTTACTTGGATATAAAAATAAAACATTAATTTTGATTAAAAAAATTAAGTTCTAACTATTTTGTAATAAATTTCTAATAAACTAAAAATTTCAAGAACCCTACTCTAATTTCAAAAGACAAGTCACAATTTTTCAATAGCTTACTAGTGAACAAATCTAATGTCTATTTCATTTTCTTTAAAAGCTTAGTTATATAATTTAGACCTAACCATTAATATTTAATCAGTAGCCAATCAATCCATGGAAACTATGAAAATTGTGAATGCATAAGATTCTATTGAAAATGTTAGGGAAAAAAAAAAGAGATTCTATTTAAAATTTAAAATTGAATCCCAATTATTCAAGATATTTTTCTTGAATATGTCTTTCCGTTCGAAAGTGTTATTGCTTTCATCTATATATGCCGAGTCATGACCATTTGAATCAATCATAACTAGAATTAAGAGTTGTAGAATTTATATCATAATCATTGGTTTTTCATTAAAATTCATGATAGTCATACCCAATTCTCAAACTTTGATAACTAGCATAATATATGCCAGTTTTGAGTCTTTTGACTTCCTAATGTGAATTAAAACCTCATCTAAACAAACAAGTAACAAACTAACAATTCCCAAGATCTTAATTGTCTTTCTACATGCACGTGGGTGCGACTCTATGGATATAAATTTAAAAGAAAAGAGGCCTAAAATTACAAATTATTTCACGACTTTTTTATTATAACTATAATATAATAATTACTTACACATGAATTTACTTTTTTTTTCACTAATTACACTCTGTCACATTTTTGATAAGAGAAATACTACGTCCACAATATTTTCACAACAAATCATAGTTAGCAGGTTGTTATTTGCTGTTACTAGTAGGTAAGAAAATAATTTCAGTATTGGATTTAAATTTAAAATCTGTAACAACCTGTCAACTAGAATTTATTATAAAAATATTATGAAAAATATTGTAAACGTAGCAGTTCTCTTCACTAAAAGAGGAAGTTGTGAAATATTTTATAATTTAGATTTATTTAGAAAGAAAATTAGAAATCCAACGTCACGAAGCTTCCTTTGATTTTCTTCACTGTCAAAAGGCAAACCCATAGAAAATGCATTTACTGCCTAGTGATTTAGCCCACGATGGCCCACCATGTTAGCAACAACAAGAAGACGCAACATCCTCTAATTACGACACACGAAACTCCCATGAAGTTGAAGCACGTAGACTCATTCTCATTCTTGCAACACAGGGCACCCCCGTAGATATCTCTGTGTCATGTCAATGTTTTTCTTATTAAACAAAGCAAACTTGGGTACTAAGTTAAAGGAGGGCAAAACAGTAAAACAATCTTAAGTGGGTCCATGCAATTCTTCCACGTAGAAAATAAATAGCTATGAGCGTAACTTTGGACATCTATTTGATTTATAATTCTTTTTTTCCTAGTGGGGGCCCCGTGTCACCATATTATTAGAGGACTGATTCTTGCCACTTGGCAAAAAGGGTTCACATTTCTAGTTTTGTTAGTGGTCGAAAAGTCTAGGACCTATCAAATATTAAATTAAGAACTTTTTTTGGGTCATGCAATAAATTAAAGATTACGAAATTTGATAAAATATTGAATATGATAATGTTTTATGACTATGGACTGAAACCGACAACTTCACTTTGGATAATATTTTGGACTTTGTACTAAAACTTTTTAAGATAATGATTTGAAAAGTCTAGGACCTATCAAATATTAAATTAAGAACTTTTTTGGGTCATGCAATAAATTAAAGATTACGAAATTTGATAAAATATTGAATATGATAATGCTTTATGACTATGGACTAAAGCGACCATTTCACTTTGGATAATGTTTTGGACTTTGTACTAAAACTTTTTAAGATAATGCTTGGAAAATTTGGACTAAAACCGATCCTAACGTGCATTAAAACGTATGTAATTTGACTAGGGACTACGTTAATGAGAATATTCCATCATATTCTTGGTGGGATTCTTTGATTCTTTCTCCAATTGGAGAATCTTCTATTCCTTGAAACATGGATGACTTTTATTAATATTTCTTTTTTATTTTTTTGAGTAAATTGTGGGCATTAAAAAGTCAAAAGAAGTGCTATGTTGATCCTATTTTCGTAACTTTTACAACAAATTATAAATGATAAGTTGTTATTGGTTTTAATTTAAACCTAGAGTCCGTTTGAGAATAGCTTATTTAGCTGAAACTAATTGCCCATAAATATACCAAAAAGTGCAATAGACCCATAAATAGTAGCATAAATAAGATACATAGTAAAAAAGCTGGTTTTTTAAGCCAATAGCTAACACAACCCTAATACTAAAATTACTTTTTTGTGTATCAATAATAATTATAATAGTCTGCTAGTTAGGGGTGTCAATGTTCGACTCAACCCGTGAACACGACACGAACTCGACACGAGTTTTTGCAGGTTAGGGTTGGGTCTTAATGGGTTTGGGTTATAAATGAGTCGACCCGAAAGCAACACGATAAGAAACGTGTCATAAGCGGGTCAAATTGCTTAACCCACAATAGACACGTTTGACACACTAATTTATTTGTGTTAACCTGAAATAACCCATTTAACACAACCCATTTAACTCGTATAACAAAAAAATATTCATTTTATTTTAGATTTGTCAAATACCTTTTATATCCAACATATATTTTAAATTTAAAAAGAAAAGTGAGCAATTACAAAAACTTACAAGGGATATAATTAAAAATTGAAACTTTACAAACTCTAGATCTCTAAACCCTTCAAACCCTAAGTCTCTAAACCATGTTATAAATATCTAATTTTTCTTTTTATTTCATCTGTACTACTCACTTTATTAGTCTCATGCCTAATTCTTAAACTCAAAGTCTCAAACCAGTTATTGCTCTCTCTCTCTCTCTCTCTCTCTCTCTCTCTCTCTCTCTCTCTCTCTCTCTCTCTCTCTCTCATGTGTTTAGTGAATTTTATAATTAAAGAAAACTATTTTCTTTGTGTTTCAAAATTTTGCAGTAATTTTTTCTACATAATGTTTTTGTTTTATAAACTTTAGTCTATTGTTTGCTCCAATTCTTTCAATATTGTTACTTAGCATTTGGTGAGTTCCAAGGATATTATATTTTTGTTGAAATATGTTATTTTGAATTTAGGTTGAAGTGTATGCAATTCGTTTGGAGTGCAAAGAACTTATTTCTAGATGAATGTTATATTTTTATTGAACTATAATATTTTGAATGTGGGTTGAAGACTTAAAGTGTATGCACTGCTTTTGGGATGTAAAAAAAATTATTTTTAGATGGATATTATATTTAATATTATCCAGATTGAAATAGGTTGTGTTACATTCGTGTCAACCCAACACAATCCGTTTATTAAGCATGTCAAATGGGTTGGGTCAGGTCAAGCCGCCTTATTAACAGGTCGGATTAGAGTTGAATGATTGTGACACGATTACTAAATGGGTCCGGTTAGGGTTGAGCCATTTAGTCGAATACCCCTACCTTGACACGATACAAACCCTACACGTTAATCCAAATTGACACCCCTACTTCTAGTTATAATTTGTCGTGAAAGTGTTGTAAATATAACATTTTTTAAAATTCAAGAATCTTTGTAATTCTACGTGTATTTTTTTTTACTCAATCTCTCACTCTAATCCTTGATTATAGCCACTAATTTGTAAACACTTTCTATATATTTTACGATCTAAATCGTGGGGACAATATTATAAAATATTTGGTGTAGTAACGGAAACAAAATAAGATTTCTTTCGTATCCCATTGATGCAAATATTTTTACCTAATTTACACTTTCGGTGATATAATACCATTTTACTTTTTGCCATATCAGCACCTCCTAACAAAAAATTCTTAAAATATATAGAGAGGAAAGTGAGAGGAAGGTGTTGAAACTTGAAAAGCATTGTAATATGTCATACATGAGGTGGTATCTCATGCGCTAGGCGCATGAGACCAGCCTCTCACAGGCAGGTGGGCCCCACATGAGATACGCCAGGCGCATGAGACCAGCCTCTCACAGGCAGGTGGGGCCCACATATGTGGGGCCCACCTGCCTGTGAGAGGCAGGTCTCATGCGCCTGGCGCATGTGATCCTTTTGCGTCATACATTCATCCTCAAACTGCCACGACTTTTGAACTAAATTGGTTTGGTGCAACAAATACACACTAAAATGAAGGTGTCACAAGGAAGTGTCTTATTCATATACCTATCCAAAGAAGAAAAATTAAGACATAAAGACTGATTAGGATTTGGTAGTTTTTTTTTTTTTTTTGGAGAAAGAGGATTTGGTAGTTGATGGAAGTAAGGAGGCAACATTGTTTTTCAGTATTTTTTTAATGGACAAGTCATTACATAAGAAATTTTCAAAAAACTTGTTCATAATTACTCAAATGGTAAATTGTTGCGTGTGTAGTGAGTAAATATAAAAATAATGTTATTCCAATCACATTTATCACTTAACTGTTAACGTATCGTAAATTAAAAAAAAAAGAAAAAAAAAAGCCCACTTTGGTTTTGCTCTTTTTAAATAGTCCCAAAGTATTTTAAATTTAGTTGAGGGCCCAAAGGGGTACTTGTCTTGAGTCATTCCTTTGGGCTCTATCACCACATATGTAACAAGCTTGTTGTGGATGGCTACATAAGATGGATTTACCGCCCAGAAAGAGCCAATGGGCCTAGCAGAGACAAGTTTGAACTGCTTGGGCTCTGTCCCTTGTGTTGCCCTGTGGGCCGAGACTTGTAGTTAATGACGTTTGCTGTTGGTCGTATGCTGCTAAGATTTTGTTTTGTTTTTTTTTGTTTTTTTTTTTTTTTTTTCTGGCGTGCGTGTGACTTTGACGCAAGTTGTTGGATAATAACACAATTATTTTGTTTGTTTTGGATAAAATTAGTTGATTGGATTTAATTTTTTTTAACTTCACTATTGCTAATTTTTGTTGGGCTAATCTTTTTAGGCTTGTATATTTTATTTTAAATTTTAGATTTATAGATTTTTTTTATGGTCTTTAAAAGAAAAAAATGCTAGAGTTACAAAATTTTTTACAAATTGTTGATCTAGTGAGTGGTTAGTAAGTAAAAAAATAGTGTAAGTGGTGGGCCTAGATACGATCCTATAAAAATTTGCTACCTCAACAATTTGTAAAATATTGCAAAAAAATTTGTGACTATAACATTACTCTTAAAAGTATTAATGATATTATTAAGGAGGTAAAGTTTAATTTTATAAAATAAAATTACTAAAATTAATACCCATGTATATACTAATATTTTAAAGAAAGAATTTGGTGGTGGGGGGAGGCAATGCCATTGCTCCTCAAGTCAAAGGCTGCCTCTGTCTATGTGTGGAAGGCTTCACAGAACTCTGGGCCCAGCAAGATCAAGTAGGTGTCCAGAGAGCAAAATGGATGATGGGCTTTATATGTAGGATCGGAGCCCAGGCTCTGCACTAACAATGTGGCAAGAGTTTTGGTTCTTTTCCTCTCTCAATGCATGTCTTATCAGTCGTAAGAACCTGACTAACGTAACCACTTTCACGCCAAGAGTCTAGTAGCTTAGTGGTATTGACTGATTCCCTTTGTAAGGAGAACCTAGATTCGCAAATTCTTCAAGTTTGTTGTGATTAATAGGTTGGAAACTAATAAGATCCATATGGGAAAATATTTTTTCTTTATCCATACAGCATACATAGAGACTTGAAACTAGTATGTGTAACTTTCAATTTTGCTTTTACTAATGATAACATTGTCTCATTACGATAACATTGTCTCATTACAAAACATGGCATTTGGTTAGTTATTCCTTCTGAACTTTGAGTGGGAAATTGGACGAAAAGAGGAAACACCACAAAGGAATCAAAGAGAAGAATGGTCTAGCTCTGAAGAACAAGACTCTTGCCCAGAATCAAGTCATCTGTTGAAAAATCGGCCGCTTTCCTGAATGTTCCCCTACCAAAGTCTAAGTTGTAGGAGTCAGCAAGCCCTTCCACTAGGTCAAATTCTGGTTTCCACCCAAGCACACTTTTTGCTTTGTCGATTGATGCAAAGTAATGCTGCATTGTGTTAACAAATGAAGATACCATCATTAACAAGTGGCAAAGAAGGTGCCATATTAGTAAGATACAAATTTGAGGTCCTTTTATGTATATCATAGGCTATTTATCAATAGGGCAAAGACTTAGGATAGTTCTTTAGCTGTTGTATGTTAGGTTCCCAATTAAATTCAAACGCATAGTTGTATTGATCAATGCAGCACAGACAATGTTTTTTTCCCAATGACAATTGAATCCAATGCGGCCATATATATATATATATATATATATATATATTAATTTAATAGAGGAACCTATGGTAAAGCACCTAAGGTTGCTTATGCCCTTATCTATATTATTCACATTTTCAGCTATGTGTTCTATACGTCAACACGTACCTGATCACGAAATGGAAATGCCTTCTTTTTACCAAAATCAAATTCCTTAGGGTTGAAGTGAATGATCTCAGGCTCAGGAAATCCACCAGCCTGTACCAAGTCAAATCAAATGAATAATAAATATCCAAAAGAAGAAAACTACATGGAAGAAAGTTTTCTACATATCAGCAAATCATAAAGTTCCTTAATTGTGTGTCCATTTTGCATATTTTTTGCAAGAATTACCTTTGCACATGCTCTTGCTAATCCATCAAAGGTGACGTACTTATCTCCAGAGATGTTGAAGACTTGCCTGCTGGCCTTTTCATTTCCAAGCACCTGAATAAAAGCTCTAGCCAAGTCCTGGGTTGCAAAACTATGTCACGTTAACATCCTCTCACATTAAAATAAATTGAATTCTAAAAAGCTGTATATATCGTTCTACAAATTCTTAGCTCAAGAATATCATGTGCAACTTGCTAAAGGTGTGTTATGTACTTTTTTTGTAGTGGTAAGCTTCATACTCTGTGTGTTTTGAACTCACAATCTCATTCTCTACCAATTTTTATGAGATCAGGAAGGTCATTTGAGCCGAAGCTCATGGGCGTGTTGTATACTTATGTGAGTTGTTGGAATTGCTTCAGCATGCTTGGGGCAATTGTCTAGACCACTGAACCTAGAGAGGCCAATACATATTATGATCGTAATTTATCTAACCTTAACATGACCGAGTTGTGTTATTTGAACCCCTGAGTTGGGAATTGGAATTGGACGACCAGCTTTCAATCGGTGGAAGAACCACTCTTCAACAGGATTGTAGTTCAGCGGTCCATAGATGTAGACTGGCCTTAAAGAAGTCCAATTAACACCCTTTGATGTTAGTAAGCTCTCTGTCTCAAGCTTTCCCTTGTGCCTGCTCTTTGGATCAACTGCATCGGTCTATGGTCAAGTTACCAACAAGTTAGAAGAAGATATGGAAATGATTTTTTTAAAAGTAATCTAGAAAACGGAAATAAGTAAAAAATATTAAACAAGTTGGAAATTGGGTTGTCATCTAGTGCAACCAATGAAGGCTTAATGATTGCACTCACATGGTAAAAAATATATTTGTCACACTAGAGGTAAGGTTGAAAGTGATGCATCTGGGTTGAACAGAGATTGAGCTCCTAAAGTTCATTGGTTTAGATCGGGGTTAAATAATTTGAAGCTGTCTTTTTCTCTAACTTTGATAATGCCTCTCCTTAAGTCTCTATCATTTGAAAAACTTCATATACATAAATTGTCTTTAATCTAAAAGGCTTGTTCCTTTGGGTGATTTTATAATCTCTTGTTACCCTCACTGCATTTATGGATACAAGTGAACATTAACCTAAGCAACACATTCCCTAACCTACCTCAAAGTGGGGTAATAGATCAGACTTGAGATAAACACCAGCCGAAGAGCAGTAAATATACCTGAGAAGTAGTTAAATTTTAGGATGCACACTAAAGAAATCTCCAAATTTAAAATGAAACATTTAAAATTGAGCACAAACTAGTCTTAAAATCAAGTCAAGACTAGCAACTTAATGCCAATGGAGATAGCAAGTTATCTAGTTTTTTTTATCAATGTTTTGCTTATGCGGTAATATTTAGACCTAATGGTGCATGGTTTTATTCAAAGATAATCTTCTTTCTATCATTGACTCGCTATAACCAGTCAGTTGCAAGTGAAAGATGAATATGATTTAGTATGAATCACATAGCAGATTTCAAAATTTAAAATAAAACATTTCAAATTGAGCACAAACTAGTCTTAATCAAGTTCAAGACTAGTAACTTAATACCAATGGAGCATCCAAAGCTCATAATGAAAATATTAAATGTATGGTTAATTAGATTGTGTGAAATCTCCTTCCCAAGCTGTTGAGAACTTACTGTTCTAGCTTTGGTAGTGCATCCAAAATGGGTTCAACTTCCTCTGCCTCTCGTCCTGAAAAATTGCCCAAATTTAACAATTACTTAAAGCTGAAGTAAGAAATTGTGCTTCTGGTGATGAAAAGTTTTATCATAGTGGAAGGGTGCAGAAATGAGAATGTACACACCATTTATGTCATAAACAACATCAAAGCCTTCAGCTGAGAGACTGGATTTCACAAATTCATAATCCTTCCTGTCTCCTTTCAAATGCAAGATCTAGCATTACAGTCAAGTTTAGTACCTACTCAGCACGGTAATTTATTTCTCCAAAGATGAAAGTACTGAAACCAGAACCAGAAATTCAGACAGCAATTCATATTGGCTAATAGATATTTTCAATTCCAAGTGAAAGCATACCTTGGAAGAAAAATCAACAAAGTCCTTGTCAGATTCACCTGGCAATTGTTGAGTGATGGGCGCTTTCCCTCTGGTAAACAAAGTCACCTGCCAAAAGTTAAATGTACCCTTAAAATTAACAAGGTGTCCCAGATTTCATTGGGCATCCATATAGTGATTATATGGATATATGCCAAAAGAGATTCAAAGCTATCAGAAACAATAACATGGAAGGGAAACAGAACAAGAAAGAAGACAATGAAAAACAAAGGGGGAAAACTACCTGATGACCCTCTTTAACAAGGAGTCTAGACAAAAACACACCAATAAATCTGGTGCCTCCCATTATGAGAATTTTCTTGGCACTTGATGCTGAGACATGTAATGCTCCTTTCGGCTTCCATACCTTTCTTTTTAACTGTAACCAGAATTAGAAAGTTTGGAGATGCATTAATTAGTATGATGCATAAGGAGGATGTGGAGATTTCAATTATGATAAGGAACAGCTCTGTTGACTAATGTTTAAGACAAACCACTTCTCTATAGAAGTAGCTGTTGACGGACTTATGCTTGCATCATCACCAATCTTTTGTACACTCTGAATTTGTTGATACTATATAAAGTGATGGAAACTTGGGAAGCATTCATTCTGTTCATTCAAATTGAACTAAAGCAAGTGCCATGATTGCAGATGTAGCCGGTCTGTTTGGTGATCCATATGTGAGCCTAGAATTATAGTTTCTTGCTAAGATTGTAGTTGACAACTGAGTTCCAACAAAACCAGGCAAAACTTATAACTAAAAACACCACACAATATCAATATATATGTCATCCATTTCTATCTCCACTTTGTACAAAGATTTTTGAGAAAGTGAAATTTATCAAGCACCCACCTAGAGAAAATATAAGAACAAAAGCTTATTGATGTATAGTCAATTTATACAGAGACTTATGGCATAACCAATCAGAAGTCCTTCATTTACCCAAGAATGAAAGGCATCCAAACTTAAATTATATAGACACAAGGTCAATAGGTCATCCATTTCTCTCTCCACTTTGTACAAAGATACTAGAGAGTGAAATTTACCAAGTATCCTCCTAGAGAAAATATAAGAACAGAAATGCTTATTGATATATAAATCAGTTTATTCATAGACTCATGGTATAACCAATCAGAAGTCCTTCATTTTTTTTCCAAGAAAGAAAGACATCCAAACTAATATCATGCACACACAAAGACACAAAGACACAATGTCAATATGTCATCCATTTCTCCCTTCACTTTGTACAAACTACAAAGATACTTGAGAAAGTGAAATTTACCAAGCATATTGATTACTGATATATAATCAATTTATACAGACTTATGGTATAAGTATAACCAATCAGAAGTCCTTCATTTTTCCAAGAGAAGTTATATTAAATACACACTAATAAAAATATAGGAGGAACCTGAATTTGAGATTGGAGTCTGGTGCCATTGAAGTCAGAGAGAGAAGAAGGAAGAAGAGAGAAAGAAGGTTGTTTTTGTTGCACCACCACCAACTTTGCCATGCCACCCAATATAGCCTATCCACCTTTTCTTTTTCTTGTGACTCTTGGGGACTGAACTTTTGAAGGATGTTTTTTTGCCCAGACATCACTTCTTTAGCTTGGGTTTCTCTCAGTCTAGCAGTTAGGATAAGACAATGACCCACCTCACTCACATTGGTTGTATCCTTAACCTCTCATTTAAATAAACGGTCATTGCCTCCTCTTCTTCTTAGTTCTTTCTGTTGACCTCTCATGTGTACTAGAAACCAAAGAGAAACAGATTGAACCAAATTTCAAGCCCACTTGACATAGCTTTTTGGTTCCGAAATTCTGGATTTTGACATTGTAGTAATCTTAAAGCCCTAGAGGTTGGACCTAAAGGTAAACCCAATGACAGGATGACCAAGCCCATTTGCTAAATAATACCATTAAATGGTAAGCAAGTATTTTAGTACATTTTCAGTATATACTTTGATCCCTAAGCTGGTATTCTCTTTTCTTTTTTCTTTTTTTGTTTTTGGAGAAACCCCTAAGCTGGCATTCAATTACGTTACTAGAAATACACGTCTCTTTCAATTGACGGTTGTAACAATGAACGCAACTTACTTTGTGAAGAAGTTCAAGTTCGTTTTAAAACCTTAAAAATTCAAGCTTACACCTAAAGCAAAACTCCATCTAAAGCTCTAACTTATCAATGTAACTAAAATAACTCAAACTTCAACAAGTTTGGCTTGGCTTTAATTTCGCTACTAGTCCTAGTTTAGATGGAATAACGAACAAATAAAGTTTGAGTTTCTTTCAATTTATTTTGCGATAATTTATATGACTATTTATATACATATTTATTTATCACATGATCAATGATTTTTTTCTAGTAACTGTGAGGCCTGTTAATCTTATATTAAATAATCCTTTGTTATCTTCATGAAGAAATAAATGGAAATTAAAATACTTGAAAATATATGGATATGTAGTATTGAATACCATACCATACCCTTAAAAAACACAACCAAGCCTTAGAACCTCTAGTTCTTTTGATCTTTTTTGCATTAAAAAAAAAATAATTCCTTTGATTTTTTGATTTTGTTAGCATCTTTCAATGACTATTCACTCCTTTAGGAAGAATCCTTCATTGTCTCACAACAAGTGTGAGTTATGAAAGGAAGGAAGACTCTTCTTATAATAGTAAATAACTTTATACGATAAAAATCTTACCAAAGAAAAATGTAAAGATCCTACTATGTAACCAAAAAAGCAAAAAAGGTAAGACAAAGCCTATTCATAGATTTTATCCACTTTACCTTTTTCTTTTTCTTTTTTCTTTTTTTTTTCTTTTTTTTTTTTGAGAAGAATTATACACTTTACCTTAGCAAAAAAGATTGCAACAACATTATTGATTTTTTTTTCCAGGTAAAATAAACTATGTAGAATTGAGAAAATGTTAACATCTATGAATTGCGATAGTTTTGATTTTTTTTTTTAACTTAAAAAGAGGATCCCTTGTTCTTTTATTTCGATTATGATGTATTAAATCATTCCACGTCCATTAAGCAATCTCAATTAATCATATGAATAAATTCTGTCATATAGCAAATGGTACAAGGGAATGGTCAAATAAATTGTTATTCAATGACTCCTCTTATGTTTTTTACAAAAATATACAAAGTTCAAATACCTCTCTTCAATCTTCATTGTAATTATCAATTTTTTTTAAGTGTTTTTAGAGTCTTCTTATTAACAAGAAGTTGTTAAGGACACAATATAATATGTTAATAGATACACAATTGAACTTGTTAAAGGAAGAATCAAGTGGGTCTTATTTAGAAGAAAGTAGCTAAAAATATAGATTTTAACTAAATGTTGTTCGACCTCTCAAAAAATACTAATCAATTATAATAAAAAATTTGACTTCAACTCGTGTATTTTGCACAAATTAACCAAACACTTTTATTATTTATTTTTATAACCATTGACATGATTTGTTGTAATAATCACTTCCATTCCGGTCCATACTAATACCACTTCTATTACATATTAATCACAAATTTACAACAAATCATGTCAACAGTGTGAAAAATATTGTGATTTGTGACCCAAAATTTAGATAGGCATCATAAATTAGGGCCGAGAAAAATCAGTAATATTTTTATACCTCAGGGGCTATTCTGCAAATCTCAAAAAATGTCGGATCTGCGAAAAGGAAACCCGGTCCAAGAAAGAAAAACATTTTTCTTCTGAAAATCTCTTCCCATTTCAAGAGAGAGAGACAGAGACAGAGACAGAGAGAGAAATTGATTTCCCAAAAGACCAAAACTTTTTGATTTCTCAAGCTTTTCCGGCATGGCCAGCGTGGATGTCAACCCGGTGAGTTGACTCACTTTCTTTTATGTAATAGTATCTTTTTTCTCTCTATATTCATGTATGTATATATGTGTATATGGTGAAAAATATGATTTTGGCGGGTAATTAGATCTGGGTTTTGGATTTGGGATTTGGGTTTTTTAGCTTACCCTTTTGTTTGATTGGTGAGAAAGTTAATTATACATTTGGTTCTGATGGTATTGACAAAGAAAATAATAGGGAACTTGATGTAATTGTGGACTAAACACACATAAACCTACAAATATATTGTATTTTTTTAGCTGTTATTTAAAGACTAAGGAATATACAAATTTATCTAATTGATTCAAATGTCTGAATTGGGTTGGTTGGGTGGGAAGTTTGGCAGTGCTGGGTTGTCCATGTTGAGAATTTGTTAAAACTGTAATGGGGTTGCTTTTGGCTTCTGAGAAAATGAATGAAAGGAAAATAAGTTGGAATTGAAGAAGAAAGGCAATTGGATTTAGAAGAAATTTTTCATTGTTGATTTGCCAAGAAGGCATTCAAATTGACTCTTGTAGGGCTAATATAACTATTTGGCTTAGTTGGGGACAAACAGCATTAAGGTCATGAAATAAACTTGAAAGTTCAATCTCTAAGAGGGAAAATTTTCAGGTACTTTTGGCACAAGAAGAAGAAGAACTAGTTTTGAATCCCTTTCACATTATTAAGAAAGAGTTCAATTTTGGTTGGGCATTTGACATGGAATATAGAAATCTTTTTGATAATTGTTTTAAAAATTTCTAGTATTGTTTATACAGGATCTTGGTAAGTCAGAGTAATGTTTAAATAGGCCTATTTAATTTTTTTGGGCTTGTTTCAAAGATATTCTTCCCTTGAGATAATGCAATCTTACTCTCATGTGCAGACTGCAGTAGAAAATTATGCCAACCCGAAGACATGTTTCTTTCATGTTATTTTCAAGGTCTAGTATACCTGGTTATCTTCCTTTTTTCAATTTATTTTTTGAAAGAAAAGTTTATTTCAATGCATGAGTTCATTCTTTTTGAATTTGGCAGGCTGCTTCATTGGCGTTTTACATTCTTTCTGCCCTATTCGTTAGTAATTTTGTCATCATTTTTGTGGTGACTGTTCTTCTTGCCGCTCTTGATTTTTGGGTAGTCAAGAATGTGAGTGGGCGAATTTTAGTTGGGTTAAGGTGGTGGAATGAAATAAATGATCTTGGTGAAAGTGTATGGAAATTTGAATCTCTTGACCAAGAGGTTAGTATTACATCTTATGCTTTTCTCATGTCAACTTATCTTCACTTGGTCTCATCACCATCTATTTGTAGTCATGTTCAAGCCTTTTAAGAATATATACCATTTGTTTTGTTAGTTCTTGAGTCTTATATATGATGGTTCTTTTTTGCTTTAGTCATTGGCCCGCATGAACAAGAAAGATTCGTGGCTGTTCTGGTGGACCCTATACCTTACGGTAAGCAAGTACTATGATTTATTATAGCATTTCACAACCCACATAATACCTTATTGTTTCTCAAAACCCAGGGTGGGGGGTTGGTCATGTAGATCTACGAAAATCAAGAAAATGTGGAATGTTCCATTGCTAGATTTTAAATTATAAAGATCTGAAATTTTGTGTGATAACTGAATACGAATATACTTGTAATTGGATTTGAAGATTAGAATTTAAAGCTGACGAGATTTTTAAAGTTAGTATTGCTGGGACCTTTCTGTTTATAGTTTGGCTTTATTTTGTAGTTTGTTTCATTATCTAAATCTGCTATTCTTTGATTTATAGGCGGCTTTATGGATTGTGTTAGCAATATTCTCTCTCATAAGGCTTCAAGCTGATTATCTCCTTGTTATAGGAGTTTGTTTGACCCTCAGTATTGCAAATATTATTGGCTTCACCAAATGCCGAAAAGGTGTGCCAGCAGTTTATTTTCCAGAATTTTATAGCCTTTCAATATTAGTTGTCAAGTGTGACCTATAAAATATCTCTTTCCTAAATATGAGTTAATATTGGATTTTCAATAGTATGCTATCATATCTTACAATAAAAAACCATATATCATATTAATCAATATTTTTGTGGAAGATAATTATCCTTAGTAGGAGTTTTTTTCTTTTTTTTTTTTGGGGGGGGGGGGGGGGGGGTTGAATGGGAATTGGTGGTTAACATCAGACTTGGAATTACGAAATAAGATTTTACTCGTTATTCAATCAAAAATCCATGACCTGAAAGAATTATATTTAGGTTTTGAAGCAGTGTGTTGTTTTATGACTTCATGATGAGTTGAGCTTAAATTATTCTAGTAAGCAAGCAAAGATCCTCTCTTGTTAACCTCTTAAAGTACCTCAACTATTTCTCAAAGCATTTCTTAATTCAAAATGTCATAGTTGTATTAGTAAATAGTAATACTCGTCTATCATCACCCATTTTGCAAGAAGTTCCACTACTTTATCAAATTCTGCCCAACAATTAACTTATTGTCTTGAAAGGGAAAAGACGATTAATTTTTTAAAGTATGTTTTGGCACAACTCTTTAATTAAAAAAAGGGGGGGGGGGGGGGGTGGTGTGGTGAGGGTGGTGTTTCTGAATTCCTCATGAACTTTGTGCTTGTGTATGCATCAACATATAGCTCTGCTTTCTTTTTCTCAAAAGGATTTTGGATTAGACCTTGCAACATTTACGATGCTACGGTTCAAAATGCCCCAAAAATAAGTTAGGAAGTTTATTACTAGAAACTATTACTCGAATTCAAAATAATGTTCCTATAAATGCAATCATATTGATATACCTATTTGAAACATAAGTGGAACACAAAGGAGTGATTTAATGAGTACACAAATTACAGCTGCAACTTAAGTGTTATTGCCACCTTTTATCATTTGTAGATACTTATCTATCTTATGATCTAACTATTCATATCTTTTTCAAGATCTAACATTTACAATGAAAAACACATGGTGTTCCTTTTCAGATGCTAAGCAAAAGATTCAACAATTTGCTTCTCAGACCATTGCATCTCAGTTCTCATCCACCATACAATCAGCATTCAGTGTTGTCTGAATCATTCACTGGGGAAGATGGAAATAAAAGGGGACTGCACTTGTGAGAGATTTTGAGAAGTGGAAGAGTCATGTAATTGCTCATTATATTGGCCATTAATTGGAATCCTATTGAACTGTGTTATGGTATAGACGACAGCAGCTTAGAAATTTTGTTTGACTTTTATTTTTTGGTAAAAAATCTCTAATGGTTTGTATAATTTTATTGAGAGCATACGAAATGCAGTAGTAGAAAGGTGAGATGCTAGTTTGCCTGTAAATTGTTTGCTTATATCAGTTTTGGGTTGTAATGAGGCCAAGGGGCTGGTCATGACTCATTATGCAAGACTTTTATCTGCCATTCTGCCTTCGTTCTCATATGGAGGCTGCTTGCATTGGAACCTTCTAGGCAAAAGTTAGCCCAACCTTGTGATCATTGGCGTCAAATCTGTTGGGAAGGTATCACAGCAGCTATACATATATTTGTTCTGTAAGTTTAGGCTTAGCAATATCAAAAAGTACCAACTCTACAACTAACCATGAAATGACAACTAAAATTGGGGACAACTTAACCATGAAATGCAACACTTTTCCCTAAAACTAAATCATCAATTTCATATATATAAAGAGGATAGAGGGGGGAGGGGGGGGGGGGGGGGGGTGGTGGGGGGGGGGGGTGGTGTTAAGGGTTTCACTAAACCAATTAAACACACTAGGACAATGTAAAGGAAGCGGTAATTTAGACGAGTAGGAGGAGCAAAATGAACAACGAAAGCCTTTTCTCTTGCTCTTGTTGTTATACACCAAGCTTCTTTTTGTAATCTAAGAGGAAAGATTCCCACCTCCTCCATTCTAGATGTTGTTTTGTTCCCTTCAGAAGGAGATTGTGACTCTTCCTCTCTCTTGTTCTTGATTTTTTTTTTTAATATTAAGTATTCCTCATTATTTAGGAAAAAAAGGGAAAAGAATGTGTTTCTGTATAATTTAATTGATAAAATCAAATATGAAACTCAACCCATTAGTTGAATTCATTTACAATATTGATTAAGCAAGATTCTGGTTCTTTCATTATTAAAAAAAAAAAAAAAAGTTTAGTGGCACAAAAATGTTCATAATTTTTTTTTTAATTGTGAAATTTCATTTTATAATTAATATTAATAAAAATGATATTAATAATGCATCCATATAAAAACAATTTTTTTAATCATAACTTTCCACGTTAACCCTCGTGAAAAAGTGTGGAAAATTTGTATCCTTACTACTCTTTTTTCTTTGCCCTTTCAAAACCAAGTCTTACTTGTCTTTAACACTTAATTAATAATTAAGATAAAATTTTAGGTACAAATGGTTCCTTTCTTTTTAGACCTTTTTTTTCTTCAATTATAATTAAAAAAAATTTCAAAAATTATAAATAAATAATTTTTATATAAAAATATTTTTTATGCAATTTTATAAAAACTAAGGAATGATAAAATAAATATATATAAATTTTTTTTAAAAAAAAAAAAGGAAAAAAGGGCCAAACTTGGGCAGTGCTGATCCATTGTCCATACGCATAAAACGTCTTATAATTGAAAATCAAAATTTTTTCATCGTAATACATTCATTCCCACCTTTCCAACACAATAGTAAGGCCAAAATAATTGCTAATAGTAATAGGCATAGCTGAAAACAACACAACACTACACAACGCACCCATTTCAACTAGCTCGTAATTCTTCAGGTAAAGAGAGAGATGTTGCAGTGTATATTTCTTCTATCGGATTCTGGGTAAGACCCATTTTTTCTTTTTTACTTTCAAGCAGTTTCAAATTCCAAGCTTCTTTAGATTTGTTGGCTACAAAGACTAAGACTTGCAAATCATATAAACCCCATAAAAGCTTTTGGATTTCAAAATCTTTTTTTTTTTTTTTATGTCTGTGTGTTTTCTTTTGGTGATTGATTGTAGAGTTCTTTGATGGGTCTGAGTTGTAAAGACTTGTTTTTTCAAATTTTTTGTGAATTTTGGATTGCACAGAGAGGTAATGCTTGAGAAACAGCTAACTGGGCATCGAGTGGATCGGTCTATATGTGATTGGTTTTGGGAGCAGGCCATTTCTCAAGGTGATTCCTTCAAGGTACCTGTAAAGTACTTTCTTTTTCTGTTGTTGTTATTTTTGGATAGATTTATATTCTTCTTTTGGTATCTGGATTTATTTTTTCATCAAAATTCAGCTTTGTGAATAGTTTGAGCTGGATTTTGTTATTTTCTGTGTTTGCCTGTTTGGTTTTCTGATCTCTTTGAATTCAAAGTTTCTGAACAAGGTTTGCTTCATTTTTAGATTGTAATTTCTGGGTGTCAATGTCAATTAATTACTGTTTATTTGTAAGTTTAGGTGGTGTGTAAATGCTGTTTTTGTGTTCCTTTATATCATCTTTTATAGTTTGTTTGGAGTTTGATATTAGAATTTATGCTTGTTTTATGAAATTTTTGCTTTATATTAACATTGTGATTTCTGGACTAATTTTTATTTATTTATTTTAGTTTTGCGTATAACTAGTTGACATAGTTGCCTTTTGTGTGTATTAGTCATGTCTTTTACAATGTGTTGTTTTCTTATATAATTTTTTTTTTTTTTTTTTTTTTTTGGTTTTCATGAATTTTTAGCTTTGTGCTTTATTCGAGATGTGTGAATTCTGGTTCTCAACTTCTCATTATAGTAGTTTGTGTTTATTGTCCCTCTTTTTGAACTTTATTTTCTGTTTGTATATAGCTACAACCAGTAATTGCATCACCAACTCATTATCTATTCCAAGTTGTTCGCGAAGGGATCACATTTTTGGCTTGCACGCAAGTTGAGATGCCGCCTTTGATGGCCATTGAGGTAGATTTGCTAGTTGTCTAAAGTTTTTGATAAATACTTTCTTTTTGTGTGCATTGAATGAATTAGAGTTTCTTCACCTTCAACCATTCGTTTTTAGTTTCTTTGCAGAGTAGCTGATGTACTCTCAGATTATCTTGGAGGTTTGAATGAAGATGTGATAAAGGATAACTTTGTCATTGTATATGAGGTATTTTTATTGAATAAACCTTCTGGTGATTGTTATTTTTGGTGATATCATTAGAGTTGGTCTTCAGTAGATTTGTATGTACGTTTGTTGCAAGGATGAGTTTTATGTTGA
Source organism: Lithocarpus polystachyus (assembly GCA_033629205.1). Classification (NCBI taxonomy): domain Eukaryota; kingdom Viridiplantae; phylum Streptophyta; class Magnoliopsida; order Fagales; family Fagaceae; genus Lithocarpus; species Lithocarpus polystachyus. Next base: position 7,648,414 of record CM066164.1, on the reverse strand, counting down.
CAAGTGTAATCTATGTGGGATTCTTCTACTTTAACTTGAATTTGGATTTAGAGTTAAAAAAAATGCAGAAAAAGTTATCATTTATTAGGTGATGGATTTGTCTTTCGATACATGTTCTGTTTAGTGGTTAGAATATGGACTACTCGTTGAGGTTAATATTGTCACTCTCCTCTGAGGAGATAGCATCTTTTAACTTGATATTGTAAATTTTCTTTTTATGGTTCAAAAGAAAGGCATAGAAGAAACAGCTCAATTCTCCACTTTAGAATTGGTTAAAAATATTATCTTTTGAATGGCCAGATATCCAAAAAGTAGAAACCATACTGCTGATTTGGGTTAACTTCTCTGCATTTTGGATGATCAAACTAAAGAGATAATCATATTATTGATAAATGAAGCTTCTTTGTAATTTTTATTAAAAAGTAAAGCTTCTTTATAATTGGATATTCTAGTTATAAATCTCTAATTTTTCTAATTTTCTTTTCAGATTGTTCCCCATTCATCCATGTTACTGTTAATTTTCATCATTTAGGTTCTTTCTCACTGTTTTAGATTTTTCTTGGGTTGAATACACCATGTCTGTTTGTACTTCCAGCTTCTGGATGAGATGATAGACAATGGCTTCCCCCTAACTACAGAGCCTAACATACTGAGAGAGATGATAGCCCAGCCAAACATTGTTAGCAAAGTGTTGAGTGTTGTGACTGGTAATAGTTCCAATGTCAGCGAAACACTTCCAGGTGCAACAGCATCCTGTGTTCCATGGAGAACTTCAGACCCAAAATATGCTAATAATGAAGTTTATGTTGATCTTGTTGAAGAAATGGATGCAACTATTAACAGGTATGAGACTAGGTTTGGCTTAAACATGGCTTCTTCAAGTGATACTTTATTTGATGATTCGGATATGGAGATTTATGTTTTTACTTTTAGACTTCTGGAAATATGAGATTTGATTAGTTTCCATCCACTTGAAATGTCAATTCTAGAACAATAGAATAATTTGCTGCACTTGGATTCAGCCAGAGAAATATTATTGGTGTTAGAGAGGGCAACCCCTTTTCTTGGTAATTGATGAAACATTGTTGTTTACCTTTTGTTTTAAACTGTATCTTCTTCCATCACATTCCTTTTTGAACATTCATATAGTTTTGCATCTTCATGTTGCTTATGCAAGTTTTTGAATGTGATAATAACTGACTTTTTCAGATCTAAATATCAGCATTTGGTGGTTACATTGACTATGGGAGTCCCACATATGTCTTGTAGAAACTTTCTTATTTAGTAGTTAGAACAGTATGGAATGTTTGATATATCTATGCTGATTTGTTTTGCACTTGAGGTGTGCTAAGTAATATTTTTTTTTTTTGCTAAAAAATAAGTAATAATCTGTTTGTGAATTATACTCAGGGATGGAGTCCTGGTGAAATGCGAGATTTATGGTGAAGTTCAAGTGAACTCCCATCTCTCAGGTCTTCCCGATTTAACTCTTTCATTCGCAAACCCTTCCATCTTGGATGATGTGAGATTCCATCCCTGTGTTCGGTTTCGACCTTGGGAGTCCCATCAAATTCTATCATTTGTGCCTCCTGATGGACAGTTTAAGCTCATGAGTTACAGGTGTGTTTCGTTGGTGAGATATTAATGCCCTACCTCTTAATTCTTTGACTGCGGTGGAGTTCTGCTGTAGTTTTTAGCTTTTACTTACAAGAGTTATATTAATTGTGTACCAGAAAGAAATGTATATGGGTGTCATAGGCTCATAGGTGGGTTTGGGGAAGCAAGGACGATCACACTTTTTATAATCTGCCACTTAGTTCTTGTATATGAGTATTTTAGTTTAAAAAATTTGTTTTTCTTTGTACAGGGTTAAAAAGTTGAAGAGTACTCCCATATATGTAAAACCGCAGCTAACATCCGATGCAGGAACATGTCGTGTCAATGTGATGGTTGGAATACGAAATGATCCTGGAAAGACAATCGACTCAATAACCATACAATTTAAACTGCCTCCTTGCATTTTATCTGCGGATCTGACTTCAAATCATGGGACAGTAAATATCCTCACTAATAAGGTACCCTATGTTTTCATCTTGTTACTTATAGCATTTGGTGTAAAGCTTACTTGTTCATGTATTTTCTAGAGGGAAGAGATGGTTTTCCATGTATGTTCTCATGGTTTGTTTTGTTCATTATAGATAAGACTAAAAAAGTACACTTTTGGCCCTTAAGGTTTGGGGTTGTTATAATTTAGACCCTTTCAAAATTTTTATTTTGGCCCCTTCATATTTGATTCCATTTTCATATTCACTCTACTGTGCATTTCTGTTAGTAATTGGACTATTAAGTGCCAGATAAGTGGCGTTCATTAAACCACATCACCAATATAATGTCATGTATAACTAGATTACTAACGGAAATGGATAGTAGGGACAATATGAAAACGGAATCAAACATGAATGGTCAAAAAGAAAACAAACCCAAACTTTAAGGGCCAAAGCTCAAAAGTGTACTTTATTCTTGTAGATAACATGATTTCACTTGTCTGGAATATCAGAATATGCGTCTCCACTGCTGCTTAGATGAGTAGTTAGATTTCTGATAATGGTATTTCCTGTTTGCATTTATAAAATTCCTAGTTTTTTCTTCTTCTTCTTCTTCTTCTTTTTATTTTTTATTTTTATTTTTTTATAATAATAATAATTATTTTTTGGATGAATGAGAATTTTTATTAAACAGAAACAAGGTACAAACAACTGAACTACTCAAAAGCCCACTAGCAGCAATGAGCTCCAGACCCAAAGATAAACCAGCTATCCTCACACTTAAAAGAATAGAAAAAGGGATTCACAAACTCTACTATAGAATTTTAACATTCTTGCATAAAACTCCTAGGTTAAGGATTTAAGATGCATTTTTTATGAATTTTCTTTTGTTGGAATTTGATTATGTATAGTTGGTGTGCTTCTGCAGACCTGCTCCTGGTCAATTGGACGGATTCCAAAGGACAAAGCCCCTTCAATGTCTGGAACTTTCGTTCTTGAGACAGGATTAGAGCGTCTTCATGTATTTCCCACATTTCAAGTGTCTTTTAGAATTATGGGTGTTGCCCTCTCTGGCCTGCAGATAGATAAACTGGATCTAAAGAATCTACCTAATCGTCCCTACAAAGGATTTCGAGCTCTCACACGTGCAGGGGAGTTTGAAGTTAGGTCATGATTTCAAATTGTCACATCAAGATCATTTTTAAATTGTGATGTGTTTTAGGGTAAAGATAGTTGCCATGTATACAATGTTGTGGTGTCATTGGAATTTCAAGCAATAACTTCATTTTTTTTTATAGCACATATGGTTGGTTGGTGGTTAAGACTTAGGAGAGTGATTTAAACTTGAGTTGATTTTGTTGTACTAACAACATACCTTGTCATGGAGATATAATATGAGTAAGTGATATGAAAAGGGAAATTAAGGAGCAGAATGGCAAGACTGTTTTCAATAGCTTGGGGTTTATGTGGTTTATTTGTCTGTATATATGTGAGTGAGAGTAGTATTGATAAATTTGGTTAAAGATGATGTCCGTGTGAATATTGTGGTATGCTACTACTTCAGTCTCAGACACACCGCTTGATCCACCATGTTTCAAAATCAAAACACTCATCCATGTTTCAAAATCAAAACACTCTTATATGAGTGCTGATGAAAGAGTTGTTAACAACTGTTAAAAAGGATTAGATCGTTACTAATATTGAGAAAATGTACAGAAAAGAAGAATGTAGACATGTAGGAGATATAGATAAACTCTTTGCTGATGTGGCTCCTCCTTGAGAGATTTGTAGGGTTTAACATTAAGAGAAGTTACAAATAAAAAAAGGCTTACAGGAAGCAATAGGACTTAAGTCTCAGGCCTTGCCCAAGACTTCAAAGAGCAGCAATAAATCTAGTAACACTTCTTCACTATTGTTAATATGACCAATTGTGATTGTTTCTAATAAAAGTGGTGCAGGTTTATGTGGATGTGATGTTTTACCCACAACCTTGTCACCTTAGTAAATTGTGAAAAAAAATGTTTCGAGCATTGCTCTTATTCCTTTTAGAAAGAGAAAATGTTTACCTTTTTCCTTATGTCTTCACTTTTTTCTAAAAGGTTTCACAAAAGAGATTACTACTTCTAATAGAGCTTGACCTCTCTTTAACTTTTACAAAATATGTAAATACTATAAGAAAATATTCATTTTGATCAATGTCACTATCTATATATTTGGGATAAAGAAAATATCAAAGCAACAATTTTTTGTTATAATTTTTTTTTTTTTTACAAACAATTGATGTGATGAGTGATTATTGATAAGTTAAAAAAATAATATTAGTAATAGGCCGAAATAAAAACTAGTAAAAATTTGACATATTAACAGTTTGTATAGATGTTATAAAATAATTTATGGTAGTAGCATTACTCATATTTGATACCCTTTATTATTTTTAATTAATTAGCAAAATACATTAATGAGAGAAAGGGAGACAAAATGGTCCCAACCTATCTCTAACCTCAAGACAAAATCTATGGAGGTAGAGAGGAGATCAGAAAAGGCCCATCCCGATTATAAAGGTCATCCACTGGGTCAAATTGTAAATAATTTTTTTTTTTTTTTTTTAATCTTTATGAACAAACCCAAAGTCCCATCAAGACAGAAAATTCTAAACTAGCTTAATATTTGAAGAGATCAATTCTCTAGACCATGGGGAGTAGAAACACAAGGCAATATTGTTTGAGGTCTAGAGGTTCAATTTTTAAGTGTGGCATTTTCTACATAAATATCATTGAAATAATATTTATTTAATTTTTAATATTATAAGATTTTTTTAAAATTCATTTTTCTATGCAAAATTACTATTGCATCAATTTATATCATAGTTAGTTATCCCTTAGGTTTTGTTTACTTCTACTTTTCAATTGAGAATATAACTATTTCATTAATATTCTTGTGATATAACTTTTAATTAATATTTTGAAAAACTTCTTTTCGCATAAACAATTGCAACTAGTATTAATTTATTAATAAAACTTCATAAGTGATAATGCATTTGACAAAGAATTTTCTTTTTATATAATAAAAAAAATTATATATTTCAGGTTTCAACATCATTATAATTATTTTCATTTTTATCTTTTTGTTGTATTATTTTACTATTTACTCTTTTTGGATGAACTCTCGTTTATTTGTGAGATTTCATATAAATTTTATCTTATATTTTAGAATCCTAGTAATAAATTTATCAAGAGATCTTATATGAGATTAAGCGATCTTTTTGGCTGAAGAAGGAAGGTTTTGACGGCCAAAATGGGAAATTAACATCATTTTTCAAACAATATAATTAGTAGGCATTGTTTTCAAACTATATTTTTTATTAGCATTTCGAGTTTAAGAGTGTCGATTTTGGGCTATAAATCGACTCTCAAGGCTCGATTTTTATGGTCTAACAAAGTCTGATGTAGCATTTTTTCCACGTGTACACTTAAAAATCGACTTTTTAAGACTCGATTTTCTTAAAACATATACACCAAGTCTGAGCTCTAAAAATCTTTTAGAACGAACACACATGGGTCTAAGCTCCAAAACATATACAGGTTCTCATCAGAGAAGAAAGAGAAAGCAAAAAAAAAAAAAAAAAATGAAGATCAAGAAGAAGAAGAAGAAGAAGAACCCAAAAGATGAAGAAGAAGAAGAAGAACCCACGCTTCAACCCAAAAACACAACTTACCCAGAAGGACAACACCCAACTTACCCACGGTGCTCTGCACCTCATCAGACCCAGGCCGCGCTGCACCCAGGCCGCGCGAGCGAGCCCAAGCCGCGCGTGCGAGCTCTCCAATCTGATCTCTCTGATCTGATGGGTTCTGGGTTGGTGTTTGCTCTCCGATCTGATCTGGTGGGTTCTGGGTTGGTGTTTGCTTGTTGTTGCGCTAGCTCTCCGATTTGATCTCTCTGATCTGATAGGTTCTGGGTTGGTGTTTGCTCTCCGATTTGATCTAATGGGTTCTGGGTTGGTGTGTTCTGGGTTGGTGTTTGCTCTCTGATCTGATCTAATGGGTTCTAGGTTGGTGTTTGCTTGTTACTGCTAGGTGTTCTTGGGAACGGCTTAAGTTAGAGTCAAATTACTTTTGGCTTAGAAATCGAGTCTTAGATACTCGATTTCTAAGTGTATACCACTTGGAACAAATGCCACATCAGACAGATCAAAACACTAAAATCGAGTCTTAAAGACTCGATTTATAAGCTCAAAATCGAGTCTCTAAAACTCGAGATATTAGTAAAAAATATAGTTTGGAAACTGTGCTTACTAACTAAATAGTTATAAAATTGGGCTTAATTCCCAATTTTGGCCAGGTTTTGACACTGCCCTAATGGTTTGTAAAATATGCAGCAGTGGAAGGGAAAAGGAGATTTTCTCAAAACACCAGTTCCTTTTGGCATCACAAAGGTCAGCAATTTTTCTTGTATCATTTTCCTTACAAGGGGGCCTTCAATAAATCCTCGAACACCCCTCTTACCCAACCAATTGTCATACCAGAGGCTTTTACAAACTCTCACTCAGCTGACAAATCCGGAAGGTCCTTATCTAAAAAGTTCATGACAACGATTACCATCGTCTAGCCATAGCAGAATTTGAGAATCAAGTAGAACCTATCAGTGGAAAATAGATGAAACCATATATACCAATATATGCTTAACTCACCAAAAGAATAAAGCAAGTTTGTACTAAGCGATCTTATCTCCTTTTTTTTCGGATCACATGGAAATAAAGGGTAAGCATTGGTTTTTGCCTTGAGTCATGATACATTTTTCATATGAACAATTTCATTCAAGTGTTTCAAATTCATGGAGCCCAAAGCCATTTTAGCTTGTAATACTAGAAAGAAAAAAGAATATGACCATAATAACGGATGACTAACACAAATAAGTATATTTCCAAGTTACTTACAATAACAGCCTCCACCGCTGGATCTTTTATGAATCAAGCAAGGTAATAAGGCTAGCAAATTTTTTCAAGTTAAACATAGTGACTACGGCTAGATCTTTTACAAACTTAAGCAAGATATATTTTCACGATTAAATAAACAATGCAAAGTCACTCTTCAAACTAATCAGAACTTAGCTAAATAAAACACGACATATATAAGACACGCCAAGGAAAGAAGTTTTTTAGAAAATGATTAATACAACCCAAATAACTACTAGAAAATGAAGAGGAGTCAAAAGGCATTATTCAAACAAGCCACTGCCAAAGGTTTCTGCAGAAGATGAAGTACCGATGGAAGACATATACTTCATGATCTCATCTATTTGGCTCGTCAAAGAAGACAGTTCGGCAACAAGCAATGCAATGGCCTCCTGAACTTTAGCTCTCCTCGCTTCAAGCTCCTTCAATTTCTTCTCACTACTACGAGCAAGACATGGTCCAACTGCAGAACGAACGTGGTCAAGTATAAACTGCACATCAAATCCCATGACCAATAGGTCCTTTAGTGCATTTTTTCACTCGAGCACGCGTTTCAAATTTGAGCTATCAAGACAAGTGCGCTGCATATCTAATAGGACGGCAGCAAGCAGCTGGAACATCAGCCCTCTCATGGGAGCACCTACCCTGCATCCAGCCATGAAGTTGGGATGCCTCTCCACGATATCCTCAAGTAATGATAGACCTTCTGCAGGGACATCAAACATCTGAAACCTGTTGGGAAAAAAATCCTAATCCCCTCAATGCCTATGTGTGAATTAAAATATATATCTACCAAGCAATAGCAATATTATGAAAACAAAAATTCAGCAAGCACCACATAAACACAACCACACAAGAACACCAAATCTTACGTGGAAAACCCTCCAGTGTAGAGGGAAAAACCACAGGGCAGCTCCGAAAAATACCCACTATGAAATAGAGATTACAACTATCAAGTTTATGCTAAACTTAAGTCCACAACAAATTGGATATACAACAAATAAATCTCAAGGAGTAAATACAATCTCACTACAAAGCCAGTAGCAAAATCTTCCTTTGAATACTCCAACTCTTCATGGTTGTAGCACTCAAAAACTCCATGAGAACTCCACCAATTTATCTTCCTTGTGTGTGGCTTGATCAAAGAAAAATGTCTCCTTTTTCTTTTTCACTCTCTCACACTTCCACTGTGTTTCTCTCTATCTTTTTTTTGGACTGCACCAAGCTGAAGCTCTCTCCTTTTGTGTTTCTTGCTCACTCTGAAACTCACACACCAAAAGGGGCCGAATGCTCTCTGTTTTACTTCAGCTCTCCACTTGGCCGAATGGCCTTTGCTTCTTTATTTTCTTTCTTTTCTCATCAGCGTGTCCCACATGCCTTGCAGCACTTCTCAAGAAGAGAAGTCAGACCTTCCCATACTTTGGTCATTTCTCAATAAATGGAGGAGCTAACTTTGAAGACTTTTGGAACAAGCTCATAAATGAGCTTTGACAAAATGTGTGTGCTGGAACTTAAAGGGTGTCACGTGCACCCAACAATCTCCCCCTCCAGCACATTAAGGAGGAGATCTTCAACCCAAGTCTTCAATTAGAATTCATGCCGGCCAACACGACACAAAGCTTTAGCTTCTCTCTAGACACAACCTTGGTCAACATGTCAGCTGGATTTTCATCTGTGTGAATCTTCTCTAATTCAAATGACTGTTGTTCAACAACTAGTCTCAACCAATTGTATCTCACCTCAATGTGCTTCGAACGTGAATGGTACATAGAATTCTTGCTCAAGTCTATAGCACTCTGACTATCACAATTAACTACATACCCATCTTGCTTCAAACCCAATTCTTGGAGAAACCGTTTCAACCAAAGCATCTCTTTGCCTGCTTCATTAGCAGCAATATACTCAGCTTCAGTTGTAGATAAGGCAACACACTTCTGCAATCTTGACTGCCATGATACAGCTCCCCCTGCAAAAGTAAATAAATACCCCGATGTAGATTTCCTACCATCAAGGTCACCTGCCCAATCTGCATCTACCTAACCCTCCAAAATTGGTTTAGAATCACTAAAAGTCAAGCACAATTTAGAGCTACCTCTCAAATACCTAAAAATCCACTTCACTGCTTCCCAGTGATCTTTACCAGGCTTAACCATGAACCTGCTGACAACACCAACTGCGTGAGCAATATCTGATCGTGTGCAAACCATAGCATACATTAAACTCCCAACTGCTGAGGAATAAATAGTTGATGCTATGTCTCTCCTCTTTCTTTGATGAAGAACAAGATCTCTTTCTTAACTTGAAATGAGAACCAAGAGGTGTACTGACTGGCTTGGCATGCTTCATATTGAACCTTTCAAGAACCCGCTCAATATATTTCTCTTGTGATAACCATAGCTTCTTAGCTTTCCTGTCACGTAGAATCTACATACCCAAAATTTGTCTTGCTGGACCCAAGTCTTTCATATCAAATGACTTGAGCAAGTCCTTCTTCAAATTTCCAATCACACCTGCATCTTGTCCTACTATCAACATATCATCTACATATAGTAGAAGAATAACAAATTTACCATTGGAAAATTTTCTGACATACACACAATGATCTGCATTTGTCCTCGTGTACCCGTGACCCACCATGAATGAGTCAAACTTCTTGTACCACTGTCTTGGAGCTTGCTTCAAGCCATACAAACTCTTCTTTAACTTGCAAACCATATGTTCTTTCCCTTTCACTTTGAATTCCTCTGGCTGATCCATGTAGATTTCTTCTTTTAAATCACCATGAAGAAAAGCAGTCTTCACATCAAGTTGCTCAAGCTCAAGATCCAAGCTAGCTACTAATCCTAGAACTACCCGAATGGAACTCATCTTGACTACTGGAGAGAATATCTCATCAAAGTCAATCCCTTGTTTCTGACTGAAACCCTTGACCACCAATCGAGCTTTATACTTCACTAACTTGTCGCCATCTTTCTTCAACTTGAACACCCATTTGTTTCTCAATACCCTTTTGCCTTTAGGAAGTTCCACTAAGTCATAAGTCTTATTCTTGTTCAAAGAATTCATCTCTTCATGCATAGCCTTCAACCAGCTTTGCTTATCCTTATGAGATTGTACTTCTTGAAAACTTTCTGGCTCTCCCTCTTCAGTAATCATAGTATACTCAGAAGTGGGGTATCTAGTCGATGGACGATGCTCTCTAGTAGACCTTCTCACCTGAGGTTCTACCATTTCTAGTGGAGGAGGCTGCTCCCCCTGCTCAACACCATCTGTATCTGTCACATCATCACCATCAAAACCTGCTGGCTCATCAGCATCAAATTCAGTTGGTTCATCACCATAATTCTCATCTTGTACCTCTTCCCTATTTGTGGCATTATCTGAGGAAGAAGAGGTAGGTGTAAGATCAGGAACACCTTCAACTGTAGCTTTAGGCTTCTCAATTTTCTCAAAGTTTGCCAAGGTTTCATTCTCATGGAAAACTATATCTCGACTTCTGATCATTTTCTTTTCTTTTGGATCCCATAGCTTGTAGCCAAATTCTGCATCTCCATATCCAACAAATATACAAGGAGTGGATTTGCTATCAAGCTTCGATCTTTGTTCCTTAGGCATATGTACAAATGCCTTGCACCCGAATACCTTCAAGTGAGAGTAAGAAACATCTTTCTCTGTCCATACTCTTTCTGGAATATCAAAATCCAAAGGAACTGATGGAGATCTATTAATTAGGTAGCATGCAGTCACAATAGCTTCACCCCAGAATGACTTAGGCAGATTAGCCATTCTCAACATACATCTGATGTTCTCAACAATAGTGCGATTCATCCTTTCTGCCACACCATTTTGCTGTAGGGTACCAGGAACTGTCTTCTCATGTCTAATGCCTTTCTCAGAGCAGTAACTCTTGAATTCATTAGAAGTGTATTCACCTCCGTTATCACTACGGAGGCACTTCAAAGGCTTCCCTTTCTCTCTTTCCACCATGGCATGGAATTTCTTGAAGTGCAAAAATACCTAATCTTTTGTTTTCAAAACATAAACCCACACCTTTCGTGAAGCATCATCAATAAATGTAACAAAATATTTATTGCCACCTAAAGTCTCAACATCAATGGGACCACATACATTAGAATAAACAAGATCTAATATATTGGGTTTTCTAGTAGAGGGCATATTAAATGAAACTTTATGTTGTTTACCAAATAAACAAAAATCACAAGGATTTAGTGACGTACCTTTGGCAAAGGGAATGAGAGACTTCTTTGCCAAAATCTGCAACCCTTTTTCACTCATGTGAGCCAGCCGCCTATGCCACAAGTTAGGCGAAGAATTCTCCTGAGCTGCACTAACAACATCCTTGCACAACTTTACTTGTGTCTTGTAAAGTGTACAACAAATCTTCCCTCTAGCAAACACCAATGATCCTTTGCTAAGCCTCCATTTTCCATCACGGAAATAATTTCCATAACCTTCTTTATCAAGAACATGAGTGGAAATCAAATTTAGGCGAATATCCGGAACATGTCTCACATCCTTCAAAATCAGGGTGTATCCAGTGTTAGCCTTAACACATATATCACCAATTCCCACAATGTCTGCATAACTATCATTGCCCATCTTCACTCTCCCAAAGTTTCCCGCTTTGTATGAAGTGAATAACTCCTTTCTAGGAGTGACATGGCAGGAAGCAGCTGAATCAATCACCCATTCAACATAAGGATCTGAAACTGTACAACAATCATCTTGTCCTATGGCTAGGACCTCATCCTCCAACACTATAACAGCAGCAGTGTTCTCATCATCCACCTTTTTCTGATTTCTATCCTCTTTCTGTTTGTTCTTCCAAGCCTTGCAATTCCTTTTTATGTGACCTTCTTTATCACAGTAAAAGCACTTGAATTTTCCTTTTGATTTTGATCAACTTTTGGATTTACCTCGCCCTTTAGAACTTCTACTCTTACTTCTCCCCCTATTCTCTGTGACAAGAGCATGTGCAATATTCTTGCCCATATCCTTTCTTCTAGTTTCTTCATTAAGGAAACTATCTTTGACCATGGCAAGTTGTAACACACCATTCGGAGCAGAATTACTAAGTGACACTACCAAAGTCTCCCAACTATCAGGTAAGGAACTCAAAAGCAATAAAGCTTGCAACTCATCATCTATTACTAGCTTCATTGTAACCATTTGATTAACCAAGTCTTAGAACTCACTAAGGTGCTCGGCAATGGATTTACCCTCCTTAAGCTTCAAATTCACAAGCTTTCTAGCAATAAAAAGCTTTATTTTGAGCTGTCTTTCTTTCATAAAGACTCCTTAATTTTTCCCAAAGAGCTTCTGCATTTGTTTCTTGAGACACATGATAAAAAACACTGACATCGATGCATTGTCTAATACACCCAATAGTTTTTCTATTTAATTTCTCCCAGTCTCTATCTGACATATCACTATGCTTGGCACTATCACCCTCAATAGGGTCATGTAAATCCTTACAATAAAGGACATCCTCCATCATCGGCTTCCATATCGAATAATTTGACGCCGAGAGTTTAACCATAGTATTCATACCCATATTCTCCATTTAATCCAACACAAGACAATCAAACCCAAGCAACCAATAGCTCTGATACCACTTGTTGGGGAAAAAATCCTAATCCCCTCAATGCCTATGTGTGAATTAAAATATATATCTACCAAGCAATAGCAATATTATGGAAACAAAAATTCAGCAAGCACCACATAAACACAACCACACAAGAACACCAAATCTTACGTGAAAAACCCTCCAGTGTAGAGGGAAAAACCACAGGGCAGCTCCGAAAAATATCCACTATGAAATAGAGATTACAACTATCAAGTTTATGCTAAACTTAAGTCCACAACAAATTGGATATACAACAAATAAATCTCAAGGAGTAAATACAATCTCACCACAAACCCAGTAGCAAAATCTTCCTTTGAATACTCCAACTCTCCATGGTTGTAGCACTTAAAAACTCCATGAGAACTCCACCAATTTATCTTCCTTGTGTGTGGCTTGATCAAAGAAAAATGTCTCCTTTTTCTTTTTCACTCTCTCACACTCCCACTGTGTTTCTCTCTATCTTTTTTTCGGACTGCACCAAGCTGAAGCTCTCTCCTTTTGTGTTTCTTGCTCACTCTGAAACTCACACACCAAAAGGGGCCGAATGCTCTCTGTTTTGCTTCAGCTCTCCACTTGGCCGAATGGCCTTTGCTTCTTTATTTTCTTTCTTTTCTCATCAGCGTGTCCCACATGCCTTGCAGCACTTCTCAAGAAGAGAAGTCAGACCTTCCCATACTTTGGTCATTTCTCAATAAATGGAGGAGCTAACTTTGAAGACTTTTGGAACAAGCTCATAAATGAGCTTTGACAAAATGTGTGTGTTGGAACTTAAAGGGTGTCACGTGCACCCAACAAAACCTTGCCACACTGCCTGAAAGATGAAAGAAATGTGAAGGATAGTGTCATTCTTTCCATCTTCATCAAACTGTCTCAGGAACTCTTGGAGATCAGTCCTCTCGTGAATGGAATCGCCATCAAAAGATTCTCCTCCTGTCACTGCCAAGTAAAATATTGATGCCATACGTCCAACAATAACACAGGAAAAGAACAATTAAGAAAGACATAATCCTAGAAATCTAAGTGACCCAAGATCAACACTGGGAATTACACAAGGCATACCTGAGGAGCCTTCGCTTGGTGATGCACCATGCAAAGATAGGGGGCTAACAGGGCTATGGCTGGATCCTCTAGGAACAGTTTCTCCAGCTAGGTCAGCATCAACAAGAACCTTATTGGTATCCACTGCATCTTTTGCAGCGACACATGAAGTAAAAACACCAGCACAGGAAATGATAATTGTTTAATTTTGCACATTTATATCAAAGAGCATTACCATACTTATTTTGTGTTAATTCATATATGAACATGTTTTGAATAATGTTCAATAATTAATTTTGTGCTTAAAATGAGTTTTAATACATGAATATGTTTTTTTTTTTTTTTTTAAATATAAGAATGGAATTGATTCTAGCAAGATTTACCAAGAAAGGCATAAGAGAATTTGTGTAATGAAGAAAGCTGAAAGCTGATTGACTAAATTTTTGACAATGGCCTCAATGAAATTAAAAAAGGTCAACCCAATTTAATTTGAGCACAAATGAGTAAGGAATCAAAGGAATTTTGTACTGAGTCCAGATCAAATTCAAATTAGGATTTAAGCTTGTGCAAACCTTACTATTTTGGGCATAACTTTCAGCTTAGATATTAAAATTGAAGTAATTCAAAGTTGGACTAAAAAGATATTTCAAATGGTTACAACTTTATAGTTAGTGAAAATTCCAAATTCTAATGTTAAGAGGTCAAAAAAGGCAGTTAAATAGAGCCTGAAAATTAAGGATTTTCCCCACAAAAAAGTCTACTTGTATTAGGATGTCTTCCCCTATCTTATGGGCCTTTGGCAAATCCATGTGCAGCAAGCATCAACATACCTTTACTAAATAGGAAAGAGTACCAAATAACGTTGTTGATAAGACATTCCTTTCTTTAAACCCAAAGATCTAATAAAAACTTCAATTCCCATAAAAAATAAAAACTTCAATGCTAAACAATGTGGACTTACTATCTTTAGCTAAGACTAGGAAAGAGAGTCAAGAACCTTTGTTGATTGGTCCATACCTCTTTCATCTCTACCAACCCTTTTTATGGGACTAACAAGAAAGGGTAGCACCTAAACAAGAAATCTAGCTATAATCAGGTACGCACAACAACTTCAAAAATACTTCACCCTTTCTTCTCTCCCAAAAACTCACTCATCCACTCACTAAACCTCCTAGATCCGACCTTCATTAGAATCACATAGCATCCCATCACATAACCATCTTCTTAAGTATGTCTTGACAAAGAGAAAGCTTGCTTATATACTGTTGCATTGTTGGGTATATACATGTAAGTAAAGTTTCATATTGAATAATGATAAGAATAAGAGTTAATATAACATAATTTGAATCATTTTATAATCAGATTATGGGCCTGGACGAGACCTATCATGAGACCTATCGAAGCATGATTATTTGGGCCTTGGGCTGAACTAAGTGATAAAGATATAAAAGCAGAGCATTTGCAGAACAAGAAGGAAGACAGATAACATGTGTTGTTTCTCACATGTGCAAGTCACTTATTGAAACTGTGACATTTTGAGTATGGTTGAGAGTCAGTTAAGGCACGTGTACATTTCTGGTATAGCATGAGTAAATTCAAGCTCCAGCAGTGGCGGGAAAGTTTGTTACAATTAGTTAGAATTGTTAGAAAGTTCTAGAAGGTTCTAGATACTATTTATTCATGTAATTCCTTTATATAGTGGATGTATGTAATAGATTATATTCATTGAGTGAATAACAGAATCAGTTTTTCCTCTCAGAATTTCTCTAAACTCTCTCTCTGTTTTTCTCTTCACTTTCTCTAGTTTTCTCTCTCTTCCTCACATCTTTTTCTTCTTTGATCTTGTGTTTGAATCAAAGAATCAGTGCAATCTTCTCTGTGAAACTTACCTATTTCTTTATGGTATCAAAGCCACAAATGGCTTCTACTGAACAGATGGCTTCTACTGCAATGGCATCTTCATCTTCAACAATGGCATCCATGGTGTCTTCTTCTACTGCCTCAATGAATTTGATCAATCAACCTCTTCTGTTGCTGTCAAACATGTCAAACATGATGACAGTAAAGCTTGACAGTTCCAACTATATAGTTTGGAAACATCAAATCTCTATGGTGCTTGAAACTTACTCCTTGTTTGAGTTGCTTGATGATACTCAACCAATTCCAGAGAAATTTCTCAAGGATCTTTCAGGATCTGTTACTGCAATTGTCAATCCAGATTATTCAATTTGGAAATCAAAGGAGAAAGAACTTGTTACTTTTATCAGTTCAACTTTGACACCATCAATCCTTGCTCTGACTGTAGGTTGTCACTCAGCAATGGAGGTTTGGAAGGTTCTTGAAAACCGTTTTTCCTCAATTTCAAGATCGCATATTCTGAATCTAAAAGGAGAACTTCACAATATTAGGAAAGGCTGTGATTCTGTTGATGTGTACCTACAGAAGATCAAAGTTGTAAGGGACAAGTTGATGGCAGTTGGAGTGATTCTTGATGATGAAGAATTGCTTCACATAGCTATCAAAGGCCTTCCTAAAGAATATAATGCATTCAGATCTGCTATACGTACAAGAAGTACACAAGTGAGTTTTGATGAACTCACCACTTTGCTTAGTGCAGAAGAAGAATCTTTGAATGATACTAATGATGTTAAAGAAACCTTTGCTATGGCTGTGAATGCCACACCTAGACCTGGTGGTGGTGGCTATAATCAGTACAATGGTAGAGGTAGAGGAAAAAATAGCAACAGAGGAAGAGGTAATGGAGGTGGTAGAGGACCTAATTCCTTTCCACAACAATACTCACCATACACCTCAAATCAGAATCAGTCAAATCAGTTTTCTTCATCATCACAGTTTCAAGGTTCTAAGAATGAGAGACCATCCTGTCAGATATGTGGTAAAAGTGGTCATATAGCTATTGATTGTTATCGTCGAATGGATTATGCCTTTCAAGGCAAGCACCCTCCCACTAAACTTGCTGCTATGGCAACAGCTTCAAATGCTGCAATCACTCAAGAGCAACCATGGCTAGCTGATAGTGCTGCAACAGATCATGTCACATCCAGCCTTAATGCACTATCCTTCCCCAAACCTTACACTGGACAAGACCATCTAACTGTTGGTAATGGACAAAATCTTCCTATCACTCACATAGGTAAAGTTCAATTTCCTACTCAAAACTCATCTTTACATCTTAACAATGTCCTTAGGGTGCCTTCAATTGCTTCAAATCTAGCTTCTGTTCACAAACTCTGCCATGATAATCATTGTTGGTGTTATTTTGATCAAAATCTTTTGTCTATTCAGGCCTTGGCTAAGGGGAAAGTGCTTTACAAGGGCAGGAGTGAACAGGGTGTATATCCTATCTACCCTAGTAAAGCTACTAATCTGTCTTTACCTTCTAGAATTTGCAATCATGTTGCTTCAACATCTTCAACTTGGGAATTAAGGCATAACAGGCTTGGTCATCCACATGCTCAAGTCCTGCAAACACTTTTTCCTATGTTTAAGATTTCTTCCAATAAGTGTAATAGTATATCTTGTACACATTGTCTTAGTGGTAAAATTCATAGGCTTTCCTTTCCTACTCCACAATTTACTGCACATTCTCCACTAGAATTGGTGCACTCTGATGTATGGGGCCCTACTCCTGTTTCTTCCATTAATGAATTCAAGTATTATGTGTTGTTTGTAGATCACTATACTCGTTTTACTTGGGTTTATTTTCTTAAGCATAAATCAGAAGTTTTTTCTATGTTTGTTAAGTTCAAATCCATGGCTGAAACACAGTTCTCTTCCAAACTTAAAATCTTAAGATCAGATGGGGGTGGTGAATATGTTTCTAAAGAATTTGAATCCTACTTATCTGCCCATGGTATTCTTCATCAACTCTCCTGTCCATATACCCCACAGCAGAATGGGTTAGTTGAAAGGAAACATAGGCATATCATAGAAACCACAATCACCTTATTATCTAAAGCTTCTCTCCCTTTCCAATACTGGTCTTATGCTACTCAAATAGCTGTTTTCCTCATAAATTTGTTACCTACTATCACTCTTCAATCCCACTCACCATATTACTTGTTATATCACTCTCAACCTGATCTTAGTCAGCTTAGGGTCTTTGGGTGTGCTTGTTATCCTCTTCTTAGGTCATATACCTCTAATAAACTTGAACCAAGAACCAAGGAATGTATATTCCTAGGATATTCTTCTGCATCAAAAGGTTACCTGTGCTTTGATCCTATTACAAAGACCATATACACTTCTAGGCATGTTTTGTTTAATGAGTCTAAATTTCCATTTCCTACACTTACTTCTTCTTCACAAACACAGGTTACTCCTACATTTCATTCCATTTGGTTGTCCAATTTCCTTTACTTGCATTCTCTTCATCAACCATCTATTCTAGGGCCAGCTCCTCATTCTACCACTGCTGCACCATCACCTAGTCAAACTTTCCCTTCATCACCTGATCAATCCTTCCCATCTTCCACTACTGCTATTAACCCTTCCTCATTACCTACTCCAGCCCCATGTTCTCCTCCACTGCTTGTTTCTGCCCAAACTCCTCCCACTCCTCCTTCTTCTAGTGATTCTTCATCCTTGCCTATTGTTCCTGTTAATCTTCATCCCATGCAAACTAGGTCCAAGAGTGGAATATCCAAACCTAAGCTTTGTTATAAAGCTACTCTTGACTATAATTTTACTAAACCTCCCAACTACAAGGTGGCTTCTTCTTATCCAAATTGGTGCAAGGCAATGGATGTTGAATTTGATGCATTGCAGAAACAGCAAACTTGGGTGCTTGTTCCTCCTTCTCCTCATTTTAATCTAGTAGGATGTAAATGGGTCTATAAATTGAAGCTTCACAGTGATGGATCAATTGCTAGATACAAGGCACGGCTGGTAGCTAAAGGGTTTCATCAGCAGCAAGGTATAGACTTTACAGAAACCTTTAGTCCAGTCATTAAACCTGCTATTGTCAGATTGGTTTTGGCTATTGCAGTTAGTCTTAATTGGTCTATTAGGCAATTGGATGTCTCCAATGCCTTTCTCCATGGCTATCTCAAGGAGGAAGTATATATGCAGCAGCCACAAGGCTATGTTGATCCCTCTAAACCTCATTATGTCTGCAAATTGCTAAAATCTCTTTATGGGTTGAAGCAGGCTCCACGGGCATGGTTTGAGAGATTCACCTCTCAATTGCTTCATCTTGGTTTTATAGCATCTTTGGCAGATTCTTCTCTCTTTGTTTATCATTCAGGCTCTACAGTTCTTTACTTGCCTTTATATGTTGATGATATTATCATCACTGGCAATGCTCCTACACAGATTGCTTATCTCATCTTAGCTCTCAGTGCTATTTTTGATCTCAAAGACCTTGGCCCTCTCAATTATTTTTTGGGCATTCAAATCACACCAACTGAGTATGGCCTCACCTTATCACAGACTAAATATGCATCTGATGTTCTCCATCGTTTCAATATGCATAATTCCAAGCCTACAAAGACACCATGTTGTCCTGCCACAAGACTTACTCCAGATTCTGGTCTATGCCTATCTGATCCTTCTACTTATCAAAGCATTGTTGGAGCTCTTCAATACCTTACATTTACTAGATCTGATTTGGCCTTTAGTGTTCATCAGTTATGTCAGTTTATGCAATTTCCTACAACTACACATCTGGAGGCTGCCAAGAGAGTTCTTAGATATGTGAGGGGTACTCTTTCTCATGGCATTCATTTTTCTCGAGGTCCACTCACTTTAACTGCCTTCACAGATGTTGATTGGGCAGGGGATCCATTTGATAGAAAGTCTACAACTGGGTTTATGGTATTTTTAGGCCCCAATCCTATTTCTTGGTCTTCCAAGAAGCAAACCACCGTTTCTAGATCTTCCACAGAGGCAGAGTATCGAGCCCTTGCCACCACTGCTGCTGAACTCTCCTGGCTTAGACAATTATTTCGTGATCTTCTTCTTTTCCTTCATCATGTTCCAGTTTTATGGTGTGACAATGTGTCTGCAATTGCTCTTGCTTCCAATCCCGTATTCCATGCTCGTACTAAGCATGTTGAGGTAGATTATCATTTTATACGGGAACGTGTTCTTCGCAAGGATTTAGCTATTTCCTTTGTTTCTGGCAAAGACAATCTTGCTGACATTTTTACTAAGCCTCTACCTGGTCCTTTGTTTCTCTTCTTCCATGACAAACTCATGCCTTGTTCCTCCCCCATTCGTTTGAGGGGGGATGATAAAGATATAAAAGCAGTGCATTTGCAGAACAAGAAGGAAGACAGATAACACGTGCAAGTCACTTATTGAAACTGTGACGTTTTGAGTATGATTGAGAGTCAGTTAAGGCACGTGTACATTTCTGGTATAGCATGAGTAAATTCAAGCTCCAGCAGTGGCGGGAAAGTTTGTTACAATTAGTTAGAATTGTTAGAAAGTTCTAGAAGGTTCTAGATACTATTTATTCATGTAATTCCTTTATATAGTGGATGTATGTAACAGATTATATTCATTGAGTGAATAACAGAATTAGTTTTTCTTCTCAGAATTTCTCTAAACTCTCTCTCTATTTTTCTCTTCACTTTCTCTAGTTTTCTTTCTCTTCCTCACATCTTTTTCTTCTTTGATCTTGTGTTTGAATCAAAGAATCAGTGCGATCTTCTCTGTGAAACTTACTTGTTTCTTTACTAAGCACATGCACATTGGTAACAGCTAAATTCTTTCTTTGGCCCAACCCAACGTTGAGTTGCAAGCTAGCTCCCAAAATCATTATTGCACAAAAATCTACCCGACAGACATTAACAAAGCAAAGAAATCAAACGAACCCAACACAAAAGAAACCAGTTCAGTGTAATAATACTACCTGGGTATATTTAGCCTATTTTCTTCAAGGGGTTTCCTATTTTCTTGGACGGTGGATACGGATTGAAGTCGGAGACATCATCCATAGAGGAACGGGCCATTGAAGACAAACCCAAATCAAACTCATCACCAGCAATTGAGTCAATTTCCAAATTTGGTTCACCCAAACTAAAGTCAGACCCATTTTCCATATCCATTGGAAGGTCTGAATAATAATTTTCATGGTTGATAACAGAACTCTGAAGACCACAAATACATTTCACATGGACCTCTAACCTTGCAATGGTAGGAGCGATTACTCCGCCAGTTTCGCTAGTCCAAGAAGAGATCTTACATGAAATTTCAACATGATTCCGATCTCCTTGAATGTAGTTTCCAAAAATATGCTGCATTAACCTATGGGATGCACTGTAAAACCACCGATTATCACGACGGAAATTATCAAAGAGTTCCTCTATGAGCGTTTGTTTATGACCATTGGTCAAAACATCAACAACACAAACATAACCGTACGCATTTTCATCCTCCAAACAAAAAGCAACACAAAAAGCAAATGTCGGAAATTCTGGACCATCCCACAATGATATCGAACTTCTAGCGCTTTGATGGTTGAACCACTTTGGAATCTCATTTCCAGGTACTCTAATGTGACATTCACGTCCAATGTCATCTTCTTGAAAACTCCAGTACATATATGGACTAGCATTAAACTCAGTTCGAACTTTAGGGAGCTTGGAGGGATGGAACCAAGAGGGATCAATCTGATGCGATAATCTGCTAGATGATTGTGAATCCAATAACATGTTCTCACACCTGAACACACAATTTTTTGTGGAAATCCTAAAATTCTTCCAAACTGCATGCAATTAAAAAAGTTTTAAAATAAATAAATTTAAATAAATCTAGCAAAGCATTTGAGAAGGTAACAAAAATTGCTCTTTATAAATTTAACAGAGAGATACCTGAAGCAATAATTTGTACAATGATTTTGAGGTCAACAAGCTGTTTTTTAGTTCTACTCTTCTTATAGTTTTTGGAAGCTTAGGAATTTCTTGGAGGAACATGGAATCCCAAATGGTAAGCTTACGTAACTTTTTGAACCTCAAAATGCTTTCTGGGAGGGTAAAATCGTCACTCTGTATATGTAAATATTGCAACGAGAGTGGGCGGCAAGAAGTCAAAATAAAATCTATTTCTTGACTATTTTTAGAGAAAACAAGAGCTAGAAATATCAAGCTCCGAAACTCATATTTGGAAAGGCCATCGTAATCATTAGACAATGCGTGTCCATCAATCTCCATGTCCTTTGGAAATTTTACATCACCCCAAATATAGAGCTCGCGAAGATTTTGCATATTATAGATGCCACTTGGAAGATAACCTGAACCTAGGTGCAATCTCTCAAGCCTAGTGAGATTCCCAAATGATGGAGGTAACTCTTTAATAGCAGTTCCAATAAAAGTTAGATACTCTAATCCATCCATTTCATGCGAAATATTGGGGAACTTCTCAAGCCTTCTGCAATCATAAAGAAATATTAATTGTTTAAGAGATTTCATCATGAGGCAGCTTGGAAGAATTTGAAGTCCAGTGCACTCAGTGAGGTCCAACTTTTCAAGCTTATTAAGATGTCCAACAGAGTCATGAACTGTGACTAGATTTCTACATTGACAAAGATCCAATTCTTTTATGTTTGGGGTGGCGATAGATAAGTCAAATAATTTCCTTATGTATTGACATGAACGAAAATTCATATATGTCAAGCTTTTGAATTGTCCCATCTATACCAAAAATTAAAAAAAAAAAAAAACCAAAAATCAAAATCAAAATTTAGCTTCAACAAACTTAATTTAATGAAGTATAGATAAATAAAAATGATTATACCTCAAGAAATTTAGCCAAAATAACTTGACTTTGTGGCATGCTGAGTGCAATGAGTTTTTGAGGATGAAAATTAGATGGTAAGGAAGATAAAGGAAATTCGGGCCAATCAAGCAACCTTAATTCATTGGGAAGATATTCAATACCTCCATAAATATCTACATTACCAACTATAAGGAATTTGAGATTTTCCATCTTTTCAAAACATTTAGCTTCTAATTGCAACTTTGCTCGATCAAGAGAGCAGATCATCATGCCTCGAACTTTTTCAGATCCCTAATTAGGCAA
This sequence comes from Lithocarpus polystachyus, assembly GCA_033629205.1. Lineage (NCBI taxonomy): Eukaryota > Viridiplantae > Streptophyta > Magnoliopsida > Fagales > Fagaceae > Lithocarpus > Lithocarpus polystachyus. The sequence continues at coordinate 7,625,685 of CM066164.1, read as the reverse complement.
AAACATTTAGCGAATCACATCATACAAAAGAATTCACCAAAAATATAAGAACTATAAAATTTTAACCATATAGATGGACTTGAATTTCCTTTCATAACAAAAGCAAATATATATATATATATATATATATAAAAGCTGAAAACCACAAGTAAAAAAATTGTTAAACTTTTCCTATCAAGAAAATGAAAAAGGAAAAAGGCAAGCGAAACCAAGTTATACCTTATTTTCTGTTAGCACTTCAACAACATCCTCATAACACCATAGCCTGCTACGCATTCCAACTATCTGTGGTGATTCTTGTCGAACAATTTCTCTATCCATTTGTTGTACCAAGTCATGCATCCATAATTTGTCATATCGATCAACAGTTATAAGACACTTCTCAATAAGTCTTCGAATACCAATAACTGGGTATAAATTGCAGGAATTTAGTATATCTACAACATAATTCTTACAAACTCCCTTGAAGAAACATTCAATATCAAGGAATATAACTTGTTCAGTTTCATCCAATCCGTCATAACTTATTTGGAGTATTTTTTGAATTTCTTTGTTTGGAATGCTTTCATACTTATCTAATGTGCTTTTCCATTCCATTTGATCTCTTCCACACAAATCAGCTCCTATTATTGCTAGAGCTAATGGAATGCCTTTAGCATAATGTATAACTTGGTCTGTAAGTTCTGAATAATCTTCCTTGGGTTTGTTTCTTTGGAACGCATGCAAACTAAATAATTCAAGAGCTTCACGATCATTTAATTCCTTGACATCGTAAGTTGAAAGGCCTTTTCCAAGGGTAGCTAGCAAGCGTTTGTCTCTTGTGGTTATTATGATTCTACTCCCAAGAGCAAGAAAATCACATTTTCCAATTAATCTTTCTATCTGGTCTGATTTATCCACATCGTCAAGAATTAAAAGAATTCTTTTGCTACGAAGCCTTTCCTTTATCAAATTGATTCCTCTGAATACATTACCAACCTTTAAATTCATATCCCCTAAAATCTCACGAAGAAGTGTCTCTTGTAATTGGATTACACCATTAAATGTCCCAAACCTATCTCTGACATTTTCTAGAAAGCTGCTTCCTTCAAAAAAGTTCATAAATCATGTTATAAACAGCTTTAGCAATGGTAGTCTTACCCACTCCACCAGGGCCATACATCCCTACCATACGAACATCATTTGACCCAAGGTCTAAAAGCAATTTTATGGCCTCTACGCGATAATTTATTCCAACTAGGTATCTAGCAACAAATTATGGTGTGTGGTTTAATTTTGAGTAGGAGATCTCTTTGACAATTCCTTGGATAAATTCAAACTCTTTGCAGCTGTCATTCACAAAACATATGAAGATATGATGAGTTAGGCTACAAAATTGAAATATGAACACGAACTCAATTCAAGATGTTTAATTGTGTATTACATCTAAACTATTTTTAATTAAGGTATCCAACATTTAATTAATAGATCTAATAATTATTACTCTTTCCATTCCAAATTGATAGTCCTCTATTCCATTTTAGGATTTCCCAAAATGAAATTCTCTTTGAAAAGTAAATAAATAATTTTGTAGCATATTCTTTAATTTAATTAAAATGTTAATATTTCTCTTTCACTAAAGTTTAAATTAAGAAGGATAATTTTGAAAACTTGTACATATTTATGTGAAAGACAATGCATTAAATGATACATCTTTAAAAATGGGTCGAAGGGAATACTGCATTAGCATTTTTTTTCTTTAAGAATGCCTTAGAAAATTTTATAAATAATATATGGGAGACATTCCTAATTAATTGGGGAGATAAACTAATATTAGAACTCCCCCTCAACCCCCCCCCCCCCCCCCCACCCCCAGGGCGGGCGGGTGGTGTGGAAGCAATTAGTTAGGGGTAGTTGTTGTTTAGCAATAAAATCTAGTGGTCTTCAAAAAAACCATTAAAACTCATAATAGTAGAAGAGTAATCACTGAATACATACTTGTTATTGTAATGCCAACCAAATATATTGGCCGCTTCATATAGAGCTTTCCTCCAACTTTGTACCTTCCCATTATCCTTAAACTTTTTTTCATGATTAGCTAGCGCTTCCCCATACTTTTCTTTTTGTCTACGAACTTCTGATGGATCCACGTTGTAAAAAATCGGTCACACCAATTGATTATTCTTCCTATACTCAACAATCTTGACAAGTTCATCTAAGCACCAAGAGGAGGATGCATAGTTTTTAGAGAATACAATTATCGATATCATTGAGCTCTCAATGGTTTTGATAAGTTCTGCAGAAATTTGTTCTCCTCTTGGGATTTTATCATCGATGAATGTGTGAATACCATGCAAAGACAAAGCATTATACAAATGGCCTGTGAAACCATGACGAGTATCTTCACCTCTGAAACTCAAGAAGACATCAAAGTTCTTGTATTGGTGGGTGAAAGAGGATGATGAGGCTCCTTGGTTGATCATTAAAGCCATTAGGCTCTATAAGGAGACGATTGAGAAGATCTGAGAGGAGAAAGAAAACTATGAAGGGGTTGTCAATAAAATATAACAAAACAAAGAGAATGACACATTAGGAAGAGGGTAAAAGCAAGCAAGAAGAGCCTTTCATATAGATGCTTTTTACGTTACTTTTGGTGTGAGTAGTAACTCTTTGAACATTCCAAGTACTATACTAATTTGGAAAATTATAGATTATTCTATACTTACTCTTTTCTTTTACATGAATATTAAATCCCACACAAATTTAATTATTAGAACTCACATTTATGTGAGAAAAAATAGTACGCATTTATTGTACTATTGGAATATTTTATAATTACCTTATTAATTCATTGCAATATCATGGATGTTTCTAAGCATGATACCTAACACGGAGGGTTTGACTTATATTCAGAACTTTTTTAACTAGACATGTTCTTTTGTTTTAAATATACAATGGTAAGTGTTAGTGAGTTTTAATCTCTACCTTTTATTTAGTTAGTAAATAATATGGCAGTCTCTCATTAAAACAAAAAGAGATTTCTTTTAAACAGATACTAGAGGTAAGCTAAATCCATACACAGAATAGTAAATAATTTATTATTAATAGTCAATAGAAGATGAGTTTTATTTTATTTATTTATTATATTGGACACTTCTCATAAATAGTTCATTTTTTATGTTAGCATTTTGAAAGTGGGGCCGCTCATCACTATAAAGATAACCAAAAAGATATTTTTTTAGTGGTTTTCAATGAAAGTAAAAGCAGATTTTTTTAGCGTAAGTACTAAAGCAATGAACTTGTTTAGGGAGAAGAGAAATCGAGACTTTGTTTTTGTTGATGTAAGTTTATGATGGAGCAAACATACTAGAATGCTAAATTGTAAAGAGACTTTTGATGAATGAATTTAAAGAGAAATACTAACAAATACTGAGAAATGGTTAATAATTCATTTAAATAAAGTTTTTATGAAAAAAAAAAATATTTTGACAACTTTTTTTATTGCCTATAAGAGTGGTGTCAAAACTTTTCTAAAATGAATTGTTAACTATTATCCTAAGGTACCCGTTAGCATGACCTTTTTACTTAACTTTAGAATGCTAAATTCCAGAGGCTACCCTCTATGCAGAGGTGTTTTATCCATCTATAGGCCACTTCAAGCAATTCTCACTTATTTCTAGATCCTAGCCAACATAGTTACCAATTTACACGCATCAGAAAATTTAGCAACATTTCACCGGTATGTTTGGCCCTTGGTGCACTAATGCATACCGATGACTTCCTACATGGTGCACATCTTGTGACAAGCTAACACAAGCGGGGCAATCACACACAAAGATGCATTGTGCACACATAGTACACAGACATATGTGCACCATTCGCTTTGAAGACACGCCTACATTGCAATGTTATCAAAATCCATGATCACAAGGGGTCACCCTCACATGCACATGCACATGGGCATGTATGCTTGCTCGCATACGCACACACACATGTAAGTTTTGAACTAAATACGGGTGACCAAGATCAAGGAAAGAAAATCCATTACGATTTTACATTCTCTATCACTCTGAAACAATTGAGTCTAGGCAACTTGGTGTCAAATTGTAATTTTAGAAAAAATTTGGGCAACTTGTAATCTATATATATAATAATAGGTGAAGCTAAGAAAAATTCTAATTTTACGCTATGTGTTTTAAATTATTTATTCTTAAAGAGTTTTATTTTTTAATACAAAAATCGTACAAAAAAAAAAGTGTTTCACAATAATAAAAAAAAATTGATAATTTACATTTTATACCTAACAATATTCTTACAAAATATTTTAAAGAATTAACAAAATATAAAAATGATTATCAATAGTATTTAAATAATATATATATATATAGGAATTATATTATATATATTATTGTATATCTTTAAGTGTATCTATGCATATGCATGGGGTTACATGCTGGAAAGCATGGACGCGGCTGGGAGGGTGCCGCACTTGCGTCCAACGTAGCCCGACGTGGGGTGCGGCGTTCGACACGGCTGCCTGCGCATTGGTGCCGCGTCTGAGCTTTTTTTTTTTTTCACCAATTCGCGTCGACTCAGCTTGATTCGTGTCAAATCGGCTTAATTTCTCGCAGATTCACGTCAAATCAGGCCAATATCGGCCAGAATAGGTCCGTATCGGCTGAATTGGCCGAATCGGGTCGTATCAGCCGACGACCAAAATGGCCAAAATAGGCCTTAAATCACGCCGGAACAACTGAAATCGGTTTTGAATGAGGCCCAAACATCCTAAATCTATCATTCCTCAATTTTTTTCTGAATATTTGTTGCTTCTTTTGTAATTTCTTTTTTGTTTTGTGTTTCTTGCCTTCTTCTTTCTTTGTTTTGTGAATCAAGGCATAGTAATGTGTTTTTTAAGAAAATTTTAATAGTAAAAATATATAAAAAATATAAATAAAATATTTTTAATAATTTTTTAATCGCCGCACCCCGCCGCACCCACACCCTACTTTTTCAAAAATTACCGAGTCCCGCACCCGCACCCGCATCCGCACCCGCACCCGCACCTGAATCCGAATCCGAATCCAAAAACGCACCCGTGCTTCATTGGTTACAAGCTAGTATTATAAAAGGTTTGGAATCAAAATGTAATGTAATTAGATAGGGTCAAATCATAATTTGGAAGTTTAGGGTCAAAATCTGATTTTTGTAAAATGTGAGTGAAATTGTAAATGTGCAAAGTACAGATTGGAGCTTCATTGTCGGGTCATTATTTGGGTTGGTTTAAAATTCGATTATAGTTGGGCCTTTTGAATGGGTGAGGATTGGGCCCAAATTGGGAGTTTGATTTGGTTTGGCATGGGCTGTGTTAAAGTTTTCGTACTGGGCTTTGTTTCAAGAGAGTTGGCTGGCTGGGTTTTAATTGTATGTGGTTGGGCTAGATGTTTTCGGATTTGGGCTTGAATTGGTTGGCCAGCTGAAATTTAATTAGAGTGGGCTGGATTTATAAAAGAGAACACCTTCGGCCATCCAACACGGGCCGGGTTGGACCTTGCAACCGTTACAAGCACAACTCTCATCCATTGATGAATCTGGCACGTGAACACTCAACCAGTCAACTGCAATTGAACGTGGCAAACGATCGGGTCGGATCAATCGGTATGCAGGTCGGGCCTGGTCAGGTAAACATTTATAATTTATGCTAATTTCATTAGTACTTTGGTTTCAATCTTTTTACACTTATGAATATTTCTTGTACATGTCTACAATTTTAAGCATATGTTTTTAACTTTACTGTAACAAGAATATTTTGCCATGTACTTTGCTATTTGATATTTAAAAATTTGTACTCATTACAAAATGCTTAAACCATTCATCTTTTAATTCATTAGCATGCAGTTATTTAAATGTTTCAATTGTTTCCTTAAAACTCACAACAAATAATTAAATTAATATTGTCTTGATTTTATTATTTTTATCCAAAAAAAGAGTTTTTAAAAATGGTTTGGGTCGGGTGACCCGCAAAAAAAGGGTTAAGTCATGAGTCAACCCGTTTTTTCTTTGAGTAAAAAAAATTCAGGTTCGAATTAAATATTTTTCGGGTCGGGTTAGTTAGCAAATTCTGACCTATTTTGCCATATATCTAATTGTAATCAGGTCAGGTCATTTCCTTTTCTTCCTCTAATAGTGCTATTAGTAATAGTTATATCATAGTTTTAAAAATTGGTATGGTCAAAGAACCGAAAGATTACCTAGTTCCCGATTTTTACCAGTTTTTGACTGCTTTTGAACCCTTTTCTAGGGTTTTTACCAACTGGATTGGTGCTCGTTCTAGATTGAACCGGTCAGTTCAATTGGGTCCAATTTTTAACACTGGTAATCTAGAAAGCACGGACGCGGCGCTAGAGGCGCCGCACCCACGTCCGACGCAGCGACGCGCGGGCGACGCGGCTGCCCGGGCGTCGGTGCCACATCGCACCGCGTCTGCCACGTGTTTACCTTTTTTTTTTCGCCGACTCGCGCCGACTCGAGGCGACGCGGCTGGGACTTGGGCCGATTCGCCCGGAACTGGGCTGAATCGCCCCGACTCGGGCCTGTATCGGCCGTATCGACCGTATCAGCCGAAACCGGTGAAACGACCGATTCAGGCAGAAATTCAAAAAAAAAAAAAAAGGTGCAAAACGCACTGTATCACTCTGTATACAAACCCTAAAACTAAACTCTCACATACGCTCTCTTATTCACGTTTAAAACACCAAAAAAAAAAAAACACTCTTCATTCATGCCTCAGTCTTCTCTCTCGCTCACCTCCGTCGCACCTCTCTCTCGCCTCTCTGTTCTCTCTGAGCCAGCCACTCACTCACAGTCACAGCTCACTCATTCACGTTTAAAAAAAAAAAAAAAACACTCTTCAATCTTCTCCCTCGCTCGCCTCACACACCGTCGCACCTCTCTCTCACCTCTCTGTTCTCTCTAATTTTGTGGTTTCAGTTCAGTGAGTTCACAGCCACTCACTCACAAGTCACAGCTCACTCACTTCAACTTTGAGCCTGCCTCTCTCTCACGCACAGAGCACAGTTCAGTCACTCAGTTCGCACCTCTCTCACGCATTCTCTGGAGTTCGTCTCTCTGTTCAGTGTTCGCCTCTCTAGTTTGAGCTCTCTCTCACGCATTCTCACTTTCTCAACTTAGGTATTGATACAAAGCTTTCAATATTAGACTCTTAGTTTGATTTGTGATTTGTGAATATGTAATTTGTGAATCTGTGATTGTGAATCTGTGATTGTGAATCTTACTTTCTTTTCAATCTTAGTTTTATTTAGTTAATGGTTATTATTTATTGTGATTTGTGAATCTGTGACTGACTGACTGCCCGTAAAAAAAAAATTGTGAATCTGTGAACTTGAATTTGATTTATTATTAATTTAATTAGTTAATAGTTATTATTTATAAGTTAAATTAAATCTATTGAATTTGCAATGGACGAAGTTACTAGCACAGAAACTTCACCTTCATCTAATCAAGAAGTGCCAAATGATGAATCTCCTCTTTGGCAGTATGTGACTAAAGTAGAAAAACCAGCTGGTGCTTCTGTTAAATCAAGTGGAAACACATACTTTAAGTGCAACTATTGTGGTGTAATTTATATGGGATCCTATTCTAGGGTTAAGGCTCATTTATTAAAAATTCCTAATAAAGGTATTAAAACATGCCCTAAGATGACACCGAGCCATAGGTTGGAAATGCAGCGAATGCATGATCAAGTTGAGAATGATAAGTTAGAGAGAGAACGGAGAAGTCGAATTCCCTTACCCCCACCTCCCCCAGGCTGTGGGCCTACACCTATTTCTCCATTTCGGAGACAAGAAAGGAGTGATAGTACAAATCCAATTGATGGTAAGAGGAGGAAGGTGACTGTGAATTCTCCTTTGGAGAAAGCATTCTAGAATAATGCTAGACATGATTTGGATAGCAGAATTGCTTGGATGTTTTACACCAGTGGGCTTCCGTTTAACTTTGCAAGGAACCCATATTATCGTAGTTCCTATGCATATGCTGCTACCCATAGCATTCCGGGTTATGTTCCTCCTGGATATAATGCCTTGAGAACAACACTTTTGCAAAAAGAAAGAGCTCATGTTGAAAGACTTTTGAAACCAATTAAGGATAGTTGGCTTGAAAATGGTGTGAGTATAGTTTCTGATGGATGGTTAGATCCACAAAGGAGGTCTCTTATTAATATTATGGCTGTATCAGATGGGGGTCCAGTGTTTATAAAGGCAATTGATGGGTCAGGTTAGTTCAAAGACAAACATTATATTGCTGGGGTGTTGAAGGATGCTATAAAAGAGATTGGACATGAAAAAGTTGTCCAAGTCATCACTGATAATGCTAATGTGATGAAGTCTGCTGGAGCTCTTATTGAAGGTGAGTATCCTAAAATATTTTGGACACCCTGTGTTGTCCACACTCTCAATCTAGCTTTGAAGAATATTTATGAAGCAAAAAACACTGAAAAGAATGAAGTTACATATGATGAATGTAGTTAGATTACACGTATTGCTGATGATGCATCCTTCATACGTGTTTTTATCATGAATCATTTAATGAGGTTGGCAATGTTTAATAAATTTTTCCATTAAAATTGCTCCAAGTTGCTGATACTAGATTTGCTTCGATTGTTGTAATGCTGAAAAGATTGAAGTTGATAAAAAGATGCCTTCAAGCCATGGCTATTAGTGACCAATGGGCTTCTTATAGGGAGGATGATGTTGGAAAAGCTCAAAAGGTGAAAGATATGATTCTAAGTGATCTTTGGTGGGATAAAATTGATTATATCCTTGAATTCACAGCACTTATTTATGATATGTTGCGAGTAGCCGACACAAATAAGCCTTGTCTTCATCTTGTGTATGAGATGTGGGCTTCAATGATAGAGAAGGTGAAGGCAGCAATATATCGGCACGAAGGCTTGGAAGATGATCAGTATAGCTCATTTTGGGGTGTGGTGTATGATATACTCATTGATCGATGGACTAAAAATTGTACACCACTACATTGCTTGACTCATTCCTTAAATCCTAAGTAAGTACATTTCTTTTCTATTTTCCTTAGTTCATCCTTCTAGTAAAACACACGTTTCATCTATATTTTTTTTTTAATCTTTAACTAGGTATTACTCTTTTGAATGGCTTTCGGAGAATCCAAAACGCATCCCTCCACATCGGGATCAAGAAATTTCTGTGGAAAGGAGCAAGTGTTTGGATCGATACTTTGAAGATGAGAATGAATTAACGGTGGTGAAGTTTGAGTTTGCTAAATTTTCAAGAGGGAAGTTTCCTTCACCAGATGCCTTGACGGATAGGTGGGTCTTACAACCTTTGGTTTGGTGGCAATACCATGGCTCCGCATTTCCAACTCTCCAAACCCTTGCCCTTAAACTTCTTGGACAACCTTGTTCATCCTCATGCGCTGAGAGGAATTGGAGCACGTACAAATTCATTCATTTCTTAAAAAGAAACAAAATGGCTCCTGCACGTGCTGAGGATTTGGTATATGTGCATTCTAATCTTTGACTCTTGTCAAGGCACAATGAGGAGTACGTAAATACAGCAACAAAGATGTGGGATATTGCAGGAGACTCTTGGAATGAGAGCGACATAAATGGAGGAGCTGGAATTCTTGAGAATGCAGCTCTTACACTTGATGAGCTAGAGTTGGAGGCCATTGTTATTAGGAATGCTAGCACTAGTGTTACTACTAGTGAAAGTGAAGTTCAAAGTGAAGCTATTGATGTTGATGACGATGAAATTGGTGTTTGATTGTCTTGTTGATTATCTTTTATTTTGTTTTAGTTTCAAACTTGTGACTTGTATTTTAATTTCCGAACATCATGGAATGTTTTAGTTTCAATCTTGTGGGTTGTATTTAATTTATGAACATCATGTTTTAGTTATTATCTACTATTGCTCTTAAATTTGGTATATTTTTATATAATGTGAAAAAGTATGCTTAGAAATATATTAAAAATGTAAATAAAAATATTTTTAATAATTTTTTAATCGCCAAGTCCTGTCACACCCGCACTCACCTTTTTCAAAAATTACCGAGTCCCGCATCTACACCCGCACCTGAGTCTCGAAATGCACCCGTACTTCATAGCTGGTAATAATCCTAGCCAGATCCATACCCTTCTAGAACTCTCGGGCCGGGTTGGTTTGTTGATTTAGTATTTCTAACAGTTGTGTGTTAGATCCATGAGCATTAGCCTTTGTGACACTGTGTTTGTGTATGTGAATGTTAAACAATATTAGGGTATTGTGAATTGGGTAGTGCTAGTTACACACACCATCAGACATACAATATCATTCATATTTTTTTTAACTGAAATCGTGAATTGAAGACATGATTTCAAAAAATTCACATGGATAATTGTGTGTGATTTTGTGAGTTTGTATACTGATGTGCAAGAAAATGATAACTGTTGCCTTTGTTTCTCTGTGCTGTTACTGTGGGGATTTTTGTAAAATTTTAGGCAGCTGGTCTCCTTTGTTGCTGTGCTTGTAGAGTTGCTGGTGGTTTTCGTGTCTGTGCTGCTGTCTTTGCTGTTTTCCCTTCCTTAATTTGCTGGTTCTCGTCCTCTTCTTTTATGTATCTTGTTATTGCTTGTTTGTTGTTCTGGACCTTCTGGTATTTCTTCTTGGTGTTCTTTGTATAGTTTGTACTGTAGTTGATATTTTTTTCTCTTGGCAACTTTTATTTCACGGTACTCGTACGGTCGTACGTACTACTTTTTTATTTTCGTAAAGCATTTCATCGAGCAGAATGACAGAGCCTGACGCTTCCTATGCCAACTTTAAAAGGAAGCCATTAATTTAATAATTTTATTCGCAACATTTTTAAAATGTTTTTGCTACAAATAAGTTGATATTAATTTTAATTTATAATTAAATTTTTTTATTTACAAATAGCAATTAATATCAAACTATCATTTAAAATTTTTGAAAAATAATATATTTACAACAAATTTTAAGTGGTATGTTATTAACTATTGTTATTGTTGGGATAAAAAATAATTTTAATATTAAATTTAAATTTAAACAAATAACAACTAACCACTTATAATTTATTATAAAAATATTATAAATATATCGTAATATTATATAATATCCTCGGTACGGCTCACCTCGTACACACCACGCCGACTTTATAAAGAAGTGAGTAATGATACTCGCATATTTGTCCTCCAAGTCTCCAACACACACTACGCGCCAACTGTAAAAAAACTAATCCCAATTCCACCCGGAAAAAACTAAACGGAACGGGTCCCATCCCAATTCCACCGAACTATTATTCCAATTCCAATTATTAAAAGGAGTGGTACTATGGAAAAATGTTATTTATGTCCAATTTTTTTAGCAAACAAAAGTTCAAAGTCATGTTTAAATTCAATTATTAAATAAGTTAAGTGCAAATATAATAAGAGAAATATTAATCAATATCCTTAAAGGGCATTAGTTTAAGGGCTATTTTTAGAAACATTTTATTGAGAAAATGATAAAATAATAAATATAGTTGGCATCTTTTTATATTTTTTATGAAAATGGTGTTAAAACTTTATTATTATGGTTTATTAACAATTATCCTAAGAGTATTTATTAACAAAATCGTGAGCATGAATCTTTTTTTTTTTTTTTGAGGGGGGTGAACATGAATCTTGAGTCTTGACTTAACTATATATCATATTGTATTATATATATATATATATATATGTCTAACAATAAACTTATATAAACTTGAGATTTGAATGTATAAAGTTTATAAATAGATTCATATGGTACAAAATTATTATTTACAGATTTTTGATAATATAAATAATCTATTAGTAGTAAAAATTCATAAATTTGTGAAGTGTTAAAAAATTTGGTCATATATGGAAAAAGAATAAGGTAAACAAGTAATTGTAAACAAGTTTGAGCATGTTCTACAACAAAATAAACAAGCTTGAACATGTATTTTGTTTGGCGATGAGTTCGACCTCAACTTGTATTCAAAATAAAATTAATTAAATGAAAAAAAAATTGAAATATTAATACTCAATTCAACTTGACTGGTTTATAGCTTCACTAACTTCCTTCTTCCCCTCCCAAAAAAAAGGGGGGGGGGGGGGGGGGGGGGGGGGGGGGGAAGAAAACACGTTTGCCCTTTATCTATGGGGTAGTTCATAATTCCTCCCCTAAACTATAAAATCAAGTAATGTCTCCCACTAACGATTGAAAATAAGCACAAATGCCCCCTAATGTTATTTAACCTAACAGAATTCCTTTCATTCATGAAATATTCCAAGTTCTTTTTTTTTTTTAAGAGATTTCAAAATTTCACAATTCCAAACTCAAATTTTTTTTATTTATTTATTAAAAATAACCTTTAACCTTCCTAGTGTAGTCTATAAAAATAATTTCTTAACATGATTTATTATAGCAATCTCTCCTAATCAATCGGCTAAATTAAATATAAATACAATCACCAAACCATTTGTAAGTTAAAAACGAAATCTAGGATAGAAAAAAATAGACATTTACACTTTTAAGTTAATTCAAATTAAACACATCATACAACGTTTGAAAAATCAAGGCTTACATAGAACATTCTAAAATTGTGTATCATATGATCATATTGTTAATGCTTCTGAGTTAATTTATTATTTCATTTTAAGTATTGAAATGATTTTTTGGAATGTCTTAAAATAGATTAATCCTTTAACTTCATATATTAATGACTAGTTTTTTTTTTTTTTGCTTCTTCAAGTGATACTTCATTTCATTATTTGGATTGAGCGAATTATGTTCTTACTTTTAGAATGCTGGGAATATTATCCACTTGAAATCTCAATTCTAGAAAAGTGAATAATTTATTACACATGGATTCAACTAGAGAAATATTATCCGTGTACAGGGCAATGCCTTTTCTTGTTAATTGATGAATCTTTACATAAAACACAGGCGAAAAAGGGTATGAAGCAGTGGTGTTTAATTCTTGTCATTGTATCATCTGCCGTCACATTCCATTTTTTTTTTTTTTTTGGGTATACCAAAATAGCATTCTTGCAATAATTAATTGATGATACCAAATTAGCTTATTTAGAATGGGTCTTATTATTATTATTATTATTATTATTATTATTATTGTGGGGACTATTTTTGCCGTCCTTGGCAAGACTCTGGGCACAGTGCCGAAGAGGCTCAAAGTGTCCCACATCGAAGAGAGCTTCCTCCACTTTCAACCTTATAAGCTGTGAAGCGAAGGAAGTAGTGTACCATCGTATCCCGGTATAAGCTGTGAAGCGAAGGAAGTAGTGTACCATCGTATTCTCGTATTCGAATACCGGGATACGATGGTACACTACTTCCTTCGCTTCACAGCTTATAAGGTTGAAAGTGGAGGAAGCTCTCTTCGATGTGGGACACTCTGAGCCTCCTCGGCACTGCGCCCAGAGCCTTGCCGAGGACGGCAAAAATAGTCCCCACAATAAAAGGAAGCTCTTGAGGGTAGTGCCCATTATCGGTATTGTCCGCTTTGGGGCAAGGGTGGCAGTTTTTGAGACTTGCTCCGATCGCATGATACCCGCACGGTTTCGTTACCTTTGAAGGGCACGCCTCTACACCTTCCTTTTATTGTGGGGACTATTTTTGCCGTCCTTGGCAAGGCTCTGGGCGCAGTGCCGAGGAGGCTCAGAGTGTCCCACATCGAAGAGAGCTTCCCCCACTTTCAACCTTATAAGCTGTGAAGCGAAAGAAGTAATGTACCATCGTATTCTTGTATTCGAATACCGGGATACGATGGTACACTACTTCCTTCGCTTCACAGCTTATAAGGTTGAAAAGGAAGGTGTAGAGGCGTGCCCTTCAAAGGTAACGAAACCGTGCGGGTATCATGCGGTCGGAGCAAGTCTCAAAAACTACCACCCTTGCCCCAAAGCGGACAATACCGATGATGGGCACTACCCTCAAGAGCTTCCTTTTATTGTGGGGACTATTTTTGCCGTCCTCGGCAAGGCTCTAGGCGCAGTGCCGAGGAGTCTCAGAGTGTCTCACACGAAGAGAGCTTCCCCAACTTTCAACCTTATAAGCTGTGAAGCGAAGAAAGTAGTGTACTATCGTATCCCGGTATTCGAATACGAGAATACGATGGTACACCACTTCCTTCGCTTCACAGCTTATAAGGTTGAAAGTGGGGGAAGCTCTCTTCGATGTGGGACACTCTGAGCCTCCTCAGCACTGCGCCCAGAGCCTTGCCAAGGACGGCAAAAATAGTCCCCACAATTATTATTATTATTATTTTGCTTAACACCTTTTGACACTACAATGAAGTTTACTCGCAGAACTCAAAAGATTATGGTCTTTCGTTATTGTATTTTTTTCTAGATAGTTTCAACTTATAATATTTGCTCATGATGATTGTTCTTTATTATAGGGCAAGACACAAATTGATTTTTGGTGTAGGCTGGGTTTGAACTCCAAATCTCTTATTCAACGACAATAAACTTTACTAGTTGAGCTTACTAGAACCCACGGTCTTTCATTATTATTGTTAATATAGTTTTTTTTTTCAATTTCTTAAAAGGTTAGAAAGAGAAATATCCAATTTGTCTAGCTGAAACCATGCTTCTTTTCAAGTTTTGTTTTTTATTTTCTCTCATTTTGCCTTTCTATTCAATACTAATAATAACTAACTCCCAAATCGTCATCTCTACCGTCAACGACTTCTCCCAAACTAACACACACTTCTCCTAGGTGATTAAAGGCATCAAAATATGTCTTACCTCTTTTAATTGAATAAGTTCAAAGATACAATATTTATACAACTATATATGACGATAGGTTGTTAGTAGTGAAAAATAAAAGTTGTGTGAGTAATGGGTTTATGTAAAATTGATTATTCACTAGTCTTATGTCTTAACTTTCACCTAATTAGTAGATTGTGAAATAAGTTGTGCTAAATGCTAATAGCAAGGTTGTTATTGATTTTAGGACTTTTTATTATGTTGACAGAACTTCAAACTTGTTGACCAACTTGCTGCAGCCAGGGCCGTTGCCACTTTGTTTAGCCCAATGGCCCCTCGTCTTTTTAATCTATTTTTCTGAATTTTTAGCCCAGCTAGCTTATTTTCTTTATTTTATACTTTTTAGTTCTGTATAACCTCAATTTTAAAGGTATAATTTATTTTTATCCATTTTTTTAACAAAATAATTCAGTAAAAATAATCTCAATTCAACAAACACGAAGAGTTTTAATGCAGACTTGTATAAAAGAACTTGGACTATAATTCACTTCATCTCCAATATTTGACACGGTTGAGAGCCGCGGCAATAGATGGAGAAGAGGGAGCTTGGGACTCGCCTATGGAGGTCGACTTGTAGGAGAGAGAGAGAGTGTGTAAGAATGAGTTTTAATTTTTAAATGATTTGAATTCTTTTTTAAAATAAAATTTTTAAATTTGATTTTTTGTAATACATAAAAATCAATTTAGTGAATATGAAAACCATATGAAATTATAAATAAGAATAAAAACCATAGGAGGTCAATTTGCAATTGAAAAAAAAAAAAAAAAAAAAAAAAACCCTCAAGAAGTGTTTTTGCACTTCGGCCAAAAAAAAAAAAAAAAAAAAACTTTGCAGAAAGCCTTTTTTTTTTTTTAAAGAACAATAGTTTTCACTCTTTTATGGGCACTTGTTAATATAACCATTGTTAATAAACCATTTTAGAGAAGCTTTCATATCATTTTTATGAAAAATATAAAAAAGCTGTCAAAGCAGGTAATTATTTTTTTTTCCATTAAATTTTTTTTATATAAAAAAATACTTCCTAAACTAATTCTTTTAGGGCATTTATTAATATTTTGCATGGGTTATGTTAACGGATGCCTTTAAGCTCCGTTTGGGAGTTTATAAAGGAATGGAATGGAATGGAATGATCATTAAAGGAAAGGAATGAAATGGAATGGAATGAATTTAGTAAGGAAAGGAAAGGAATGGAATGGAATATAAAAATCTTGTTTGGATGTTATAAAATAAAGGAATGGAAAGGAATGGAATGTAAGTAACACCGTTTGGAAGTGACATTGGAAGGAATGGAATGGAATCATTTATAATAACATTACTATTATACCTCTCATTTTAAAGAACATAAAAAATAATCAATGAGAACTTATAATTGCAATAAGACTTTCATCAGGATTGACACCCATTAAATAATTGTGAAGTATGCAACATGCTAAAATGATTTCATTTTGTGTGTCAACACAATAATTAGGCTCTGTAGTACTTGCTATGATAGGAATTCTCTTTTTAAGTACACCAAATGCTCTTTCAATAGCAGTGCGCAATGATGCATGTCGCAAATTAAACAATTCTTTAGCATTTTCAGGGGGACGAACAGAGTACTCTTTTAAATGATAACGCACTCCCCTATACGGTGCAATACTTCTATTCATGTATCCTGCATCAACAAGATAATATTTACCTAATAAACAATAACAACCATTAAATATATACTACAAATTTTTTTAATTATAAAAAATACATCCTAATACGTATTTGAATTAAATTTACCTTGTGGGATTTTCAAGTTATCGTTCCTAGTTAAAGCACTCTTTATTATTCTTGAATCTAAAGCAGTTCCTTCCTAACCTGGTAATACGTATGTGAATTTTAAATCAAATGAGCATGCCGCCAACACATTTTGTGTTGTGTAACCCTTCCTACCCTGATATCTTGGTGCATCCTCATTAGACACTTTGACACGAACATGTGTTCCATCAAGTGCCCCAATACAATCCTGAGATTAACATTATCTTTAAAAAACATTTACCTTAAAATATATTTGTACTAAACTACTATCAAATATAAATTATATGCATGATATATTTACCTTAAAATATGGGTTGAACCTACTACTTTGTAGTATTTCAAGTGGCACTTGAGTTCCATCAAGTTGTTGAAGGAATTGATCCTCTAACATAATTATTGATCTTAAGACGTTATGAAAATGGCGACTAATGGTCTCACTGTAACAACAAAAAAAGGACATTATATGAGTCGTCTGATTATGTGCTAACATGTGAAGAAACTTGCCAACTTGCTCTTCAAATCGTGGCGTGCTGTGTGTCTTGAAGATCACCATCTCTCTGCAAAATGTCACACAAACCTTGGAAAGCTTGTGGGCCCATGCGTATTATATCATAGCATTTTTTACTATTCCTAAGTCGAGACATTAGTTCATCACGAACTTTTTGTCTTTCTATGGTTGATTGTGTAGGAATGTGGGAAACACGTCTTCTTTTTAATCGTTGCCTTTGATGGATAATATAACACAAATAACGGCATGCAGCATGAACCAAGGCTAGTTTCCGCATGAAGTTCGAAAAAATTATGGTCTTAAGTACCTCATCATTCAAACTCATCTAAGTAAAAAAAAAAGTTATGTTGTTAGTTCAACTGAAAAAATTATGGGCACATGTTCTAAAAAAATAGTTACTTTATTAGTCTAATGAATTATGAATGTGTTACAACTGATCTAATTTGCTTCAAATGTATTTTTCCCATGGTGCTAATGTTTTTTTTTACTGTGCTGTCAAATGTCGACTGTGACTTGTTCTAGTTATTTCGTACATCAAGTCCTAATGGCATTCGATATCTAAATTAATCAAGACCATGCAGTCAATCACGTGTGATTTATTGGTTGGGGGGGGGGGGGGGGGGTGGGGGGCAATTAATATAAGTCTCTTGATGTAAGAATATTAACTGCAGCCTGGAGCTAGAGGCACAGTTTGCCCATTTCATATGGGCCGATTCAGAGACTGAATATTTGTGAAAATGGTTATTTCCGTAATATGATTTCATTTGGGCTGAGCTTCTAAAAAATATTAAGGTCAGGTTGATTGCTTGAGAAAACTGGATGACAATCAGATAGTCCATTAATTGAATAGTTTTAATCTGGAGGTTGCGGATTTATGCTCAAACTTCTTTTGTTGTTTTTGTACATTTCAACTCCTATGATAAAAATAAGCACAGTACTAGTTCCAAGCACTACAACCCTACTGTAGAAAAGACATAAATATTATAGAAAAAGTACTATTATTAATGTTTATAATCTACTCCAACTCATTCAAAAGTTCTAAAGTACTATTATTTTAATTAAAATACTTTTCATTTTACTTTCTTCTCATTTTAAATTTTTTTTACTCTTGTTTTTTTCTTAACCACACACCTGTATACTGCCTAAAGCATTCACAGCAGTGGTGCTAAATAGCTATATTGCTAAAAATATAGCTATTTAGCATCACTTTTCATAAAATTGAAGCTGCAGCAGTGGAGCTATATTTAAAAAATATAGCTCCACAGCTACAGTGCACATCTATTTTTAGATGTGCACTGTAGCTCACATCTAAAAAAAAAAATTATTTTATTTTGTTTCAGAATTTTTCTTTTTCTTTTTCTTTCTCCTTCTCCCTCATTTCCCGTTGCACCTCTCTCTCCCTCAGCCGTTCTCTCCCTCATCAGCCGTTCTTCATTTCTTCACCGCCGATCTCTCTCAGCCGTTCTTCAGTTCTTCACCGCCGATCTCCCTCAGCCGATCTTCATTCCTTCACCGCCGATCTCCCTCGCCGATCTCCCTCAGCCGTTCTTCATTTCTTCCCCCGCCGATCTTCCTCAGCCGTTCTTCATTTCTTCCCCCGCCGATCCGAGCTCCTGCCCAGCGCCGATCCGAGCCCCTGCCGATCCGAGCGCCGATCCGATCTCCCTCAGCTGTTTTTTTTTTTTTTTTTTTTTCAATTGGTTGCTTTTTGGTTGAGCTTGAGGCTACTGTGATGGTGGTTGTGCCGCAATGGTGGTTGTGGTTTGGTTGTACAGCAATGGTGGAGGTGGTGGTTGCCGCAATGGTGGTTTGGTTTGGTTTTTTTACCCCAATATTATCGCAATGGTGGTTGCCGCAATGGTGGTTTGGTTTGGTTTTTTTTTTCCCCTGATGTGGACTAGAGATGGTGGTGGTGGTGGTGGTGGTGATTGGGGCTGACGGTGGAGGTGGTTGTGATGGGGGCTGAGTGGCTGCCGGTGAAAATATTGGGGGTTGATGTTGAAGTTTTTATTATTATTTTAATAAATTTTTATTATTATTTTAATTAAATTGCTAAAATTATAGATCCACTGCTGTGGAGTGTAAAGAGCTAATAGCTAAAATTATAGATAAAGTGACTTTTAGATGTGCCAAATAGCTAAAATTTTAAAACCACTGCTGTGGATGCACTTCAACAATCTATAATTTTTTTTTTTTTAAGTTTTCAACGCACTGATTAATGGCATTATTGTAACGAATGAGACTCCACATTTTCCCTTCTTTATCGGTCTTAAAGGTGCTCTGATTAGGAATTTAATCCCAACTGCCAAATTGCAACTTTAGTCCTTTACCTTGAAGATCTATTACATCATTGGTTGTGCATTTACCACCTACGGTCATTCCACCCAACTCGGTGGCTTGACGAGCTGGCGGGTGGGTGTGAACTGTGAATTAGTGGGGTTGGATTTTTAATATTTAATGAAGAAAAATATTAATGAATGCTTTTAAGGTAATGATTAATAATTTATTTAAAAAAAATATTTATAAAAAAAAGAAAAAAAAATAGTTAATGTTTTGTCTTTATACAAATATTATCTCTATTTTGTCTTCTTTTAAAATAATATCAGTGTGTTCAAATGTAGGAATACATTTAAAAATAATCATAATTATATATATGTAATCTAATTAGATTTAAATACTTTGGTTTTTGTGTTTAATAATTCACTTGCTACAAAAATTAAAAAATTTGCTTTTTTACCTTCCTTAATTTGCTGGTTCTGGTCCTCTTCACTGATGTATCTTGTTATTGCTTGTTTGTATTTCTGGACCTAAAAATTGGGTGTTCTTTGTATAGTTTGTACTGTTGTTGATAATTTTTCTCTTGGGATCTTTTATTTCACAGTACTCCTCGTAACAACTACTTTTTTATATTCGTAATTTCATTGAGCAGAAGGGACAGAGCCTGACGCATCCTAGAGGCCATTAAATTTAATAACGATGTAGGACAGAATCTATAATTAGACTTTTGCTATTTATTAATTTTGGTATTTAATTTGTAAAGTTTGAAATTTTAGGTTTAAGGAAATTATTTCCTTAGTTTTTAGGTGTTTTTAATGTATTTTTATGGTTAGGTATCAATTATGAGTTATTTTTGATATATTTTATTATTTGTCAAGTTTTATGGAGCTCTTCAATAGGCCCCTAAGTCTGTAAACTTTTTTTTTTAACGATTATTCAATTAATAAAATTCAGACTTCATCTTTCTATTTTCTAGTGAATTCCAAACACTTTTTCTTTGTGGATTCAAGCACCCTCGTGGATTTGAGGTTATTTTAAGAAGCAAACGTATTTTGTTTATTGTTTTCTAGAAGTAGACATGTTCAATTTTTTAACGCTTCCGCATTCCACATCCAATGATTTTACAACATTTTTACAATACATTTGTTACAAATCATACATGATAAATTGTTATTAGTTTTAATTTCAACTTATAATTAAAATTATTTTTTACTCACAAATAACAACTAATAACAAACTATTATTTAATATTTTTTGTGAAAATATTATGTGTTGATATTTTTCTTAATTAAAATGCTGAGGAATATACTCAGCACATCTCTCCTCATACACACTATGCAAACTTTATAAAGAAGTGAGTAATGATACTCGCATATCTCTCCTCAAACACGCACTATGCACCAACTATGTAAAAAGAACGAATTCAAATTCCACCCGGCAAAAAACTAAAAAGAATGGATCCATAGTTTTAAAAACCGATACAATCAAAAAACTGGTAAAGAGATTGGTTAACGGTTTTATGATCCAGCCAGGGTCGAATCAATGGTCAAAACGATGAGTCATAAATAATTTAATTTAAAATATTTAAATAAATTTTATGTGAATTTTTATTTTTCATAAATTATATTAAGAAAATATTTAAAAAAATGAAAGATTTTCTATATTCTTCATTTTTTCCTAGATAATAATTGTTGAAAAAGTATAATTTGCTATTTAAGTTCCACATATATATTAAGTAATAGTTTTTTTTTTTTTTTGCTGGAATTATATAAATAATAGTTTGATATTTTAACTTTCAACTATTTATTAAAAAAAAAAAAAAAAACGGAGAACCAAAGTTATAATTATCAGATTGACTAGACAAGTCATTCATTACCTTTCTTACCCTCATACTTCATAGCAATTGTTACACTCACACACGTTTACACTTGTTGTTGCTGTTGTTATTGTTATTATTATTATTTTTTTGCTTCTTTTTTTATTTTCCTTAAATCTATAATTACACATTACCACCTACCCTCAAGGCCTCAAATGAGATTCAAACTCCTTTTCAAATTTTACTCAGTGTACAGGGCAACTACTCAGTGTACATGGATTCAACTAGAGAAATATTATCCGTGTACAGGGCAATGCCTTTTCTTGTTAATTGATGAATCTTTACATAAAACACAGGCAAAAAAGGGTATGAAGCAGTGGTGTATAATTCCTGTTAGTGTATCATCTGCCATCACATTCCATTTTTGAACATTCATATAGTTTTTTGCTTCTTCATGTTGCTTCTGCAAGTTTTTGGATGTGAAATTAACCGTTTGAAGAATCAAGGCATACATTGAACATTTTTAAAGTTTCAAGTATATGAACTTCTAAGTTAATTTATTTTTTCATTTTACTTTAAGAATTCAAATGATTTTTTTGGAATATCTTATATTTAGATTAATATTTTAACTTGATTCTCAAAAAAAAAAAAAAAGATTAATATTTTTAACTTAATGACTATTTTTATTTTCTAGAAATATAAGATTTGATTAGTTCCTATCCACTTGAAATCTCAATTCTAGAACAATGAATAATTTACATGGGTTCAACTAGAGAAATATTATTGGTGTTTTAGAGAGAGCAATGCCTTTTCTTGGTAATTGATGAATATTTACATATGACGAGGGTAAATTTTTGAGGATTAAAAGACCTGAACTTATTATGACGGAGAAAAAGGATGTATCTAATGTGGACAGATAGGTAATGAACGGACATGATGATGACGGGTTTGTAGTACACGTGTCAGCCCTTTTATAAATAGAAACAACTAACAAATCACGCATAATTGAGTATGAAGAATCCCAATCAGAAAAGAATCCAAGTGTAAAGGGGATTCCATAACATTCGCCAAATCATTGACAAGTCCTATATAGAAAAGACTTCTTCAACAAGGAAGAAAGGGCGGTTCTACACTACTATAAAAATCGCCAAAGGCTCTCACAAAAAGGTACGCATACTATTTCCCAATTTTAGCACTCTAGGATTGTGAGCATCTACTAACTTAATCTTCGGAGGGTCCTTGGCCGGTGCCACACCGGTACCCTTTCAAGGTTTTTCTTGTTTTGTGCTTGCAGGTTGTATCGAGTGCGAAGAAAGAGAACTCTGCAACTTATTGACGATAAATTGAGCATCATCAACATAAAACACAGGAGAAAAAGGGTATTAAACAGTGGCGTTAATTTAATTCTTCTTTTAAAGTATAATCTGCCACCACATGCCATTTTTGAACATTCATTCAGTTTTGTTTCTTTGTTGCTTCTGCAAGTTTTGAATGTTTTAATAACCGAGTTTTTCAAATCTGTATATCAACATTTGGTGGTTAAATTAACTATTGGAGTCCCACATGTCTTGTAGAACCTTTCCCGTTTAGTAGTTAGAAGTAGAACTGTATGCATAATATTTATTATAGTGCATTGCTTCACGCTTGAGGTGCAAAGTAATATTCTGTTTATGAATTCTACTCAGGGATGGAGTCCTTGTGAAATGCGAGATTTATGGTGAAGTTCAAGTGAATTCCCGTCTCAGGTGTTCCTGATTAACTATTTCATTTGCAAACCCTTCTATCAACGGTGGAGCCAGGAAATTTTCTTGGGGGGGGGGGGGGGTGGCGGTGAATACATTTTTGTATACTTTTTAGATTTATTACCAAATTTTAAAGAAGAATAATGGAAATTTTAAAAAGCTAGGGGGGGCCATAGCCCCCTTGGCACCCCCCTAGCTCTGCCTATGATCTTGGATGATGTGAGATTCCTTCCCTGCTTTTGGTTTCGACCTTGGGAGTCCCATCAAATTCTATCATTTGTGCCTCCTGATGGACAATTTAAGCTCATGAGTTACAGGTGTGTGTTGTTGAGGAGATGTTAATGCCGTAACTCTTAATTCCTTGACTGCGTGATGGCTTCCTTAAAGATTTGTAATATTCACATTCAGAGAAGTTACAAATAAAAAAGGGCTTACAGGAAGCAAATAGTTCAGTTCACGTGCTCCTGAATGGGACTATAAAGCCCCAGAGGCATATAAAGCCATGTGGAGGATGCTCTCTAGCTGATGTGAGACTCCTAGGCCCCCATAAGCCCTGCGGACCTTCCCCCCTAAAAACATCGCTAAGAGAGGTAAATCGCAAGGGCCTGGCTCCCCGAAGCGTACTATACTTGCCTGTTGATCCTCGCATCATCACAAGACTTGCAGAGAACAATAGGGATGACAATTTTGCCCCGCCCCGCTTTGCCCCACCCCGCCCCACTCCGCCCCGTGCGGGTTTTCCCCGCCCCGCAAAGGTAGTGGGGCGGGGATGGGGCAATATTTTGTCCC
This sequence comes from Lithocarpus polystachyus, assembly GCA_033629205.1. Classification (NCBI taxonomy): domain Eukaryota; kingdom Viridiplantae; phylum Streptophyta; class Magnoliopsida; order Fagales; family Fagaceae; genus Lithocarpus; species Lithocarpus polystachyus. Next base: position 7,601,949 of record CM066164.1, on the reverse strand, counting down.
CGCACCCTGGGGCGGGGCGGGGATGGGTTTAGTATTTTTATTCCCGGCCCGCCCCGCCCCCGCACTAATAAAAACTATAATTGTAAATTTAGTAAATCTTAAATCACTAATATTTAAAGTGAATCACAAGAAAACAAGACATGAGATAAAATATTTTTTATTCTAAAACCCTAACGCTATTGCTGCCCTTTGACCCATCCCTTTGCTCTATAGTCTATACATGTTTTTCAAATTTCAAGCCAAACTCCACTCTAAGTCTATAAAGAAGAAAGTGGTGTCATTACATTGGGAGAAAGCGAAACCTATTCTTCAAGAACTAGTTAATTTTTATTTGTTATAAGACAATGTTTATTTTGTTAAAAAACTAGTCAATTATCCTTGATGATTTTGTTCATGCAAAGATAATGTTTATTTTGTTATAAGAAATTTTGAATTATGTTGTTACGTATTAGACTATTTAAATATTTGGTTTATTTAAATGCTTGGATTTTAAAACATTTTGTTTTGTTGTGATTTATATTATTGTAGCAAAAAATTTATTTATATATATAAAATTGTATTAGGGGCGGGGCGGGTCCCCGCGGGGCCCCAAGGGGCAGGGATAGGGCAAGGTAGTTTGCCCCGCACCTCGGGGCGGGGCGGGGATGGAGAAGGGCAACAACCATGCGGGGCGGGGACGAAGATCCCATCCTCCGGCCCCGCCCCGCCCCATTGCCATCCCTAGAGAACAACAATAATTCTGATGACACTTTCTCACTATGGTTGATATAACCGGTTGTTATTAGTTCTAATAAAAATAGGGTGGGTTTATTTGTAAGCGATGTTCCAACCACAACCTTTTCACCTTAACAAAGTGTGAAAAATAAAATATTCTGTAACATTGCTCGTATTCCATGCTAAGAAGAGAAAATGTCAACTTTCTCCTTGTGTGTCTCAACTTTTTTTAATCTCCTAAAATGTTTCACACATGAGATTATTGCTTCAAAAAGAGCATGACCTCTCTTCAACTTCCCAAAACACATAATGATATAAATACTAGAAAGAAATATTCATTTCGATTAATTGCACTGCCCATATCTTAGGGATAAATACATAAACCTGTACCTGTGACAGATTAATTAGTACCAAGTACACAAGCAAAGCACAGGACCACACAGCTTGCAACATGCAACATGAAACAATAGCAGAAAACCATATATCTTTGTTACTGCTGCTTTTTTTTTTTTTTTGGGGTGTGTATACGGTATTGAGAGAAAGGGAGACAGAGGGTCGGGCTGTCTCTAACCTCAAGGGAAGGATCCATGGTCATGGAGGCTGAGAGGAGATGAGAGAAGGCCTATCAGAATTACAAACTGCCATCCAACGGGTCAAATTGTGAGTCAAAAATTTGTTTCTTTATGGACAAACCCAAAATCCCATCAAGAGAGAGAATCCAAAACTAGCTTAATATTTGAAGTGATCCATTTATGAAGAAATTATAAGGTTCACATGGTGAACAAGTGACATGGTCCACCATTTCATTAAAAAACATACACCTGTTTAAAACTGTTGAGTTGAAAATTTTTTAAAAACACTAACTCAACAATTTTAAATAAGTGGGAGTTTTTTAGTGGAATGGTGGACAGATAACGTGGTTCACTAGAGGACTGTATAATTTCTCCCATTTATGGACCTGGGGGAGCAAAGTGTCATAAAAGAACATACAAACCAAGGAAAAATTATTAGGTACTCCCAGAGTACCATAAATGCGTGCTTTTCCTTCTCACATAAATGGTGGGTTCTACCATGAATTTAATTATAGGACCTACCATTCATGTGAGAGGAGGGAATACGTATTTATGGTACTCCAAGAGTACAGACAAGCACTAGACATTCCATAAATATTTTTACCAATAGTAATTTTTTTTAGGGGAGAGACATTAAATGAGAGCAAAAATACATATTTACCTTCTCCCTTTACCTTCCTCATTTTCCCTATGCATTTATCTGCTTCAATATCTGCTCCAATACATTTCAACTCATTAATCGCCACATAGAAATAATAAAAGATTCTCTCTCTCTCTCTCTCTCTCTCTCTCTCTCTCTCCTTGTTAATGTGAGAGTACACTTTTGATTAACTCCATATCTTCCATATTAATTCCTACAGGTTTACATTTAAGTTGCCAACATATTCATTTTAATTATTTGATATGAAAGTGCTACAACTACAACAATAACTTATAAAACAATTTCTGCATGGTTAAAATACTACAACAACAACAAAATCAAAGTCTTAGTCCCAAGATTTTAGGGGTAGTTATAAATTCTTAAAAGATTATTCAAAGTCGGCCATATTCTTATGCTCAATTTTATTATATTTCTAAAGCATAATCTTTATTACTTCCTAACTACTTTTATTAATGTTATTTCTCCATTATCAAAATGAAAATTAAAAATATTTCAAATTCATGAACTCAAAAGGTAAAAGGAAAATATTTATTCTTAAATAAGCATTTACTTAAACTTTACACAACTGGTATGAATTTAATTCTCCATTACAAGGTGCCGCACAATTCCCTCCTGGCTCCTAGTAGAGCAGGTAGTGAGTTCTGCAGCTAGAAAAGGTACTAACAGGGATGGAACCAGAATTTGAATTTGAGGGGGCCCAAAGTATAAGCCAAAGTTAGATTGATACTTGGTGCCGTGGTTATTTTTCAATTTTCTTTGATGGATTTTCAAAATTTGGGACATTAATAATAGAGTTTGGCAATGTTTGAACATCAAAAATTGGCCTGTGAATTATTTATATTTTTTCTGATAGGCTAAGAATATGTTGACCCCTTGTGATAAATTAACCAATTAATTAGCCAACTTAATTAATTAATTCAATTTGTATGTAATAAGCGTGGTAGCATAAACAAATCACCAATTAAGTTAATATGCAGCGAAAAATAAATTAATACGGTGATTTGTTTACGAATGAGGAAAACTTACACGGCAAAGACCCCACTGGATGATTTTAAGGTCACAACTTTCAAGAATTCACTATTATCACAACAAGCAGTTACAAGTAAAGGAATCGCAGTACCTTATACCAACCTACAGTTGAACCCTTATCCCAATATTCAATTGAATTTGTTCTATAATGACAATCTCTCCTTTCAATGCACAGCTCCCAGTACGTGACTAACCAATCGATGCGCGGATCCCAATACGCGGCCTACACATTAACTTGAGAAGGATGTTGACTGCAAAGTTCTTCAATTCATCAACACAATGAAAATCACGAAGCTCCTTAGTCACAAAACCCAATGGCGTACAAACGCAGCAGCTTCTTCAAGAGAAAGATGAACTAAGGTAAATTATGTCTCCGGTCACAATTTGCATGAACAACACTTTGCTTTACACTCGTGCAACCTTTGACGGCTCTTAAAATAATCCTTATATATGTTTAGGGTTGTGAAAAAAAAAAGCCCAAACATCTATTCACGGATTGGATGAAAATTAGAACTGAAAATTTGTTTTTCATAAGTCTCGATAGATAACTTATCTATCGAGCAACTGTCGAGCATCGGACTGAAACAGCTTTTTAAATCTCAATAGATACTAACTGTCGAGCTTTAAAATCCAGCACTTCTTCACTTTATTCTTGGACAGACTTGCATAGTTTTAAGACTTGAACTTGAAACCATGTTCTTTGAAGTATTAAACATATCCTAAATCTACCCAAATACAAGTAAAGTGTGTTTTGTCAAACGATTAACCAATTCTATAATGACATATGTTCCTAATATGATTCACATATGTCTTAACATTTTCTTTTGAAAAAAAATCAAACTTTGCAATTGAATTTCTCATAATTTACGAATACAAATCAAAATAAATGTTCATTATTCCATATTAAATAGTTCTATTGTGTCATAAATTAGTCTTAAAAAAAAGCCAAACATATTGCACAAAGTCACAATAAAATTAATGATGATAATTTATTGGATTAATCAACAAACAAACATTAAAGAAGAAAAAAAAAACACATCTTCAATTATTAACCTTGAAAAAGAAAACAAATTATCAATTATTATTAATGTTTATTATGTTGGGTGCACGGTCCGTATGCAGTCCATGCCACACTTTAATATTGCTCACATAAATTTAGATCGTTGAACAAACAGTTGAAAAGTCCAATTTCTACTATTTTATAAAAAGAAGTGGGCCTGGAATAACTTAAGCCCTTTTTTTTTTTTTTTTTTTTTTTTTTTTTTTTGTTTTTGTTTTGTGGGTTGAGGAAAGCGTGTAACTTAAGTTGAGGTAAAAATAAAAACTTAATAAGAGATTGCTATAATAGTATTTTACTTAAATTTTAATACATTCTATCACATCTAATAACATTTAAATCAACTTTTAATTTGGTTGGATTTATACATGAGTATTAGAATTGATTGGATACGATTGTACTTATTCTTAAGCATGTGATAAAAAGATGTGTCATGTTAGATTAGAGAGGTAAAACATGAGTATTACACATCCTTACAGAATTTAACCTGTTTTAGAAAAACTTCTTGTACGGTCCGGGTTCACCCTTTGTTGGGCCTCGGGTGTAGCATTTCGCCATGCGGTCCGTAATTCTTGGCAATTTACTCAAATATGGGCTGGGCCGGACGTTATTAAGTTCCCGTGAGATTGGGCCTTAACGTAGCCACCCGGAATGTTGTTGCTCACAACTCTTTCATTTTCGCATGATTGATTATTTTGACTGTCATAACCCGGTAGCAAATATTGCCGAGAATATTAGTTCGCGAGAGAGCATTGCAATTGAATTTGGCCGGCAAGGTATCCATGAAGTTGTTGCCGGACACATTACTAGCAGCGATGAGCAAGTTCCAATGCCACTTTTACCATTCAACAACCAAACTCCCACTTATCAACCACAACATTGGACCCTCTTTTCCATTATCTGCCTGAGCAATTATAATCCCTTCACTAAATGAAGACTATAAATAGGGGAAGAAGAATACACAAAAGGGGGTTTTTTTTCTCTTTTCCAACAAAGAGATTGCTGAGAACAAAGAGATGGTGTCAAAGGGTGATAAATTGGTTGTTGGGCCTCAGTACGATGAGCTCACCATTGTAGGAAATACTCGACCCACTTCATAAATTAGTTGTGAGCCCAAAACCAAAATAGAGCTTGGCATTCTAAGCTCGTATTTGGCCCGCACACTTCTCATCTTCTACTATTCATATTTTAATTGAACAGTTTCAATTTAAAGCAGTCCCTGTATGCCCACGTTCACTACTTCCAAATCTCCCGTTAAGGCCTTCATGTTTTCTTTATCTTTATCTTTATCTTCTTTTCATTTTTTTTTTCAAAGCTTTTCCATTTTTTTTTAATAAAAGGAAAAGAATGTAATCCAATCTTTGTTAGCAATATTGCATGGTGCAATATCTCTATGTCACTTGCATTTTTTCTGTCATTTTTTTCTATATATGTCCTTTATAAAGATATGTAAAGACAAAAAATATATATCAATTTATTTTATCATCTGCAAGGGGGAAAAATGAGAGACATCATTAAGGTCCTCCTCAATCCTCACTGCCATTCAAAGTGTAGCATAATTCTCAAATTGTGAAAATGTCATAGTACTAGACTGGTCCATAAAGCTTGTTATGCAATTATCTTGGGGTCATGCACCACAGAATCCTATCGATAAGGAAATCTGTTCCAAAAACTAAAAGGCCTGGGCCCAGTCCTAGTAATAGCCAGACTACTCTGTAATCATATTTCTAAGGAAGTACACTGATGGGGCGGCTCCTCTAGTTCGTGAGGAATTCATAATTGTTGGGATTTTTGACAATTGCAGCCAATGGTCAAGGAGGGTATTTGAAAGTGACTGTCTATAGCGATGTCAAATAAAATCTGAAATGTGGAGACCTCTCTAGACTCATCTCAAACCTGACTTATTATTATTCCTTCTTATATAAAAGGAGAAAAGGAGGAAAAATATATAATCATGGTTAGGGAAAAACTATCTCATACATCCGATATATGCATTATGTTTTTTTATAAATATGTGAATTACACACAATGTAAGATTCACATATTATGAAAGAGATTGCATACATTCAAAATACATGAGATAATTATTATTTGGTTACAAGTGTTAAATACCTTATGTAGGGGTAAAAGGCCCAGTGCCAGATCTTGGGCCGTGGGCCTGTCCGAGGAGACCTATATATCCGAGGACAATCAATCTTGAGGAGTTTGCCCAGCCTAATTCAACTCTGAAGTTCAAGTCACGTGGAAGAAAGATCTGTCCGAGGAGACTTGCCTGTTCGGACTTTCTAAAGGATATCTCAGATGAATGCTCCAACATTAATCCTAACTCTTCCGGAGAATCCCCTGATTTATACGAACAAAGAGGACAGGTGGCAAAGATCAGATATTAGGCAAAAGGCTGCTGTCACCGCATTTATGATCCTGCAACTAACATCATGGCCGCATTAATGGGGAAAAGACACCTGAACAGTGAAGTGACCTCCATCCTTTACACCTGTCCAAAGAAGGCTCCAGGTGGAGTCTGATGGGACAAGTATCAAGGAACGCCCACGTAATGAACAAAAGACAGATAAATAGAAGAAAGAAAGAAGAAAAGAGGAGGGAACATTTCGGGAGGAATGAAGAGAGAGAGAGAAAGAGAAATATTCTTCACACTTGTATAAGGATACTCCTCGGACTGTGCCGAGCAGAACATTGTATCTTTCTTATCATATTAACACAAATCTGGTCACAACCATACTTGGGCCTTTAATCCATACGTGTTCAGTCAAGTGATCCTCAACCCACTCTCTTTACAAATTCATTTTAAGGACACTCCATCGTTTGGGCCCTAAGCAATTCTGTTCAAAGGCCCAACCCGAATATTTGTGTCCTTACAATTGGCGCCATCTGTGGGAAGATTACTACTGTACCTGTGAATTGAGCCTTGAACCATGGTGAGATCAGGTTCTAACAGAGCGGAGTCAGATGGCTCTCAACATATTGACCACTTCGAGCGCCTTGAGCGCGAGAGAGACCGTGAAGGGAGTGTGCACGCCAATCGTACTGAGAGAAGTCGACGTCGAGATGACAATGATGAGTCTCATGAGGGTCTGCAACGCAAGATTGATCGCCTCAAAAAGAAGTTGCGCCGTGCACGGAGAAGGCGCGGTCCGTCTAGCAGTCCTCCCACCACAGATGACTCTTATGATGATGATGACGATGCCAGTTATAGACCCCGCTCTAGAACACCCCCAAGTGAGTCTTTCTCCCACGAGGAAGAGCATCACAGTGACTGCAAGAGTAGAAACACCTACTCAAGAGGTACTGGAAGTGATGCCATGACTAGGGCACTCAACCAAATTTCCAGGTCACCTTTCACACGCAGCATCGAGGAAGGTAGCCTTCCCCGGCGCTTCACTCAACCCATCTTCACTGCGTACAATGGTCGAACCGACCCTGTGGAGCACGTGAGCCATTTCAATCAGAAAATGGCTGTCCACTCTCGGAATGAGACTCTCATGTGCAAAATGTTCCCCTCCAGCCTGGGGCCTGTGGCCATGAGGTGGTTTGATGGCCTTGCGGCAAATTCTATCGAAATCCTTCCGGGAACTCACTAGGGCGTTCGGCTCTCGGTTCGTGACGAACACCAGGGTCCCTCGGCCACTTGACTCCTTGTTGTCCATGTCCATGCGAGAGGGGGAGACGCTGAAAACATACTCAAACCGGTATTGGGAAATGTTTAACGAAATCGAAGGGAATTTCGATGACGTGGCAGTAAAAACCTTTAAGGTCGGCTAACCAGCCGAGCACGACTTACGAAAGTCATTGACCAAGAAGCCGGTGAGAAGCGTGCGCAGACTAATGGATCGCATTGACGAGTATAAGCGCGTCGAGGAAGACCAGTGATGTGCATTGATAATAGCTTAATTTTGCATATTTATATCACTATTAGAAAGCATTATCATACTTATTTTGAGGTAATTCATGCATTTTATATTTGATTTTGGAATAATGTTGAATAATCAATTTTGTGCTTAATTGAATCTTATTGCGTGAATTTGTCTTTTGTAGGAGAATGGAATTAAATAAGTGAATTTGTGCAAAGAAGAAAGCTAATGGACTTCACTTTTACAAGGGCCATGATGAAGTTAAAAAAAAGGCCAACCCAATTAAATTTAAGTCCAATTGGAGCAAGGAATCAAAGGAAATTTGCACCAAATCCAAGTCCAATTCGGATTAGGATTCCAGCCTGCACATCAATTAGTATTTTTAGTATAACTTTCGGCTCAGATGTCCAATCGAGATGATTCAAGTTGGGCTGGAAAGTTAACTTAAAGGGCTACGACTTTGTAGTTTACCAAAAGTCCAAATTCTGACGTTAAATGGGCCAAAATAGTCGGTTAAGTGAAGCCTAAAAATCTGAGATTTTCTCCAAACGGGAATTCAATTTGTAATAGGATTCCTTGACCTATTTAAAGGCTTTTTAGGGCAAAATTCAGAGAGGCGAGTGCTAGGGCTGAGATGCAAAACAGAAAATTGGAGAAAGAGGCAGTGCCGCATGTGGCTTCTCTGTAGCTTTTCTCCATGATAGCATTGTGACTATTTCTTTCTCTATTTTATTTGTCTATTTTAATGTTTAGTATTTTATTCTTGTGTTTTATTTCAATTATCATGAGTAGCTAAATTTATAATTAGGGTTGAGGATGAAACCTTGTTAAGGATTATTAGTAATATTTATGTGATTTGATTTTTCCCACAATAATTGTTCTTTAATGATTTAAATTGTTCTTGCTTCATATCAATTGACTAAGATGGGATTCTAGATATGAGTTCAATCATGTTTTTCTCATGATTTAGGATTTGTCTTAATTAATTGAATGCTTGGTTTATTAATTCTTGATTATAAAATTGGATATCGTTTGTGATTTGTTTGTCAATGGATACAATTTATGATTTGATTTTTAGAATTGGATATATCTTGTGATTTGTTTGGCTACGGATACAATTGATGATTTGGTTTTATACTTAAGAAGCGAAGAAGAACATGCTTTAGATTTTTAAACATAAGTTTTAATGATGATATTTTCCATGATAGCAAGATTGATTTCTAGATTATCATGCAGTAGTTGGGAAAAATTAATGATCATAAATATATGCTGATATGACTTACAAGGCGGATTCCAAAACCTTAATTCCTTTCTCTTGATTGTTTACATCTTTTTATTGCTTTATATCTTTTGCTTAGTTTAACTATTTGCTTAATTTTATTATTTGCTTAGTTTATTTAATCTCAGAAAAACCAATTTTTATTAAACTAGATTAGGATTAATTTGGTTAAGGTTTAATTAATTTTCTTACATTCATTCAAGTCCCTGTGGGTTCGACCTCGTTCTTGTCAAACTATACTTCGGTACGGTTCGTACACTTGCGAGTATTTTAAAATTTCACAACAACCAGCTGATCGGAAAAGGAAAGGCTAAGGTTATCCCTCAGGAGAGGAGGGATTTCAGGTCAGACAGATATAACAACAGCAGGCCGCGGAGGGACTACAGTGTGCAGTTCGGGTCTGCTGCATCACAAGCAGTCCATGCCATGTTCCGAGAGCCAATTCACCAGATTCTGGAGAAGATCCAGAATGAGCCATACTTCAGGTGGCCGAACAAGATGGGGGGAGACCCCACGAAGTGCAACCAGAGCCTTCATTGCCAGTATCATCAAGAGCGAGGGCATACCACTGAGAATTGCATGACATTGAAGAGCCATTTGGAACAACTTGCAAGGCAAGGAAGGTTACAATAGTTCATCTATCGGCCAAATAATCAGGGAAACTATATCAGGCCAGGGGCTTCGGGGACTGCCTCGTCAAGGCCACCTTTGGGCACAATTAACGTTATCTTTGTGGCCCCAGAGAGAACTGGGTCCTGCCCTTCCAGAGTGATGTCCATTTCAAGGACATCCACCGAGGACGCTAGTCAAGAGGCGAAGCGGGTAAAAGTAGAGGCCCGACCAGTCTTGAGCTTCTCAGATGAAGATAAGTTGGGGACGATACAGCCCCATGATGACGCTCTGGTCATTACCCTCAGGATAGGGGGGTACGATGTGAAGAGGGTGATGGTCGATCAGGGGAGCGGGGCTGAGATCATATATCCGGATCTATACAAAGGACTAGGCTTACGTCCCGAGGACTTAACCGCTTATGACTCACCTCTAGTCAGCTTTGATGGGAAGACAGTCGTTCCCAAGGGCCAGATCAGACTTCCCGTATAGGCAGGATCCGAAGTGGTCGAGGTGGATTTCATCGTCGTGGATGCATACTCTCCCTACACGGCCATCGTGGCCAGACCTTGGCTCCACGCCCTGGGGGCTGTTTCATCAACCTTGCATCTGAAGGTCAAGTTCCCATCTGGAGGACAAGTGGAGGAGATTGTAGGAATCCAACCCATGGCAAGGCAGTGCCTTGTAGCTGTCGTTTCACATCGGCCTGCTGCCGAGCTGGTAAACACTTTGATCGAAGATTTATAGCAATCAAAGACTCCGAATTCCCCCAATGCCATGGAACCAGAGGAAGAAAAGTGTGAGAAGCTGGAGAAAGTTGCTATCAAGGGGGATCCAGAGAAGTTCTTTCAAGTCGGCACACAGTTGCCTCCTCGGGAAAAGGATGAGCTGCTGGCACTCCTTCTTAGGAACATCGATGTATTTGCCTGGAACTCTTACGAGGCCCCGGGGGTAGATCCTGGGTTCATCTGCCATCACCTCAATGTGAGCCCAGCTGCGCTTCCCAGGAAGCAGCCTTCCCGGCGCTCATCCAGAGAACATTCTGACGCTGTCAAGGATGAGGTAAACAAGCTAAAGCAGGCAGGGGCTATCAAGGAGGTCTTTTACCCGGAATGGCTGGCTAACACAGTAGTGGTGAAGAAGAAGAATGGGAAATGGCGTGTATGCGTGGACTTCACAGACTTGAACAGGGCCTGTCCAAAAGACCCCTTCCCCATGCCACGAATTGACCAACTGGTGGATGCAACCGTAAGGCACCCACGAATGAGCTTCTTAGATGCCTTCCAAGGGTATCACCAGATTCCACTAGCTCTGGATGATCAAGAGAAAACAGCCTTCGTAACTCCCATTGGGAACTACCATTATAAGGTGATGACATTCGGTCTGAAGAACGCAGGCTCCACCTACCAAAGAATGATGACAAAAATGTTTGAACCAGTTTTGGGGAAATGCATCGAGATTTACGTTGATGATATGGTGGTCAAAAGCATGCAGGAGTCCGACCACGCAGGAGACCTCGAGAGCGTCTTCAAGATCTTAAGGAAACACCAATTGCGTCTCAACGCTTCGAAGTGCTCTTTCGACGTTGGATCAGGAAAATTTCTGGGTTATATGGTCACTCATCGTGGGATCGAGGTGAATCCCGACCAGATAAAGGCAATTTACAGCCTACAGCCTCCTCGGAACCCAAAAGAAGTTCAGAAGTTGACAGGGATGGTTGCCGCCCTCAACCGATTCATCTCCAAGTCTGCAGAAAGATGTCGGCCTTTCTTCCAGCTGCTGAATAAGTGGAAGGGGTTTGAATGGAATGAGGAATGTGTTCTAGCTTTCCAGCAACTAAAAGAATACCTAACTCAGCCTCCCATTATGTCCAGCCCTGCAACGGACGAGGTCTTGTTCGCCTATATTGCTGTAGCCAACCATGCTGTGAGTTTGGTACTTATACAGGTCGACAATGGCATACAAAAGCCTGTGTACTACATAAGTAAATCCCTTCACGAGGCCGAGATCCGGTACCTGCCACTTGAGAAGGCCATCTTTGCAGTAGTGCATGCCACGCGTAAACTCCTTCACTACTTCCAATCACATACAGTTGTGGTCCTTACCCAACTCCGGCTCAGATCATTGCTTCAGAGTGCAGACTATACGGGCAGGATTGCCAAGTGGGGTACCATGCTAGGAGCCTTTGACATAAAGTACATGCCCCGCGCATCGATCAAAGGGCAAATTCTGGCCGATCTCGTGGCCGAGTTCACTGAGCCTTTGCTGGACGAGATCGCCGAGACGACACACACGGGCGAGAAGTCAATTGGCCTGGTGTCTGTACAGGAACCCACACCCTGGAAACTGTATGTGGACGGTGCAGCCAATCAGAGAGGCTCAAGAGTGGGGCTAGTTTTGATATCTCCAGATAACGTCGTTATCGAAAAATCCCTCAGATGAACTTCCTAGCAACCAATAATGAAGCTGAATACGAAGCGTTACTGATTGGACTGTCCATAGTCAAAAGAATGGGTGGAAGCACCGTGGAGGTGTTCTCGGACTCAACATTGGTCGTCGGACAGGTCAGGGGAGAATTAAAAGCTCGTGATGAAAGAATGCAGAGATATCTTAGGCAAGTCAAGCAGCTGCAGTTACAGCTCAAATCATTTAATCTGCAACATGTCCCCCGGAGTGGGAACACACACGCAGATTCCCTGCCCATTCTTGCAACCTCCTCGGCTCAGGGGTTACCCCGGCTCATCATAGTGGAAGACGTACAAAAGCGTTCTGAGGAGGTGAAGGGACCCAACATTTGTCAACTTAGAGTAGGGCCTAGCTGGATGGACCCTATGGTGATTTATCTCTGGGACAACGTCTTACCTGTAGACAAGGCTGAAGCCGACAAGATGCGGAGAAAAGCTCCTTGGTTCTGGCTATCCGGAGAGGGCAAGCTGTATAAACGCTCTTTTTCGGGACCCTACTTGTTATGCGTGCATCCCGAAGCCACGGAGTTACTCCTCGAAGAGCTGCACGAAGGGATTTGTGGCAGCCACACAGGAGGAAGATCCTTAGCACACAGAGCCTTAACTCAGGGATACTGGTGGCCGAACATGCAAAGGGAATCACAGGCATATGTGAAAAAATGCGACCAGTGCCAGAGGTTTGCACCAAATATACATCAACCAGGAGGAGTTCTGAATCCTTTATCGAGCCTGTGGCCTTTCGCTCAATGGGGCCTGGACATTGTGGGCCATTTTCCTAAAGCAGCCGGTAACAAGAAGTACTTGGTCATCGCCACAGACTACTTCACCAAATGGGTTGAAGCCGAGCCGCTAGCAAACATCAGGGATGTGGATGTCCAGAAGTTTGTATGGAAGAATATCGTAATACGATTTGGAGTACCACATACTCTCATCTCAGATAATGGCCTTCAATTTGACAGCAAGGCATTCAGAAGATTTTGTTGCGGACTAGGCATTACGAACAGGTACTCCACCCCTGCTTACCCCCAAGGGAATGGCTAGGCTGAAGCGGTTAATAAGGCCATAGTAAGTGGTCTTAAGAAGAGGTTGGATGATGCGAAAGGAAAATGGGTGGAAGAGCTACCACATGTTCTCTGGACCTATAGGACAACTCCTCGGAGGTCTACAGGAGAGACCCGCTTTGCCATGACGTACGGTGCTGAGGCTATCATCCCTATAGAAACTGGGTTCCTCACACTTAGAACCAATTCATTCACCCCGGCCGACAATGACCAATTACTAAAAGACAATTTGGACCTAGTTGCCGAGCGCAGAGAAAACGCGGTAGTTCAGCTAGCTTACTATCAGCATAAATTCAAGCAGAGTTATGATGCCAACGTCAAGCTGAGACCACTTGCACCAGGAGATTTAGTTCTGCGAAAGGTCGTGGGCACAGCAAAAAACCCAGCTTGGGGAAAATTGGGACCTAACTGGGAAGGCCCATATCGCATCCTGTCAGTAGCCGGAATAGGGGCCTTCTACCTAGAAGATCTAGACGAGAGAGCTGTACCACACCCCTGGAATGTAAATAATCTAAGAAGGTACTATTATTAATAAAAGTTTCCATTCTCACATTGAAGTCTATTATACTGCTTGTTTACTAAGTATTAAACAGAACCTTGGTCGTGCCTGATCCCTCGGACCACACACCTTGGGTAAATTAATACTGTGTTAAACAGAACCTTGGTCAGGTCTGGTCTGGTCCCTCGGATCACCTACCTTGGGTAAATTAACACCCCTAAGTATTAAACAGAACCTTGGTCGTGCCTGGTCCATCGGACCACACACCTTGGGTAAATTAATACTGTGTTAAACAGAACCTTGATCAGGCCTGGTCCCTCGGATCACCTACCTTGGGTAAATTAACACCCCTAAGTATTAAACAGAACCTTGGTCGTGCCTAGTCCCTCGGACCACACACCTTGGGTAAATTAATACTGTGTTAAACAGAACCTTGGTCAGGCCTGGTCCCTCGGATTACCTACCTTGGGTAAATTAACACCCTTAAGTATTAAACAGAACCTTGGTCGTGCCTGGCCCCTGGGACCACACACCTTGGGTAAATTAATACTGTGTTAAACAGAACCTTGGTTAGGCCTGGTCCCTCGGATCACCTACCTTGGGTAAATTAACACCCCTAAGTATTAAACGGAATCTTGGTCGTGCTTGGCCCCTCGGACCACACACCTTGGGTAAATTAATACTGTGTTAAACAGAACCTTGGTCAGGCCTGGTCCCTCGGATCACCTACCTTGGGTAAATTAACACCCCTAAATATTAAACAGAACTTTGGTCGTGCCTGGCCCCTCGGACCACACACCTTGGGTAAATTAATACTGTGTTAAGCAGAACCTTGGTCAGGCCTGGTCCCTCAGATCACTTACCTTGGGTAAATTAACACCCTCAGTTGCTAAGCAGAACCTCGGACCATATGGTTTAGGTAAGTTAGCAATTTTCTCCACTCTTATAAATGTTGTGTAAAATATCAGGCGTATCTAACCCCTTGGATCATACACTCAAAGTTGTATCAATTTAACAGACGTACCATTTAGAACTATGCAGAAGCTTAATCTCTCATATTTATTGAAACTGCTTGCTTTAAGTCATTGTTCTGATTCAATTTTAACGAGTCAACAATAAAACAATTGATTGAACTCCCTTGGATCCATATCCATTTGCCGAGATAGAATTAAGCTAATCGGGAGGGACTCCTTGTCCCTCTTAAGCTTTCCGAGTAGCCTCAGGAGGAACAAGTGCTTGATTCACTAGCTTCGGAACTTGAGGCGAGGAAGAAGCAGGGTCAGCCGGATTCACGCTAATCTCTAGATGGAAATATACTCTCTCCGGCTGCCTGAACTCCGAATCGGCTGGGACTCCAGCCAAGTTCAAGGCCTCTTGCCAAGTGAACTGGTAGTAGTCCCTGCACACTTCGGAGACCTCCTCGGCGAGTCTCTTCCCGGTTTCTTCTATGCCGCGGATAAATTCGGCCTCTTTCTCAGCCTCCGCAACACTCATCGCCACCCAAAGCAATAAATGACGCGTTACAAGTCCCAAAGCGTTGCCAGAAATTGAGAGACTCGCGAAATGGTGTCTCCACGTGGACAAGTCATGAGGTTTAAAAGGGGTTATCCTTGGTGATATCAAAATCCCATCTTTCTCCTCGGATAAGAGAAGAAAACCGGAATTTTGAAGGGCTATTGTAGGGATAAAAGGCCCAGTGCCAGATCTTGGGTCGTGGACCTGTCCGAGGAGACCTATATATCCGAGGACAATTAATCTTGAGGAGTTTGCCCAGCCTAATTCAACTCTGAAGTTCGAGTCACGTGGAAGAAAGGTCTGTCCGAGGAGACTTGCCTGTTCGGACTTTCTAAAGGATGTCTCAGACGAATGCTCCAACATTAATCCTAACTCTTCCGGAGAATCCCTTGATTTATACGAACAAAGAGGACAGGTGGCAAAGATCAGATATTAGGCAAAAGGCTGCTGCCACCGCATTTATGATCCTGCAACTAACATCATGGCCGCATTAATGGGGAAAAGACACCTAAACAGTGAAGTGACCTCCATCCTTTACACCTGTCCAAAGAAGGCTCCAGGTGGAGTCTGATGGGACAAGTATCAAGGAAGGCCCACGTAATGGACAAAAGGCAGATAAATAGAAGAAAGAAAGAAGAAAAGAGGAGGGAACATTTCGAGAGGAATGAAGAGAGAGAGAGAGAGAAAGAGAAATATTCTTCACACTTGTATAAGGATACTCCTCGGACTGTGCCGAGCAGAACATTGTATCTTTCTTATCATATTAACACAAATCTGGTCACAACCATACTTGGGCCTTTAATCCATACGTGTTCAGCCAAGTGATCTTCAACCCACTCTCTTTGCAAATTCATTTTAAGGACACTCCATCGTTTGGGCCCTAAGCAATTCTGTTCAAAGGCCCAACCCGAATATTTGTGTCCTTACACCTTAAATATTATGTATGAGTATAATAACATGTAATTTTTTTTTGGACATAATTGACTAGGTAAGGATGCTTTGTAAAATTGACATCATGATCACTTGAGGATAAAAGTCACATAGAATTGTTGGCATTGATGTTTTATCTCAACAATGTCCAAAATCCTAGTGGTTCCTATAAAATAAATGAACACATATTATAAGTTTTAAGGTCATTTTGTCACCTTTTCATGTGTCATGTTTAGATGGACTTAGTTTATGGAACTAGGTTTAAACTGGAGAGCCAAGCCTGCTATTCACATCAACACTTATAGTGACGAAGGCTAATGACATATCTTGAAAGCTAGAATAAGCTCACAAACGATGGAGTTAATCCTATAACCCACTATTACTAACAACTACGATTTGCTTTAATAGACCATAAAGGGATAATCTTAGTAAGAGAGAGTAAATTCAATATATTTGGTAAGTGAAATCTTGAGTTAATGCTTCCATTTACTATGTTGTCATAGAAGTTTTTTTAAAAAAAAATTCAAAAGTCACAAGGAGTATGTTGGGCTTTGTGGAGCCTAATTGTGTTTGATTCAGATTATGACCTGACCCGAAATAATATTGTTATAGTTTGTTGATGAGAGATTTTCTGAGGTTTAGTCCATGGAGCAGAGGTATCGGCCCTAGCCATAGCGCTCGTGGACAAGCCTCCTTGGGGGTCTAGGGGCAACGCCCTAAGAAAACTTTTTGGCCCGTTTTTGTAACCCATTGTGAATCCTGTGTGTAGAATATAAAAACTATTGTTTGGATATTAGGGTTTTATGTTGTTTTGAGAGAGAGAAAAATTGTATTGCCGTGCTTTGTATTTTTTCCTTGAGAATAGTGAAATCCCTTCGTGGACGTAGGCAAATTGCCGAACCACGTAAATACTGTCTTGTGTGTGATTATTTTTCTTTGTTGTATAATTTTTTTTCTCTATTGTTGCATCTCACGGATCTAGGAATTAAGTAAATATTCCCATTAGAGTAAGGATTGTTTTTAATTCCTGGATTTTTTTAAGGGTATTGCAACCATGAGTAGCGGGTTTGATGAGAGATTGAAACAACATGAATTGATGCCAATTTAGATAGATTAGTCGGCTAAATTCTTCTTAGTTTATTTCCCTAAAATGATTGACACCCTATGAAGCTACTAAATTCAAGGGATTGCGTTAAGTAAGCATTAATAGTGATGGGCAAGCATTAGGGTGTTTCGTATTTTTGCTGAAATTCATGGGTGTTATACAATAGAATTAAGCCAACTTCACCACGTACTAGGCCTGCACTTGCATCACCAATGAGCTCATGAGTCTTGCAAATGTTCCAAGCCCATTTACAACTTATTTCCTTTAGCCGAAGGGTGCATGAAGAAAATCTCTCTTTTGCCTTCCAAACCACATCCCCCCAAATTTTCCAATAGGCTTTTCATGTGAGCTTTGGCCATATGGAGAGGTAGATGAAAAATAAGAATAATGGGCCCAGGAACATTTGGACATGAAATTTGCAATATTAGGCCTCATATCTTTGTGAAATAAATGGGCCCTACCAAGAAGAAACTATCTTCAGCATCATCTCTCTCTCTCTCTCTCTCTCTTGCAAATCATTTAGCTGTAAGTCTGTAGCCTCGATATCTTATGAAAAGTTAATCATAACGTTTCCGCGGTTAAATAAATTTTTGAGTTTGATAAATGCAATATAACTTCCTCTTTGTTGACATGAAATATTTTTTTACAATCTATTTGTAAATTTTAGATTCAACATAATTAATTTATTCTGATTATATAATGCATTATAAACTCGGTTTAAAATACTAGTATAACTATTTTTATGTGTATTCTAATAAGTATTACTATTTACTTAAAAAAAAAATGATAACGCCACATAGCATTACTATTTTCATTATTTACATATTTATCTTTGGTACATGACCATAGTAAAATGTTTTCACATTAAACCAAATTTCTTGCCAACTCAATGGAAATTTCCCTATTAAATTGAATATATTTTGACAGTTGATAGATAAAATTGAAACAACAATTGAAACCATCACAAAAAAGAAAAAAAAAAAGAATTAAAACCATGACAAAAATAGCGGACCAAGACTATAGTTCTACAAAGGGTAATAGTTATTACACTTTTATTATTATACACTCATCATACACATACTATCACGTGAACTGAAATTGTGTTTTGAAAACACAATTTTAGCTAAAGGTAAGAATTTTTTTTTTCAAAATACGATTTCACCAATTTTTAATTTTAACTGAAATTATGTTTTAAAACATGATTTCAAAGAAAGTGTGTACAGAATGTGAAATAATGAGTGTGTAACAAAATTTTCTCCTCTACAAATATGTAACAGTGCAAAGATGTTAAAATCCCAATTCCTTTAGCCCATCTGTCAAATGATAACAGTGATAAAGACTAGAGAAATAATCCCATGCATTGTGGAAGTGATTCAGCACATAGATCATCCAATGCACTGTGATAATATGAAGGAAATAGTAATTTATTTGACTACCAACATTAAGAAAGCCAAACAAGAAGACCCATACCATAGACTACAGAGAGCAAGTGGGAAGAAGCAACAAAGCCACTTGATTGAGACACAATAGCTAATACATCAAACACTACATAATTGCGAAAGCCAACGTAATACTTAGTTTTTGGCTCCCCTATTTCCCACTTTAATGTGGCTTGTGACCGATCATGAAGCACAAAATCCAACTAGAAAACACTGGTCCACTAAATACTATGACAATAAAAGCATAGAATTAAAATACCAAGAACCTTATCTGATACTTCTAACTATGTTTAACATTCATATTGCCTATCAAATAATTATCTCATGCATTTAATATATACATAATCTTTCTTATAATATGTGAGTTCTATGTTGAGAATACCTCACATATTTAAAGAAAGATGATATATATGTTAGATGCACAATATACCTTCTGAGGCCTTATAGCCAAAATCAATTGGGGGGCACCCATTGCAGCTCAATACCGTAGGTCCATGAATCATAAGAAGATCCAAGCTTCATATCCACCATTGAAGTATAAGCAGTGCACCCTCCAACCCTGAGCCTAATCATATGTGAAGTCATGGCAGAATCTTTCAAGTAATGGCAGCAAAGGGTATTCTTACACCCAAGTCCCTCCTCCACTTTGTTCTCAAACTGCCTACAAAAGCTGATTGAAGAACAATTCAGAGGCGACCGAATAATGTGTTCAGAGCAATTAAACAACATGACAGTGTTATGAGTTGATATGTTGAAGGGCAAGTTCTCATCAAGCTTTAAGCCTCCTGAACTGAGATCAGAAGAATAACATGTGTCTTTCTGTATTGGGGGTGGGCTTATAATGAGCTTATAAGCACTTGGATTAATACTGAGGATCTTGTAGTAAAACCCTGCAGCTGACAAGAACTCAAGAATGCCATTGTTGCAATAGACTTTATACCTAGGGTCTCCACAGTTGTCATCAGTGCTAAGAGGGGATGGAACATCAATGCTGCCACATTTAGGGCACGTATTGTATGCTTCTGACACATGGGTTACTAAAATGAGAAAAAGAAACATCATAACCATCCTCACTATAGTGTTCATTGTTAAGACTATAGGGAAAACACTTAAGAGAAGCAAGAAGTTCAAAGAGGAAAGTGTATATATATAGAAATTCAAAAAGTTCAGTCCGGAGTAAACCTTTGAGGGACCATTAAAATATAAAAATATCAAACAGTACACTATTGAAACCCATAAATCTAGAAATCCAAAGGAAGTGCATTACCACCTATCCTATGAGCGGTAAGAAGCGTGCCTCTCCTTCAGCTTTTATTGGAGAGGCTAAAAAAGCATTGAATATACAACTCTCCCATTCATAGAGATGATAAAATAATTACCAAGTTCAACGTGACGTTTGAAGCAAACAAGTTAACTGTTCTATTCACTTACGCACAGTTCCTTTGGTATTGTATTTTTAAGTTCTTAATTAAATTTAATTATGTATTTACATTGGTCAATAAATTCCATATATAGTTAAATTTATTCATCCTTGGAAAAAATAATACATTGCTTGTACTGTATTAGTCAATACAACCATATAATTGAATTTGATTGAATAACCTAAGATACTAACATGTAAAGAAATTTTGGCCAACAATGTTATACTAGCCCATACAACCATGATGAGTAGAGTTGGTGAATACAGAGTTGGTGAATACAAAACTAGATATGCTGTAACTATCATTTAACTAGAGCCAATGATAAATAGACGGACATGTGTTAGGAGTGTGAGGGTATGTGTATAATGGGGCATGCGTGTGGTGTTGATGAGGCATGCGTGTGGTGCTGATGAGGGGTGCGTGTGTTCCAAAATTTAATTAAATAATTTTCAATTATGAAAAATTATATAATTTTTTTCTTTTATTTCATTTTGGATTGTTATTATAGTTTTTAAAGAAATTTCATTTAGGAAACAAATAATTTGTACATTAAAATTTTGAATTTTATGCAGTTATATATCGAGTTTTTACTGCAATTTTATATATTGAAGGAAAATAATACATATGACCACACCTAATTATTCTGTTGATGAGCCGACCCCAAATTTGGGACTTTTTTTTCTTTTTTCTTTTTAGACACATACATACACAAGGAAGTGGAAAATGGATTCCAACACAAAACTAGATATGCTGTAACTGTCATTTAACTAGAGCCAATGATAAATAGACAAACATGTGTTAGGAGTGTGAGGGTATGTGTATAATGCTACATGCGTGTGGTGCTGATGAGACATGCGTGTGGTGCTGATGGGGTGTGCGTGAGTTTCTGATGAGGGGTGCGTGTGTTCCAAAATTTAATTAAATAATTTTAAATTATGAAAAATTATATAATTTTTTTTTTCTTTTATTTCATTTTGGATTGTTATTATAGTTTTTAAAGAAATTTCGTTCAGGAAACAAATAATTTGTACTTTAAAATTTAAAATTTTATGCATTTATATATCGAGTTTTTATTGCAATTTTATATATTGAAGGAAAATAAAACATATAACCACCCCTAATTATTCTGTTGATGAGCTGACCCCAAATTTGGGACTTTTTTTTTTTTTTTTTTTTTTTTCTTTTTAGACACATACATACACAAGGAAGTGGAAAAGGGATTCCAACACAAAACTAGATATGTTGTAACTGTCATATAACTAGAGCCAATGATAAATAGACAGACATGTGTTAGGAGTGTGAGGGTATGTGTATAATGCTACATGTGTAGGGTGCTGATAAGGTATGCGTGTGGTGCTAATGAGACATGTGTGTGGTGCTGATGGGGTGTGCGTGAGTTGCTGATGAAGGGTGCATGTGTTCCAAAATTTAATTAAATTATTTTAAATTATGAAAAATTATATAAATTTTTTTTCTTTTATTTCATTTTGGATTGTTATTATAGTTTTTAAAGAAATTTCGTTCAAGAAACAAATAATTTGTACATTAAAATTTTGAATTTTATGCAGTTTTATATTGAGTTTTTACTGCAATGTTATATATTGAAGGAAAATAATACATACGACCACCCCTAATTATTCTGTTGATGAGCCGACCCCAAATTTGGGACGTTTTTTTTTTTTTAGACACATATATACACAAGAAAGTGGGAAAGGAGTTCCACCACAAAACCAGTTATGCTGTAACTGTCATTTAACTAGAGCCAATAATAAGTAGACAGACATGTGTTAGGGGTGTGAGGGTATGTGTATAATGCTACATGTGTGGAGTACTGATGAGGCATGCATGTGGTGCTAATGAGACATGCGTGTGGTGCTGATGGGGTGTGCGTGAGTCGCTGATGAGGGGTGCGTGTGTTCCAAAATTTAATTAAATAATTTTAAATTATGAAAAATTATATAATTTTTTTTTCTTTTATTTCATTTTGGATTGTTATTATAGTTTTTAAAGAAATTTCGTTCAGGAAAAAAATAATTTGTACATTAAAATTTTGAATTTTATGCAGTTATATATCGAGTTTTTACTGCAATTTTATATATCGAAGGAAAATAATACATATGACCACCCCTAATTATTCTGTTGATGAGCTGACCCCAAATTTTGGGACTTTTTTTTTCTTTTTTCTTTTTAGACACATACATACACAAGGAAGTGGGAAATGAGTTCCAACACAAAAACACACACAACTCTACTCAAAAGCCACCTTTGGCTTTTATTAATAATACATGTATATTTTTTAAGGGAATAACACGAGTTTATAAAATGATATATGAGATGAATATGTAATTTTATATTATCAATAGTCATCGCAAAACATTGTGTAATATGCCACATAATTATGAATAAACATAAAAACCAAACATATATTTGTAGAAAACACACATATAGTGAAACATATGTTTATATAATTTGCACAATGGCAATTAAATATGGTAAAATAGTTAATAAATATAAATTTCTATGCTTTTATTTATTTTGACAACGTACGTAATAACTCATATTTACTTTTTACCTCTTTCTTTCTCCTAAACACCTTAGGTAATATTTTCATGTTTTTTATTTTGTTTTTATCATCTCTAGCTATAGGTAGATTTCTATGATTATGATGATTGAAAATACTGAATGTTGAGAGATCACCATTGTTTAAGCATTTGTGAAACATATAATAAATTGGGAAATGTTAACCAACTAGAGCATTGGTTTATGAACTATTTTTAAAAACATTTTACTGAAAAAATGATAAAAAAATAAATATTGTTGACAAATTTTTATATCTTCCATGAAAGTGATGTCAAAACTTTCCTATTATGATTTATTAACAGTTGCCCTAAGGACATTTATAAACATAATATAATATATTAATGGTAATAACCCCGTTTTTTGCATTGTTACACATTCTAACAATTTTAAACTATGGCATATTGTTACAATCCTAATAATGTAAGCCTGGTGAATACTCAGTAAGGTACAATTTAATAACACAACCCGATTAAGTTAACTTTAAACGAAAGTGTACAACTAAAAATGAAATAATGTGACCAAATTCATCATGATTGTTTTTTGGGCAAGTCATTCTATCGACAACAAATTATCCACATGAAGCTGAACAAAGAGGCAATGAGTATTATTTACGAAAAATTACCTTTTTGGTCCCTATATTTTGGCTGTATTTTTAATTTGGTCCTTAAGTTCTTCATCTTTGGTCCTTATATATTTAAATTAACTGTCATTTTAATCCCTATCTTACCCTCATTTAAGGACCAAAACAATAGCAAATTTATAAATATAAGGATTAAAATGAAGTTATATAAACTTGAGGACCAAATTAAAAGTACCAAATATATGGACTAAAACACTAATTACATATTATTTATTTTGTACATAAGCATAAACATATGTTATTTATCTTCATATATACAAATATGAATAAATATTTATAAGGTGGGTTGGAAAGAGAAGTAAAAGTTTATTATGAGAAAAAAAAAAAAAAAAAACAAACAAGCATCTAATAGATGGTAGTCAAAGAATAATAATAATAATAATAATAATAATAATAATAATAATAATAATAATAATAATAATAATAATAAGAAGAAGAAGAAGAAGAAGAAGAAGAAGAAGTCAACAATATAACATATGTGATTCATGATTAAAAAATATTTTGCAGTGTTTGTGAATTTTATAAGTTTATTGTGATTAAAAAAAAAATCTATCAACATAAATTTAAAGAAAAATTATTTTAATTTTAATGGATATAATTTTACTCATTTTATTAAAATTTTAATTTGTATATATAACTGAGATTGAGAATTTTGGGGTTGATTGATAATAGCTTAATTTTGCATATTTATACCATTATTAGGGAGTATTTTCTTATTTTTCTTGTGTCAATTCATGAATTTTATATTTAATTTTGGAGTAATGTTGAATAATTAATTTTGTACTTAAAATGAATTTCAATGCATGAATATGTCTTTGATTTTTCAGAGAATAAAATTGATTCAAGCAAGATTTATCAAGAATGAAATGAGCATATTAGAAGAAGACAAATGAACTAAATTTTGATGAGAATCATAGGTTAAAAAATCTTAACCCAATTAAATTTGGGCCCAAATGGAGCGAAAAATCAAAGGTTCACACTAACTCCAAGTCCAATTCACCTTAGGATTTCATCAAAAATATTCACCTAAGAATACAACCCACATAGTTTTATTATTTTGAGCATAACTTTTTGCTCAAATATTGAATTGTGATGATTCAAGTTAGGTTAAAAAGATAACTCAAAAGACTACAACTTTAAGTTTATGGAAAGTCAAAGTTCTATGTTAATGGGCCAAAATAGTTGGTTAAATGAAGCCTGAAAATCATTCAGCAAAAAAAAAAAAAAAAATGAAGCTTGAAAATCAATTCTCCCCCTAAAAAGAAGGGAAATTTAATTATAATAAAATTTATTGGCCTATTTAAAGGCTATTTAGGTCAAAATTTAAGAGTGTTAGCCTCATAATGAAATTAAGTTTTCTTTGAATTCCTTTTCAATTTTTATAATTTTCTTTGGTGTGATGACTTGCTAAAGCAAAGGTGAAACCCAACCTACCTTTGATATGTTCTAACAATAGTTCTATGATTTTAATGTTTATTTTGTTGTGTTTATGATTGATTTATATATGAGTAATACCACTGATACAAATTATTTTACAACATTTTACAAAATGTTGATGTGACTAATCTCTTCTCCACATCAGTAGTCTGCAAAATTTTTTGTAAAATAATTTGTATCTCTAGCATTATTCTTTATGTACATAGAAAAGTCTTTTGTTATGTATAATTTTTTAGTTTAATATAAACGCTAGTCACATTAAATGCTTAGAATTTCCTCCAAATTAATTGGTTAGTTTTTGAAAGAAAATATTATAAAATTGGAAGTGGCAGCTAACATTTTACTGTTGTCCACATTTTGTATTTATATTCAAATATACAGGAAATATAGATAAATTACAACTGAAAGATAATTACAGCCTAAATACAATCTGCAAAGTCTATTACTAAGTGAAAATTACGTGAATATAATCTATAAAGTCTATCACCAAGTACCAAGCACACAAGCAAGGCACAGCTTGCAACATGCAACATGCAACATGCAACATGAAACAATAGTGGAAGACCATATATCTTTGATGCTTTTTTTTTTTTTTTTTAATGAGTTAATATACAGTATTGAGAGTAAGGGAGACAGAGGGCCCGACCATCTCTAACCTCAAGAGACTTAGAGAAAAATCCATTTTGACCCATCAGAATTACAAACTGCCATCCAACGGGTTAAATTGTGAGTCAAAAATTTGTTTCTTTACGAACAAACCCAAAATCCCATCAAGAGAGAGAATCCAAAACTAGCTTAATATTTGAAGTGATCAATTTAATGGGCCTAGGGGAGCAAAAGTGTCATGTTGTAGAGCCTCAATCAACATATACCTTGAATACTTGGAATAACCCTGAAAACTTGGCAATTACTAAGCTTATGGTCACAAAATAACGTACAGACCAACAAGACAAGCACCAGAACCTTTGCACCTGGAGTCTGTATCAATTAATCACTGATAGAGACCTTATCAAATTCAATAAAAGGAAGATAAATGCAGTTACAATTCCCACATGGAAATGGAGTTCATAAGCATTTGGATAAAACTTGTATGAAAAAAAACTGTTCCAACCAAGCCCAACAAGCATGTTAAACATTGGTCCAACCAAGTAGTCGACCATGGCCATTGCTGCTAAATTGCTTTGGCAATTGCCAAATCCTGAAACCAGATCCCCCTCTGAATTTCCTCATTCAAGTACTTTGGGTTGGGCCCAAAAAGTGCTAGCAGAAATTCCAGAAGTGCCTTAAGCATTTCCCTAACAGTAGTTGAAAGTTATGTTTAGACCCTTTAAACCAGATTGTTTAACCTAATATATTAACCAAGTGATTACTTAGATTAATTTTCAGATCTAGGTTAAAACAAATAAATCATATCATGAAAAGTTGCGAAAAAGTAAATAACACCACGATATGATTTCCCAGGAAAACCAATGAAACTAGGCCGTTTCAAGGTGAAAACCTGAGGAAGATTTAACATAGTTATCCTCAAAGTAAACCAAATCTACTATAAGAGAATAGAAGTTTTTACAAAAGATTTAACCTTAAATCTAATTCTACCTCATGTAGTAACTTACTAACACGACCACATGCAAGTTTCGAATCCACAGACTCCTTCTCTTTTTCGATTAACAAAAACACAAGCACACCCTTGCTTGTGACTTTGAAACTCCACTCAAAGGTTTCAAATCACCATCAGTAGTTGATCTTGAATGCAGCAACTAGTTCTACCAATCCTTGATTGTAGTTTTTGCTCCAGTAGAATCTTGTGTAGTTAGAAGGTACAGAACCTCTCAAATCTCACAAGGAGTAACACACAGGTCTTCCAAAAATCTCCAAAACATAGCTAGGGTTTTCTTTTTATAAGTGGAGAAGTTTAAGTGAAATCCTAAACGTTTTTGTTGTGATTGGACTGAAATAACCTCCTGCAAAAAACCCTATCTGCAATTTTTGATCAGTCGGGTCTAGGTCGGGTCTATTTCTCGATCAATCAAGAAAGGCAGGACTTGAATTCTCTTTTCTACAATCAGTTGGACTTTGAAATCTTGAAACACACTTATTTAAGCACACTCTAAATACTTAGACTAGACTTGTTTTGCTCTCAATTGGCCAAAACATTACAACCATGATTCTAAACATTTAATCTAAATCTTTAGAACCTAACAGTAGTGGATATCTAGAACACAATCATAAGATAATGCCATGAGCACTTGAGCAATGCAGGCATCTGCTCCGTTTTTGGGGCCCTATTTTTAAAGAGGAAGCACCTATGACCTATACTTGAGATCTGCAAATGAAATTTAAAGAGAACATTTGGGCCATATCAATTAAACAAAGAAAAATAAACCATCAGGACCAGTCCAATCAAGTATTCACAAGGCCATGTAGCTTGTGCTCATTTCTCTGCAACACTATTTTATTGTTTTTAATGTTTGTGTCTACCGTGTGGGGGTTAAAGGTTCTTAATTCTCCTCTAATATAGACAAGTTTGCAGACAAATCTTGTCATTAGGAGCTACTTAGTACATAACTGGCTTTGCATACAATCAGGTGAAAGCATTTTACTGACTCATGTAGAAAGCAGGCCATGGTTGACAACCCAAAGAGTGGCCAAAAGCAAGATTGGGATATATAAATGTTGGAGATGGTAAAAGGACATTTTTCTTCAAAATTTTTGAAATTCTAGTGGGGATAGAGTTCCAGATATCTCTGCATAGACTAATAAGAAGGAAAGGGGAGGAGAGTTTGGTTGTCTATCTATGATGACTCTCTTGTTTTATGCACTTCCTAGAATAATAAATATGTCATTAGATCTTTGCAAAAAAAAAAAAAAAAAATCAGTGAAAATAGGCTCAATATATGCACAATACCAGGAGCATACATTAAAATGCAAATGACAAATGCAACATTTCTGCAGATCCATGATGAGATATAAAAACTCACCCATTTTCACTCCTTGAATGTCATCATCAAAGTCTATATCTTGACTTGTTCAGCAGTATCTTCCATATGATGTTGTACGTGCATGTATAAAGTTCAATTCGTCGAAGTTCATTGCGGCTTTATTTCTGTACAACTGCACCTCCGGGTGATCCTGCATGTATATTATGTCAGTTCACTATCACCCTAATGGTAGAGATCAAATCAAAAAGTGAACAAAAAACTAGTGTATTTATCACTTGCCACAACCATTTTTTTAGTATCTTCCCAAGAAAATCCATTTCGACTAAGAAGATTATTTACATCCTTGAATTAAGTCCACAAATTGGTGTAATTACTTTTCTAGACCTTTTTATTGCTGCCTTGATACAAGGAGCACCAACATTATTTCATAGGTACCTCTTATGATCTCATCATGTGAAAACAAGCCATTTTGTCTTTTCGCTTTATGATAAGTGGTCTGCTAATAAGCCTTGCCTGCCCTGAAGCAAAATCTGACACATTCTTGATATTTCATAAACACCATGATAATGAGAACTACACAAAACCCACAATTGACTTAGTCAAAACGTAAATTCCAGTCAATCTGGATGCAGAAAATCAAAGGTCATTAGCATCCAAAAATCCCCACCTTTAATTTATATTTTGTATAGCCTAATATCAAACTACAAGGACTAAGAAAGAAGAGCAACTCACATTGAGATTGCAAAAGATCTAGATTTATATTCAACTTCCAGCAGAAGCAAAACAACTACATCTTGATTTAATGCATGGAACTTAAGCACATATTTTTTCATATACAAGCCTTCCACCGCCTTTGTCATCCAGTAACCAACTCAAAATTTCTGCCAAGCATCTTTCTAGATAATTATGAACTGAACCAAAAAAAAAAAAAAAAAACTCTTATCACTGAGTAGCTAACATGATTACAAAAACATGTGCACAAAAAAAAAAAAAAAAAAAAAAAAAAAAACTAAAGCTTCCTAACAATAACATTTAAAATACCTTCCAAAAAATATAATAATAATAATAACTGAAAGTTTGTTTAGACCCCTTAAACCCAAACAAATTAATCTAGATAATTAGCCAAGTGATTAACTTAGGTAAATTAAACAAAAACTAGGTTAACACAAGTATATCAAATCATGCAAAAGTGCGGAATAATAAAGAACACATGATATGATGACCTAGGAAAACCAAATCAATAAAAAACCTGGGGAGGATTTAACCTAGCTATCCTCAAGGTAAACCGAATTCACTATGAAAGAATCGAAGTTTACACAATAGCGACTTAGACCACTAACATCCTATTGTTACCTGCCTGTAGGAAACTTACTACCACAACCACGTGAGAGCTTCGAGACCACGGACTCCTTCTTTCCTTGAATTCTTCAGCAAAGTACAAGCAACACCTGCTTGTATATCTTGAAACTCTTTTGTTCTGCAACTGTATGATTTGCTAATCTCTTGACATGAATCTTGAGTTTGGAAACCCTAAGTGTATGTGAAGGTAAATACCTCTAGATCTAACAATTAGATTCACAAACACAGCATTTAGAACTCTAAAAACATGGCTAGGGTTTTCCCTTATATACTTAGGGCAAAACATAAAACCTTATACATTAAATGGGCTAGGGTTGAGTTGGAAAATTTTGCAAAAAAACATTATGCATGACTTTTGATTGGTCGAGTCTAATTCTCGATCGATCGAGTCAGGTAGAAGTGCACAGTAAATTCTGCAGTTAACTCAATTCCAACTTTACATAAAAAGCCATACTTTAAGCAAGTCTAACAGAAGACTAAAGATTGTTTTGATCATGGTTTGCCAACATTACAAATTGAAGTTCTAATACATTAGTTCTTAATTCCTTAGAACCTAACAATAACATTTCAAAGGATATTGTTTGGGAAGACAAAAAAGTGCATCCGAGATAATGCATTTCCTCTTCCAAGCTTATGTCAGCATATCAAAGAGAGGAGTAAAATAGGATGGCAAACACCAAAGAGCGCTCTTGAAAAGAGAAATCCTGCCGCCCTTTTGACAAATACAATTTTTTCATACCGCAATGTCCACATTTGTAAAATCACCAAATTCCAAATTGCCAAGGTAAAGACCCTAATAGCATCTACAAATTTAATATGGCAGAAAGAGATTCTATCTTACAGCCTAAAAGACTTGACAATCCTTCTCCAATGACTCAAAAGAAAATTGTTTCGATATCATAATAGGACCCTCTGCAATTTTTGATCAAGAGGTTCTAATTTTCTGTCAGTCATGGAATCAAGTTTTAAAAAAAGTGCTAGGCAAGAATATATGAAATCAAGAGAGATGAAGGCTCTATTTGAAATTCTCTTTGAATGAGAATTATGGAGTAAATGACTTTGTTTGATGCTGTGGATCTTGTGGGAGTCTAATAGTCATGAAGCGGTGGTCTGGTGTGAAGAGGGGTTCTTTAGAGATAAAATGAACATGAAAGAACCAAACATAATCTGAAGCCCCTCAAATGAATTTCATCATATACAACCATACGTACAGAACTTAAATAAACAATAATAACTATCTTCTGCTATGTAATTTAGAGTCTCAATACACAAGGTAAATAGCTACTTTTAGTTTCTCAACATTAATAAGAAGTACAAACATAAATATTGAATGGATAGAAGAAGAATCACAAACTGCAAAAATGTTTGTATTTTTCCCTCTTTGTTATCTTCATTGACTGAATCAAGCCAATAAAACTCCCTTCCAGTGAGCCCAAAAAAAAAAATTCTCACTTCCAAGTCCTAAGCCTGCAAAGATAGAAACTTTTACGTTAAGACTCAACAAGGAGATGATCATATAAATGCTTATGTTGGGTCGATTTTGTGAAGGGCCGAACAAAAGGAAAGTGGGCCCAAATACCGATCAGGTTCAATAGATGTATAAACTAAGGACTGTCGAGCCCAAAATTTACAATACTCTTGAAGTAAAGGCTAATGGTGCACCATAAAGAAAGCCCAAAAGTGCTAGACAAAAAAAAAAGAAAAAAAAAAGAAAAAGAAAAAACATGAAAGATACTTTATATCTAAATCTTTTTATATATAAAGCAGGATGAGGAATTTAAGAGAGGTGGCAAGGATATCAAAATCTCAATCGTGCAGCCATGTTCACACCAAACCCTTCATATTCTATTGCTCTTAAATGACTTAGGATGTTTGAGCGAAATAAGTATGATAGTTGAAGGAGTAAGGGAAGTTTTAATGCAAGAGTTATTTATTTATTTATTTTTTATACAAGATAGAAATTTTACTCTAACTTAATCTAAGTGTATATGTGTGTGAAGTTATTAATTATCGAAGTAGTTAGTTAAATTGATTTTTCAAATCTAGGTTAAACATAGACAATCATATCACAAAGTGTGGAAAAATAAAGACGACAAGCAATATGATAACCTAAGAAAACCAATGAAACTTACAGTTTCAAGATAAAAAACCTGGCGAGGATTTAACATAGTTATGCTCAAGGTAAACAAATTCACTTTGATAGAATGAAAGTTTTACAATAGATTTTCTCCTTAAAATCTAAAACTACCTCTTGTAGTACTTACTCACACGACCACGTTTAGTTCTGACTCCACTAACTAATCTATCTGAATTGGTTGAACACAAACACTCACGTTTGCAACTTTGATATCTCACTCAAAAGTTTAGATCACCGTCAGCAGTAGATCTTTATGCGGTAACTCACTAGTTCTTGATTGTAGATCTCGTTCTGGTAGATGCTTGTTGAGTTAGAAGGCTATAGAAACTTCACAAATCTTATATGAGTAACTCACAAGACTTCTAAGAACTTGTAAAATGCAGTTAGGGTTTTTCTTTTCTACCAAGTAGTGTTTAACTCAAACCCTAAACGTTTTTGTGAGCTTTGGGCCTGATTAAAATTCCACAAACTGCAATTTTTGATCGGTCGAGCATTTCTTTCGATCAGTCAAGCTTCACAGAAACTGACTTCTTCTTTTTGCAGCTTTATAGTTCTTGAATCTTGACTTGAACAATCTTGAGCAATTTCCAATACCTAATCTAGACATGTTTTTGTTCTCAGTTTGCCAACATACATAAATTTAGAATTTAAACATTTAATCGGTTAAGCTTCACAGACACTGGCTTCTTCATTCTGCAGCTTTACAGTTGCTGAATCTTGACTTAAACAATCTTGAGCATTAGTTAACACCTAATCTAGACATATTTTTGTTCTTGGTTTGCCAACATACATAAATTTAGAATCTAACAGATATAAATAATGTTGAGTTGAATTGGAAAATTGCACTTATATCCACAATAATCACACTAGAAGTCATCTTTATATATATATATTCGATAGTTACAATTAAAGAGGGGAATTTAAATCCTGAATGTCACTATTAGAAACAGTAGGAACTGCTTATTAAGCTACAAAGCAGAGTTGCCAGAAACAATGAATGCATAATGAAAAGCCATCTTCTATCCTGCTTGATAAGATTGTAGAGGCAAAAAATTTCTTAAGAACATTATATATGTTTTGAATGATATATAAACTCTTGCGTAGTTGTTAGTAGAGCAACAAGGTCCACATTAAGTAAATAATATTCAGTGATAAGACTACATTGAATAAAACCAATCATTTGAAGTTTTTAACTATAGAAAATTTTCTCCCAAATTTGTTAATTTAACTAGTGGTAGACCCACTTTGTAATGTGATATAATGTATAATTTATTTTTTAAAATTTATTGAAGATAATTTCATTAATATATATTATTCATTTTTTAAAGTGTTTTATACTTTATATTATTTAAAATTTTGTTATAGTGTGTTAGGTTTTCCTTTTATTTTTATTTTTGGTAAAACTAAACTTTTTTAAGTTTCAGTTTAATGATTTTAATTTCTTATTCTTTTAAGGAAATTATTATGATATATCAAACCTCATTAGAAATTAACAATTGATGTTACTCAAATAATTTATAGGCATATTCAAATACACAGACATGTAAATTGTATTTTGATATAAGCTCAAATTCTCATTTCCAACTCAAATAAAAAATATAAGAGTGGGATAGAGTTTAAGATGGGCAACTCAAAAAACACATCATCAAAATGTATCAACCCAACGTAGAGATTAAAAAAAAACAAAAATTCATCGATCTAAAATAGAGTTGAAGGAAAGAATAAATAAGAGAGAGAGAGAGAGAGAGAGAGAGAGAGAGAGAGAGAGAGAGAGAGAGAGAGAGAGAGAGAGAACATTCACATTTTTTGGGTGAGAGTGTGAGATAAATAGAAATTTATATAAAAGAAGACGAGTAAAAGATTACTCAAAAGAAAATGTATGGTTGTAAATACCAAATAAACCAAGTCATGCTACATAATAGAATAACATTATACCATTATATACTTTATAATGTCACATGATAACATCTATCAATCAAAAAAAAAAAAAAAAAAAAAAAAGAAAAGAAAAAAGATAACAAAATTTTATATTGTTTGAAAACCTGACCTATTAATTATATTGTTTGGAAAACGAAATTAGTTTCCAATTTTCCCCGAGCAATTTGACATCATTAACATTATTTTTGTTTTCATTATTTCTAGAGAGAATAGATGGTTTTTTTTTGTCTATTCTCATGTTTTGTTTTTGTTCATTGTAGATATAATCTGAAGTACTCTTTTGGCTTTCAAGTTTGAAGTTATTTTTATTTTGACTCTTTACATTTCAAAATTTTCGTTTTGGTCATTCATGTTTGAAAAATTATATTTTCATATTAGTCATACCGTCCATTTCCGTTCATAATTTTACCGCTAAGTGCTAGGTAAGTAACGTTTATTGAACTACATCACAAATGGTTAATTAAGTGCCACGAATCCGTTAATAAAATGTTTGAGTTAATTTGGCTATCCATGAATCGATCTATGCTTGCCTAGGTGTGTAGTTAATCTCCCTTCTCTTTTGCATGATGAGAATATAGAATGCGCATGAGTAAATTTTGGCAAATATGTATAAATAAATGGGCATATATATTATGGAATCAATGGGTTTGCATGGATGATGAGATTAGTCATATACACTTGTAAGGATGCCATGTGTAGTTAATTTTAGCCTATGACCTTAATTGGTTGAATTGAATTTACTTTCATTGTAATCTATTTTTATGTGTTAAAATGGTTATGGGTTTTGCATACCAATTTTAGTTAATGATTTGAATCCCTAGCTACAATAAAATATTAATAAGGGTCGATCCAATAGCACTTCTAGAAAATATTTTCAAGTTGTTTCCCAAAATAAATGTTGTTTTCAAAAATTGCTTGTGTTTCTAAAAAGTCAGTTGGCTTTCCAAAGAAAACCAATGAAACCCATTATTTTCTAAACAAAATAATTGTTTAAATCTTCGCGGGATTTTCCACTCTTGGAAAAATGCGTCTCTGAAAACATAGGAATTTCTTTTTGAAAAATAAATTTTCAAAAACCCATATGATTAATGGTTTTCCAAAAAACATGGAATATTCTTCTTGAAAACTACTTTCTAAAAGCCCATGAAATTTTCATCCTTGAAATGATTTTTCAAAAAACCCATGGAATTATTTTCCTTGAAAACTACTTTATAAAAAGCTATGCAATTTTCATCCTTGAAATGATTTTAAGAAAATCATGGGATTTTTATCTTGAAAAATACTATCTAAAAAATTTCATAAGATATTGAAATTTCTCTGCATCTCTTAAAAATGGTTTTCCATCCTTAGAAAAATTCTTTAAAATGCATCATTTGAAAACAAGATTTTGTTTTCGAATCTCTTCAGATTTCCCACTCTTTCGACTCTTGGCTTTTAGTGCATTTATATTTTCAATTTTAGTAAAATAATTTTCAAGTTATGGATAATTTTGAAAATAAAAACGTATGTTTGCTTGGAGCCGTAAGGTTAAAAGCACTCAAAGTTCAAGGGTTTACATTTTACAACTCCCAAAGGCCATTAAGGGGGAGGGGATTTGAACCCTAGGTGTCTTGAAAATACTAGAAAATGCTAATCAGTTGAGTTATAAGATTCTTGATTCAGTTGTTGCTGTTGGTTCTTAATGCATTTATATTTTCAATTTTATTAACCAATTTCCAAGTTGTGGATAATTTTGTAAGTGAATTGTTTTTACTTTTCCACTGGATTTTATTGTTATGGTTTTTGACTAAAGTCCCAAATAATTCCATTGAATATATATATTTTTTTAGTTCATGTTACAAATAATTTTATATCGAAATCCCCAAGTTAAGTATCCAATTATTTTTTTTAAAAAATTATTTGGGTTTATTTGTTGCAATTTCTAATTTATTTTACTCAAAAAAGAGAAGAATAGATCTACATGCCTAAAATAACTAGCTAAAATTAATATAAAGGTTTGGGTTTCAAACGTGAGACCATTGAGCTTTTTCTTCATATATATATATATATATATATATATATAACATTTGTATTTCCAAATTTTAATTAGATAATTTTAAATTATGAAAAATTATATAATTTTTTTCTTTTATTTCATTTTGGATTGTTATTATAGTTTTTTAAAAAATTTCGTTTAGATAACAAATAATTTGTTTATTAAAGTTTTTGAATTCTATGCAGTTATATATTGAGTTTTTATAGCAATTTTATATATTGAAGGAAAATAATACATATGACCACCCTTAATTATTTTGTTGATGAGCCAACCCCAAATTTGGGATTGACTTTTATTTTTTACACACTCACGCTAGGAAGAGGTAAAAGGAAATGAGTTTTAATACAAAGGCACACACAGCTTTACTCAAAAGTCACATTTGACTTTTATTAATAATACATGTATATTTTTTAAGGGAATAACACGTGTTTATGAAATGATATATGAGATATGTAATTTTATATTATCAATAGTCATTGTAAAATAGTGCGTAATTTGCCACAAAATTATGAATAAACATAAAAATCAAACATATAATAAAACATATATTCGTAGAAAACACACATATAGTGAAACATATGTTTATAGAATTTGCTCAATGGTAATTAAATATAGTAAATAGTTAATAAATATAAATTTCTATGCTTTTATTTATTTTGACAATATATGTAATAACCCATATTTACTTTTTACCTCTTTCTTTCTCCTGAACACCTTAGGTAATATTTTCGTGTTTTTTATTTTGTTTTGAGCATTTCTAGCTATAGGTAGATTTCTATGATTATGATGATTGAAAATACTGAATATAGAGACATCACCATTGTTCAAGTATTTGTGAAACATATAATAAATTGGGAAATGTTAACCAATCAGGGCATTGGTTTATGAACTATTTTTAAAAATGTTTTATTGGAAAAAAAAATATTGTTGACAACTTTTTATATTTTCCATAAAAGTGATGTCAAAACTTTCTTATGATGATTTATTAACAGTTGCCTTAAGGACATTTATTAATATAATCTAATATATTAATGGTGATAACCCCCTTTTTTTGCATTGTTACACATTCAAAGGACCTTTCAACCATGAAATCGCCACTTATTTGTAAGTGCAGTCCTAATGATATAAGCTTGATGAATACTCAGTTAGGTACAGTTTAATAACACTAGCCGATTAAGTTAACTTTAAATTAAAGTGTTCAACTAAAAATGAAATAATGTGACTAAATTCATCATGATTGTTTTTCGGGCAAGTCATTCTATAGACAACAAATTATCCATGTGAAGCTGAACAAAGAGGCAATGAGTATTATTTAGGAAAAATTACCTTTTTGGTCCCTATATTTTGGCTATATTTTCAATTTGGTCCTTAATTTTTTATCACTTCATCTTTGGTCCTTATATTTTCAAACTAACAGTCATTTTAATCTCTATCTTACCCTCATTTAAGGACCAAAATAATAGCAAATTTATAAATATAAGGATTAAAATGAAGTTATATAACTTGAGGACCAAATTAAAAGTGCCAAATATATGGACTAAAATGCTAATTACATATTATTATTTTTGTACATAAGTATAAACATATGTTATTTATCTTCAAATATACAAAAATGAATAAATATTTATTAGGTGGATTGGAAAGAGGAATAAAATTTTATTATGAGAATCAATAAAAATAACAAGCAAGCATTTTATAGATAATGTAGTCAAGGAATAATAATAGCATTTCCATACTTGACAATAATATTGTAGCCATTAGAAATTATATCAAAGACAAGAACAATTAAATGGTTGTTAACTAAGAATTTTTTTTTTTTTGGTGTTCATTGAAGTCAACTATATAACATATGTGATTCAAGATTAAATAATATTTTGAAGTGTTGTGAATTTTATAATTTCATTGTGATTTTTTTTAAATCTCTCAACATAAATTTATAGAAAAATTATTTTAATTTTAATGGATGTAATTTTACTAATTTTATTAAAATTTTAATTTGTATATATAACTAAGATTGAGAATTTTGGGATTGATTGATAATAGTTTAATTTTGCATATTTATACTATTATTGGGGACTATTATCTTATTTATATTGTCTTAATTCATGAATTTTATATTTAATTTTGGAGTAATGTTGAATAATTAATTTTGTACTTAAAATGAATTTCAATGCATGAATATGTCTTTGATTTTTCAGAGAATAAAATTGATTCAAGCAAGATTTATCAAGAATGAAATGAGCATATTAGAAGAAGACTAATGAACTAAATTTTGATGAGAATCATAGGTTAAAAAATCTTAACCCAATTAAATTTGGGCCCAAATGGAGCGAAAAATCAAAGGTTCACACTAACTCCAAGTCCAATTCACCTTAGGATTTCATCAAAAATATTCACCTAAGAATACAACCCACATAGTTTTAGTATTTTGAGCATAACTTTCTACTCAAATATTGAATTGTGATGATTCAAGTTGGGTTAAAAAGATAACTCAAAAGAATACAACTTTAAGATTATGGAAAGTCCAAATCCTATGTTAATGGGCCAAAATAGTTGGTTAAATGAAGCATGAAAATCATTCAGCCAAAAAAAAAAAAAAAAATGAAGCCTGAAAATCAATTCTCCCCCTAAGAAGAAGGGAAATTTAATTGTAATAAAATTTATTAGGCCTATTTAAAGGCTATTTAGGTCAAAATTCAAGAGTGCCAGTCTCATAATGAAATTAAGTTTTCTTTGAATTCCTTTTCAAGTTTTAGAATTTTCTTTGGTGTAATGACTTGTTAAGGCAAAGGGTGAAATCCAACATAGCTTTGATATGTTGTTAACAATACTTCTATGATGTTAATGTTTATTTTGCTGTGTTTATGATTGATTTATATATGAGTAATATTATAGACACAAACCATTTTACAACATTTTTACAAATTGTTGATGTAGCCAATATCTTATTAGTTTTCATCTAAATCTACTATTAATATCACATATTTATTTACCAATAATTATTCACCATATCAGCAGTTTGTAAAATAGTTTGTTTCTCTAGCATTATTCTTTATGTATATAGAAAAGTCTTTTGTTATGTATAATTTTTTTTTTCATTTTTATAATCTTTATGTATAAATTTTTTAGTTTAATGTAAACGCTAGTCACATAATGCTTAGGATTTCCTCCAAATTAATTGGCTAGTTTATGAAAGAAAATATTGTAAAATTGGAAGTGGCAGCTTAGATTCTACTGTTGTCCACATATTGTATTTATATTCAAATATACAGAAAATGTAGATAAGTTACAACTGTAAGTTACAATTGAAAGATAATTACAGCCTAAATACAATCTGCAAAGTCTATTATTAATTGAAGATTACGTGATTAATATAATCTATAAAGTCTATCACTAAGTACCAAGCACACAAGCAAGGCACAGCTTGCAACATGCAACATGAAACGATAGTGGAAGACCATATATCTTTGAATTTTTTTTTTAATTTTTATTTATTGAGTAAATATACCGTATTGAGAGTAAGAGAGACAGAGGGCCCGGCCATCTCTAACCTCAAGAAAATTAGAGAACAATCCATTTTGACCCATCAGACTTACAAACTGCCATCCAACGGATCTAATTGTGAGCAAAAAAATTGTTTCTTTACGAACAAACCCAAAATCCCATCAAGAGAGAGAATCCAAAACTAGCTTAATATTTGAAGTGATCAATTTTAATGGACCTGGGGGAGCAAAAGCGTCATGTTGTAGAGCCTCAATCAACATATACCTTGAATACTTGGAATAACCCAGAAAATTTGGCAATCACTAAGCTTATGGTCATAAAATAACATACAGACCAACAAGAGAAGCACCAGAACCTTGGCACCTGGAATCTGTACTAATCCTTGGTAGAGACCCTATCAAATTCAATAAAAGGAAGATAAATGCAATCACAATTCCCACATGGAAATGGAGTTCATAAGCATTTGGACAACAATTGTATGACAAAAACTGTTCCAACCAAGCCCAACAAGCATGTTAAACATTGGCCCAACATAGTAGTTGACCAAATTAGATACCAGATCCCCCTCTGAATTTCCTCATACAAGTACTCTGGGTTGGCCCAAAAAGTGCTAGCAGAAATTCCAGAAGTGCCTTAAGCATTTCCCCGGCAGTACTAGATATCCAGAACACAATCATAAAAAAATGCCATTTGAGCACTTGTGCTGTGCAGGCATCTGCTCAGTTTTTGGAGCCCTCTTTTTAAAGAAGAAGCACCTATGACCTATACTTGCGATCTGCAAATGAAATTTAAAGGGAACATTAGGGCCATATCAATTAAACAAAGAAAAATAAACCATTAGCACCAATCCAATCAAGTATTCACAAGGCCATGTAGCATGTGCTCATTTCTCTGCAACACTATTTTATTGTTTTTTATGTTTGTGTCTATTGTGTGGGGGTTAAAGGTTCATATTTCTCCTCTAATATAGACAAGTTTGAAACAAATCTTGACATTAGGTGCTACTTAGGGCTTTGCATACAATCAGGTGAAAGCATATTACTGATTCATGTAGAAAGCAGGCCATGGTTGACAACCCAAAGAGTGGCCAAAAACAAGATTGGGATATATAAATGTTGGAGATGTTGAAAGTCCATTTTTCTTCAAAATCTTTGAAATTCTAGCGGGCAGTTCCAGATATCTCTGCATAGACTAATAAGAAGGAAAGGGGAGGGGAGTTTGGTTGTCTATGATAACTCTCTTGTTTTATGCACTCCCTAGAATAATATGTAATTAGATCTTTGCATAAAAAAAATAATCAGTGAAATCTTAATATATGCACAACACCAGTAGCATACATTAAAATGCAAATGACAAATGCAACATTTCTGCAGATCCATGATGAGATATAAAAACTCACCCATTTTCACTCCTTGAATGTCATCATCAAAGTCTATATCTTGACTTGTTCAGCAGTATCTTCCATCTGATGTTGTATGTGCATGTATCAAGTTCAATTCGTCGAAGTTCATTGAGGCTTGATTTCTGTACAACTGCAACTACAGGTGATCCTGCACGTATATTATGTCAGTTCACTATCACCCCAAAGGTAGAGATCAAATCAAAAAGTGAACAAAAAACTAGTGTATTTATCACTTGCCACAACCATTTGTTTAGTATCTTCCCAAGAAAATCCAATTTGACCAAGAAGATTCTTTACATCCTTGAATTAAGTCCACAAATTGGTGTAATTACTTTTATTTATTGCTACCTTGATGCAAGGAGCACCAACATTCTTTCATAGGTACCTCTTATGATCTCATCATGTGAAACAAGCCATTTTGT
Source organism: Lithocarpus polystachyus (assembly GCA_033629205.1). Classification (NCBI taxonomy): domain Eukaryota; kingdom Viridiplantae; phylum Streptophyta; class Magnoliopsida; order Fagales; family Fagaceae; genus Lithocarpus; species Lithocarpus polystachyus. The sequence goes on along the minus strand of CM066164.1, from coordinate 7,561,331 downwards.
CTTTTCGCTTTATGTTAAGTGGTCTGCTAATAAGCCTTGCCTGCCCTAAAGCAAAATCTGACACATTCTTGATGTTTCATAAACACCATGATAATGAGAACTGGACAAAACCCACAATTGACTTAGTCAAAATGTAAATTCCAGTCAATCTGGATGCAGAAAATCAAAGGTCATTAGCGTCCAAAAATCCCCACCTTTAATTTATATTTTGTATAGCCTAATATCAAACTACAAGGACTAAGAAAGAAGAGTAACTCACATTGAGATTGCAAAAGATCTAGATTTATATTCAACTTCCAGCAGAAGCAAAACAACTACATCTTGATTTAATGCATGGAACTTAAGCACATATTTTTTCATATACAAGCCTTCCACCACGTTTGTCATCAAGTAACCAACTCAAAATTTCTGACAAGCATCTTTCTAGATAATTATGAACTAAACCAAAAAAAAACACTCTTATCACTGAGTAGCTAACATGATTACAAAAACATGTGCACAAAAAAATAACTAAAGCTTCCTAACAATAACATTTAAAATACCTTCCAAAAAATATAATAATAATAATAATAACATTTCAAAAGGGTATTGTTAGGGAAGACAAAAAAGTGCATCCGAGATAGTGCATTTCCTCTTCCAAGCTTATGTCAGCATATCAAAGAGAGGAGTAAAATAGGTTGGCAAACACCAAAGAGCACTCTTTAAAAGAGAAATCCTGCTCCCCTTTTGACAAATACAATTTTTTCATACCTCAATGTCCACATTTGTAAAATCACCAAATTCCAAATTGCCAAGATAAAGATTCTAATAGCATTTAAAAATTTAATATGGCAGAAAGAGATTCTATCTTACAGCCTAGAAGACTTGACAATCCTTCTCCAATGACTCAAAAGAAAATTGTTTCGATATCATAATAGGACCCTCTGCAATTTTTGATCAAGAGGTTCTAATTTTCTGTCAGTCATGGAATAAAGTTTTAAACAAGTGCTAGGCAAGAATATATGAAATCAAGAGAGATGAAAAGCTCACCTTGAAATTCTCTTTGAATGAGAATTATGGAGTAAACGACTTGTTTGATGCTGTGGATCTTGTGGAAGTCTAATAGTCATGAAGTAGTGGTCTGGTGTGAAGAGGGGTTCTTTGGAGATAAAAATGAACATGAAAGATTCAAACATAATCTGAAGCCCCTCAAATGAATTTCATCATAAACAACCATAAGTACAGAACTTAAATAAACAATTTAACTATCTTCTGCTATGTAATTTAGAGTCTCAATACACAAGGTAAATAGCAACATTTAGTTTCTCAACATTAATATGAAATACAAACATAAATATTGAATGGATAGAAGAAGAATCACAAACTGCAAAAATGAATGTATTTTTCCCTCTTTGTTATCTTCATTGACTGAATCAAGCCAATAAAATTCCCTTCCAGTGAACCCTTAAAAAAAAGATTCCCACTTTCAAGTCCTAAGCCTGCAAAGATGGAAACTTTTACGTAAAGACTTAACAAGGAGGAGATTATATAAATGCTTATGTTGGGGTCGATTTTGTGAAGGGCCGAACAAAAGGAAAGTGGGCCCAAATACCCATCAGGTTCAATAGATGTGAAAACTAAGGACAGTCGAGCCCAAAATTCACAATACTCTTGAAGTTAATGGCTAATGGTGCACCATAAAGAAAGCCCAAAAGTGCTAGACGACGACAACAACAACAACACACACTAAAAAAAAAAAAAAAAAAAAAAAAAAAAAAAAAAACCAAAACATGAAAGATACTTTATATCTAAATCTTTTTATATAAGAGAGGTGGTAAGGATATCTAAATCTCTATTGTGCAGCCATGTTCACACCAAACCCTTTATATTCTGTTGCTCTTAAGTGACTTAAGATGTTTGAGCGAAATAAGTATGATAGTTGAAGGAGTAATAGAAGTTTTGATGTAAGAGTTATTATTATTATTTGATGTAAGAGTTATTATTATTATTATTATTATTATTATATACAAGATAAAAATTTTACTCTAGTCTAATTTAAGTGTAAATGTGTGTGAAACTCCCTCTTGGAGACTTGAACCTCGACTCTGCCTTTCACACCCCACAAGCACTTATATTTGTGAAGTGACCATCATACCAAAGGCTATTGACTGCACTAGAGTTCGAATTTGAATACGGATTGAAGTTATTGACTGCTATGTTATTATAGAAGAGGTAAGCTCCAGATTTATTTTAGCTTAGGTAAAGAGGAAGCTAGTTTAGTCATGGTTAAGGAAATTTGTTGACTAAACTTGATTGATTGAGCTTTCTAAGCTAAATTGACACCTAGGAAAGTTGCTAAATGTGACAAATCTTGCCAAAAGTCAATAAATATAATTTGCTTGCTTTTGTGGTTAAAAATGGGTTCAGTTGTGACTTAGCACATAGAGTAGAGCTGATAAAGTTCTATTTGTATGAAAGTGGCCAACAAATAACTTCTTTCTTGGACTCTCATATTTTGCAAGTGGCTCAAGCTTACTTAGCAAAATCCATGTTTTGGGTCCATCAAAGAACCAAAATAGGCCTAATCCTACGCTCCAAACCATACTCCTTTAAATTCTCAATAAGGCTACATGGACTTGGGTCATGCATAAAAGAATAAAAATATCACAAACTATAAGAAATGGGCCCAAAAATAGTTGGCTTTGCTCACACTGGACCTGTAGAACTTTTCGTAGATATGGTCATGAACAACTTATAAAGAAAATATTGGACTTCAAGTTTGCACAAGTAGAAAGAATAGACATCAAAACAAAGGGGGAAAGAATTATTAGTTCGTTGAGTGAGAAGTTTATTTTTTTTGATACAGTTGTGTGAAAAGTTAAAATAGGAAGAAATGGGCTAGGAATGAGCTCTAAATGCAAACTAAAGCAGAAAGTATATTAAAAACATGTTTGCCCAGCAAACAACTGACCCATGCAAAAATTTTAGATGAAATTTTGAATTTGCTTTTTAAGGGATGGAGCAAAAATGTCATAATAGTACCTTGGCATATTTCTTCATTCAAATTTTTTATCAAGAGGTTCCCATATTCTTTGACCTTGTCCTTTTTTATTTGACAAAGTCACTTTGGTTTTTTATTTTTGGTTCACCATGGCACCACATCTCTCTAATCAGACAATCCGATCACGAGCAATGGTCTTGACTCTTGAGCTCCCTACTAACAATTGCTACTCCTTGCCATTATAGGCCTCTTTCTCTTGTTACTGATTTTTCGTGCTTTTAGTAGTGGTCTACCAGTAGTACTCCGGATTGGGCACCGAGTATGGTACAGTCTGCGCAGGATAAAACGGCAAAAAAAAGAGTGTGAAGATGTAAATTATATACGCTACTTGGAAGAATACCCGAACCTAGGTGTAATGTCTCAAGCCCAATGAGATTCCCAAATGATGGAGGCAAGTCTCTTGTAGCAGTCCCAATAAAAGTTAGATACTTTAAACCATCCATTTCATGTGTGATGATGCACAAAAAATCGTTAGTGAGTTGATCGTCCACACACGTAAATGGGTGCACCTGAAAAACAAAAGAGAAGAAGCAATCAAAGGGCATCGGTGGGGTACCGGCCAAAGACCCTCCGAAGGTTAAGTTAGAAGATAGCTCCAACAATGCTAGAGAGTTAAGCTTTAGAGAAATTGTGCGTACCTCGATTTCTGAGGGCCTAGGGGTATTTATAGTAGACATGAAGCTTTTGCCAGGGCGTGCTTGGGAAGATTCCCCCTTACCGGAATTACTCCTGATTAACGTGAAGCGCAAGATATCTTTCCTGGGCAACAAGCGTGCTGCGCAAGATACCTGTCCAAGCGTAAGCATTTGTGACAAGACTCATTCTCTCGCAGAAGCGTACATGGCAAGACTCTGTTGGAAATATTTTAGTGAATAAACAAGTTTTGATACATAAATAATATCTTAAATAATTAGCAAGAATGTCAATAAGCAATAATAAAATAAATTTAAATAAATTTATGAACAATCTCACAGTGCTATAGAATCACGCAAAGAACGTTGTCCTTAAAGGTTGATTTGTGCCACTCAAAGTAAAACTTGATGCGATTGGTTCTCTTAGCCAAACAACCTCCCAGGATTAGACTATAGCGTCGACCTTTGTGATGTACGCACTTCCACTCACAAAAGGTTTAAGAACAACCTTCTATTGCCTTTCCTTAGAACAAATATTCTTGTAGAAAAATTATGTGGGAGAGAAAAAAGTAGAGTTGTGTATATCAAAAAAAAAAAAATATTAGTTAAAAAAAAGATGTGTTAAGATGAGTATTATATAGGCTACTTATGAAGATAATAGTATATAGTTATTGGTTACTAATAACTCTTAAAAGCCCAACGGCTATATTATCAATTATTGTCTAACGGCTACTTTTCTCATAATTGCCCAACAGCTATTTTACTCATAATTGCCCAACGGCTATTTTACTCATAAATTTTCACGGCTAGAAAATAAATAAGAATAAAAGTGTTTGGAACACACACCCACACCAACAATCCCCCACATGTTACAAACACAAAAATAGGAAAAGACACGCAACTAAAGAAAGCATGCATCAATATGGTACCAGAAGGTTTTAACCAAATATAGGATAAATAAGTAGGAACTAAAAGACAATGGTGGAGTTAAAACTCTTTTAACCAAGCTATTAGTAAACCAAACTTACCACCCACATAACTTTCTTTATCAAGGTTGTTCTTAAGCGGGTTGGCGCCTTATCCAGGCCATGCGCCACTGGGTTTCATAAGAGCTCTAGAGACCTACCCAAAAAGTCTTATAGGAAGCGGCACAACTTCCACTCACACATAGGTGGCATCCATCAGGAGTACGTGCAGTACACCCCATCCCAACAAGTAGGGATATGGATCCATTAAGAGCCTAAAACTCAACCTCCAATAATCTGCAACTTAGTCAGTGGCATCCATCAAGAGTGCGTGCAGATACACCCCATCCCAATAGGTAGGGATATGGATCCATTAAGAGCCTAAAGCTCAACCTCACCAAATTCTGCAACTTAGCACTGTCTCACATCATAGGGATGGACTCATCACTAATCTCCTTACCGAGATAGCGGAAAACACATAACAAATGACAGTGCCCATGGACCACTAATGACCTCTACCCATTTAACCTCTTGTGTGGAATCACCCATCATAGAGGTTGGGCATTAGCCACAGTGTCGCAACTTGGGTATCAGTCCAATCCCCCTAGATGTCTCACTCACCAGCCTTTTTGCTAGTGGTTTGGTCAAAGGACCGACCAAGTTCCTTTTAGACCTCACAAATCATTATCAATAAGTTGCCTCAGCCTTAAATGAATATGTCGACTTTTCCCATTTCACAAAGTCTAATGATATAACATCATTATCAATAAGCCGCCTCAGCCTCAATTGGGTATGTAAACTTTTCTCATTATAAACTTTGCTCTTAACACGTGTTATGGCAGCCTAGCAATCACAAGGAAAGCAAACAGAGACAACAGAGTTAATAAATGAGGCATATCAAATAATAAACTCCTAAGCCATAAAGCTTTGGACCTAGCCTTCTCTAAGGCCTTTAACTCTGCTTCCATGGTGGATCTCGCTATGCAAATCTGCTTGGTTGACTTCCAAGAGACAGCCCTTCCAGCTAGTGTAAACACATATCCACTAGTGGGCTTCACCTCATCTGTATCAGAGATCCAGTTAGCATCACAATATCCTTCTAAAATAGTAGGATAGCCACGATATGACAAACTAAAATCCAAAGTCCTCTTTAAATATCTCAATAATTTAGATATTGCATCCCAATGCTCAATACTAGGATTATGAGTATATCAACTCAATCTACCAACAGCATATGCAATATTAGGACGAGTACAATTTGTCAAAAACTTTAAACTACCAATAATTTGTGCATATTTATCTTGTGAAACACTATCACCACAATTTTAGCCAAGCGCACCTTTGAGTCATATGGAGTAGACATAGGTGACATATCAAAATGTTCAAATTTGTTTTTTAAAGAATTTCTCCACATAATGAGATTGTGATAGTATAATGCAATCATTGTCCCTAAGGATCTTAATGCCCAAAATAACATTTGCCTCGCCTAAATCTTTCATATCAAATTTAGAGGCAAGAAAACTTTTAGTATCATGCACAACATTATGACTAGTTCCAAATATAAGTAAGTCATCAATAGATAAACAAATAATGACACCTTCATTATTATTTAACTTACTATATATATGCATTTATCCGCACCATTAATCACATATCCATATGTAAGCATCATATTATCAAATTTCTCATGCCATTGTTTAGGTGCTTGTTTTAATACATACAAGGATTTAACCAATTTACAAACTTTACGTTCTTGTCCAAGGACAACACAACCCATGGATTGCTCCATATAATTTTTTTTTCTAATTCACCTATTAGAAAAACAGTGTTAACATCCATATGATGTATAATAGGTTTGTAAATAGATACAATGACAAACTACATTCTCATAGATGCAATTCTAATAAGAACAAGTATCAAATAATCAACATGATACTTTGCTTATAGCCTTAAGTTACCGAGCATGCCTTATACTTTTCTATGATCCAATTCGGTTATAATTTTCTTTTAGAAACCCACTTGCAACCATGCAATTTTGTTCTAAACATCCACTTATAACTAATAGGCTTAACCTTAAGTGGAAGCTCAACACATTCCAAGTGTGATTAGACATAATCTAATAATTTGTTAAAAGCTTCCAACCATAATGGTGCATTAACAAATTTAATTGCATCATAATAACTTACATGTTTATCTTCAACAATACAGGTAAGAAAATTGTTACCGTAACTCTTTTCTTCCTAGTTCCCTTACTTCTTCTCAATTCTTGCACATCACAACAAGATCATTAGAAGTATCAATAGGTTCATGAAACATATTTTCCTTATTTTTCAAAGGAAAATCATACTTAAAAAAAAATATTTTTTAAGATTTAACAATAATATTAAATTCTAAATACATCAATATTGATGAAAATAATTTTATATCATGAACTATAACAAACATAACCAATAAATACACAATCACATATTTAAAAATCAATTTTCCTCCTTTTAGGTTTATGTAACATGACCTTAGGCAAGTACCCCCACACTTTGAGGTATTCTCCTTTTAGATTTGGGTAACATCTTAGCAAACCACCCCCACAATTCGAGGTATACCAAGTTAGACTTATGCCATTCTCAACTTCATTTTTATTTTATAAAAATTTCCAATACCTCATCTTTGGTTCCTAATACACAAAGTTAAATAAATATAGAATGGTAATCAAGAAAGATTACATAAAATCTTTCACCACCTCTAGTCATTGTGTGTTTTAAATCATCCAAATTATTATGTACCAAACTAAGGAGTTTAGTTCCTCTTATGGATTTGCAAGGTCTTTTTATTTCAAATTCACAAAAACCTATCCACCATCTCAAAACAACACACATAGCCAATAAAATATGTAAATATATATTTTTTTTTCAATATCACTCTTGCACTTGGTGGATAAAAGGAATATTTATTCCCACTAAATCTTATCCACTAGCCCAAAATACTAATTGGATCATTTTATATATATACATATATAAAGAAAATTTTAATTATTTTCCATAATTTTTCGTTACATATATTTGTGTCAAGAGATGTAAAAATAATAGCTTTTGTACATAGAGCCAATAGCCTCTAGCTACTAGAAACCACTCTTAGGAACATTCAAAATTTTACAAGAATAAGACAATTAATATTTTGTAAAATTTGACATCATTATACCACAATTGTATAATGCAAACGTTTAATCATCCACAATTTCTTTTTCACATGACCATAAATGATTACTGAATACTTTGGCTAGGAAGATATATTTAATTAAATTATAGTATCATTGTACCTTCATCATACAAAAGGATTATTCAAGTTCATATGGCACCATTTTTCTCACTTCACAATAGAAATGCCTTCACCATAAGTCTACACCATTTTTTTTTCTTTCAGAATTGTACCAAAAAATAAATTTTATCTCATTTCTCATAAAAATTATTGCCAAACATTTTTTTTTTTGAATTCCAAAAAACATTTCTGAAACACATACGTTTTATTCAATCTCACGTTTCTTAGATTTCAATAGACATAAAACAATTTCACAAAATATAATACACATATAATATCACATAATTGCAAATGCAATAAGTTTATATCCACGTATCAAGACAACGTTACATAATATTATTTACATATTGATTTAGATTAGAGAATCAAAATCACGTTTGGATGGACCTCATTTATTTTTTCTTCAAAAAATATTAGTCCACCAAATTGTTTAGATAAACCAAATAGCAAAATAAACTCCACAAAAGATATAACTAATTATATCTAAGAATATAACTACTAGCATTTTTTCTTTATAAACATAATATCATATCACAATATAAAATTTCATGATCAATAACTTGTTTATCCATATTGAAGCATGAAGATCAACCTTTAGGATTGTTGGAAATATTTTAGTGAATAAACAAGTTTTGATACATAAATAATATCTCAAATAATTAGCAAGAATGTCAATAAGCAATAATAAAATAAATTTAAATAAATTTAGGAACAATCTCACAGTGCTATAGAATCACGCAAAGAACGTTGTCCTTAAAGGTTGATTTGTGCCACCCAAAGTAAAACTTGGTGCGATTGGTTCTCTTGGTCAAACAACCTCCTAGGATTAGACTATAGCGTCGACCTTTGTGATGTACGCACTTCCACTCACAAAAGGTTTAAGAACAACCTTCTATTGCCTTTCCTTAGAACAAATATTCTTGTAGAAAAATTATGTGGGAGAGAAAAAAGTAGAGTTGTGTATATCAAAAAAAAAATATTAGTTAAAAAAAAATGTGTTAAGATGAGTATTATATAGGCTACTTATGAAGCTAATAGTATATAGTTATTGGTTACTAATAACCCTTAAAAGCCCAACGGCTATATTATCAATTATTTCCTAACGGCTACTTTTCTCATAATTGCCCAACGGCTATTTTACTCATAATTGCCCAACGGCTATTTTACTCATAAATTTCCAACAGCTAGAAAATAAATAAGAATAAAAGTGTTTGGAACACACACCCACACCAACAGACTCCTTGGTGCTTCCAGCCTCACCCCGTCGTTCATTACTCCCGTCAGCTTACTTAATCCTCGTCCCGTCAAGATAGTGCGTCTGTCGCCTACGTCCGTCAGCGTACATCGCCCCGTCAGCTGGCGGAGGCTGTCGGCGCCTAGCAGGTGTTTTATCCCTATCACTCATATATTGTGGGATTCTTCTAATTATGGTTGGGCGCAGAATGCAAGGCATTTCCATATTAGGATCATTGGAGACCACTTAGGCCACGTAGGTGCCACGTGACTGAAAATTCTTTTGGTAAGCTCATGATGCTTTTGGTGACCGAAGATTGTAGGGTGTTAGGAAAAATTTTCTAACTAGTGAAAATATTCCCTATCAGTTGCCCCCCATTCCGTAGTCGTCACGTAAGTGGATGAGTGCGGAATATGAAGGCTTGTGTTGTAATCGTAGAGTGTTGGTTTTTTTTTTACTTGCCCCCCACTTCATGAGCAACTTAATTGGAGGATCGTTACTTAAGTCGATTGTCATCGGAGGATTGCTGCTTGACTCAACATCTTTGGAGGGTCACTTGGATCGTTCGTCCTCTAGTAGGTAGGAAGACTTAGATCTTTTACCAAGGCACTCATGAGTGACTTGGTTCGCCCGTCTGCCCGTAGGTTGGAAGACTTAAAATTTTAACCAAGGCACTTGTGGGTGACTTAGTTCATCCGTCCACCCGTAGGTAGAAAGACTTAGAATTTCAACCAAGGCACTTGTGGGTGACTTGGTTCGTCCGTCCACCCGTAGGTTGGAAGACTTGAAATTTTAACCAAGGCACTTGTGGGTGACTTGGTTCGTCCGTCCACCCGTAGGTTGGAAGACTTGAAATTTTAACCAAGGCACTTGTGGGTGACTTGGTTTGTCCGTCCACCCATAGGTTGGAAGACTTAGAATTTCAACCAAGGCACTTGTGGGTGACTTGGTTCATCCGTCCACCCGTAGGTAGGAAGACTTAGAATTTCAACCAAGGCACTTGTGGGTGACTTGGTTCATCCGTCCACCCATAGGTAGGAAGACTTGAAATTTTAACCAAGGCACTTATGGGTGACTTGGTTCGTCCGTCCACCCGTAGGTAGGAAGACTTAGAATTTCAACCAAGGCACTTGTGGGTGACTTGGTTCGTCCGTAGACTTAAAATTTTAACCAAGACACTTGTGGGTGACTTGGTTCGTCCGTCCACCCGTAGGTAGGAAGACTTAGAATTTCAACCAAGGCACTTGTGGGTGACTTGGTTCGTCCGTCCACCCGTAGGTAGGAAGACTTAAAATTTCAACCAAGGCACTTGTGTGTGACTTGGTTCGCCCGTCCACCCGTAGGTGACTTAGCATAGTGACCGTCCGCCTGTAGTCGACTTTGGTCATACGCCTACCCGTAGGTGATTTAACGTAGTGACCGTCCACCTGTAGGCGACTTTGGCCATGCGTCTACCCATAGGTGACTTAGCATAGTGACCGTTCGCCTGTAGGCGACTTAACGTAGTGACCGTCTGCCTGTAGGCGACTTTGGCCATGCGTCTAACCGTAGGTGACTTAGCTTAGTGACCGTCCGCCTGTAGGTGACTTTGGCCATGCGTCTACCCGTAGGTGGCTTAACGTAGTGACCGTCCACCTGTGGGCGACTTTGGCCATGCGTCTACCCGTAGGTGACTTAGCATAGTGACCGTCTGCCTGTAGGCGACTTTGGCCAAGCGTCTACCCGTAGGTGACTTAACGTAGTGACCGTCCACCTGTAGGCGACTTTGGCCATATGCCTACCCGTAGGTGACTTAGCATAGTGACCGTCCGTCTGTAGTCGACTTTGGTCATACGCCTACCCGTAGGTGATTTAACGTAGTAACCGTCCACCTGTAGGCGACTTTGGCCATACGTCTACCCGTATGTGACTTAGCATAGTGACCGTTCGCCTGTAGGCGACTTTGGCCATGCGTCTACCCGTAGGTGACTTAGCGTAGTGACCGTCCATCTGTAGTCGACTTTGGTCATACGCCTACCCGTAGGTGATTTAACATAGTGACCGTCCACCTGTAGGCGACTTTGGCCATGCGTCTACCTGTAGGTGACTTAGCATAAGAGGATGATTCGAATGCAAATAAGAATACCATCTTATAGCATGTATGTGATTATGACATGATCTAAATACCAAGTCATTATAGAATGAGCTAAAATGAGAACCTCTTCAACTCACCTCAATTTCAAACTTTGAGTAACACAGGAAAAAATATTAGTTTAGAAATTCAAGGAAATACGATCTCTGTTTTAATTTGAAATGAAGGAATAAAGGTTGGGTGTGAAAAACAGGTGTATAGCAAAGTGTGCAGCTGCAAATAGTATTATTTTCTTGACATTAGCGAATTGCATAAAATTTCAAGTATCATATGTGTCAAACAACCATAGTATTACTTTTGAAAGTTCTTACTAACAATGTAAATATATACGCACTTCATTCAATTTGATAGTTCAACTAAATACCAAGCCAATCAATGCTAGTAGCCTCATCAATTCATTCTGCTCCACAAACCACTTAAGCCAACATACCTCTAATCAAGTTCACCAACATCATACTCAAAATGATTCTTCATTTTCTGGCCTTTTTTGTTAGTATTTACAAAGTTGAGTTGAGCCTCCATTCTTAAGCTCTCTCAATTATATTTGATCTCATGCCAAGTCTTCCTTTTTGGGCTGTCATTCTTATTTACAGTGTCCTTGGTTTCTACTGGCATTTAGGGACCATACCATTCATTACCATTATGAAATTCTGACCCTACAAGATTGATTTTGAGATTGTGGGAATTCCACAAAACGATGACCAAGCCAACTGTACGATCGTACTAACAACACAATCTTTGGAGTGCATAGGCAAATGATGACCAATCAAGATGTCATGGTAGATTTTCTGAATGAAGAAGAGGCTTGGAACTCATTTGTGCAGAATGCAAGAGATATAGTTTGAGCCAAAATATGTTACAATTGTTACAAGAGAAATTACTAGGAAATTTGTGGTCTGTAAATGGCGATTAAGTCCATGGGTAAGTCCATGAGGAACCAAATGATAAGTGAGCTGTGGAAGAATGCACTCAGCCCACTACAGGGTCCTGTACCTCATTATGGGAGCATCAAGAAGAACGCCAACCTACTAGGCTGCCACTAAAATTTACCTATAACTCATCGGCAAGTAAGAATTTTTTAACATTGTTTTTTCTTGTATTGTTATCTAACTCCTCTATCTTTAAGGTTTCTATCAAACCAAAAACCATCTTCACCACTCTTTCCCACAAAGCTGGCCTTGAAGTATCTAAGCTATTATAGCATCCAAACTTAAAGGACTCTACCAAGTAGAAATACTTAAGACAAGAATAGCTCTTGTTCTCTGTTATATTTATTCTGATCAACCCCATTACTGAGATCCAATATAACCTTTTTTCTGTTCTCTCTTCAAAGCATTCTACTTCAAGTGATAATGATCATATTGTTTCCCCTACTTCTTCCATTGTTCACCTAACTCCTCCATCTAAGACTTTTCAATCAAAGACAAACCCACCTTAAAAGTGCCAATATTCATAGCCAGATAATGGACAGTGTATGACTATGACCCATCATTGTTATCCACAAACATCAAACTTGAAAAACTGAAAAACTCTAATTGTAGTCTGGATTGTTGCAACATAACGTGAGCTACACTACTATATCAATTTCAATGTTGGCACCTTAGGAGCTCACTAGTTAGATATATTTAATGGAAAACTAAAAGATTACACAATAGCATGCTATTATCATTTGCAAAAATTAAAGCAATGCTAAATTACAAAATGTTTTTCAACTTGTGGGCTTTTTATCATGAGTAAACACAAAGTAAAATCTCAGATGAATTCTACTTGTTATGTCTAGTTATAAAAACACTATATAGACAAAATGAATGGATGAAATAGTATATCATATCACCATAGATAACTTTACATTTCACATATTTTTGAAACTTATTTTCTTCATTTCAGGAGTTATTTTGATGAAAACAACTGCACCTCCATTTAAGAGAATTTCTCCATACTTAAGGATGCAATAAGTTGCTATTTTTGGTAATTTGGGTATTATTTAAGAAAAATAGTAGACGTATTTTAGAAGAAAAGTCCAGCCTCACATTTTTACTGGCAATTACTTCTAAAAAATTTCATATACCTTCAGAGAATTTGTAAGTTAGGGATTACTGTATAACTAATAATTTTTATTGCAACAAAATAATTGGTAAATTTATCAAAAAAATATAAAGAAGGAACTTTTAAAGTTATAAGCCTTACTTGGTTGTATATTATTGATGCAACTTGAGACTTGAGGTCGATAAGGCCTTTTGTCAAACTGGTAGGATACCCTCAAATTGAAACACTAGCAACAGCTCCACAATAGTCATGTCATTAGCAGTAGGCAAATGTTCCAACTCCCAATCATTCATTCACCCATAATCCACTCAAATGTTGTTCAAAACACCCAAATGAACCCACATAAAGTAGATCAACCACAAACCATCACAATTCCATCGAAAAAAAAAAAACAAAGGAAATCAGGAAAAAAAATAGAGGGAGAGAGAGAGAGAGAGAGAGAGAGAGAGAGAGAGAGTGAAACTTATCTCCAGTTGCTGAATTTGAAGGTTGATTATTAATTTCACTAATGAGGTCAGCGACTTGGCTTCCATTAGTGAGCAACACTAGTGGAAAGCCCTAATACCACATTAGGTTTAACAATAAAAAACTAAAGTTCAACTCAATAGGAAAACATAAAAATTAAAATTAAAAACACATTTGTTCTTTCTATAGTAAGCTAAAGGGAAAGCATTGGTAATACTACTTAAAATTAGATATATGCTTAAGACGGTATTCAAATGCAATGTATGTCTACAATGAATTTTATAGAATCGGGTTCATCCTTTCATGGTTAATGTTTATAGAAGTGGATATGCACGTGGATTTGTGCAATTGTGCATGGCAACAACTGGCACACTACATACATCAAAATGGTCACAAATGAGGGATGGTACCTAACAAGTAGATATGCTTTTGAACTCATTGGATCATTAGTGCATAAAAATTGGAGGCCCTTTGAGATAAATTTATAAAACTAAAGGTAACCACACCAGTTCTAACATGGATCAAACTCAACTGGTACAACTTTCCCAACTCAGATAGAGAAACAATCTTCAAACATCACAGGCTTTCTAAAAGGATTGATTTGAAATGTAATGATTGAAATGCTAGTTAATTAAGAGTTGCAGTGTGTAACATTGCCTAGCATCTCATTAACAAGACCCCAATATCAGTACCAAATCTAGCCTTATACATGCTGAGGATTACAAAACAAAACATACTAGATTCTAGAAAACTCCTGTGTAACATGGCAACACGACATAATACATATATCTTGAGGAGAAATGCAAGTGCCACCAATAAAGAGTTTTTGATCTTGATCTATTGCCCATACAATAGAAGGGTTCAATTTACAAGTACAGCTCCTAAAACGAAGTAATATCTCTCTTCTATGCTGCAACAATAGACTGCTCTAAATCAAACAATCACTTAGAACAGTACTTAGCCTTACTATGAACTCTCTCAATAAAACATGAGAAAGAAACATCATAGGAAAAGCTTCAGGATATATATGGTATTTTAAAAGAAAAAAATATAGGAGTAGATAATGAAACATAAAATTACATAGGATCAAATCTAATTGGGAAGTTTAAAATGCATGAATGAATTATTGTTTGCTAAATTCAGATTTTTTTACTCCTAGAGCTGCAGATTTTGACTATAGTATGATTGCAAAAATATATAAAACTAAACTAATGATGTAAGTAATGTCAAGAATAAAATGGAAAGATGACTTGTTTGGATAAAATAAGAAATTCACACTAACAATCTCAACATAATGTTATAAAAGGTGAAGGAGACCCATTTTTTACAGCCGTAATAATACATTCAATTCAGCAATAAAGAACTAATGCTCAACTGAAAAGGAAAATATTAAAATTAGAATTAAAAACATATTTTTCCTTTCTATAAACAATAATTGTGGATATAGAAATTACATGGGTCACGTTGATAGATTAACTTTTTGCAAGGAAGACTACACTTGTAACATGGAGGGTGATCTTTAGTTTCCTCAATGAAAGTAAGGGGTGTCAGTGACAATCAAATGTTTAAGCGCCTCCTTACTTCCAATTTGGATATTCCCCAAGAATACATTTGGAATGTGCAGGATAACTGCAATCTGCACAGTAGTAAAACTAATGGTTTGGGTTTCGTTCTTCTTCACAAATATCACAATAATATTCACCAGAGTCATCTTCAGCTGCATAACTGAGAGTGAAGGGATGCTCATGTTGTTTGTACCTTGTGGTTTGTGGTAGTGTCGCACATTTAAAGTCAAGTGCAAATTCACAACTGGTACAACGGAATACTAGATTTCTTCTATCACCACAACTACCGCAACTCTGTACAACGCTTGTGTAGGAGAGGATGAGTTGGTGCTTATGACCTTCATGGGTAAGGAATTCTGGGACCAAACTACATTGAACATCAAGGTCAAACCAGCATGGCACACAAGTGTAGACAAAGCCATTGCAACGTTGGTAACATGTATCACACCTAAACGACTTATTGTCATGAGGTGATTTTGTGAGGAGGGTGAGTGGGTGTGGATGAAGTGGGTGCCGCTTTTTTATTGGTAAATTAGCACAAGAGAAGCTACACTTGGCACAACTATAAAATGGAGGGAAAATGGCTCTTACACATCCGTCGCATTTTTCGTTATTGTGAACCTCCTCATCAGTGAGCTTTAAGTCATGCTCATGACTGAAGTGTTTAATTTCTGTGGCTATTTCAGTTTCGTCCTCCCCTACTTTGATATTTTTGACCTTGTAAGTTGCTGCTGACTCAACAGATTGATCGAGCTCTGCATCTTCGTTCTCCTCATCTTTAAGTTCCAGCAAATTTATATCCTCCCAATTTCTCCCGTTTGTAGCACAATTGAGGTGGGCAACGAAATTGCATTTGGAGCAATAGTAAAGCCCATAGCGTGTGTCCACCTTTTGAACACAGAGTTGACAAAATCGGGAGTCGGATTCACGGAGTTCAAGAGAAGAATGGGTAAGGTGGAGGGGATGCTTGTGACATACAACCTTGAGTTTGCGTGGGAAAGAAGCGCAGCTTCTATGAATCCAGAAACAGCATGTGGCACACTGATTGGGCACACCCTTGCCTTCTTTGCCGCAAATGTCGCAAGTGAATGTGATTGACTTGCCAAGGGGAGTCAATGGGTGATCGTGGAATTCAGCTTCAAGTTGCAAAACAGCACATTTCATGTGAAGGTTGAAGTCGCAACGGTAACAGCGATAAGTGTATTCGTTGCGAGATTCGTTACAAACTTGGCATCTGCTCTTTTCTTTCTCAAGATAACCAATTTTTTCGTCAAAAAGAATAAAAGGATGTAATGGGTGCAAGGGATGGTGCAACCCAAGGGGTACTTCCGCACATGATTTATGATGCCGGTACCAAGGGCATCCGCCTATTGGACAAAAGTAGGTAGGACCACGAATTGATTCTTGGCACCCACGACAAGTATCTTGACCTCTGTAGTCTAGACGGTAGACCAAGGGATGCTTTGAATCGCAAAAATGTAGAAGCTGTTGTTGCTCCATCTTCTTGTATGACATGCACAGAGTCACAAACAACATCCAATTTGTTTAGAGAAAAATAAAAACGTGAGTCAATACAACAGAGCTAGTAAGCTGAATCCAAATCTATATAGATGAAAAGAAACAAAGAAAGAGAAATAGGCGTGTGATACATCGATTTTTTTAATTTAAGAAAAGATTGAAGGCTTCTTGTTTTGGGTGGGATCAAACGTTTATGAAGGAGGAGTGTGTACAGAATTTGGGCGTGAGTGAGAGCAGCATTTAATTTGCACATGAGGTGTTTGATTTTGTGTCTAAGAAGCAGGTAAAGCAGTTTGGATTTTAAATGAAAATTGGATTTGGGCCTGATTGTTTAAGAGGCATGAGCGTGGCCAGGTGGAGATGAATAAGTTTATGGTTGTGTCAAAAGACTACTGTTATGAAAGATGTCGAAATAATCTCTTGTGAAGATATAAGTGATACAATCTGTAACTTCCTCTAGTTAAAGATATTATTATTATTATTATTATTATGTTTTTTTTTGTAGTCTCAAAGTGGAAGGCAATGTTAAACTTAAAAGTCTGGAGATAGAGACTAATTTTTTAAAATTGTATTTTATTTTTTATTTTTTTAAATATGTTTTTTTTTTTTATTCAGGAAATGCACCTAAAAAGTTAAGAATAAATAATAAGAATACTTTAATAACAAAAGTTCTAATCATGTCTTTAATTCGTCCCCCCAATTCTTGAGACTAATTTTCCTCATCTTGCTTAGGAAAATTGAAAGAGTTTTTAACTTATAAGAGTTTTAGGCCATTCTTAGCCAAAAATCATGTGCCTTTCTTGGTATTGAACTTTCAAGCATCCTAAGCACCCAACTATAGAAAGGGTGGTTAAAATTTGGGACTGTGGACATTTGTAATAAAGTGTTTCAAATTAGTGGTGAGTCACATATAATTTCTCACTCTTTTCGCTAAACAATGATGGCCAATGTAAGGCTCAATTTCTATATACGCACTTAAACTTCTTTTTTTCTCTTCTCGAATGATGTTTAGTTTTACCATCTTTTTCCTGTTTTTCTCTTCCTGTTTTGCTTGATCATTGTAATTTGGTTTCTTGATGTTTTTGCCTCTCTAGTACATTTCCTATGTTTGGGGTTGTGTTCTTCTTTAATGAATATTTTCCGTTACTTATCAAAAAAAGAAAATGTATCATAAAAATGAGTTAATGAGAAAATGATATTATTCCAATAATAACTTACCACCTAATAGGGGTGTGCTAAAAACCCACCGACCCGTCAAACCCGACCCGACCCAACCCAACCTGCCGGGTTGGGTCGGTTTTTAGGGCCTAGTGGGTTGGGTTGGGTTACAAATTTTTTTTTATAGCGGGTCGGGTTGGGTTTGGGTCATAAAATTACAAACCCGCCAAACCCAACCCAACCCACCCATATTTAATATATATTTAAAATATATTGTATATTTAATAAAAAAAATTTTGTTAGACATATTTATCACATTTAGATATATTTTGTTTACAACTGAGTTTGAATATTAGTTTGTATATTAATATATATTTTGTTTATCAATTTAGGTGGCAAGTGTGATATATTTTTGTATGCTCAATTTAATTATAATAGTAATTAAAAAAAAAATTGTTCAACCCATGGTTTCAACCCGACCCATGCACACCCCTAGGGGTGGCAATTCGTGTTTGCGTGTCGGGTTCGTATCGTGTCAATTCATACGTATCCGACTATATGGGTCAACACTAACTCGACTGTTTATTAAACGAGTCAAGATTCCTCAACCCTAACCCGACCCATTTATTAAACGGGTCAGTCGTGTCGACCTGTTTATCTAATTTTATCAAAATAAAGAAAAACATTTATGAAAAACAAACAAATAAATATTTTAAATATAAAATTCAAAATTAATGAGTAACTGCGTTACAAATAATCATTCAAAACTAAAGCATATCTCAATATCATAAATAATCAATCACAATATGTCAAATAAAATAAACTACAACAACTAATAAGTTTATATACCTAGGGTTTGAATGGTATATTGGTAAAATTTTATTTAATTAAACGGGTCAGACGGGTTAAACGGGTTCTATAGGTTGAACTCTAACCCAACCCGTTTATCAAACGGGTCAGTCGTGTCAACTCGAATATGACACAAACCCATTAAACCTCAACCCCTGACCTGCTAATTTCGTGTCGTGTCATGTCGGGTTCGCGGGTCATGTCCAATTTTGCCACCCCTACTAGTATAGTACCAAAGTTGGTGCCAAAGCCAAAGAGATCCACGTAATTAATGGTGTAGTTAATTTCAAGACAATATATTATGGTGGCCTAATAAACAAGTAACCATCATGATTTTGATTGCATTGTAATCATTCTTATTGTAATAGTAATTCTTTTGAGCAAGAAACAATCGACATTTTGCCCAATGAACATAAGTACAAGGATTTGATCAGATTATATAGTACTCGTGATAGTTGAAATATCATGCAATTTGGGCCTTAGATAAAGCCTTGCGCTTTTACAATTAGTCAATTAATGTAATTTTTTTTATGGGAATTAAGGTCAAGAATATTCCTAGCATGCAAAGAATTAAATTGAAACCACTAGACAAATCAGATTTTTGATCAATAAGTATCTTGATCTTCTTGTAATCTTACATGCGGTCTGTTATGCTTTATTGATTCCTTTGGAAATAATATGATTATCTAGCTCTATGGTTATGAACTCCATTATCTAATACTAAAATTAAGAGCATTCACATTAGTTTGTGCAAAAAATTTTGTTTTTTTTTAATATAAGAACATACTTTTTTTTTTTTATTTAAATATTTACTTTTCAAAACACCTTACATCAGATTATCTATTTTACACTATATTTCATTATAATATAAAATTTTTCTTAATTTTTCTAATTGTTTATCTTTCTTCATACATAATAATCACCATCCACTCTCTTTTGTTATCCTTGAGATATATGAAGAAAGAATAAAAAATAAATGCAAGATAAGTAATATTAGTGTAAATTTACATGATTACTGTAGCAACGATGTATTTTTACATAACTTAGCATTACCTGTGGGTGATCATGGAATTCAACTTCATGTTGCAAGCCAGCACATTTGAGGTGAAGGTTGAAGTTGCAACGGTAACAGCGATAAGTGTATTCCCTGCGAGATTCTTTACAGACTTGACATCTGCCTTTTTCTTTCTCTTCAGGATAATCAGTTTTTTCGTCAAAAAGAATAAGAGGATGTAATGAGTGCAAGAGATGGTGCAACCCAAGGGGAACTTCCGCACATGATTTATGATGTCTGTATGGAGACCATCCCCCTACAAGTTCGCATTCTCTACAATAGTAGCTAGGACCATAAACTGATTCTTGGCACCCACAACAAGTAGCTCCACCTCTGTAGTCTGGAACGAAGACCAAGGGATGCTTTGAATCGCAAAAATGTAGAAGTTGCTGTTGTTGCTCCATCTTCTTGTATCACATGCACAGAGTCACAAACAAAATAACATCCAATTTGTTTAGAGAAAAATAAAAATGTGACTCAATACAACAGGGCTAGTAAGCTGAATCCAAATCTATATATCATATATAGAGAAAAGAAATAAAGAAATAGAAATAGGCGTGAGGATTGCTGCTTTTTCAGTCTTGTAGCATTTTTTTTATTGCTCGATTTTGATGTGAAACACCAATGTTTTTAATTTAAGAAAAGATTGAAGGCTTCTTTTGGTTGGGATCAGACGTTTAGGAAGGAGGAGAATGTGCAGAATTTGGGCGTGAGTGAGAGCAGCACTTGCACATGAGGTCTTTGATTTTGTCTCTAACAGAAGTAAGAGCATTTGCATCAGCCAGTGGAAAGTTATGCAAAATACAAAAAGGTAATGCTTTTACAAGTTTTGGCCCAAAAATGCACTCACATCAGTGGGTGCAAAATTGTGCATTTTTGCACAATTGTTACAGTAATCGTGCATATATGCACGGTTACTGTAGCATGTGGATATAATATTTTATTAGTTTTTTCTCACTCTTGTGTCTGCTCTCGCTCTCACTCTCACCGGACTCTCTCCTTGTCACTGCTCTCACCTCACCTCACCTCACCTCACTCCCCCTTTTCCTCATTAGCTCTCACTCTCACCACTGCCGCCAATCATCAAACTTTTTCGCCGATTCTCTTTATCGGCGTCAGGATTCTCAGATTCTGATCGGATTTGGCCGAAGAACATGGCGTCATCTTCGTCGGCGTCGACTTCCGCGAGAGCTGGAGAAGGCTCTGATCAACCTTCATAGCCGCAGCAAAGGAAGATCAACCTTCGGAACCCACTGAAGCGATGAGGCGATGACGAGGTGTTGAACGAGGCGATGACGAGGCGTTGAACGAGGAGATGACGAGGCGATGAACAAGTGCTTTGTCAGAGCTAAAATCTTAAGGTTTGTGTGGTGGTGGTTCACTGGTTTGGGTTTGTGAGAGAGAGAGTTGTTCTGAGGGAGATGGGTTTCGGTCCTTCCGGATTAGGTCTATGAGAGAAAAGCGGCGAGGGAGAGAATAATAAAAAATTGTAAAAGAATGATTATTTTATTAAATAAATGTGTAGAATAGATAAACTGATGCGGGTGTTTTGTAAAAATGAGTATGTAAAATAGACAAAGTAAGTTTTAGTAGTGTAAAATGCAAAATTTTTTGCATCAACTGATGCAATTGCTCTAAGTCAAGAAGTTTGGATTTTGAATGAAAGTTGGATTTGGGCTTGATTGTTTAAGAGGCATGGGCGTGGCCCACGGGGGGATGAATAATAATATGGTTGTGTCAAGAAACTGTTATGACAAATGATTTCTTCGTTTCTTGTAAAAAGATATAGACAATACCATCCAGTAATAACTTCCTCTAGCTAAATATATAAATTATTGTTTTTATATTTTGGGATCTAAAAAGTGGAAGGCAACGTTAAACTATAACTATTGAGTTAGAGTCGAGTTTTTTTATTTGCTTTTTCTTTAAATAAATAAAAAAAAATTCTGATTTTTTTATTTAAAGGAAATAAACATAAAAAAGTTAAGAATAAATAATAAGAATGTTTTCACAACAAAAGTTTGAACCATGTCTTTAATTCTTCCCCCAATTCTTGAGACTAAACAAGTATAATTTGTTTTACTTTGTTCTGCTTATGTCAATTCTTAATTTCTTATAATTCATTAAAAAGTATCTAACCCAAATCTAAGTTTTCCTTTGTTCTATATATCAAGTAGAAAGTGCAGCTAAGTTTGCCTTTTTATGCAAATTTTTTACTTAGGTCAAGTCAGTTAGTACAACTCAAAACAAAAAAGCCAATCCAACAAAATTTTTGACAAAAATTAGTAGTAAACGACTAACCATATAGATTTAACGGTAAATGGCAACTTATTATTTTGAAATTTTGCATGTCATTAACTTATAAATATATATTAAATAAAAGCATGGATCCAATAATATAGTAACATAAACCAAACTATATAGTGGTAATATCTCACAAAAATATAATATTAATCCAAGTGCAATAGAAATTTACTACATTTAATATCTATATGACAAATTTAAGCAAGCATAGCAACTTATCATTTATGAATAATAATAGAAAAACACGCGTATATATGAACAAATTTACAAAAGCAACTATTAATACTTACATCAAGAAAAATTCAATTTTGGCTTCCAAACACATGTAGGAAAACCTTCAAGTTAGCCTCAATTTCAATGTTGCTAGAACTAAGGTCATGAAGAACTCATTAAGGACTTCTACTATATATAGTGTATCCTATAGTATCAAAACATAAATTCCTTCTCCCACTCAAAAGATTTGGAAACAAAGAAAGAAAGAAAAAACATAAGCAAGCAAGAAATATATTCTTGCTTGCCAACAACTTAAAGTTAAATGCATTTAATGGACTTCACAAGAGAATCAAAAACTACCTTCATTTGCATGTCTGAGAAAAGGAAGAGAGTGTAACTCAAAAGGAAGAAAAAATTGATTTGAACATGACCGACCAAAAGGAAGTTACAATAAGGAGGCAGAATAAAATTCAAAATTTGTACAAATACATAACTCAAAGACCATGCCAAAAGCTTGTAGTATAATCATATACAATAGGCAATGCCCCAAATGAATGCCAATTGGTTCCTCAACATCTCCCCATCGCTCAAAGACCATAAATAATGGCTCAAAAATAATGTTAATTGTGTCTACACAGGTATTACTCACAACTTATCTAGTTTTTTGCTGAAATTTTTTTATTAAAAGTATACTAAAATATACTTGTACCCTAAAAAAATTTGAAAAAGTGAGAAAATACAAAAAAAGAGTTTTTAAAAAGTTGTACATAAAAACTAAAAGCTAAAAGCTAAAGCCAAACTCACCCTAGTTTGAGTCCAAAGAAATTACTATTCTTGCAAAGAGCAAATGCATGGATATGATGTGGTTTGCCAGTGGTGATCATGGCCATGGATAAGTCCATGAGGAACAAAACAATAATTTAACTGTGCAAGAATGCAATTGTAGATGATTTTAGACCCATTTCTGAAATTGTAGATGATTTTATTAAATCAGGTGATACCACAAAATGTGAAAATAGCCTCATTTGATAAAAAATATTAGGAAGTCAAAGCTCTTGAATCAAATAAATTTGGAACCTATCTGTTTTCGTTTACCTCTAGACAATCTATGGAGATGCAATATAACATAAAATTCTTTTATTTTTTTTTAGTGGTTTATAGTGTATCCTCATCTCTCACATGGTTTAATTCTTTTTCAGATTTTCCACTATGATTAAAAAGGAGTAGCTTTTGTCTCCTGAGATATTTAATCAATTTGATTTAGGTTGCTAGCTACTATTAAGGTAAAGAGAATATGAGATAAGAATCACTCTTTTAGAGTATTAGGAACTCAAACCTCTTGAATCAAATAAATTTGGAAACAATCTATTTGGAGAACTTTATTTATTTACCTCTAGAGTCCAAACAATTATGGAGAAACAATATAACAATAAATTTTATTTTATTTTTTTATATTTTTTTTAAGAATGTATACTCATCCCTAAAGGAGTCACATTTTTTCTCCCAAGATTTATTTTTAACCATTTGATTTAGCTAGTAAGGTGAAGGGAATATTTTCTACCCAAAAAAAAAAAAAAAAATGAAGGGAATAAGAGATAAGTGTCACTCTTCCAAAAGACAAAAAGAACGAACAAAAACACAAGCAAGCAAGAAGTCTACTCTTGCTTGCCAACAACTTGAGAGTTATATACTTTTCTTTCTCTTTTATCTAATCTTTTATATTTTTTAATCTTACTTATCCATGTCATGACTTCTTATTACCATTTCCTTTATTTATTTTTATTTTTTCTAAACATGTCTGTGCTAAAATGTCATTTTCTCATTCATTTTTGAGATTTTGTTATGCTTCTCTAATTAGGTTTTATACACACATAAAGTTTATTTGGGTATGATGAATTTTGAGATGGAATTTACTCAAAATTGTACTTTGTAAAGGGCTTCTAATTTTATCCCTTCTACTTTCCTCAATCATCATTTGGGACTTCACCTTAAATTTGTGTTGGGTTTGTGACATTGATATTTGGGTTTCTCTTTTCTTAGTGGCTGATTTCTAATTATATTCTTTCTTAAGCCAATCCTCAAGACCCATTGGTCATTTCAGTCTAATTTTTTTATACTGATTTGTTATCTGAATTTTTTATTGAGTTTTTAAGTCCCCTCAATTTGGGTTTTCTTTGGGGAAATGTTTTTCAATTCTGTTGCTTTTGTTTAAATTTTTGGGTATTTATTTAATATTTCGAATTTTATTAGTCTTCTTTGTTTGTCATTTTGTGTTGTGTGTTTGTGTTTTAGATTAATGGTTCTTTTTGTTTGTTGTTTTTTCAGTCACTGTGTAATGCCTGTGGGATCAGGGACAGAAAGAGGAGGAATTCTATGTGGGTTTGAGTCATGTATCATATAGGAAAAAAAATATAGATCAAATGCTCGTGCTACTGCCACTACCACCAAATCCAATTCCAATGCCACAACCACACCCACTGCTAAAGCTGTTGGCAATGGTGGCAGAAATCTGAGAGTCTTTAAAGACAAAATTAATGGCTTTGGGAAATGATTTCTTGCTGCAAAGGTTACCATCAGTGATGAAGAAAAAATAGAGGTGCCAGAGAAGGAGGAAGTTGAAGGAGGAGGAACAAGCTGCCGTGTGTTTGTTGGCACTGTCCTGTGGTTCTGTTTTTGCCTAAAGGTGGAATCACAACAAAATGTTGATAAGATAAAGAAGACCCTAACCACTTACCACTTACCACTTTACCAGTAACCCCAACCTTGTAATGTTGTCCTTTCAGCTTACATTTTTTTACTTTTTCTTTGATTAAATGAAATGAAAATGAATGGAAATGGAAATGGAAATGGAAATACCCTTGTGTTTGTTATTTGGGTTTTTCAAAGATAGAAAAGAAAGAAGGGAATAGTGAAGGAAATTGAGAGATAATTGATAGAATGACATTCCTGTTTTGGTGACATATCTTAGTATGTTGTACATATACTTGGAAGTAATGATATATCATCTTTTTTGGTTGTATGTGCCGTTTTTTCTCGTTCGTGATATGCTGTTTGTAGAAATAGTTAGATGACTTTATAATAGGAAGCTGTTTGCGAGAATTGTCATAGTATGATCCATCCTAAGCAATTGAGGT
This sequence comes from Lithocarpus polystachyus, assembly GCA_033629205.1. Taxonomy (NCBI): domain Eukaryota; kingdom Viridiplantae; phylum Streptophyta; class Magnoliopsida; order Fagales; family Fagaceae; genus Lithocarpus; species Lithocarpus polystachyus. Next base: position 7,535,711 of record CM066164.1, on the reverse strand, counting down.
GTCCAAAAATATGAGCCCAAAAAATGTGCTCAAATGCTTCAAGAATTTTGAATTGTTAACATGCTAACATGATTCTTTTGTCACTTTAATTTGGGTTTATTATTAATGTTATTTTTATAATGTACTATTAATTACACTGAGAAATTATTATGTCTATCAAGAGGACAGCTGATCGTTGCACAAGTGATAAACTTTTTTGGGTGCATCCGTCCACCTCGTGGACCTAGTAATAATTAGATACATTCAAGTATCCGTCACCCGTCCTTCTTGTGAACTTAGTAATAATTTAGTTACATTTCATCATCCGTCCACCTTGTGCATTTGTTAATAATAAGATGTACTTCATTCTATATCAGTCATCCATCCACCTCATGGACTTAGCGTATTTGTCTATCATGTGGTCATAAATTTGGATGCTTTTTGACACATTTATTTTGTGGACCTAGTTCATATACCCGTCCATCTTGTGGCATCCGTCCACTCAAACCTGGGGTTGCTGCCCCCCCTGCCTTCCGCCTTGTTCGTCATAAATTTTGTGACGAAGTCAGCTAATGCTTGAGCTGAGGTTAACTTCTCCATAGGGGGATATCTTTCTTCTGCTCCCCTAAGCACTCGACTGATGTAGCATACGGGTAATTGCACACGATCCTCCTTTTGGATGAGAGCTGAACTAACAACCGTGAAAGATACGGCCAAGTAGAGGGAAAGCTCTTCATTGGGTTTGGATGGATTGAGGAGTGGTGGAGATGTGAGGTATGCCTCCAGTTCCTTAAATGATCTTTGGCATTTGTCGGTCCACTCAAATGCTTTCATCTTGGTCATCCCTTTCTTGGTGATCTTCCGTCAAGGAACAGTCGTTGTTGTATTTGCTGCTGCCCTATTCATCATTTTGATGGTTCAAATACTATTCATTCCACTGGCCCAACTTTCGGTCCAACAACTCTCCAAGGCGTTGGGCGGGTTTTTGTTCTCTTGGTTGATGATAGCCATTGTTCATCTGGACCATGCAACTCTTTGTCTTAGGAGTGGTGATATGGCTGAACACTCGTTTATTTATTTTTTTTTCTTTTCCACAGACGGTGCCAACTGATGATGCATAAAAAATCGTCAGTGAGTTGATCATCCACACACGTCAATGGGTGCACCTGAAAAACAAAAGAGAAGAAGCAATCAAAGGGCACTGGTGAGGTACCGGCCAAAGACCCTCCGAAGATTAAGTTAAAAGATAGCTCCAACAATGCTAAAGAGTTAAGCTTTAGAGAAATTGTGCGTATCTCGATTTGTGAGGGCCTGGGGGTATTTATAGTAGACATGAAGCTTTTGCCAAGGTGTGCTTGGGAAGATTCCCCCTTACCGGAATTACCCCTGATTAGCGTGAAGCGCAAGATATCTTTCCTAGGCAACAAGTGTGCTGCGCAAGATACCTGTCCAAGCGTAAGCGTATGTGACAAGACTCATTCTCTCGCGGAGGCGTACATGGCAAGACTCCTTGGTGCTTCCAGCCTCACCCTGTCGTTCATTACTCTCGTCAGCTTACTTAAGCCTCGTCCCATCAAGGTAGCGCGTCCGTCGCCTACGTCCGTCAGCGTACATCGCCCCGTCAGTTGGCGGAGGCTGTCGGTGCCCAACAGGTGTTTTAACCCTATCACTCATATATTGTGGGATTCTTCTAATTATGGTTGGGCGCAGAATGCAAGGCATTTCCATATTAGGATCATTGGAGACCACTTAGGCCACGTAGGTGCCACGTGACTGAAAATTCTTTTGGTAAGCTCATGATGCTCTTGGTGACCGAAGATTGTAGGGTGTTAGGAAAAATTTTCTAACTAGTGAAAATATTCCCTATCAATGTGGAATATCAGGGAACTTCTCAAGCCTTGTGCACATATAAATATCTAAATGTTTAAGAGATTTCATCATGAGGAAGCTTGGAAGAATTCGAAGTTCAGTGCAATTATAAAGCTCCAACTTTTCAAGCTTATCAAGACATCCAACAGAGTCATGAATTTCGACTAAATTTCTACATTCCATTAGATTCAATTGCTTTATGTTTGGGGTTGTGGTGGATATGTCGGATAATTTCCTTATGTACTGACAGGACCGAAAATTCATATATGTCAAGTTTCTGAACTGTCCCATATGTAGGGGGGGAAAATCAAATTTTAGCTTCAACAACGTTTAAAATATAGTTTAATGAAGAAATCATTTATAAATAAATAAAAATGATTATACCTTGAGAAGTTTGTCCAAATCAACCTGACTTTGTGGCATATTGAGTGCAATGAGTTTTTGAGGATGAAAATTGGATGGCAAGGTAGACAGGGGAAATTCAGGCCAGTCAAGTAACCTTAATTCATTGGGAAGATATTCAATATCTCCACAAATATCTACATTAGCAACAATAAGGAGCTTTAGTTTTTTCATCTTTTCAAAACTTTTATCTTCTAATTGCAACTTTGCTCGTTCAAGGGTGCATATCATTATGCCTCGAATTTTTCCCGATCCCTAATTAGGCAAAAAATTTAGAGAATTACATCATGCAAAAGAATTCTCCAAAATTATAATAACTATTAATTTGCAACCATATATATGGATTTGAATTTACTTCCATAACAAAAGGAAAAAAAAATATATATATGCATCAAGGAAAAAGAAAGATTAAATTTTCCCTTTCAAGAAAATGAAAAAGGTAAATGAAATGAAGTTATACCTTATTTTCCTTAGTACTTCAACAGCATCCTCATAACACCATAGCCTACTACGTTTTCCAGGTATCTTTGGCGATTCTTGTCGAACAATTTCCCTACCCATTTGTTGTATCAAGTCATGCATCCATAATTTGTCATATCAATCAACAGTTATGAGACACTTCTCAATAAGTCTAGGAATACCAATAATTGGGTATAAATCGCAAGAATTTAGTATATGTACAATATAATTCGTGCAAAATCCTTTGAAGAAACAAGCAATATCTAGGAAAATATCTTGTTCAGTTTCATCCAATCCTTTATAACTTATTTGGAGTATCTGTTGAATTTCTTTGTTAGGAATTCTTTCATACTTATCTAATATGCTTTTTCATTCCATTTCATTTCTTCCATACAAATCAGCACCTATTATTGCTAGAGCTAATGGAATGCCTTTAGCATAACGTATAACTTGGTCTGTAAAATCTGTATAATCTTCCATGGGTTTGCTTGTTTGGAATGCATGCAAACTAAATAATTCAAGAGCTTCGTGATCATCTAATTCATTAAACTTGTAAGCTGAAAGACCTTTTGCAAGATAAGCTAGCAAGTGTTTGTCTCTAGTGGTTATTATTATACACTCATCGGACACATAATCGTACATATATTATCACGTGAACTGAAATTGTGTTTTGAAAACACAATTTTTGCTAAAGTTGAGAATTTTGTTTTTCTAAATACGATTTCACCATTTTATAATTTTAACTGAAATCGAATTTTAAAACATGATTTCAAAGGAAGTGTGTACAGAATATGAAATAACGAGTGTGAAACAAGATTTTCTCTTATACAAATATGTAACAGTGCAAAGATGTTAAAAACCAAATTCCTTTAGCCCATCTGTCAAATGATAACAGTGATAAAGACTAGAGAAATAATCCCATGCATGGAAGTAATTCAGCACATAGATCATCTAATGCACACTGTGATAATATAATTAAAAAGTACACAAGAAGTTAGGAAGGAAATAGTAATTTACTAGACTACCAACATTAAGAAAAGCCAAACGTGAAGACCCATACATAGACTATAGAGAGCAAGTGGGAAGAAGCAACAAATCCACGTGATTGAGACACAATAGCTAACACATCAAACACTACATAATTGCGAAAGCCAACGCAATACTAAGTTTTTGGCTCCCCTAATTCCCACTTTAATGTGGCTTTGTGACCAATCATGAAGCACAAAATCCAACTAGAAAACACTGGTCCGCTAAATACCATGACAATAAAAGCATAGAATTAAAACACCAACAACATTATTTGATACTTCTAACTATTCATGTTACCTATCAAATAATTATCTTATACATTCAATACATACATAATCTTTCTTATAATATGTGAGTTCTATGTTGTGAATACTTCGCATATTTAAAAGAGAGATGATATATATGTCAGATGCACAATATACGCCTTCCAAAGCCTTATAGCCAAAATCAATTGGGGGGCACCCATTGCAGCTCAATACCGTAGGTCCATGAATCAAAAGAAGATCCAAGCCTCATATCCACCATTGAAGTATAAGCAGTGCACCCTCCAACCCTGAGCCTAATCATATGTGAAGTCATGGCAGAATCTTTTAAGTAATGGCAGCAAAGGGTATTCTTACACCCAAGTCCCTCCTTCACATTGTTCTCAAACTGCCTACAAAAGCTGATTGAAGAACAATTCAGAGGCGACCGAATAATTTTTTCAGAGCAATTGAACAACATGACAGTGTTATGAGTTGATATGTTGAAGGGCAAGTTCTCATCAAGCTTTAACCCTCCTGAACTGAGATCAGAAGAATAACATTTGTCTTTCTGTATTGGGGGTGGGCTTATAATGAGCTTATAAGCACTTGGATTAATACTGAGGATCTTGTAGTAAAACCCTGCAGCTGACAAGAACTCAAGAATGCCATTGTTGCAATAGACTTTATACCTAGGGTCTCCACAGTTGTCATCAGTGCTAAGAGGGTATGGAACATCAATGCTGCTACATTTGGGGCAAGTATTGTATGCTTCTGACACATGGGTTACTAAAATGAGAAAAAGAAACATCATAACCATCCTCACTAAAGAGTTCATTGTTAAGACTACAGGGAAAACACTTAAGAGAAGCAAGAAGTTCAGAGAGGAAAGTGTATATATATATAGAAATTCACAAAGTTCAGTCCTAAGTAAACCTTTGGGGGACCATTAAAATATAAATATATCAAATAGTACACTATTGAAACCCATAAATCTAGAAATCCAAAGGAAGTGCATTACCACCTATCCTATGAGTGGTAAGAAGCGTGCCCCTCCTTCAGCTTTTATCGGAGAGGCTAAAGAGCTGCATTGAATATACAACTCCCCCACTCATAGAGACGATAAAATAATTACCAAGTTCAACATGACGTTTGAAGCAAACAAGTTAGCTATTCTACTTATTTACGCACAGTTCCTTAAGTATTGTATTTTTAAGTTCTCAATTAAATTTAATCAAGTGTTTACATTTGTCAATAAATCGCATATATAGTTGAGTTTATTCATCATTGGAAAAAATAATACATTGCTTGCACTGTATTGGTCAATACAACCATAAAATTGAATTTGATTGAAGAACCTAAGATACTAACATGTAAAGAAAATTTTGGCCAACAATTTTATACTAGCCCATACAACGATGATGAGTAGAGTCGGTGAATACAAAACTAGATATGCTGTAACTGTCATTTAACTAGAGCCAATGATAAGTAGACAGACATGACTACAGAAAATGAAAGGAGATGTTTAAAATAAGAACAATCCTTTACATTTTAAAAAAAGTCTTGTCATTTAGGCGAACAAAAAGAGTCACATAATCAACAAGGTCAAAAAAATGGTGTCCAACATCTTTAAGGTCACCACAAAATGGACCATGATTTCTACTTCAACCACTTATGAAACTTATGATTGGGACAGGATATCAAATGAAAACCTACCTTATAAAAGTCCTGATCAAAATTTATGAAAGAATATGAATATATAAGCTAGTACAAAAGTGCTCAAAGAAAGACAACTGATAAAGTTTGCCAATCAGTACCCACCACAGTTAATGGCTATCAGATGCACATGTAAAAAAAGTGGGATTTAAAATAACATGAGAATATGAGATCCCAATCCCACTTTCTTTGTATAGAGTTTTTAGTTGCCTCCCCCATTTCTTAAAGTGGTCTGCATCATATAATATGCTCAGCTCTCTGCTCTTTGGGAAGAAAGAGCAGACTTTTATAAATAAATTAACAAATAAGCTTTCTGCTGTTGGGTTTGTGGAGGAGTTGTTTGAAGAGGGTTCTGCAATGCTTGCAGAAAGGTACATTTTTTAGTGGCCATTGCCTAACATTATTAGGCTATGCTACCATCATGGCTATAAATTTCTCTATTACGAAATAGTTCATAGAGAAGGATATGGGCTGCTACTATTGCACTTGCACCAAATATTAATTTTCTTAGACTCCGGAATTAGTGGCGGCTCTAAATTTTTTTTTTTTTCAGAGAGTCATTAAAAAATTCAAATTAAACAAAATTTAATTTTAAAAAAAAAACTTAAATATATCAAGTCATAAAAAAAAAATGCAATATATATGAAATTTTGCAACTTCTACGAGTTTTCAAATTTTGAAATAATCGTTACATGATAATTCATTATCAATTTTTATTATCTATTTCAACGTGGCTAGGTGTGACCATTTGATTTTATTAAGTTTGTAAAACATTTATTTATTTTTATGCAATTGTCATTATTTTTATAAAATATTTTAAACTAAAATGACAACATGCAATCCACTAATACTATATTATTTATAAACCCACACATCCAAATTCATCTATACATAAATATTACACTAAATGTCTACTTAACCAATCAAATATTTGAACAATTGCTAACTTTACTTTTATTTTTTTCTTCCATTACGTACTAACATACATAATACACTACATGTCTAATTGTTATTTAGTTTTAGGTTGTACTGATCTATGATCAGGGTGTGCAAGACTTCAACCAATGTATGCAAAAATATTTTAAGTGTAAAATAAACCAATAAAAAAATTATATATAAACTTTTTTTTTAAGTCACATGATTCATTTGAACCCCTGAACAATAAAAGCCGTCACCTCTGTCTGGAACCTGTTAAGTAGAGAGACAGTATTTTCTATCAACAGGATATATAACATCCCACTTGCATAGGGGAAAATCACTCAATCCCACACTTGTGAGGTCCACTCCAATGTGAGTGGGGTATTGTGTATTCCCATGATACAGATGGGGTAATAAATTGTCCTACCAATATTGGGCCGTCAGCTAAAGGCCTAATGAAAAATGGAGAAGGCCCAATAGAGAAAAGAGGCCCGCTCAAGTTAGTCCTATCGAGCCAAGAGTCATATATCAAGGAGCTTAGTTTGGACCAACTACACTCGCTGAGGATAATTTCACTAGAATTGGCTTGCTGTCATTGCTGAGGATAACTCTCCAAGGCAGGTGACTGAAAAATCACAGTACCTAGGAATACGTTCGTAGCCAAGCACGTCCCTCAAAGAAATGACACAAATCACGAGTCAAAGCAGTGAATTAGACACATATCTCCACTATAATTCTAAAAAGGTGATGGGACATCTGATAGAGTAAAGGCCCATCATTACAAGCCCACTACTTACACTGATATAAATAGGGAAAGATGACACATAATATGGGGTTCCTGAAAAATGAGGGAGATAGAACAACAGAGCTGAGTTTTCTCCATTGTTGGATGCATAAGCTAGAGGAACTCAAAAGCCCTGTAGCTTAGCTTGCATGTGTGTTTCAAGTACTTTTTCTTTCTTTATCATCTTGTTTCAGGGTCCATTCTCTTTGGATCTCTCATTGCAAGTTATTATTTTCCGTTCCCATATATATATATATATATATATATATAGGTAAAGTTGAGAGAAAATCTAATTAGTTCTATCAAAACAAAAGAATAGACACACCAGTGAGAGAGGACATCATAAACTTAGATCAGTGAAGAGAAATCAATTGAGAAGAGAAGACCATACCTTAGTCGATTCAACTCATATGCGAGTGTGAAAAGTAGACCGAAGGATACCAAGTTGAGAACCTGCGACAATGAGCCTATGATATGCAATTGGTGACTGGTTTGTGGATTTGATGTCAAAGGCAATGATGAATGGAGGAAGAATGAAAGCAGCAAGATTGATAGAGAGAAATTAAATGGGTAAAACTGGGAATTTGTGATTGTTTGTTTTTGTTTAGACTGGATTTGTGATTTATTTTGTAGTTAATTTTTGTTTGTCTAAAGGTTATTAATGTTGTTCTTGGGGCAGCTTCTTTTGTTTAAACTGGAGGATTTTTTGGTTATTCTTGGATCAATATCCAACAGGCAAAAGGTTGGAGCAATTTTTTTTTTTTTTTTGGTTTTCGTGGGTTAATATAAAAATATTTTGGAGGAGGGGGTCAAAATATAAATTTTGGGGTAAGTTTTTATTTTTCTTGTTAGATATGTATGCTATTCTATATTCTTTTCAAAATCTGGGGAGGGGTGGGGGGGCATGGTCCCCTCAGCCCCAACGTAGGTCCGTCTTTGGGCACTAAAATCTCATTATTCTCTTGTTTGCATTAAGGTCTTTGGAGATAGGAAATTCCGGGCTTGCGTCATGTGATTGAATTTGCAATAGATTTGGGAATTAGAGAATTGGAGATAGATTATCATTTTCAAAGTGTATTAAAGGAGCTCTCCGCACAAGCAAACACCATGCCATGATAAACCTTAGTCACCTTTTGCATGATATCAAGATTCTACTGAGTGGTCTTAGACATGTAAAATTCCAATTTATTGGGTGCAAGGATAATAAGCTAAAGAGTCTCAGAATCATGATAAAGGAGTATACTGGATGGAAGAAATACCTCCATGGCCCCATGTAATTCATATATTTTACTCACTGTAGTACAACAATTATACTTCTTAATAAAATTACAGTATCATTTTTCTCAATAGAAAAGGAAAAAATCTCATTTCTTTGCTTATGAAAAGGACACAATGGAGCAATTTGACATCGCTAACATTATTTTTGTTTTCATTATTTCTAGAGAGAATAGATGGTTTTTCATGTCTATTCTCATGTTTTGTTTTTGTTTATTGTAGATATAAACTGAAGTACTCTTTTGGCTTTCAAGTTTGAAGTTATTTTTATTTTGACCATTTACATTTCAAAATTTTCGTTTTGGTCATTCATGTTTGAAAAATTATATTTTCATATTAGTCATACCTTCTGTAGGGACACAAATTGCGGTAACGGGGTGGATGGACTGTGGCCCAGCACGTGGAAAGTATCCTTGTAATGAATTTGTAAGAGAGTGGGTTGGGCTAACACGGTTTGGACGTAAGCTGGCTACTGGCCCAAGTCTGGTTATGATCAACCTGATGAATGCGAAGAGCGGGAACTATATTGGGCTCTGCTCAGCTATGTCCGAGGAGTCTGACTTTGCAGTTGTCTGTATGTTTCTTTTCCTCTTTCTTCCTTGCTCTCTTTTGATTCTCTTTTCTCTTTTCTCCCAGAATGTTCAATGTCCCTTCCTTCCTTGCCTTGAACTCTATTTATATGCCAGTTCTTCCCACGTGCCAGTTAGGTGGTTTCCTCTTGATACTTGTCCCATCAGCCTCCCCTAAAGCCTTAATGTGATAGCTGTAAAGGACCAGGGTCACTGTTCAGATATCTTTTCCCCATTAATGCAGCCATGATGTTAGCTGCAAGACTATAAATGCGGTGGCAACAGCCTTTTACCTACTATCTGATCGTTGCCACCTGTCCCTTTTATCCTATACAAGTTAGGGGATTCTCCAGAAATGTCAGGATCGATGTTAGATCATTCACCTGGGTCGTCTCTCTGGCAATCCAAGCAGACAAGCCTCCTCGGACCAGTCTTTTCCATCTACATAACGTGTATTTCGAGTAGGAGTTAGACTAGGTATATCTCCTACGGCCAATCGCCCTCGGACGTAAGATCTCCTCGGATAGGCCCACAGCCCATTACCCGGTATTGAGCCCAATTCCCCTACACCTTCCATTTCCATTGATAATTTTACCGCTAAGTGCTAGGTAGGTAACGTTTATTGAACCACATCACAAATGGTTAAGTGCCACGAATCCATTAATAAAATGTTTGAGTTATTTTGGCTATCCATGAATCGATTTATGCTTGCCTAGGTGTGTAGTTAATCTCCCTTCTCTTTTGCATGATGAGATTATAGAATGCGCATGAGTAAATTTTGGCGAATATGTATAAATAAATGGACATATATATGATGGAATCAATGGGTTTGCATGGATGATGAGATTAGTTATATACACTTGTAAGGATGCCATGTGTAGTTAATTTTAGCCTATGACCTTAATTGGTTGAATTGAATTTACTTTCATTGTAATCTATTTTTATGTGTTAAAAAGGGTATGGGTTTTGCATACCAATTTTAGTTAATGATTTGAATCCCTAGCTACTATCAAATATTAATCAGGGTCGATCCAATAGCACTTCTAGAAAATATTTTCAAGTTGTTTCCCAAAATAATTGTTGTTTTCAAAAATTGCTTGTGTTTCTAAAAAGTCAGTTGGTTTTCCAAAGAAAACCAATGAAACCCATTATTTTCTAAACAAAATAATTTTTTAAATCTTTGCAGGATTTTCCATTCTTGGAAAAATGCGTCTCCAAAAACTTAAGAATTTCTTTTTGAAAAATAAATTTTCAAAAACCCATAGGATTAATGGTTTTCCAAAAAACATGGAATATTCTTCTTGAAAACTACTTTCTAAAAGCCCATGAAATTTTCATCCTTGAAAATGATTTTTCAAAAAACCCATGGAATTATTTTCCTTGAAAACTACTTTGTAAAAAGCTATGCAATTTTCATCCTTGAAATGATTTTAAGAAAAATCATGGGATTTTTATCTTGAAAAATACTACCTAAAAAATTTCATAAGATATTGAAATTTCTCTGCATCTCTTAAAAATGGTTTTCCATCCTTAGAAAAATTATTTAAAATGCATCATTTGAAAATAAGATTTTGTTTTCAAATCTCTTCAGATTTCCCACTCTTTCAACTCTTGGCTCTTAGTGCATTTATATTTTCAATTTTAGTTAAATAATTTTCAAGTTATGGATAATTTTGAAAATAAAAATGTATGTTTACTTGGAGCCGTAAGGTTAAAAACACTCAAAGTTCAAGGGTTTACACTTTACAACTCCCAAAGGCCATTAAGGGGGAGGGGATTTGAGCCCTAGGTGTCTTGAAAATACTAGAAAATGCTAATCAATTGAGTTATAAGACTCTTGATTCAGTTGTTGCTGTTGGTTCTTAATGCATTTATATTTTCAATTTTATTAACCAATTTCCAAGTTGTGGATAATTTTGTTGTTTTTACTTTTCCATTGGATTTTATTGTTATGGATTTTGACTAAATTCCCAAATAATTCCATTGAATACATATATATATATATATATATATTTTTTTTTTTTTTAGTTCATGTTACAAATAATTCTATATCGAAATCCCCAATTTAAGTATCCAATTTTTTTTAAAAATTTATTTGGGTTTATTTGTTGCAATTTCTAAGTTATTTTACTTTAAAAAGAGAAGAATGGATCTACATGCTTTAAATAACTAGCTAAAATCAATATATATATAAAAGCAGAGACCTCATGCGAGAGTGTATGAGGTTCTATCATGTGGCACTCTACTTTTGCATTTAGCTATTTTTACCTCTTTTTATTAAGTTATTTTTATTGTTACCCAATAAATCATAGTAACTTATTTTTACTATTCTATTATATAAAAATTTAGCCATAGGAGAATTTATCTTTAAAGAATTTGAAGACAACAACAGATATAAAATGTATTGAATGTGATCCTACGAAACAAGTTTGCCAATCATTTCAAATTATACTCATCATTTACATGAAAAAGTAATAATACATCATATTATATTAAAAAATCTAACACATATTAATTTCAAAGTTCATTCCAGGATGTGAACTGCTAGGGTATTGCAACATTGATACAATGATGGGTTAGTATTACATTTTGTGCATGCTCTATGGAAAGAATGTCAAAACACAATCAGGATCATTTTGGTGTGCAAAATGTGAAACAAAAACAAAATCTCCCTATCCCAAGGTTAGAGGCACTCACATTAACTACATACTATCCAAATATTTATAATATATTCATTTCACTATAACTATTATATATACAATTGCAAACTACTTTAGATACGTGACTCGAATTGAAGTTTTTGATGCAACTGACAAAATAACTTTTGTGGGATTTGATCAAGATACTAAGACAATCCTAAATAAATGCTGATAAACAAACTAAGGTACAATTTATTTAAATTATTAAATTTTTGTAAATTTTTTTATTATAATATCTATTAAATTCCTCATATGTAGATTGATATTGGAGAAGGAATCTCACATGGTTTGCAGAAAATTTTAGAAAAAAAATGCATTTTCCTAATTCATTTGAATGAATCCAATTTGAATGATGGTATTGAAAATTATTCAGTTACTAAGATTTTTGATGCACCTTTAATTGACAAAAATGTATGGAAGAAAAAGATATATACACAATCTAATATGCTATATTAACTCTTTTGCTACACTATTCCTAAATTAACAAAAATATATATATAAAAACATTTACAAAAAATTGTCAAATCGCTAAAATTTAATATAAATGCAAATAACTAATAAAAATCTTAGCGACAACAAATCCACAAGTCCAAACTTTGTAAAATCCAATCAAGAGTCTTCCGATCTAATGCCAATTCATTAGTGATTAACACAAATAATGAAACAAAATAAAAAAGTGATAAAAGCTCAAAAATTGAACAAATAGAGAAGGACCAAACTTCAAATGTTGAAGATGAAGAAATAGATGATGATAATATACCCCTTAACAAGCTTTACAAGAGTCGCCATACCACAATAACAAAGCATTAAAAAAAAAAAAAAATTCACAGTGAAGCTCTTTATTACATCACATAATAAAGATCAATAATATGGAATGAATTAATATTCTTTTATAAACTCTTATTAATTATACAATATTAATCCAAAGTTGTTGTTGTTGTTGTTGTTCTTTTTTTTTTTTTTTTTCGCTCATTACTTGAACTCATTGCTAACAAAGTTTTATAACAAATATGTTATAATATATATATATATATATATAACATTCTCAAAAAATAATTACATAAAACATTATAATATTATCCGTGCATCACACGGGCAACTTACTAGTTAATATAAATGTTTGGGTTTCAAACGTGAGACCATTGAGCTTTTTTTTCATATATATATATATATATATATATAACATTTGTATTTCCAAATTTTAATTAGATAATTTTAAATTATGAAAAATTATATAATTTTTTACTTTTATTTCATTTTGGATTGTTATTACAGTTTTTTAAAAAATTTCGTTCAGGTAACAAATAATTTGTACATTAAAGTTTTTGAATTCTATGCAGTTATATATTGAGTTTTTATAGCAGTTTTATATATTGAAAGAAAATAATACATATGACCACCCCTAATTATTTTGTTGATGAGCCAACCCCAAATTTGGGACTGACTTTTTTTTTTTAGACACACGCACGAGGAAGAGGTAAAAAGAAAGGAATTCTAATATAAAGGCACACACAGCTCCACTCAAAAGCCACATTTGGCTTTTATTAATAATACATGTATATTTTTTAAGGAAATAGCACGTGTTTACGAAATGATATATGAGATATGTAATTTTATATTATCAATAGTCATTGCAAAACAGTGTGTAATATGCCACAAAATTATGAATAAACATAAAAATCAAACATATAATAAAACATATATTTGTAGAAAACACACATATAGTGAGACATATGTTTATAGAATTTGCACAATGGTAATTAAATATGGTAAATAGTTAATAAATATAAATTTCTATGCTTTTATTTATTTTGACAATATATGTAATAACCCATATTTACTTTTCACCTCTTTCTTTCTCTAGAACACCTTAGGTAATATTTTCATGTTTTTTATTTTGTTTTGAGCATTTCTAGCTATAGGTAAATTTCTATGATTATGATGATTGAAAATACTGAATATAGAGACATCACCATTGTTCAAGTATTTGTGAAACATATAATAAATTGGGAAATGTTAACCAACTAGGGCATTGATTTATGAACTATTTTTGAAAACATTTTATTGGAAAAATGATAAAAAAAAATATTGTTGACAACTTTTTATATTTTCCATGAAAGCGGTGTCAAAACTTTCTTATGATGATTTATTAATAGTTGCCTTAAGGAAATTTATTAACATAATCTAAAATATATTAATGGTGATAACCCCTTTTTTTGCATTGTTACACATTCAAAGGACAACAATCCTAATGATATAAGCCTGATGAACACTCAGTTAGGTACAATTTTAATAACACTAGCCGATTAAGTTAACTTTAAATGAAAGTGTACAACTAAAAATGAAAATAATGTGACTAAATTCATCATGATTGTTTTTCGGGCAAGTCATTCTATCGACAACAAATTATCCATGTGAAGCTGAACAAAGAGGCAATGAGTATTATTTAGGGAAAATTACCTTTTTGGTCCCTATATTCTGGCTATATTTTCAATTTGGTCCTTAAGTTTTTATCACTTCATCTTTAGTCCTTATATTTTTAAATTTACAGTCATTTTAGTCTCTATCTTACCCTCATTTAAGGACCAAAATAATAGCAAATTTATAAATATAAGGATTAAAATGAAGTTATATAAACTTGAGGACCAAATTAAAAGTGTCAAATATATGGACTAAAACACTAATTACATATTATTTATTTTTGTACATAAGTATAAACATACGTTATTTATCTTCATATATACAAATATGAATAAATATTTATTAGGTGGATTGGAAAGAGGAATAAAATTTAATTATGAGAATCAATAAAAATAACAAGCAAGCATCTTATAGATAATGTAGTCAAGTAATAATAATAGCATTTCCACACTTGACAATAATATTGTAGCCATTAGAACTTATATCAAAGACGAGAACAATTAAATGGTTGTTAACCAAGAATTTTTTTTTTTTTTTTTTTTTTTTTGGTGTTCATTGAAGTCAACTATATAACATATGTGATTCAAGATTAAATAATATTTTGAAGTGTTGTGAATTTTATAATTTCATTGTGATTTTTTTTAAATCTCTCAACATAAATTTATAGAAAAATTATTTTAATTTTAATGGATATAATTTTACTAATTTTATTAAAATTTTAATTTGTATATATAACTAAGATTGAGAATCTTGGGGTTGATTGATAATAGTTTAATTTTGCATATTTATACAATTATTAGGAAGTATTATCTTATTTATATTGTCTTAATTCATGAATTTTATATTTAATTTTGGAGTAATGTTCAGTAATTAATTTTGTACTTAAAATGAATTTCAATGCATGAATATGTCTTTGATTTGTGGGGGAATAAAATTGATTCAAGCAAGATTTATCTAGAATGAAATGAGCATATAAGAAGAAGACTAATAAACTAAATTTTGACGAGGTTCATAATGAGGTTAAAAAATCTCAATCCAATTAAATTCGAGCCCAAATGGGGCAAGAAATCAAAGGTTCACATGAACTCCAAGTCCAATTCATCTTAGGATTTTATCGAAAATATTCACCTAAGAATACAACCCACATAATTTTAGTATTTTGAGCATAACTTTCTGCTCAAATATTGAATTGTGATGATTCAAGTTGGGTCAAAAAGATAACTCAAAGGACTACAACCTTAAGATTATGGAAAGTCCAAATCCTATGTTAATGGGCCAAAATAGTTGGTTAAATGAAGCCTGAAAATGATTCAGGAAAAAAAAAAATGAAGCCCGAAAATCAATTATCCCCCTAAGAAGAAGGAAAATTTAATTGTAATAAAATTTATTGGCCTATTTAAAGGCTATTTAGGTCAAAATTCAAGAGTTCCAGCCTCACAATGAAATTAAGTTTTCTTTGAAGAGAAATACTACGTGCACAATATTTTTTATAATATTTTCACAACAAATCCTAGTTGGTAGGTTGTTATTTGCTGTTACTAGTGAGTAAAAAAGTCATTTCAGTGTTAGATTTAAATTTAAAACCTGTAACAACCTGCCAACTAGGATTTGTTGTGAAAATGTTGTGAAAAATATTGTGGACGTAGCAGTCCTCTTCTTTGAATTCCTTTTCAAGTTTTAGAATTTTCTTTGGTGTAATGACTTGTTAAGGCAAATGGTGAAATCCAACCTAGCTTTGATATGTTCTTAACAATACTTCTATGATGTTAATGTTTATTTTGTTGTGTTTATGATTGATTTATATATGAGTAATACTATAGACACAAGCTATTTTACAACATTTTTACAAAATGTTGATGTAGCCAACATCTTATTAGTTTTCATCTAAGTCTACTATTAATATCACTTTTTCATTTACCAATAATCACTCACTACATTAGCAGTTTGTAAATTTTTTTGTAAAATAGTTTCTTTCTCTAGCATTATTCTTTATGTATATAGAAAAGTCTTTTGTTATGTATAAATTTTTTTAAAAAAATCTTTATGTATAATTTTTTTAGTTTAATGTAAACGCTAGTCACATAATGCTTAGGATTTCCTCCAAATTAATTGGCTAGTTTATGAAAGAAAATGTTGTAAAATTGGAATTGGCAGCTTACATTCTACTGTTGTCCACATTTTGTATTTATATTCAAATATACAGAAAATATAGATAAGTTACAACTTTAAGTTACAATTGAAAGATAATTACAGCCTAAATACAATCTGCAAAGTCTATTATTAATTGAAGATTACGTGATTAATATAACCTATAAAGTCTATCACTAAGTACCAAGCACACAAGCGAGGCACAGCTTACTACATGCAACATGAAACAATAGTGGAAGACCATATATCTTTGATATTTTTTTGTTGTTATTTATTGAGTAAATATACCGTATTGAGAGTAAGGGAGACAGAGGGCCCGGCCATCTCTAACCTCAAGAAAATTAGAGAAAAATCCATTTTGACCCATCAGAATTACAAACTGCCATCCACCGGATCAAATTGTGAGCAAAAAAATTGTTTCCTTACGAACAAACCCAAAATCCCATCAAGAGAGAGAATCCAAAACTAGCTTAATATTTGAAGTGATCAATTTTAATGGACCTGGGGGAGCAAAAGTGTCATGTTGTAGAGCCTCAATCAACATATACCTTGAATACTTGGAATAACCCTGAAAATTTGGCAATCCCTAAGCTTATGGTCATAAAATAACATACAGACCAACAAGACAAGCACCAGAACCTTGGCACCTGGAATCTGTACTAATCCTTGGTAGAGACCCTATCAAATTCAATAAAAGGAAGATAAATGCAATCACAATTCCCGCATGGAAATGGAGTTCATAAGCATTTGGATAACAATTGTATGAAAAAAACTGTTCCAACCAAGCCCAACAAGCATGTTAAACATTGCCCAACATAGTAGTTGACCAAATCAGAAACCAGATCCCCCTCTGAATTTCCTCATACAAGTACTCTGGGTTGGGCCGAAAAAGTGCTAGCAGAAATTCCAGAAGTGCCTTAAGCATTTCCCCGGCAGTACTGGATATCCAGAACACAATCATAAAAAAATGCCATTTGAGCACTTGTGCTGTGCAGGCATCTGCTCAGTTTTCGGAGCCCTCTTTTTAAAGAGGAAGCACCTATGACCTATACTTGAGATCTGCAAATGAAATTTAAAGGGAACATTAGGGCCATATCAATTAAACAAAGAAAAATAAACCGACCAATCCAATCAAGTATTCACAAGGCCATGTAGCATGTGCTCATTTCTCTGCAACACTATTTTATTGTTTTTTATGTTTGTGTCTATTGTGTGGGGGGTTAAAGGTTCATATTTCTCCTCTAATATAGACAAGTTTGAAACAAATCTTGACATTAGGTGCTACTTAGGGCTCTGCATACAATCAGGTGAAAGCATATTACTGATTCATGTAGAAAGCAGGCCATGGTTGACAACCCAAAGAGTGGCCAAAAGCAAGATTGGGATATCTAAATGTTGGAGATGTTGAAAGTCCATTTTTCTTCAAAATTTTTGAAATTCTAGTGGGGATTTCCAGATATCTCTGCATAGACTAATAAGAAGGAAAGGGGAGGGGAGTTTGGTTGTCTACGATGACTCTCTTGTTTTATGCACTCCCAAGAATAATATGTAATTAGATCTTTGCTTAAAAAAAATAATCAGTGAAATCTTAATATATGCACAATACCAGTAGCATACATTAAAATGCAAATGACAAATGCAACATTTCTGCAGATCCATGATGAGATATAAAAACTCACCCATTCTCACTCCTTGAATGTCATCATCAAAGCCTATATCTTGACTTGTTCAGCAGTATCTTCCATCTGATGTTGTACGTGCATGTATTAAGTTCAATTCGTCGAAGTTCATCGAGGCTTTATTTCTGTACAACTGCAACTCCAGGTGATCCTGCAACAATATTATGTCAGTTCACTATCACCCCAAAGGTAGAGATCAAATCAAAAAGTGAACAAAAAACTAGTGTATTTATCACTTGCCACAACCATTTGTGTAGTATCTTCCCAAGAAAATCCATTTTGACCAGGAAGATTCTTTACATCCTTGAATTAAGTCCACAAATTGGTGTAATTACTTTTATTTATTGCTGCCTTGATGCAAGGA
This sequence comes from Lithocarpus polystachyus, assembly GCA_033629205.1. Taxonomy (NCBI): domain Eukaryota; kingdom Viridiplantae; phylum Streptophyta; class Magnoliopsida; order Fagales; family Fagaceae; genus Lithocarpus; species Lithocarpus polystachyus. The sequence continues at coordinate 7,517,158 of CM066164.1, read as the reverse complement.
GCACCAACATTATTTCATAGGTACCTCTTATGATCTCATCATGTGAAAACAAGCCATTTTGTCTTTTCGCTTTATGATAAGTGGTCTGCTAATAAGCCTTGCCTGCCCTGAAGCAAAATCTGACACATTCTTGATGTTTCATAAACACCATGATAATGAGAACTGCACAAAACCCACAATTGACTTAGTCAAAATGTAAATTCCAGTCAATCTAGATGCAGAAAATCAAAGGTCATTAGCATCCAAAAATCCCCACCTTTAATTTATATTTTGTATAGCCTAATATCAAACTACAACGACTAAGAAAGAAGAGCAACTCACATTGAGATTGCAAAAGATCTAGATTTATATTCAACTTCCAGCAGAAGCAAAACAACTACATCTTGATTTAATGCATGGAACTTAAGCACATTTTTTTTCATATACAAGCCTTCCACCGCCTTTGTCATCAAGTAACCAACTCAAAATTTCTGACAAGCGCATCTTTCTAGATAACTATGAACTAAACCAAAAAAAAAAAAAAAAAAAACTCTTATCACTATGTAGCTAACATGATAACAAAAACATGTGCACCAAAAATAACTAAAGCTTCCTAATAATAACATTTAAAATACCTTCCAAAAAAATATAATAATAATAACATTTCAGAGGGTATTGTTTGGGAAGACAAAAAAGTGCATCCGAGATAGTGCATTTCCTCTTCCAAGCTTATGTCAGCATATCAAAGAGAGGAGTAAAATAGGTTGGCAAACACCAAAGAGCACTCTTTAAAAGAGAAATCCTGCTCCCCTTTTGACAAATACAATTTTTTCATACCTCAATGTCCACATTTGTAAAATCACCAAATTCCAAATTGCCAAGATAAAGATCCTAATAGCATCTACAAATTTAATATGGCAGAAAGAGACTCTATCTTACAGCCTAGAAGACTTGACAATCCTTCTCCAATGACTCAAGAAAATTGTTTCGATATCATAATAGGACCCTCTGCAATTTTTGATCAAGAGGTTCTAATTTTCTGTCAGTCATGGAATAAAGTTTTAAACAAGTGCTAGGCAAAAATATATGAAATCAAGAGAGATGAAAAGCTCACCTTGAAATTCTCATTGAATGAAAATTATGGAGTAAACGACCTGTTTGATGCTGTGGTTCTTGTGGGAGTCTAACAGTCAAGAACCAAACATAATCTGAAGCCCCTCAAATGAATTTCATCATAAACAACCATACGTACAGAACTTAAATAAACAATAATAGCTATCTTCTGCTATGTAATTTAGAGTCTCAATACACAAGGTAAATAGCAACTTTTAGTTTCTCAACATTAATAAGAAGTAGAAACATAAATATTGAATGGATAGAAGAAGAATCACAAACTGCAAAAATGTTTGTATTTTTCCCTCTTTGTTATCTTCATTGACTGAATCAAGCCAATAAAACTCCCTTCCAGTGAGCCCTTAAAAAAAAGATTCCCACTTCCAAGTCCTAAGCCTGCAAAGATGGAAACTTTTACGTTAAGGCTCAACAAGGAGGAGATCATATAAATGCTTATGTTGGGGTCGATTTTGTGAAGGGCCGAACAAAAGGAAAGTGGGCCCAAATACCCATCAGGTTCAATAGATGTCAAAACTAAGACAGTCGAGCCCAAAATTCACAATACTCTTGAAGTTAATGGCTAATGGTGCACCATAAAGAAAACCCAAAAGTGCTAGACAACAAAAAAAGTGAAAAAACATGAAAGATACTTTATATCTAAATCTTTTTTATATATATACAGCAGGATGAGAAATTTAAGAGAGGTGGTAAGGATATCTAAATCTCTATTGTGCAGCCATGTTCACACCAAACCCTTCATATACAGTTGCTCTTAAGTGACTTAGGATGTTTGAGCAAAATAAGTATGATAGTTGAAGGAGTAATGGAAGTTTTGATGTAAGAGTTATTGACTGCCCTAGAGTCCGAATATGAATACGGATTGAAGTTATTGACTGCTATGTTGTTATTGACGGCTATATACCAAGTCTGGAGCTACGCTTTTTTATACTCAAGCTGCGTTTTTTTTTTTAGCCGCATTTTTATCAACGCGGCTATAGACCTATTTGGAAGAATTTTTTTTCCTTTTTAAACGCGGTTTCATTACCCCTGGAGCTGCGTTTAATCAAACGCAGCTCTAGGTTTGCTATAAAACGAAAAAAAAAAACCCTAAATAATCTACCCCACAGCTCACTCTCAACCCAATCGAAAATCTTCCCAATACCCACACTCTCAGCTCACTTTCAACCTCGCGCCGCCGTGCCCTCACGCCCTTTCATCTCCCTCCTCAACCTCGCGCTGCCGTGCCCTTACGCCCCTTTATCTCCCTCCTCAACCTCGCGCCGCCGATCCCTAATCTCGATCGGAAAACACTCCCGATCCCTAATTAATCTCGCTCTCAACCTCGCGCCCCCTTCATCTCCCTCCTCAACCTCACCGATCGCTATCTCGAAAAACACCCCCGCATCAATCGGTAAGCGCTCTCTCTCTCTCTCTCTCTCTCTCTCTCTCTCTCTCTCTCTCTCTCATAGATCCCCTGTCTCTCTTTCTTATCGATCCTCTCTCTATTTGTAGGGATCGCTTTTCTGTTCACCAACGCAAGGATAAAGGATGGTCAGGCGTTTGGGTTGGATCATAGGCATCTTCGGAGATCGGCAAAGCAGTAATTGTTTGTAATTGTTTCGATTTAGGTATTGGCGAATCTATTTTCTCTGGCCCGATGCTTTTTCATAGTTTTTCTGGTATAGGTATGTGATTGTTTTGATTTGTTCAAATTTCGGTGGTATGGGTGTAGTTGTTCCAATGGTGTTCGTTGTTTGGGTTTGCAATTTTGGATTTGGGTTGGACAGAAGTTCCGATGGATTTGGGTCTGCAGTTTTGAAATGGATTTGGGTATGATGGTTGTGATTTGTTTCGATGGGTCTGGTGGGTTGCTCAAGGCTAGTCGGTGGCTCTAGGCTGTGGGTTTGCAATAGGTCACAATCGTAGTGTGGACCAGTAGTGGTAGTTTGACCAATTTGGGTTTGGGTTGGGTTGATTCGGAGTGGGGGCTGATCTGGTTTCTTGTGGTGTTAAGGATTCTGTTGATGGTGGTTGGGGGTTATGGATTAGGGTTGGATTTAGGTGGCAATTGTTCAGAGTTTAGGTCAGATTTGGACACGATTATTTAGAGTTTGGGTTGGATTTGGTGGGTTTGTGGGTGTTTTGGTGGTGGTAAGGATTTTCAGTGGTGGTGGTTGGTGGTGGCAGTTTTTTTTTTTTTTTTTTTGGGTAATTTTGGTGGTGACGGAATTGGTGTTTTTGGCGGAGTGTGGCTGAGTTTTGGTGGAAGGTGTTGTGTGAGTTTGCTGGAGAGAGTGACAAAAAGATAGTGAGAAAAGGGTGATAGAAGAGAAAAGAGAGAAACCAAAAATAAAACCCTAAAAATATGTAACAACATAGAGCACTTGATGAGTTTGGTAATCCTTAATGAACTTAATTACAGAACTTTTGAGTGTTAGTAATGCTTAATGAGTTTGGTAGAGTTCATCTTCCTCTCCTTTATGGATGCAAGCAAGTTAAGCAAATATATTTTTATATGCTCTGTGTTTCGTGGGTGGGTGTGTGTGTGTGTATTACTGTTTTTTATTAGAATCCTTTGACTAATTTGCATAACATGTATATACTAATATATTCTTCATGAATTAATTAACTTTTGAGTTTTAGTATATTTTTTTTAGTTTAATGAGGTGTATAGTTTTTTATTTTTTTTTTATTTTTATATTCAAAGAAGATGGTAAGGTGCATAGTTAAACGGCCGGACATTTTATGTATGAATATTCATACATTAAATAATTAAATTTATATTCTTTATAAATTTAGAATTTACAACAAGGTATTTATTACGCCATTTTAAAATAGAGTACAAAACTAATAATAATAAATAGTGCTTTGAGTAAATGAAATTGCTAGAGTTCTCTTGAAGGACCTGAATATAATCACTGATTTATCTAATGGTTTAAATAAAAGAAAAAAAAAAGAAAAAAAAAAGAGAGAAGAAGCTTGGGTATATTTTTTGTAATTTTTTTGGGTTTCATTTTAGTTCTAGCAATTGATTTTTGTTGTTGTTGTTGAGAAAATCTTGCAATTGATTGTGTTTATATAATTCATACTAGTTTCGGAGAGCCGTGAATCTGCATTGGACCTAGCCGTTGTTCGATTAATCGGGTTTTGGTAAGTTAGGACAAAACTCAATTTCCCCAAATTATATAATTTAGTAAATAATTTTTCTTAACTGTTTGTTTTCATCTCTATGTGTTTCTTTTCTCTTTTTGAATTCTACCTTTTCTCATTAATGAGTGTTGATGTATTTCTATTTGGAGTTTGGAGTGATTTGTCTTTATAAAATAGGCATATACTTATCAAATATTTTTTTTTTACTTATCAAAAATAAAATAGGCACATTAGCTGTTGGATGCTTTTAATCTGTGTAACAACTAACAACACATGTGTGAGCCTATGCATGTAACATGGATACACCAATTTGTTGAAAGGTTTTATAAACATGCAAACATTGTAATTACAAATGACATGGAGTTAAAATACTGTTAATATGGCTTGCACTTGGTAGCTTGGGCATGGCTTTGACTGTGTTCTAGAGTAAGCTAGAAGGGATTCTAGACTTAGTATAGTATAAGGTCACTCTTAGTTTGAAAATACACAATGTATTCAATACAATAAAAAAGTAAAGAAAGAAAGATCAACATAATGTGTTTTCAAGCAATTTTGATGCAAGAAAAATGGTCCCAAATTGCCAATTGGATGTGCGCTCTATGATTATAATGCCTCCCCTTGCTTTGGTTCACTGGGGAATCCTGGAAGTAAATTTATTGACAATAAGATGATCATCCCAGGGTTTGAGCGGGCCCTCAAGGGATGATTGGTAGATTCTCCTTATGTCTGTTGGCAGACTTATGAAGTCATGAGTTCCTTGATTTATAGTTTTATATTAACATGCTTACATAAAAAAAAAAAAAGGTTTTATACTAAAATGTCCTACAATCTACTGCCCCAAACTAGTGTTATTTTTGGCTAATGGTAAAATTAATGTGACCTATAGGTGTTAAAATATGGAAATATAAGCAAATGGGAAGTCTTAACATCATCCATAAATCTTATGTGACTATTATGGAGTTGATTTGAATGAGGCCAGTTAGATGGTATGTCCTATATTTTGATGTTGACATATTAGCTATTTGAATTTGTCGCCATTAATTTCATTAGTGATACCCCTTATGATTGGTGTAGTTGAGGGAAATATTCTTTCTTTCTCGATAAGAACTTTTATTTTTTTGGATAAGTTCTTGCTCAATAGGAACTTGAACATTGATTATCTCCCTTTGAGACTTCCTCCAATGTCCAATGTGAGAAATGCATTACGTGAAATGAGGAAATTACTTGCTTCTTGCTTCTTGCATCATTTTCAAGCATCCATTCCTCTTTTACCTTGTTATCTTGTTTTAAATATACCTACTTGTCAAAAGAACTTGTTTTTAATATACCTGATTTCCTATTTTAAGTGACCTTATGACTAATTTCCATCTTAAGTCAGGTGGCAGTTCAAATCCCTCTTCTTCTTGTTCCTCCTGACCACTTGTATTCAGCTTATCGATGTCGTTGTAAGCCACTTTTACCAGTCAGGTCCACCTAGCCGGTTATTTAAGTAAGCCAGCTGGGCAGTTTATGCCATACTTTATTCATTGAACAATGACTCCAACCCATTGAATCAGCTTACATGACCATATAGAGGAAACCTGCTATCTTACTGAGAATCTCTTTGGCATTTAACCGATTTACACCATCCATTGGCTCCTTTTAAGATTTTGCTTAATCATTAAATTTGTGTGAACTCGTCGCCACCAGCAGCAGTCTGTAATTGTTTTCCAATTCTGCATTTTGGATCCAAAGGACTAATTGCAACACGCATTTTGCTTGAAATGAAAAATTTTAAAAATTTGGAATATAACAAGAAGAAATTGAGCTTGTAATGCCATGAAAGCATGTCTTCTTGGATTTTTGTTATCTTCCCTGGGCCTTCTTTCAACATGTCAATGAAACTTGAGTGTTATTAACTTGTATGGACAGTACTTTTAGCTATCCATTTAGAAATTAGCTATTTATTAAAATTTACTAGAATGGTGTACTAGAGGTTGTTTCTTAATTATAGAGAACTTGGTGGATCAATTTCTAGGATATTGATTGTACTTCTTGGTACTTATGTTTATATTTGTAATTCCAGGCTAGGGCTCTCATTTCAAAGCTGACCGAGGAGAAAAGTTCTGCTATTCAGCAAAATAACAAGCTTCAGCAAGAACTGGTAAGGGATTTGTATTTCAAATTATTTCATTATTGTTATCGAAACGCTTCTGAAGCAAATTTTTATTTTCTAGATATATGCTTAGTGAAAGAGATAATAGGCACAAGACAAGTTGAAACAAGTCATTTGAATTAATGTTTAACCATAATCAAAGCCCATAACTAAATTTTCCTTTGGTATGGCTTAAATTTTGTGGCTTATCTGGCTTATTTTTTGAAGTGGGGATTGAATAAACAGTACCTGGGAAAAAATGATACTATTTAAAGTTTGTACTTGATAAGCCAAATAGACTGACTTTAAGCTAGAACAGACGCTAATACTTATAACTTCTGTTTTGTAGTTCTCTTGCTCCAATTTTTGGAAAAATCAACATATATATTAGTCTTATTAGTTGACTTAATATACCCTCCTGTTGTGATGAATTGGGAGAATTTATTTGGTGTTTAAAAGCTTCTGAAAATAACTGATTTATGATTTTATTTATTGTTATAACAAACAGATTTAGAGTTCTTTCAAATCGTCTACTGACAATATACAACTATTTCTTATAACATATACAACTATATTGGTAAAAAAATAAAAATAAAAATAAGATATATTCTTGCCTTTGTTGGTTTTATTTCAATTTGAAAGTCCCACATCAGTATATATGAAGCAAGAAGTAGGGAAGTAGATGTACTATAAGACAAAAAAACAAATTAGAAAATTTCAATCATGCCTTTTTACACTTGCTCAATGTAGCTGATAGTTCCAAATGCAATTTACATTATTTATTTAATTTTTGTAAAGGAAGGATAATAATAGTAATGTGGTTAATTAAAACATGGTATACTCGACATGGAGTATTATTTGCATTTTATTGTTGAGACCTAAATGGTTTTCAATTGACAATGGTTGTACTGTTAAGAGAACCCTTTTGGTCAATAAAAAGGTACTTTCTTTTTCATAATCAATTATCTATTTCCTTATCTTTGTATCACTTTGTTTATTCAAAAAAAACTTGTATGATTTCATATAGGTTTATATGATTTTAACAATGTAGCTTCTTTGGATACCTTTAACCTGTCCTAGTTTACAAACTCTTGCTCAAGTGCCAAGTTGTGAGAGACTCTAATTCATTGGTTTTAGGAGAGGCTGTAGAATCCCATGAGTGGTAGGATTTGAGGTTATCCGAGATTTTTTTGATTCCAACTATTTTAGTCAATTGAACAGAGTTATCTTTAAAACTCTCTACAATTCTAAAATTTAACCCCAAAATTTTGTCAACCGAATAGACTCGTAGTGACTTTGTGAAATGTCTTCTTTCTCATTCTTTATTAGGGACATTCTAACATGTGTCTCCTTTCATATCCCATGCTTTTCTTTTAAAATTATAATTTCGATTGTTGCAGATTTTATATTCTGTTAGGTTTATGACTTTCTTCTCCTTCTTTTGAAAAGATGTAAGTAGCAACATTCTCAAAGACTATATTACTCTCAGGTTTTTGAAAGTAAGGAAGTTTGATATTGAAAAAGCAAAACAAATGTGGGCTGAAATGCTTCAGTGGAGGAAGGAATTTGGCACTGACACTATTATAGAGGTAACTGTGTGCATTTGGATAGGCTTATTTTCTTATCTGCTTAAAGTGAGGTAGAAATATGATATTAGGGTGGTAAAGTCCTACAAACGGTTATCGAAAAAAAGTTAAGTTAGTTATATTTTCACGTATTTAGCATATTGTTGTTTTCATATCAGGCTTTCCAGTTCAAAGAGTTGCGGGAGTTTGAGAAAGGCTTTGGAGCTGTGTTTCCAGCTTGTACTATGTTTTGTCAAAGAGGCACATGGATTCAAGCATTACACTGTTAGAAGGTGGCAGAGTTGATGTTTTGGTTAGAATTTGAAGGAGTTGTATAATTATTTGTTTATGTAAATTAATTTTTTTGGTAATGAACTTGTATTGATTGTTAAAAGGTTGGGTAATGAACTTTTTTTGGTAATGAACTTGGCAAGACTGTTAAAGGTTGGGTAATTCATGAATTGGTTGCTGAGTGTGCAAGACTGTTAAATGTTGCTGAGTGTTGGCAGGAATGTATTGTTTTGAGCAGGAAGAAAAAAATAGAAAAAAACCTATAGTTGCGTTTATGACAACGCAGCTACAGGAAAATCCAACATAGGGGTCTCTAGCTGCGCTTCCAAAAACGCAGCCCAAATCGGACCTATAGCTGCGTTTTGTACCAAAAACGCAGCTATAGGTCCGGTTTGGGCTGCGGTTACACAACGCAGCTATAAGCTAGTTTGCGCTGCGGTCATTCAACGCGGCTATAGGATGATCTGTAGCCGCATTTTAAACGCAGCTCAAACCAAACCTATAGCCGCGCTTTAGTAAGAAACGCAGCTACAGGTTCGGCATTTGTTCGCTTGTAAAAACGCAGCCATAGGGTCCTAAAACGCAGCCATAGGGTGGTCCTGTGGCTGCAGTTTTCAAAACGCAGCTATAGGTTCCGCAGGGGGCTATAGCTGCACGGTATAGGCCGTGTTTGTAAGCGTGGCTATAGAAACGTGGCTATAGCTTATAGCTGCGTTTTTTTGGTCTATAGCTGCGTTTTGTAAACGCGGCTATAGACTGCTTTTTTTGTAGTGCCATTAGACTTTCTCACAAAAAAAAAAACAAGTTTATATCAACAAATTCAGAAGCATCAGCACTGACGTCCTTGATTAACAACTGTTTCTGAACAACCAAGGGTTTAGGGGTTGCATGTTCAACATAGATGTCTATTTTAGGATCAATGGGGTCAAAACACTGAAATAGTGCTTGAATATTAGCATCATTGGATAGATATTTTAGGTCATTGTGAAAATCCAACCTTGGCACAATGAAATAAAACTGGACATAATTTGATACCCCAACTCTGTACAATAATGCTTAACCTCTGATACCCCAAAAAAAAAAAAAAGTCCGAATCCACTTTATCATACACTTTCACCTAACCACCTATATACTTTCTCCTACCTGAGTGGTGCAATACTCTATTGTAATGATTAAAAAACTCCGGTAACACTCCATTGTAATGAATAAACAATGTAAATTTCTAATCAAGCATCTTTCTCGTGAGAGTTGTAAATTAGGACAACATACAACACTAGAAAAATATTAACAAACAAATACAGTGCTAAGTACCCCACATACACAAAAATATTAGCTGAAAAAACATCTGAGTACCCCACAAATAGCAAACAATACCAAATGGGGAACAAGCTATTTCCAAAAAAAAAAAAAAAAAAAAACTGTATGTAAAGATATTCAACAAATAAACAAATAAAATAGATTATAAAAATAAATAAATAAACAGACAAATAAAATAGTCACAAAACTCACCTTTTAGTCAACAAAATTCAATTTTTTAAGAAACCAACTGTACAACAAACAAAGTAAATCGTTTAGGAAAAAAAAAAAAAAACTGTAAGGACACGAACTGATGAACCAGCCTAAACAGTATGGGATGGCCCAAGTAGTCCTTAAACAATAAATTTATAGAGAGTGAGATTCGAAAGTTGGACTAGATTGATTTAAACATCCAATGCCGCAGGTGGAAACCTTTTAGGAAGAAAGCATAAAAAGCCTAAGTCCTAACTAACTCTCTTTTACAAAGGTCCGAGGAGGCAAATTTTACTGTTTACTCTTTCTTTCTTTCTTTTCCCTTCGAAATCAGTCCCCCCTTTTCTAGAGTGGAACTCCTTCCCATTATATAGCTCCCTCCAAACCATCTCCACCTTACGTTTGTCATCCATTTGATTCTTCACTTGAATGCCTGTCCCATCGAGTATCCCTTTTTGCCTGTTATGAGTCACGGTGGCCAGGGTTGCACTGTTTACGGGTCTTCTCCACATAAATGTGGCCAGAGGAGTTGGTGCAGCGCAATTAATGCAGTGGTGGCAGCCTTACCTTAGGTATTTTTGGGGATTCCCATCTTCCCAAAGCTGGAGTCACTCCTCGAACCGCCTCTCTACTTCAGACGTGACAGATCGCAGTTTGGGGCCATGCATGTTCATTTCCTCCTCCTCGGATCACACCACGTCCTTGGACATGATCGGGGCTCGGTGTATCGCTATGGGCCTTCAATCCTCCGAGGCCCATCACATGATCTTGGGGTCTTCAACCTTTTTATGGCCCAATATGTGATCTCGGGCCTCCGTCCCCACACAAACAAACAAACAAAGTTAATCTTTGAGGGGTAATTTTTAGTGAATATGATTATCGAAACCATGGAACTCTCAATGGTTTTTAGATGTTGTGCAAAAATTTGTTCTTCTCTTGAAAGATTATCATCTATGAAGGTGTGAATATCCTGCTAACGCAAACTTAGGATGAAGGTGAAAGCATTCAAGAGAAGACTTTCATATAAATGCTTTTTATTATTATGGGTGTGACTGATAAATCTTTGAACTTTCTAAATGTCATATTGATTCGGAAAATTATAGAATATTTCAGGAAAGCAATAAGTGTCTACTCTTTCATTTTACATGAATAATAGATTATGGGTTCCAGTTAGCTCAATTGGTAAAGTCTTTAATAGTTGAATAAGAGATTTGAGTTTCATTCCTACCTACACTAAAAACCAATTGGTGTCTCGGTCTGATGATAAATAATTATCATTAAGAACGAATGTCATAAGTTGAAACTGTTTAAAAAAATAAATAAAAAAATCTCACCTTAAACTTAATTATTGAGACCTACATTTATATGAGAAGATGGGGTATGCATTAATGTACACCCAAAGTATTCTAAAATTGCTCGATTGATTCATTGCAATATCATGGAAGTTTCTAGGCACAAAATCGATCATTAGAGTCACATAGAATAGTAAATAATTTCTTACCAGAAGTAAATCGAAGGTCGGTTGTTTCTGTTGTTGTTATTATTATTAGCTTCAGCCCACATGCACACTTTTCAAAAAGAAAATTTCATGTCACACCCGACAAATCCTCATGTCAGTAGTAGACATAGGTGAGAGCAATCTGAATTGAGATTCTATGCAATACCTAAGATATCATACATTGTGCAATTATATTAATCTAGACCATCGATTTAATTTAACACTTATAAATTTGACACCTCGTATAAGACACTTGGTGAATCCGCGTGATTCACTTTTTCCTTTCCCTTCTCTATTCTTTTGTCTTCACTCTTCAGTTTATCCAAATTTAAAAAAGAAACCCTCTCTCTCTTTCTTACGGTCTTAATCTTTCTCTGGCACACCCATGACCGAATCTCCATCACTGCTGCTAGCCACCAAGTCCCACATCACCACCACCGGTGGTGCTTTCCGATGTGACCCTCTCCTCTCTTAAGATTCTCTCATCTCACTCTCTAGCTCTTTCTCTCTCTTTTTTCTTGTTCTCTAAAGCCCAATCGTGATGGAGCTTCTCATTGCACCCACACCACCGCTGTTGGTGGTGCTATCATTGTTGGCCCCCTTTCTTTCTCTCTATTGTCTTTTCTCTTATATATATTTTTTGTTTCTCTTTTTATTTGCTTTTTAGAGATGATTGAATTTGGGTCTCATTTTGTTTCAATTTTGTTAGTTTGATGGCTGAGTTTTCTTGTTGAGTCTAAAGCTTGATAATTTTGCTTAGGTTTGAAAATTGGGGGTTTTTGGCATGGCTTAATGTGCATTGATTGAATGAGAATTGTTGACAATTTAATAGGTTGTTTTGGTTTTGCAGACCCCTCCTAAAGACTCGGGTCTAACTCTAATTTCTTGCCTCTATATTGTTGTGTGTTTGCTGATTGTTCTTTTTCTTGTTTATATAACTAAGTCTCTAGATTCTTGTGGGATTAAGATTTTGAATTTTGCTATTTGGGTTTGGTTTGCTTTAATTGAGGTGGGATTTTGCTCTTTCATTTCTTCTTTGTCTAGTTAGTATGTTTTGTTCTTTACAGTTGCTTATTGTCAAATAAAGATAATTTTGTTGATGCAATACCATTTTTAGTAGTTAGTTTATGTTTAATTTGATAATTTCTTTCATTTGTTGTTAAAAAGACAAAAAAATGATGTGAGAAGATGCGTTTGGTTGTGTATTCAAGCTGAATAATTATTTACACAATGACATCTTTTTGCTTAGTTTATTAAAGAATATGGGATTTTCTTGGACTAATTTTTGTGCCACATTTGGATTTTTCTCCCCATTTGGTTTGAAACAATTTTGTTGATACTGATGTTTGCGTGCAATTTTTACAATGTAAACCGCCAAAAAATGATGCCTTTTCGTCTACTATTTTGTGGTTGATTCAACTCAAATTGAGATATGTTGTTTCTTGCTGCAGGTATTCTTGAGTTTTAATTGCTCTCTTTGTTGAAGAGAGCTCTGGCTTAAGCCTACAAACAGTTTTGAGTAGTCTGTATGACAACTTGGACAACTGTTTGCATAGCTTGTAACTGCTTTTTGGATAGTTTCTGTAACATCTTGATTATTGTCAAAAGCTATGATTTAGTATCTAGAATAGCACAAAAATGAAAGAACATTTACTTGTGAACTGCAGAAAGTGATATGTTTGCTGCTCTTTGCTATTGTTTTAGCAATTCTCTAATTAGTGTGTCTTTACTTTGTTCTTTATGCTTTTAGATAGGATCATACATTGAAGATTTTAAGTGCTCTTGGTTGGTAGCAAAAGCATTGGATCTTAGCAATGACGAGCAAAAGAAAGTATTATAAATGACAAAGTCAAAATTCATAGCAAAAATTGCACGATTTGTATTAGAAATAGCAACTGAGGTTGGAGATTTGAAGCATGCAAGACTTTTTCTCTCCTTATTATGTGAGAATTATGAATTATGATGGTGGAAAATTATTTATTGTTAACTATCATGTAATGATGTTATTATGACCTTGTAATCAAAGAGAATGTCTTAATGGAACTTGTAAGGACGTAGATTTGGTTCCTAAGCCCAAATGATGGATGAACCAGCCCAAAAGGCCCAAAAACAATTAATTTATAGAGAGTAGGTAGAGAAAACTGGGCTAGGATGAATTAGACAATCAATAGGAGGGGTTTAGATGATAAGAAAAATAAAATGGACAAGTTTAACTTCAGAAAGAAATCCTCGGCCAACATCTGAGGAGATCAACTCTGGTATATATTGTTCTAACTTGATTACACGTTTGGTTCTTAGTGGCTACAGTGTTCCTTTCTTTTTCTTTCTCTCCCCACTTTCTCTCATTGCCTTCCCCTTCTTTTATACTCCTTTCTTCTTCCTCTTCTTAGCCTTCCACGTGCAGATTTGGTAGTTGGTGTTGATACTTGTCCCATCCACCTTTTCCAGAAGTCTCTGTGTAATAGCTGTAAAGTTGAAAATCACTCACTTCCACATTAATGCAGCTAGAGGGTTAGTTACAAAGCATTCAATGTGGTGGTGGCAGCCTTCTCCTTTGATATTTTAGTATCTCTCCTCGCTATAGGTGTCTACAGCATCTACTCGTTTCGATAAAACTCTCTGGAGTATTTTTTTTTTATAGCAGACCACCAAAATGAACCTCGACTCTAGTTATCCGAGGTGATACTCATCCTCGACACCACCTCCTAGGTCATTACACTTACAACCAACTTCTTTATCCTTCAACATAGGCTTTCTTGATATGGTTTAACTACATTCGGATAAATTTTGGTCTTCGGCTTGGGCTCTAGGCCCAACATGTATATGGATAAGTCAGTGTAATAGCTGTAAGGCTGAAAATCACTGTTCAGATATCACCTCCACATTAATGCGGCCAAAGGGTTAGTTACAGAGTATTCAATGTGTTGGTGGCAGCCTTCTCCTTTGATATTTTAGCATCTCTCCTCGCTATAGGTGTCTACAGCATTTACCCGTTCCGATAGAACTCTCTGGAGTATTTTTTTGGATGGCAGACCACCAAAATGAACCTCAGCTCTAGTTATTCGAGGTGATACTTATCCTCGACACTACCTCCTGGGTCATTACACTCACAACCAACTTCTTTATCATTCAACATAGACTTTCTTGATATGATTTAACTACATTTGGACAAATCTTGGTCCTCGGTTCGAGCTCTAGGCCCAACATATATATGGATAAGGAATTCCTGGCCCAATGCTCCTACAGAACTCTTGTTATTAAGATCCAAGTGTACATTTTAATAAAATTTTGTTTATTTTGAATTAAATTATTTTCTTGTTTACTTTTCTCTTGCATCAATTGATTGTAAAATAGGTCAAGCATTCTTGGAAGACTCGTGATATTTGATATGTAATCCTTTTTTCTTTTTTTGATAAATTTGATACGTAATCCTTGTTTTCAAGTTCTCACGGGCATATATTGAACTTGGTCAAGTTGTAAACTGACCAAGAAGTAAAGCACTAATAGCAATTTTATGTTGCAAGAACTATTATCAAAGTTTTAAATACAATACAATTATCTTTTCAAGCTTCACAAGTGACCAAGTTAGAATCAAACTACCTTTATTGCTAGTCGGAGCTTGAATATAAATTTCAAAGTAATTTATCTTAAATTTACCAAGGATTAGAACACATAAAGCCTAGAAAAAGAATTTGTTAATACACAAAAAAAGAATAGAAATATGCATCATGCATACAAGTATAAGCTTGACCATGTAGATAAAACTTCATAAATTGCATGCAGAGTTTCCTTTTCTCCAGTAGGACATATTTGAAATTTTACAGAAGAATGAGCAACAAAAGACTAGTGTAAAACATTCAATAAGAGAACATGAGCTAGCCAAAATAAATAAGAGGTGAACGTGAGTGGAAACTGTAATGAGATGCCATAGAAGAAGCAATCCCTAATAATAAGAGAAATACAACTAATCATGTAAAATGACTTTCCGATGTAAAGTAAAAAAAGACAACAAAATAGTATGTACCATGAGTTGTATAAATGTGTCTGTATACATTACATATGCTCGTGAATACAAAATCAGCTACAACATGAAAAATTCAACAACTTAGTCAACAATTCAATTATACAATAGCAACAAGTGAAGAGAGAAAGAAAAAAAGATTGACGCCATTGGCGCAAAATTCTTTGAAAGACCTCTCTGACTTGTCATTCCAAGGACCTCCTTGGTGGCGGGATAAACTTGGGAGAGCTTCTGCACTTTGTTCCCCAAGATCAGCTTCCTTTTCTTCCGTAAGTTGGAAGTGAAGGAAATCAGCCAATTTGGAGAGTAGCCTAATGTATTTCTCAATTTAATGGATCTTCCTTAAGACTGCACAACATGCATGGATAGAAATAGGTTAACATCATTTCAATTTTTCTAATACATATTTTCACAAACATCTTCTGTGCATTTTCAAAATCAACATTAAAATAAAACATAACAATGAGCTACTGCCAATTGCCAAACCAAAACCACAATAGTAACAACTTCTCATCCCTGTGCGAGTCCAGATTGATTTTCAATGAAGCATTTTAAATTCTGATTTTTAATTTATTTGTTTCCCTACGTGATTGATTTAAAAATGGATAATAGTTGAAGCTTAAAAAACAAAACCAAAGGTTAAATTCATTGTTTCTAAGCTTCCTGACCAAAGGTTTTATAAAATTTTAAACCCAAATCAAATTATTAAATTGCAATTAGAAGGTATGATCTTTGACAAAGAAATCAAGAAAAATGGAAAATAAATAAATAAAAAGTACCTAAGCATTTCTGAGTAATAAAAGGGATGATCAAGTCATATGTAGCAAGAAATCTATAAAATTTTGCCCTCACCAACAAGGTAGCAATAAAAGTAAGGTCCATTTGCAAGGATAACTTAGGGTAAGGAAAATCGATACGCATCAAAAGGACATATAATGATAAAGGTCACAAGTAGTGTCGGTGCAAGGAGAAGCTTGCCAGAAAACAAAGAAAGGAAGAGCAGAGAGCTAGAGAGTGAGATGAGAGACAGTGAGAGGAGAGGGTTACATCGGAAAGCATCACTGGTGGTGGCGATGTGGGACTCGGTGGCTAGCAACAGTGATGGAGATTCGGCCACGGGTGTGCTTGAGAAATATCAAGGGTAATACCGAGAGAGAGAGAGAGAGAGAGAGTGTGTGTGTGTTTCTTTTTGAATTTTGGACAAACTGAAGACAAAAGAATAAAGAAGGGAAAGACAAAAGTGAATCACCAGGGTGTCTTGTATGAGATGTCAAATTTATAAGCGTTTGATTAAATCGACGGTCTAGATTAATAGAATTGCACACCGTGTAATACCCTAGGTTTTGCACGGGATCTCAATCCGAAGCAATCATACACAAAGACGCATTGTGAACACATGGAACAAGACACATGTCTGTAGCAATCACCTTGAGTACATGCCTACAAGTCACCTTGAACACATGCCTACATCCTAAGGTTAGGTAAATCCATGATCACAAGGGGTCACCCTATATCACAAATCTCCATCATCCAATGTGCACAACTTGCCTTGCTGCACACGTATATCACACATAAAGCATAGATTGACTAATGGAAATGGGCATTGAACTAATACAATTGACCTGGACCGAAGGAAAAAACCCATTCAGATCTTACATGCTCTCAATTTGAAAGAATTGGGTCTAGGCAAATTGAATAATGTGACAACTCCACAAGTTACATATGAGTAGCTATAGAGCAAACCGGTGAAACCCTCATAGCATACATGGGAAAAGCACACAAAGCAATTGTATAAGTTGCAATGCTTCATATATATAATTTTTTTTTTATTTGAATGTGATGTGGAAGACAATGTTGTTTTCTTTGTGTTTCGAAGTTCATTGGGTGATTTAGAAGTGTGTTGGGTGGTTTCATAATTTTCCAAGGGTTTGAGTATTTTTTTTTTTTTTTTAATTGTCAAAATTTAGATGGCTTTGTGTAAGTTTGAAAAGATCTTGGGGTCAAAATAAATTTTAAAAAGTTAGGAGTAAAAATGTATTTTTGAAAAAATTGGGGTTAAATTGTAATTCTCAAACAATGTTTGGGAAAATGTAATTTTGAGAAAATTTTGGGTCAAAGTATAATTTTTAGAAAGTTTGGGGTCAATGTGATTTTTACAAAGTGTGAGTGAAATTGTAAATATACAAAGTGCAGATTGGTGGGCTTTGTTATCGGGGCATATTTGGTTTGGTTTAAAATCTGATTGTAGTTTGGGCCTTTTGAATGGGTGTAGTCTGTCTGCTATTATTTGTTTTTTTGTTTTTTTTTTTTTTGGTATTAGTATGTGGGTTGGTTTGGCATGGGCTTTGTGGGCTTTGTCTTAAGAGAGTGGGTTGCCTGGCTTGGTTTTAATTGAATATGGGCTGGGCTAGGTGTTTTCATATTTGAGCTTCCACTGATGGGCCAATGAATTTTTATTAGAATGGGCTGGAGTTGTTAAAAAAGAAAAGAAAAGAAATAACTTAGGCCTCATCCTCTGATGAATCGGTTAGCCCAGCCAATATCCTTTCTTTCCTCTAATAGTAATAATAATCCAAGCCAAATTCTTACCTATTGTTGTTAATATCATATGATACATATCATATCGTGTACAAAAATTTTGTATGTATGAATTAAAGGTATATATATGCTAGATACTAAAACACAAATAATCAATAGATCCATAAGGTTTAGGGATGTGCCTCCAAATACTTTGTGCAAACCTGAATAGATTATGAATAGCAATAGTAATGCACGTGCACACGGCCCACACAGATCTTCCTCTCCATGATCCTCCTTACAAGACAGCTTTCAAGGGGGACAAGCCATCCTAATTTCTAAATGATGAGATCTAGAGTTTTTTCTAATGTTAGGAGTGGAGAAGAGACGTTACCTTATATTATATACAGTAAATATCTATCCATTATAGATCAGGCTTAAAAACATTACACTCTACCTCACATCAGACTCTGACATAAGCCCAATAAAACAAAGTGTACCAAGACCCAATACTGAATTTGACCATAGCATATTAAACAAGCCTTCCAGGTATATTAACTAAGTCACATCCAACCCATTTTATAAATCCAAAGGTCCAACTAATGGAAGCCCAATTCTAACATTGTATCGTAAGGGCATATCGAAAGTGCTCATGAATCATATAACATATTGGTGCGTATCGTATGAATCGTATCGTACAATTATATATATCTTAACATAAACATGTAAGTTTAAATGAGTCTTTTTGTTAAAATATATGCTTTTGTTTGAGTCCAACAAGTTGTTAGACTTGCTTTTTGCACAAAATTATTGGGCTACTTAATTGAGCCCAATAAAATAAATGTTCATGAGTTTTTATTTTCCTTCTTCTCTCTTTTTCCAACAAAATTTGGACTACATATATACTTGACACTTCACCTTCATTTTTGCAAATTTCTTTTCTATACTATAATAAGGTATTAAATGACAATATAGTGAATTTTTATTTTTGTTATTATTGTTTGAATTCTAAGAAGCTAGAATGTCAATAAGAAATATAAATAAAAATTTATTAAAATAAAATAACTAGAAGAGATAGTAAACATTAATGACAATGAAAAAATAATTTTGCAAGATAACGAATATGATGATAAGATTGATTTAGATGTAGTTGATTAGGCAAGATAATGTATATAATGAAAAGAGATTATTATTTTGGCTCGTATGTTATGTATTATCACTTTTTAATTTAATCAACTGAAGGTATATGTTATAAATATATGTTAATTTGATTTATTTATTTAGTTTTTTAAAATATTATTACATAAGTGATAATTATAATAGTCATTAGTTTGAATATATTCTGAATTTATAACGAATATTCATCTTTTATTTATATTTATATGTATAATTTTTTTATAAATTTTATCATATATCTTATAACGCACATAAAGAAAAATAAAAAATATTCACAATAAAATCAGTGTTTTAAAATATTCATATTTAATGTGTGTGCATATAAAACAAACGAAACTTTCTCGGTTCTACCTTTATACGAATATATTGTGTATTCAGTGGATTGAAGCAAGAAAATGGAAAAATTTTTGGGTAGTGTTCTGTTACCTTTGTTTCTCTGTGATTTTTGTGCTGGTCTCTGTTGTTGCTGTGCTTGTTGTTGGCGGTTTTTGTGGTTGCTCCTTTGCTGGATTCTGGTAATCTTCACTGAGTGTGTCTAATCTTCTTGTTTCTTGTTATTGCTTGTGTGCTGTCTTGGTCTTGGTCTTGGTCTTGGTCTTCTTTTATGGTGTTTATTGAGGATGATGAGCCCATTGTATTAGAATCTAAACCTATGTTGCACGGACACGGACACGGACACGGACACGACACGGATACGGACACGAGGATACGGCAATTTTTGAAAAATAAGGACACGACACGGCGGGGACACGGCGGTTAAATAATTAATTAAATTTTATATTTATGCATATTTTTAAATATTTTTAGATATAAAATACGTTTATGTCTAGAATTTAAATTATGTAAAAACTAAAATTAAATAAACTAACACCCAAAGTAGCACAATAATACATATAAAATTTTTAGAGTACAAACCATAAAAAGATAACAAGTTCAACGTCAAACCAAAAACATAGAAGGATAAAAAAAAAAAAAAAAAAAAAACTAACGCGTTCAAAGTAAGTAACAGTAAAAAAAAAAATAAAAACTAAAACTGATGCGTTGCGTTGATATCAGAAAGGAAAAAAAAAAAAAAAAAAAAAAAACAGACAGAGAAGAGAAGAGAACTGGAGAAGACTATGAAGTGGTCGGACCTGCCAAGAGAGAGAGAGATCGGAGGGGACAAGGGGCGTCGACGTCTTGGAGCTCGCCGATCTAGCTCCGGTGAGGGACGGAGGGCAGCGGCACCGGGCAGAGGTCAGATGGAGGGTGGGTCACCGAGAGAGAGAGATCGGAAGGGACATAGCACGGCGTCGAGCCTCCGACGTCTATGGAGCTCGCCGATCTAACTCCGGCGAGGGAAAGAGGGCAGTGGCAGCGGGCAGAGGTCAGAGGGCGGGTGGGTTCACTGGGTTTCTCTTGAGAACTTGAGATTTTTTTTCTTTTCTTTTTCTTTTTTTCACTGCTGGCGCGTCGGACGCGTCGGAGTCTCGTCGGAGCCGCGTCGGAGCCGTGTCGGTGCCGAGTCGGAGCCGTGTCGGAGAATCGAAAAAAAAAAAAAAAAAGAGACACTCGCCGGACACCGGAATCCGGCGAGTCGTACCCGTTCCGGTGTCCGACACGTGTCCGACACCGACACGACGCCAAAAATGGCGTGTCCGTGCAACCTAGATCTAAACCAAGATTTGTGTAGAAATGATTTCATTAATTTAGAAAAGATTACAAAACTGTTTATATATACAGCAATAGCTAACTAACCAAAACTAACAGAATCGTCTACCTAAAAACAGAATTAACAAAAACTTAAAAGATCACATGTTAAACACGTGCTCACTTATCTGTACATGAAAATAAACTATGCTACAGGTCGTATAAGAAACCAGTAAGTTAAAACTACAAGAGCTATGCTGTTGTCTATCTTTTACACTGATAAACCAGCTTTCTTCAAACTTCTGTGCTTCAATCTTCGCTTCCTTTCACTTTCACTTTAGCTTTGCTTCCCTTTTTCTTCATCACTCTACACATTGGTAACTTTTTTTTTACAAGAAAGAAAGTCTACTCTACCTTAATTTAAGTGTATATGTGTGTCAAACTCCCTTCTAGAGACTTGAATTTCGGCCCTTACTCTCCACACCTTACAAGTATTTATACTTGTAGAGTGATCATCGCACTAAGGGTGCACGGTGGTGACACATTGGTTACTCTTAGTTTAAGTGCTTTTATGCCAAAAATCACATTGGGTTTGCTAAGTTTTTCAATACGCAATGCTTAGCTAGCTAAATTAAGTGCGCTTTCCAAAAATGTTATAAAAAAAGTGCACTTTCCAAATGGGAGCTTTTTATTTATTTATGTTACTTCAAGAATCATTCCAAATGGGAGTTGGGATTGTGATTTTGAAAACTAATATCCTGAGTAAATGATGTTGCTTAGATGACTACTTAGATTTCTAATAATTTTTTTTGGTCCTCAAAAATTGGGTTGAGAGAGGCAACCTGAATTTCTATTGACTATAAGGACTAAGAAAGAAGACCAACTCACATTGAGAGTGCAAAAGATCTAGATTTATTTTCATCTTCCAGCAGAAGCAAAGCAACTACGTCTTGATTTAATACATGGAACTTTAGCACATATTTTTTCATATACAGTCCTTCCACTGCCTTTGTCATTAAGTTACCAACTCAAAATTTCTGACAAGCATCTTTCTTGATAACAATGCCAAAAAAAAAAAAAAAAAACCACTTTTATTACTGAGTAGCTAACATGATTACTAAATCATGAGCACAAAAAAGTAACTAAAGCTTCCTAACAAAAACATTTAAAATACCTTTAAAAAATAACATTTAAAAGAGTATTGTTAGGGATGACAAAAAACTGAAAAAGTGCATCCGAGATAGTGCATTTCCTCTTCCAAGCTTATGTTAGGGCAAGACAAGAAAATCTACTGGAGAGCATTAGGATTTTTTGTCCAAACTTGTAACTGCCTGACGTGATACATGGAAAGAAACAAAACATAATTATCAAATCAAATCAAACACAAAGAAATTTCCCTTCAATATATCTTACATAAGCCACATGGATCAGCATATCAAAGAGAGGAGTAAAGTAGGTTGGTAAACACCAAAGAGCACTCTTTAAAAGAGAAATCCAACCCCCCTTTTGACAAATACAATTTTTTTCATACCTCAATGTCCATATCTGTTCAATCACCAAGGGCTAGATCCAATGGCACTTCTAGAAAAGATTTTCAAGTTGTTTCCCAAAATAAAACTTGTTTTCAAAATAATTCATAATTTTTAAGCTTCTGTTTTGTTGTAGAACAACAGAAGTTCTAACATTAATTATTGTCTTTGGGGCTAGTGGAAGCGCATTCATATGGATAAGAAAATAAAACAACTGCACAAGACAACAATATTTAATGTGATTCGGTTAACTCCATGCCTATGTCCATAAGTAACGTCAAACAAAATATCCACTATCAATAATATGGATTACAATGATATTAATCAACACCCACAATTCACACAAAAAACACTCACAAATCCAAAACCCCAATACAACCAATAAATCTCTCACACTCACAAACTCAAATAAATCCCTCACACTCACAATTCTACATTGAAGGCCAAACTTGTGTGGAGGTCTACCTTAGACCAATGTCAAAGGTGCAGTAGGCATAATCTTCGCTTGAACTATACCAAGATACAACCTTGAGCTTTGATACCAATTGTTGTGCAACATTAGAAGCTATAACATCAATTATTGTGATTTAGGGCTAGCAAAAGTACATTCACATGGACAAGAAAATAAAACATTTACACGAGACAACTATATGTAATGTGGTTCGGCCATGCTTACATCCACAGACAACACCAACAAAAATATCCAATATCAACGATATGGATTACAATGACATTAATCAACACTCGTAACTCATATCAACACTCACAAAACTCACCAATATAAACTCGCAAACCCAAAGTCCCAATATCTCTCTCACACTCACAAACTCAAACAAACTTTCAACATATAACCATAGGTAATATTTCAACCCCCAAAAAATCAACCAAACTCTCTAGACACCCATTTTGCAGCTCTTATTTAACCTAACACGATTTGCATTGCATGTCATCACCATTGCATGTATCCAAGGCAGGACTATAATTTTGGCCATTTAATCCCCCAAATAATTTTCATAACAAATCTTGAGGTCAAAACGATCAAACCGATAGCTCATGAACATTAATCAGACCACCATATTAAAAGATATCAAATAAACAAGTTTTAACGGTAAGGTTCAGTTGCATAAATCAAATTTTGACCATAGGTTGTTATAATCTCTTAATTATGATTGGCCTATTTCTAGTCAAATTTAAATTAGGTGATGTTTCATAATCCTATTAGCTAAGAGTAGGATTTATGGTAAGATTGCATGTATCGAATCTAATCTAGGTCCAAGCATTTATTGATTCCTTGCAAAATAAGAAAAAAATTGATTAATTAAATTAATTAATTAGACATATTTGTAATCAATTTGCTAAACTTGAGGACCAAAAAATTTGCTAAACTTTGACTTTTATTAACAATACATGTATATTTTTAGGGGAAAAATATATCTTTATGAAATGTTGTATAAGATGAATATGCAATTTTTATATTATCGATAGTCATTGCAAAACATTTGTGTAATATACAACAAAATATAAATAAACATAGAAAGCAAACATATAATGAAACATATGTTTATAGAATTTGAATTTGCAATTATAGTAATCGAATATAGTAAAATGGTTAATAAATCTAAATTTCTATAATTTAATTTATTTTGAAATTGTATGTAATAACTTATGTCTATGTTCAATCTCATTCTTTCTCCTGAATATCTTAGTTAATATTCTCATATTTTTATTTTGTTTAAAGCATCTCTTGGTAAAATACCTAATTTGGAGACATCAGCAACGGTTCAACTAATTGTGACACGGATAATAAAATAATGAAAATAACGTACAAAATTATGAAAATTCAATGGAAATTTGTGTACATTAGATGTACAAGTCATCCAAATTTGTTGAAATATTTGAATTTGTTCAATGTACAAAATCATAAAAATTCAATGAAAAAGTGTGTACATTAAATGTGTAGATCACTTACGGACCTTGGGGAGGATCTCCTCTCGTTGATGACCTAGATTTAGAGGTAGTTGTCATTGTCTCTTTAAGACTTCTCGGCTTCTTAAGGGTGCTAGCCTAAGGACCTTGAATCTTTTTAAGCGAGTAGCTTACCAGTTAGTGGATGTTGGTGCGACCCTGGTGTAGTTAAATTTTTCTGAGAGATTACGAAATTTAGTGTCACAAGGTTTGGAATGGAAGCCCTAAATCTCTCTGATACAATTAATGGCTGTTACTGAACCCTAGTTAGTAGCCTTCTATCTTTCTAAGATTGATTATCA
Organism: Lithocarpus polystachyus; assembly: GCA_033629205.1. NCBI lineage: Eukaryota > Viridiplantae > Streptophyta > Magnoliopsida > Fagales > Fagaceae > Lithocarpus > Lithocarpus polystachyus. The sequence continues at coordinate 7,492,780 of CM066164.1, read as the reverse complement.
GCGTGCAAAAGAGGAGTCATAAGAAGTGGGATTGTGAACTAGCTGTTATAGTTTAAATGTAGTATCACTCTTTTGGTAAGAGTTTTTTCCACAAAAATAATGTTGCCATTGGGTGAACATGATATACAGAAGAAAAAATTAAAATTACCCTGCCAAATGTGTTGAACTATATGTTTATGAGGATACAAGAGAGTTGTAGAGTATTTATTATGTAATAATTGAATTTTTATTTTTCAAATTTTTTACTTAGTTGAATGTTTGCTTATAAATTATAATTGTACTTTTATAAATTTTAGTTTCCATGCAGTAAAAGCAACCATTGCTCATATGTATAACCTAAATATCTTGGTCTTCCCCTATTACAAAACAAATCCAAAAGGATTAGTCACTTTTACAATGCATTGAAGAGAAAGTTCAGAAAAGAATTTAGGATATGTTTAGTTGTCCAGTGTTATTCTACTTGTTGTCTTGTTGCACATGCTGACAAAGGCACTTGTTATAGTTTGAAGGGATATAGTTTAGAATTATTTAACAAATTAGCATTTTTCATTCCTAGAGTATAAGCCCTGAGTCCATGACATACATTCTTAATAATACAAATTGTGTTAGTTAACTTTAATGGAGGGTGTACAACTAAAAATGAAAATAACACGATTAAATTAATCATGATTGTTTTCTGAGCAATTCATTTTATCAGGAACAAAGCAGCCGTGAAGCCAACCAAAAAGGCAATGACCATTATTTAGGGAGAAATTACCTTTTGGTCCCTATATTTTGGCTATATTTTCAATTTGGTCAATATATTGTTAAATTAACTGTCATTTTAATCTTTATCACTTAAGGGCCAAAATAATAGCAAATTTATAAATATAAGGATTAAATGAATTTATACTAACTTGAGGGCCAAATTAAAATTACCCAAAAATACAAGGACCAAAAAGCTAGTTACACATTATTTACTTTGTACATAAGTATAAACATATGTTATTTATCTTTATATTTAGAAATATGTATAAACATTTATTTGGTGGGTTAGAAAGAGGAATAAAAGTTTCTTATGAGAATTAATAAAAGTAAAAACCAAGCATCTAATAGAAAATGTAGTCAAGGCATAATAATAATAATAATAATAATAATAATAATAATAATAATAATAATAATAATAATAATAATAATAATAATAAGGGGAAATTGCACTAAACCCACTTGTGGTTTGGCCCGTTTTAACAGTGCCCACCCGTGGTTTAAAAGTTGTCACTTAACCCACCTGAGGTGGCCTCCGTTAGACCCCCGTTACCCACCTCTCCCTTTTCACCGTTAAAAATAGGGGTAAATATGTCTTTTTCATTATATTTTATGTCTCTCTCCTTCTTCTTCTTCTTCTTCACATAAAACATGAAGGAAAACCAATACACCTACTGTTAAACAAAGCCACAAATCCATGTGAACATACACCCATAGATTCACTAGCCTTCTACTACTAAATCCAAAAATTGACTACTTAATTCTTCATAGAACAACCACAAAATAAAACTCTAACCCTCTTTCTGTTGCTGGATTCTCTAAAAAAAAACCCAGATTTGCATGTAAAAAAAAATCTGCAAAAAAAAAAAAAAAAAAACCAAGCAATCTGTTCACCCTTCATCTTCCTCTCCATCCTCTTCCTTTCCTTCCTCCTCTACCCTTCCTCCGCCGAGATCAAATCCCTCTCCATCATCTCCGACTCCTGCCCATGATCCTCTTCGAGAAATTCGGCTTCACCCACACCGGCCACGTCACCATCTCCGTCTCCTCCGTCTCCTTCTCCTCCCCTCACTCCGGCACCGACCCTTCCCAACTCGGCTTCTTCCTCCTCTCCGAGGAGTCCCTCCTCTAAGTCCTCCTTGAGATCCAGCAGAACCCTCAGTTCTGCGTCCTCAAGTCCCACTACATCTTTCTCCTCTTCACCTTCCGCGACCTCTCTCCTCCTCCAAACTCCTCCTTCAACTGCTCCTACCCCGTCTCCTCCCCCAACGAGTACTCGCTCTTCTTCGCCAATTGCGCGCCCGAATCCACCCTCTCCATGGCCGTCCGCCAATCGAGCTTCATGACAGCCATGTTCATATCCATTTCCCTTTGTGCGATTTTTTGGGGTTTAAATGTCTCTACCTTAGTTCCCAGAAAATACAAAAAAAATAGCAATCAAAGTAACGAGAGAAAGGGATTATAGGTTTGGGGAGTTTTGGGGGTTCTAAGGTAGAGAGAGGGATCTGAGCTTGTTCCTCTTTTTTAGGGTTCTAATTCGGTTCTAATTTTGGCTTATATAGTAAAGAGGATTTTTTAACGGAAAAGGTAGAGGTGGGTAACGGGGGTCTAACTGAGGCCACCTCAGGTGGGTTAAGTGACAACTTTTAAATCACGGGTGGGCACTGTTAAAACGGGCCAAACCACAGGTAGGTTTAGTACAATTTTCCCTAATAATAATAATAATAATAATAATAATAATAATAATTGTAAGGACACAAATCGGCGAGCTAGCCCAAACTAGATGTAGCGGCCCAAAATGATCCCTAAACAATGAATTTGTAGAGAATGAGATGCGAAAACTGGGCTAGAATGATTTAAACGGCCAGTACAATAGATTAGGGTTTCCTGAAAGAAAAGATAAGAAGCCCAAGTTTGAAGAACTCCTCTCAACTAGAGTCCGAGAAGGTAAATTCTTATATCCCAACTCTTTCTTTTTTCCTCTTACAAAAGGTCCGCCTCCTCCTTTTAGAGGAGGATTCCTTCACATTATATAGCCCTCTTAAGACCATCTCCACCTTACACTTGTCAACCATCTGAGTCTTCACTTGAGTGAATATCCTATCATGCATCCTTTTTGGCCTATTGTGAGTTGCGGTGGCTGAAGTTGCACTGTTCAGGGGTCTTCTCCACATAAATGCGGTCAGAAGAGTAGGTGCAGCACAATTAATGCGGTGGAGGCAGCCTTTCCTTAGGTATTTTTGGAGACTCCCACCTCCCTAAAGCTAGGGTCGCTCCTCGAATTGCCTTCCCTTACCCCAAACGTAATAAATCGCAATCTGGGATTCTGCATGTCCATCCTCTTCTCGGACTATACCACGTCCTCGGACACAGCTGGGGGCTTAATGCACAGTCTTGGGACTTTAACCCTGCATGGCCCATTACACGATCTTGGAGTTTTTAGCCTCTTCACGACTTGATACGTAGTCCTGGGACCCTGTCCCCACAATAGCCCCTCAAAACTCTGATTTTTCTCTCTTATCGGAGGAGAAAAGGTGGAGTTTTGACTTTTAAGGGACGTGTTAGTTGACCTTTTCGCTAGCACGTGTCAGAGTAATGCTGCATGCGCCTCGCGAGGAATGATCATGCTTCAGAATTCGCAAAGCGCTATTGATTGCTCCAGGCGGCGCTCTGTCTCCCTCATCTGATTGTGGGACGTTGATCTAACGGTGCACATTACTCCAAGAATTTTGAGCGGGGTAACTCCCACTCATTCCCCTTCTCTATATAAAGCCTCCGGGGGAATTACCCCCTTTATTTCTCCAACCTCCAAATTCTTCTGAATTTCAAAGAGTTCAAAAACCTGAAAATCACGAACATTCATCCCCCATTTGATTCCTCGACTGTAGCTTTAAGGATTTCAGCGACAATCACACACTAGCATTAGTAAGTTCTTGAGTCTTTAGATCTTTCTTTTTCTCCTCGGCTATTCTTCTCGGCCATTCAAAGGAAGAGAAACTTCCTCTCTGCTCTTTTTCTTTGTGCTACTCCCTTCCAGTCTGTCCCCTATGGGTAGGTTTAAGTACTTGGCAGATTCCCCAGCGAAGATAGAGCTCTTCAAGGACAAATACCAGATTCCACAGGAAGTAGCCCTGCGGTATTGCGACCCGGATAGGATAGATCTTGATAGGGGGGAGGGGGAGGTGGTCATCCTATGATTGCTTTCATAGAAGGAGGGATGACACTCCCCATGGGCCACATAACACGAGACTGTCTCTTCAATCACAAACTATGTCCCGCTCAATGCGCACCCAAAGTTTTTAGAGTCCTAGGCTGCGTCGATGCCTTGAACAAGCATCTGGGTTTGGGGCTCACCTGACACGACGTGGTGCACATGTACGAGTGCCACTCACAAGCTGAGGGGGGGTACTACCTTAAGTCCCGCTCGCCCGTGGTCAGGCTGATCTCATGCCTTCCAAAATCTTACAAAGGCATGAAGGACGACTACCTAATAGCCTCAGGAGCGTGGCACGACGGCGTTCACTGCCCCGTCCGAGAGGGAGAGCCAGGTGGGGTGCCTTAGAGTTAGGCATCTTAGAAGGAGTCTTAGATAGCCCCTTTTTTCTTTGAACCCCTACTATGTTGTTTTTCCTTTTACTTCTTGTTTTCTTTAGCGATGACGGATTTTGCTTCCTTTTTCTAACTATGCCTTTTTTCTTGGGTATGTTTGCAGATAAGAACCACGTGGCTCCTCAACTCAGTCTAAGTAACGTCCCAGCACTCAACTTCCTCCTCAGATCTGAGATTTTTGTCAACATGGACGGACAGCTGCGTGCAATGCATCACATTTTAGGCTTCGAGCCCATTTCTAAGGTGTTCCAAGAAATCGGCCACAGCATCAGGGCGGGTGACCCTCGGATACACCGGATAGACGTGTCCAAATCGGATTTCTTGGCCCAAAAAGTCCTGCCCCCGGTTGTGCTATTGATCCGCCAGGACGTCCCGCAATCTGTAGTCCCTTTACAACAGCTTCCACCAGAAGCGGCAGGCGTAGTCGAGGAGGAGATCGCATCATCCCATCTATCCCTTGACGAAGAGATAGACGGGTTTCTGTTCAAAGAGGAGGAGGGCCTGGCATCAGAGCCAGTCCGAGCTTCCAACCCCGAGGGCGAGACCAGCAACCGTTCAAGTGTGCACGCACCTGCGGTTGTGGTGACCTGCCTGGATAGCACCTCCGAGAAAGAGATGGCCTCGAACCAAAAAGGCAAGGGCCTCAAAGAACTCCTAGCCGGAAGGGCGAAGGGAAGGACTTCAAAAGGAGCCCCAAATCCGAGGTTCCTCCTTTGCTTCCTCCTTCTCCTCCTCCCCCGGTCGGCCTAGGTCTGAAGGCCTGCCTAGATTTGAAGAAGAAGAGGCCGATCGTGGACCTCGAAGAGGGGGAGGTTGGTCAGCAAAGGGGGGTCAAGCATCAGAAAACAGCCAAGGAGCCCAGGGACAAAAGGTCTTCATCCGTGGATAGCCGAGAAGACCAGAACCTGGCTGATGTGCGCATAACGCCACGCGTCTGGGCTCCTTGGCTGGAGGTGGATGGGGCGGCCGTGACCTGGGACGCCTCGGTCTGAGAATACTGCAAGGGCCAAGCTGCTTATGTGGCAGAGGCGTTGGAACAGCTGCTCCTTCTGCCTAAAGACATGGAGGCCGTGAGGAACCTAAGGCAGCAGGACCTTTTCCTGTGCCTAAAGAGGGACCTCGCAATGGTGAGTCTCAAAATTCTTTCCCTTTATTTGCGCGAATTTTTCTCCACTCATACTTTACTAATGCGGTTGCATTATTTTTGTGCAGATCACCCAGGAGGTCTTTATGGCCGAGGAATGGGTGAAAGAGGCTTGCGGCGAGGAGAAGAACGAAATGCTTCTTTGCCACGATGCCGAGAAGGCCCTAGGAGCTGCCAAGGCCGAGAACAAGGAGCTCCAATCAAAGTTAATGAATGAGGAGAGAGAGAGAGAGAGAAAGAGCGCAGAGGTGGGGTTAAAGAGCGCCGAGGTGCAGGCTGAGGATCAGCGCAAGCTGCTTTATAAGATGGAGTTGGAGCTGGCTACGTCTAGGCAGCTTGTGCTTGATCTGAAGGCGCAACTAAAAAAGGCTAAGGAGGCTGCCCAACTAGCCAAGGAAGCATCCGAGGCCAAGAAACAAGCATCGTACCAGCTAGGGGTTGAGGAGATGCAGGCCAGGCTCGCTAGGAGTTGGCCGAGGCGTGCAGGGAGTTCTGCAGCATGACTTGGGACGAAGCTCTCAATGCTGTAGGAGTCCGAGCAGCCTCAGCCTTGAGGCACTCTGAAAACATATGTTTCCACCCTCATATCTGAGAGGTTCCAGATGCCGAACTCTTAGAAGACCTTGGTGCTGCAAAGGCCAAGGAAGCTGAGGCTAGGGGAGCTGACCTTGAGGTCCAAAAAGCTGCTGCAGAGGCAAAGGAGATGGAGGCTAAGGCAGAAGAGGATGATCCTAAGGCTAAGGAAGTCTGTGCTACCCTGCTGAGCCAGGAAGAGGACCCCTCTGCCCCTAAGGACAAGGCTTAGAGCCTAGGGTTTTGTTTTGTTTTTTTTTGTTTTTTTTGTTTTTTTTGTTTTTTTTTTTTTTTTTTCTGTAGCTTCATTTTCTGTTTTCGGTCCTGTAGTAAGTGCACGCCATTTTGAATGGAAATGTAATACATGATTTCATGAATGAAAATGTTCTCCCCTCTTTTGCCCGTGTGTTCTTCCCTTGTATTTTATGTCTCATTGCTTCTAGTTGATTTTAGCAAGTATTTCTTAGCATAATGTGTCGAGCTTGGTAACTCGAAGTGTATTTTGCCGTATATTTATAAAATTCCAATTAGTCCTAGGTACGGTTTACCATGTATCCCAAAAATTCTCGCCCAAGAAGCTGGACATAAAGGGGAATTATATAACAAAGGGTACGAGTGGGGGTTCGTTCAACACTTAGAAAAATTCGTAGGCAGTGTTACTTGTTCCTAAGCAGGTGGTCCGAGGGGCCAGGCGTAACTTAGGATCTGTTTAACACTTAGAATAAATTACGTGGAGTGTCAATTTGTCCAAAGTAGGTGGTCCGAGGACCCGGCGTAGCTTAGGATCTGTTTAACACTTAGAATAAATAACGTGGGGTGTTAATTTTTCCAAAGCATATGGTTCGAGGACTCGGCATAGCTTAGGATCTGTTAACACTTACAATTTGTAAAGTAAATGAACATCATTCATAACACAATGAACACAAAATGTGATAAAGCATATTCTCATTAATAATAGTACCTTTTTAAGTTGTTTACATTCCAAGGGTGCAATGTTGCCTTATTTTCTAAATCCTCCAGGTAGTATGCTCCTATTCCAGCCGCAGATGTAATTTGGTACGGTCCTTCCCAATTAGGTCCCAATTTTCCCCAGGCAGGGTTCTTCGCGGAGCCGACCACTTTCCTCAATACCAAGTCACCCTGCGCCAAAGGCCTTAACCTCATGTTGGGATCATACCCCCGCTTAAGCTTATGCTGGTAGTAGGCCAATTGGACCATGGCACTTTCTCTTCGCTTTTCAATTAAATCCAGACTCCTTTCCAGTAAGCAGTCGTTGTTGCTCGGAGAGAAGGAGCTCATCCTCAACGTAGGGAAACCGGCTTTCAATGGTATGACAGCCTCGGCACCGTAAGTCAGCAAAAAAGTGGTTTCGCCAGTGGACTTCCGAGGTGTAGTCCGGTACGTCCATAGGATATACGGCAGTTCCTCGACCCATCTCCCTTTGGAATCATCTAGTCTTTTTTTCAACCCATTCACTATGACCTTGTTTACAGCCTCGGCCTGTCCATTTCCCTGAGGATAGGCCGGGGTGGAGTACCGATTGGTTATCCCTGACCCACAGCAGTATCTCCGGAAGGATTTGCTGTCAAATTGGAGCCCGTTGTCCGAGATGAGGGTATGGGGGACTCCAAACCGGGTGACGATGTTCTTTCAAATAAACTTCTTCACGTCTACGTTGCGGATGTTGGTCAGTGGTTCTGCTTCAACCCATTTGGTAAAATAGTCCGTGCTGACCACCAGATACTTCTTGTTTCCCGCTGCTTTGGGGAAGGGGTCCACAATGTCCAAGCCCCATTGGGCAAAAGGCCAAGGGCTGGATAGGGGGTTGAGCTTTCTTCCCGGTTAGTGGATGTTTAGAGCAAACCTCTGGCATTGATCACACTTTTTTACATACTCTTAAGCTTCTCGGTGTATGTTGGGCCACCAATATCCCTAAGTGAGAGCTTGATGGGACAAGGATCTTCCCCCTGTGTGGCTTCCACAAATGCCCTCATGTAGTTCTTCAAAGAGGATTTCAACTGCCTCGAGATGTACACATAACAGATATGGCCCAGAAAAGGATCTTTTGTACAACTTTTGGTCCTCGGACAGCTAGAAACGAGGAGCCTTCCTCCGAATTTTGTTTGCCTCCAACTTGCTCTTGGGTAGGGCGCCATCTTTGAGAAAATGGATGATAGGATCCATCTAGCTTGGGCCTGCCCTTGCCTGATGAACAGACAGCACCTCTCTTCCTAACCCGAAAGGCTTTATGAGGTCTTCGACAAGAATTATTCTCGGCAGGCTTTGTGCCGAGGAGGTTGCCAGCGTTGCAAGCGAGTCTGCATGTGTATTCCTACTTCTGGGAATCTGCATTAAGTTGAAGGATTCGAACCCGGATTGTAATTGTCTGACCTGGCGCAGGTATTCCTGCATTCTGGGATCCTGAGCTTCTAACTCCCCTTGGACCTGACCTACAACGAGTCTAGAGTCCGAGAATATGTCCACGGTCTTCCCTCCTATCTTTTGGGCCATGGTCATTCTCACCAGTAAGGCCTCATATTCCGTTTCATTGTTGGTGGTTGAGAAACCGAGTCTTAACGACTTTTCAATTACGATGCTCTAGGGAGAGATCAGAACCATCCCTACCCCAAATCCTTTTAGGTTCGAAGCGCCGTCAACATAGATCCTCCAAGATGAAGCTCCTCTCACGGACATTACTCCAACTGAATCTTCATCCATGCCCTATTTCTCTATACCTTCTTCTACGGGGCCGTCGGCAAATTCAACTAGAAGGTCAGCCAGAACCTGCCCTTTTTACAGAGGTGTGTGGCATATACTTGATGTCATAAGCCCCCAGCTTCGTTCCTCACTTTGCGACCCTTCCGGTATAATCCGCACTTCTTAGTAAGGCCTTGAGTGGCAATCGGGTCAGGACGACGACGGTGTGAGATTGAAAGTAATGAGGGAGCTTGCGAGTGGCATGTACTACAGCTAGGATAGCCTTCTCCAGTGGCAGATACCTGACCTCAGCCTGGTGCAGGGATTTGCTCACGTAATACACGGGCTTCTGTATGCCGTTATCGTCTCTTACTAACACCAAGCTTACGGCGTGGGTGGTGGCCACGATATAGGCAAACAGGATCTCGTCTGCCTCGGGCTTAAACATGATAGGCGGTCGAGAAAGGTACTCCTTTAATTGTTGGAACGCCAGAGCGCACTCTTCTGTCCACTTGAAACCCTTCTATTTATTCAATAGCTGATAGAAGGGTCTGCACCTGTCCGTGGATCGGGATATGAATCGGTTCAAGGCAGCGGTCATCCCTATCAGTCTCTGCACTTCCTTTGGATTTCGAGGTGACTGCAAGTTACTAATGACCTTGATTTGGTTCGGGTCGACCTTAATCCCATAATGGGTTACAATGTATCCTAGGAACTTCTCCAAGCCTACACCAAAGGAAAATTTGGAGGCATTAAGTCGTAGCCTATGTCTTCTCAAGATTTCGAAGACTCTTTCAAGGTCATCTACGTGCTCGGCCTCTTTTTTGCTCTTGACCAGCATGTCATCAATGTAGATTTCGATGTTTTTTCCCAGCTGTGGTTCGAACATCCATGTCATCAATGTAGACTCCGCATCCATGTCATCGCTCTTCTTCTTTACCACCACGGTGTTCGCCAGCCAGTCGGGGTAGAACACCTCCTTAATAGCCCCGGCTTGCTTGAGTTTGGCCACCTCTTCCCTGACGGCGACGGAGTGCTCCCTTGAAGAGTGTCGAGGGGGCTGCTTCTTAGGAGTGACAGTAGGATGGACGTTCAGGTGATGACAGATGAAGTTCGGATCTATCCCCGTAGCCTCGTAAGCGTTCTAGGCAAATAAATCGACGTTCTGCTTCAAGAACTGCACCAACTGATCCCTTTCCAGAGGGGGCAACTGAGTGCCGACCTGAAAAAACCTTTCTGGACTATCCTTGATGATGACCTTCTCCAATCCCTCGCACTCTACGCCCCTGGCCTCGCCATCAGAAATTGAGGCCTCGGGCTCTAATTGCTATAATTCCCTATTGGCGGGGTCTGAGGGCTTCGACTCGGGACGGTGCATGATAGCAGTAACCAAGCACTGCCTGGACACCGACTGGCTTCCGACCAGCTCTTCAACCTGATCTCTGGATGAGTACTTCACCTCGAGATGGAGGGTGGACGAGACAGCTCCTATGGCGTGAAGCCAGGGCTGCGCCACAATGGTAGTGTAGGGGGGAGTAGGCATCCACTACGATAAAGTCCACCTCTACCAACTTCGAGCCAGCTTGGACTAGCAACCTATTCTGTCCGCGCAGGACATCAACCTTCCCATCAAAGCCGACTAGTGGTGAATCATAACTGGTCAGATCCTCAGGTCTGAGGTTAAGCCCCTTGTAGAGATCTGGATATATGATCTCGGCCCCACTACCCTGGTCCACCAATACCCTCTTCACATCGTAGCCACCAATCCTGAGGATTACGACTAAGGCATCGTCATGTGGTTGTATAGTTCCGGCCTTATCCTCGTCCGAGAAGCTCAATGTCGGATGAGCCTCCATCTTTGCCCTCTTAAGCTCACGACCAGAAGCCTCGACGCCCGGGCCAGCAATCGACATCACCCGGGAGGGGCAGGACCCTATTCCACCCGGAGCGGCAAGAATGACTTAAATGGTGCCCAAAAGGGGCCTTGAATATGCACCACCTTGAGCCCCCGACACCGTTGGGTTTCCTTACCCGCTAGGCTGGGTCAGGAACTGCTTTAACCTGCTGTCTCAAACCAACTGCTGAAGGTGGCTCCATAAGTTTCTGCACTGCTCGGTCGTGTGGCCTTACTCCTTGTGATACTGGCAATGCAGACTCTGATTGCCCTTTGCAGGGTCCCCAATCATTTTGCTTGGCCACACAAAGTACGGCTTATCCTTGATTTTTTCAAAAATTTAGTGTGCGGGTTCTTAGAATAGTGTGTTAACGATTTGGGCTGGTGGAGGTCTAGGTTCCCTTTCGAAGTCCTTGCGGTGCCGACTGCTGCTGTATCGATCTGACCTAAAATTCCTCCTCTCTTGAGGGATAACCCTACTTTTGCCAATCTACTGCTGGTCTTCTTCGACTCTCTTATACTTGCCGATCCTATCCATGAGTTGGCGCACACTGGTAGCGGGTTTATCAGTTAGGGATTTCCTCAAACCGTGCTCGACGGGCAGGCCGACCTTGAAGGTTCTGACGGCCACGTCATCAAAATCACCCTCTATCTCATTGAACACCTCCCAATACCTGTCAGAGTATGTCTTTAAAGTCTCTCCCTCTCGTATGGATAGGGATAACAGGAAATCCAAGGGTCGAGGGACTCGGCTGCACGTGATGAAGCGAGACCCAAAGGCCTGAGTAAGCTCTCTAAAAGAGTCAATGGAACCCGCTCTCAGACCGTCGAACCACCTCATTGCCACAGGCCCCAAGCTGGACGGGAATACCTTGTACATCAAGGACTCATTCTTAGAGTACACCGCCATCTTTTGACTGAAATGGCTAACATGCTCAACAGGATCTGTGTGGCCATTATAAAGGGTGAACGTAGGTTAGGTGAACCATTTGGGAAGTTGTTCGTCTTCAACCCTGCGTGTGAAGGGAGACTCAACGATTCAGCTTAGCGCCTTGCTCATAGCGTCGTTTCCCAATCCCTTCGAAGATGAACCCTTCCTCCTGCGTATGCGATGGTAGTCCTACTCATAAGAGAAGATTTCGCTTGGAGGTGTCCTTGATCTGTGTCTGTACTCCTCATCCCTCTCACCGTCAGAAGAGAGATCAGAGACTGAGGGACTTCACCTCCTTCGCTTCTGGCTCAGCCTCTTCTTCAGATGGTCAATCTCTTTCTGCATGGCTTTTTCACGTTCATCATGAGAGATGCGGCTATCCCCCCTAGAATGACTCTCACCAGTATGGGTGGTATGTACGCTTTCCTCCTGACCCTTCTGAGTACGGTCTTCTCCTTGAGACCCCATAGATTCCAATTGGTGTGCCCCCGAACCTACCATGACTGAAGGTTTAAAACTCTAGGAAATCCAACTTCCCCACAGACGGCGCCAATTGTAAGGACACAAATCGGCAGGCCGGCCCAAACTAGATGTAGCGACCCAAAATGGTCCCTAAACAATGAATTTGTAGAGAATGAGATGCGAAAGCTGGGCTAGAATGATTTAAATAGCCAGTACAATAGATTAGGGTTTCCTGAAAGAAAAGATAAGAAGCCCAAGTTTGAAGAACTCCTCTCAACCAGAGTCCGAGAAGGTAAATTCTTATATCCCAACTCTTTCTTTTTTTTTCTTACAAAAGGTCTGCCTCCTCCTTTTAGAGGAGGATTCCTTCACATTATATAGCCCCCTTAAGACCATCTCCACTTTACACTTGTCAACCATCTGAGTCTTCACTTAAGTGAATGTCCCATCATGCGTCCTTTTTGGCCTACTGTGAGTCGCGGTGGCCGAAGTTGCACTGTTCAAGGGTCTTCTCCACATAAATGTGGTCAGAAGAGTAGGTGCAACACAATTAATGCGGTGGAGGCAGCCTTTCCTTAAGTATTTTTGGGGACTCCCACCTCCCTAAAGCTAGGGTCACTCCTCGGATTGCCTTCCCTTACCCCAAACGTAATAAATCGCAATCTGGGATTCTACATGTCCATCCTCTTCTCGGACTCTACCACGTCCTCGGACACAGCTGGGGGCTTATGCACGGTCTTGGGACTTTAACCCTACGTGGCCCATTACACGATCTTGGGGTTTTTAGCTTCTTCACAACCTGATACGTAGTCCTGGGGCCCTGTCCCCATAATAATAATAATAATAATAATAATAATAATAATAATAATAATAATAATAATAAAGCATTTCACACTTAACAACAATATTTTAGATATTAAAGCTTATATCAAAGGTGATAAGAATTAAATGGTTGTTAAAACTTATATTAAAGTGTTTATTGAAGTTAACTACATAATATATGTGGTTCTTGATTAAAAAATGAAGTGTTGTTAATTTTATAAGTTTATTGTGATTTTTAAAATTAAAAAAAATCTCTCAACATAAATTTATTAAAAATTTATTTTTATTAATGGATATAATTTTACTCATTTTATTTAGTTCGTAATGTGTATATATAACTTAGATTCAGAATCTTGGGGTCAATTGATAATAATTAAACTTTGCATATTTATACTATTATTAGAGAGTATTATCATAGTTTGTGTTAATACATGTGTTTTTATATTTTGCTTTGAAGTAATGTTGAATAATTAATTTTGTACTTAAAATGAATTTTAATGCATGATTTTTTTTTTTTTTTTTTTGGGTAGGAGAATAGAATTGATTCAAGCAAGGTTTATCAAGAAAGAAACAAGCTTCTTTTTTCTTTTTTTTTAATAGAGAAGAACGCTAATGGACTAAATTTTGACTAAGGCCATAATGAAGTTAAAAAATGTCAACCCAATTAAATTTGAGTCATTTCACTTGGAATTCCAACCTAAACAAGTTTTACTATTTTGGGTATAACTTTCAGCTCAAATGTCGAATTGTGATGATCCAAGCAGGGTTAAAAAGATAACTCAAAGGATACTCCTTAGTCCTTACTCTTACATTTATGATAAACTTCACCATAAATTTAATTAGTGAGATTAATCATAAATGTGAGAGGAAATAGCACCATATTATTGTTAATGTAGAACAAATTGCCATGACCATCCTGGACTCTCTAAGGCGCCTGAAATCGTGTAAGGCAAAAAACCACTAGTAAAAATCATTTAGATAACAGAGTCGAAATTGCATGAAATTTGGCAGGTTAAAAGGAATAGTCTTTTGAGCAATAGTCGTTTCTGTAGGGGTCTCTTTGCAATGTTTTTTTTTCCCCTTTTTCTTTGAGAGCTCTTTCTGGTGTTTGCTGTAGGGGTCTCTCTCTTTTATCTTTCTTGGTGTTCCCTTCTTTGGCTATTTTTGAGTAGTGATTCGTTACTATATTATTAGTCCCTAAACTTTTTATAATTTTTTTTTCCATTTTAAACTTTGTAAATAGTTTTTTTAATAGTTTAGAGACAAAAATAAGGATGAAAAAAAAAACTTTTTTAAAGAATTTGAGACGAAAAAAAAAAACTTTTAGTAAAGAATAAGGATTGAGAGTAAAACATGTTCAATAGTTTAGAAACAAAATTTTAGTAAAATTTAGAGATCAAAAGAGTATTTTACTCTTATTTTTAATTAGTATTTTATTTTCATTAAGAGAGAAGCACTGTTAGTCTGTTACATGCACCATTTGGCCTTTTTGGTGGGTTGATTTCTTTCCTAGTAAAAAATGGACGATACTCACATATCTCAGGAGTAATGCTCTAGGCTCTCACAAAAGGGGTGGGCCTAATGGTGAGTCCCACTTGTAGGGCTCACTCCCCTTATGAAAGCCTGGAGCATTGCTCTAAGGGTATGTAAGTTTTTTTTCTATAAAGTACTTAGGGGAGTAGGAGAGAGGTTGCTTATTGTTTGAAAGCATATTTATTAAGTAAGTTCTAGTAGGCTAGTAGCCAGCATGTGCCTAGGAAAGATTTATATGAAAATGATAAATATATAAGCATAATGATAACTTATAAAACAATTTCTCCATTGTTAAAATACTATAACAAAAACACTATCAAAGCGTTAGTCCTGAGTTTTCGAAGTCAGTTAAGGATTCTTAAAAGATTATCCATCTTCTTCTTTTTTCATCTATATATATATATATATATATATATATATATATAACTGAAATTTCTGAAACTCTTATAATTTTCTACATCAACACAATATTTAAATAAAATAATCATTTTATTAATTATTTTTGTTTAGTCCAAAATTAACAAGGGGTGAAACTCTATCTCTCTAACAAGTCTAACTTAAACTCAAACTCATTATTATCATTGATATATATATATATATATATATATATAAAACCGAAACCTGGACTTTTTGTTATTTTTTTAAACAAAATTATTTACTATTTTTTCACGTCATTTTTTTTTAATTTAATGAAAAAAAAAACCTAACGCAATTTAGACTTCGAGCCAAATACAATAACACATTCCCATCGTTGCTACTCTCCTATTTAAGAACTACTCTACTTCTTTTCTTAGTCTCTTTATATGCCGCATGTCCTCTTCCTCTTTGTGCACATTTGTAACGTACTACATTGATTTGGTTCTTGATGTGCCTTCAAAACTTGAGTTTGGATTTATTTTGTCAAAAAGGTTTTGAAGCTTTTCATTGTTGGGTGAGTTTGTTAACATGTTTAGCACCACAGGTGCACTGCACAAGTTAGTCACATCATGTTTTTTGATGAGATCAAAGATTATTGGTCCATCAAATTTGCGAAGGCAGATATTGGTCCCACCTGTGGCTGCCATTCCCCAAGGGTAGCTCCATCCATTAGTGTGGAACATAGGAATTGACAACAGTTTCAGTTGAGTTTCTCTCTCTCTCTCTCTCTCTCTCTCTCTCTCTCTCTCTCTCTCTCTCTCTCTCTCTCTCTTCTTATGTTCATGTGTATGTATGTATAGTATTGAGTTTAATTGAATTGGAATTATTTTTTAAACTTGGGTGTTGATTGAATCATGATAATGGCAGAAGAAGTATGTTCCAATATTTGGAGTCACAATGAATTGTAGTTATCACTTATCAATATCAAATTGCTAAACACCTAACAGGAAAACACAACATAATTATTTTCTTTTAGGTTGCACATGTCGCTGTTGCAAGATCATTAGGAAACGTGACCAATATTAATAATAATAAAATTAGTAATAATCATAGTGATAAACTGGTAATGTATGGTTATCCTACCTTCATGCACCATGCGCGGAATTCATAAACTTATTGTCAAAAGACAAAAGATATAGGAGGCATTAGGAGAGGAACTCCTAAACCTATTGTCAAAAGACAAAAGATATAAGAGGAGTTTGAATGGTTTTTCATTATTCATCTATTAATCATGAATAATAATATTGTTATTTACAATCATCATTATATGGTATCAATGATGTGATCACTCTGAATGTTTTCCTTTAAAATTTAGATACAGTCTATTTGATGATTAAAAAAAATTACAATCAAAAGAATTTTGAACTTAATTTTTTTTTTTTTAAATTATTGGAAACATTGGATCTTAAATGACTTCTATTAAAACCCATCCTTTATGGCTTCATCAAATAAAAACTCTTATAGATAGGTATTAGGACATTAAACTACTAATAGGTGTGAAGGTATTACACATGGTATATAGCTGATTGTAACATCATATGCTATATAATAAAAATTGGGACTATAATTATCGTCTCTTTACAACAAATGGTTAAATTCTAATTATGTTTCAAAAAATATATAGAAAAATTCTATAGTTTAGTTTAGTTAAAACTATCTTATTAGCTAAGTTTTAAGAAATTTAAATTCTATTCCAACTAAAATTCTATTTTAAAAATTTCAAAATTTTTTTGATCATCTACCAAATAATTTTATATTGTAATATAATAAAATTTATACATTGCATATAATTATTACTCCAGTTACCTTCCAGATAATGGAGAATATAAGAATGCAATTAGTAGATCTATTACCAAGAAAACATAGATTATATTGATTGTGGATATTTGTTGAGTATTGTGTGAAGTCATCACCATAGAATAACGAAGATTTTGTGAGTCACACCGGTATGTGCTATGTTGGAAAAATAATATGAAAGAAAAAGAATTTTCTAAACCTTTATTTTGAATAAAATTACTTATTTTCATTCAGTTTTAATCATTTTCAAGTCATACATTTTTTTAAGCCAAGTCATAGACCTTTAAGCAAAATAAATATTTTTAATTTTTGTTCCAAAAAAATAATAACTATTTTTAATTTTTATTTAATTGCCCCATTCATCGCACGGATTAGCGACTAATTGTAGTCTGTTTCAAAAGTATAATGTCTGTTACTTCCTACATTAACATGTCATTTTTAACTACTTTTATTAATGTTATTTATCTCTTATCAAAATGGAATATATCTATATATATTATTCAAGAACTCAAAAGTAAAGAAAAATGTTTATTCTTAAATAAACATTTACTTAAATTTTACGCAACATATGTGAATTAATTTCTCCTTTATAAGGTGCCGCACCATTCCCTCCAGGCTCTTGGCAGAGCAGACAGTGAGCCTCGCAGCTAGCAAAGGTACTAAAATCTCATTATTCTCTTGTCTGCATTAAGGTCTTTAGAGATAGAAATTTCAGGTTTGTGTCATGAGATTGAATTTTCGTGTTAGTGTATAGCTTAGGCTAGATTAGCCCATTGGGCTTAGCCCAGTATATTGTACTTGTAGTTTACTCTTATTACTTGTACTGCACACATACCTAGCCTATATAAGGCTCTTTATTGTACATTGTTATACATCTCAATATACAGACTTTCAGTATTTCTCTCATACTTTATACGTTTAACATGGTATCAGAGCCATTCCTCTGACTTTCTGGTTCCTGTGGACATCTCCGGCGTTCTTCCGCTGCCCTCGCCTTCATCCAGTAGTCACTGTCCGAAGCGAGTCACCGCCGTCACGCCCACAGTCCCTGCAACTCTCGGATCTCACCATCCTGTTCAGCCAACTGCCAAAGCAAAGCCGCAGAGTGATAGAACGGTCAATCCCGAGCAAAACCCAGCAAAGAAAAGCCAGAAAAGACGTCACACGCGCCCACACGCGCTGCTTGAAGCTCTTGACTGCCGAACACGCGCTACACGAGCCGACACGCGCCTCCATACTTGCGCACGCGCTACAAGGTGCCGGCCACTCTCCTTCACGCGCCTCACGCGCTTCCACGCGCCTCATGCGCTTCCACGCGCAGACAACATCTGTGTCTGCCACGTCAGCCCTAGGCTGACATCATCCTGCACACGTCAGCATCCGCGTCATCCGCTACGTCAGCACACGTCAGCCGTTGACTTTGACCGTTGACCACTACTGTTGACCGTTGACTTTGACTTTGACCAAAGTCAAAATTTTTCAACAGAGCCTATCTTGCTCAGTTTTTCACGTAGATTCCGATTTTGAGCTCCGTTTCTTCATTTGAGGTCTCTAAATTTCACTTTTTGGTCATTTTCTTCATTATGGCTCAACAAAGTGACCGAGATATCATACGTCCTATCACCATTATGTTGGATGGTCCTACTAGCTATCATGCATGGTATCAGAATATGACTGTCTTTCTCAAGGGTCGTAAACTATGGAGATATGTGACTGGTTCAATTCCTAAGCCAGTACCAAAACCTCAGTCGAAAGCCACAACTACTAAAGATGCCTCCAAGACTGTTGTTACAGTAGATGATTATGAAGAACGCCTAGAGGAATGGGAGAGCATTCAAAGTAAGATCTTGTCTTGGTTTATCAATACCTCTATCCCTTCCATTCATAATCTTCTTCCTCGTCTTGAGACTGCTGAGGCTGCTTGGAAATTTCTGGCTGATCGCTATAATTGCACTAATGATTCAAGCTTGGAGTTCCACATTGAATCAAAACTTTATCAAATGAGACAAGAGCCAGGTCAGTCTATATCTGATTTTTATTCTCAGACTTCTACTATTTGGGAACAACTCTCTGCTGCAGATCCTCCACTAGTGTGTTCCAAGGACATTGAGCTTTTTGTCAAATATCGGGATCGTCGTAAATTTATGCACTTCATGATGGGTTTACGTGAGGATTTTGAGCCTACTAGGGCTTCTCTGCTTAGCCGGTCTCCTACTCCTTCTCTTGATGCTGTAGTCAAGGAGCTCATTTTTGAGGAGAACCGTCGGCCTACTCATCACATGTCATCATCTAATCATGTATTGGCTACACCATCTCCACAGCCTCCCATTGCTGCATTCACTGCTCCTCCACGAATAAACTCTGGGCGTCCCATCTCTCAGTCTTCCAAAGGTACTCGCTGCGAGTTTTTCCGTGCCAAAGGCCACAACATCTCAGTTTGTCGCAAACTACAGAAATTCATGCAAGAGCAGAATAAAGCTTCTCTTCCTCGGGCAGCTGCTGTATGTCCTTCAGATTCATCAGTTCCTACAGGTCCATCTTTGGCTTCCTCACCTACTGTGGCTGATATTGAGGCAATAGTTCAACAAGTTTTATCCTGAACTTCCACTGCCCTTTCTGTCACCTCAGGTAAACAACCTTGGTTTTTTGATACTGCATGTTGTAATCATATGACTCCTGATGAATCCCAATTTTCTGATAAGGCACCCTTAGAACACCCTATCACCATTTACACTGCTGATGGAACTCCTATGCTTGTTAGTCATAAAGGAACAATCTCTTCTCCTTATTTATCCCTTAGTGACACTTTTCATATCCCAAAGTTATCCCTCAATTTGCTTTCTGTTGGTCAACTTTGTGAATTAGGCATAGATCTTCTATTTACTAATCATGGTGTGGATGTGCAGGATCCCCGGACGGGTCAAGTGCTTGGGACAGGCCGTAAGGTTGGTCGTATGTTTGAGGTTCATAACTTAAAGATTCCTTCACAAGTTATTTCTACAGCTGCTACCACTGCCACACCTGATCTATGGCATGCTCATCTTGGTCATCCATCCTTATCTCGTCTCCAGTTGTTAGCTTCTCAAGGTCATTTAGGTTCAGTTCAGTTTCAAAAATTTGATTGTACTTCCTGTCATTTTGGCAAACAAAAAAAATTGCCCTTTAATAATAGTGACTCATTTTCTTCTGCACCTTTTGATCTTATACATTCTGATATTTGAGGTCCTGCACCGGTTCCCACTGAGGGGGGGTCTAGATATTTTGTCATATTTGTGGATGATTTCTCTCGTTATACTTGGATTTATCTGCTTCACCATAGGTCTGAACTTGTGTCTATTTACCAAACATTTCATAAAATGGTTGAAACACAGTTCAATCGCACTATCAAAGTTTTTCGGTCAGATAATGCTCAAGAATATAATGATAAATCTTTCCTATCCTTTTTAGACAGTCATGGTACCCTTCCTCAACGGTCTTGTCCTTACACCTCTCAACAAAATGGTCGTGCAGAACGAAAACACCGTCACATTCTTGATGTTGTCCGTACCCTTCTCATTTCTGCCTCTCTTCACGAGCGCTTTTGGGGTGAGGCAGCTCTCACTGCTGTGTACACCATTAATCGTATTCCTTCACCAATCACACACAACAAATCACCATTCGAGCTTCTCTATGGTCAAACTCCTGACTACTCTCTTCGAGTTTTTGGTTGTGCTTGCTTTGTTTCTCTTCCTCCTCATGAACGAGCAAAGCTCCAGCCTCGTGCTCGTCTCTGTTGTTTCCTTGGTTATGGTGTATCTCAAAAGGGGTTTCGCTGTTATGATCCCATTTCTCGTCGCCTTCATGTTTCCCGTCATGTTGAGTTTTGGGAACATCGTCCTTTCACGAGTCTTCAGCAGTTTCCTGCATCCTCTTCCTCAGAGTCACCCATTTTTACTGATCTTTTCCTCCCTCTCTATCCTGAACTTGTGGAGGATTCTTCGACATTGGCTACCTCTCCAGACGACTCATCTCCGGTTTTGTCCCCGGCTTCTGACCCGCCTGACTTGGATCCTGTGGCACCACCTTCTTCTGAGTCTCCTGTTGGTCCTGAATTGCGTCGATCCACTCGGGTAAGCATTCCTCCCCATTATCTCACTGATTATCACTGCTCTTTTGCCCTTGCTACTCTCTATGAACCTCACACCTATCGTGAGGCCCATACTGACCCTCTTTGGCAGCAAGCTATGAACGAAGAACTAGATGCCCTTCATAAAAATCATACTTGGGATTTGGTTGATTTGCCTCCTGGTCAGTCTGTAGTAGGTTGTAGGTGGGTTTACAAGATCAAGACCAAGGCTGATGGATCTGTTGAACGATACAAGGCTCGCCTTGTTGCCAAGAGCTTTACTCAGGAGTATGGCATTGATTATGAGGAAACATTTGCTCCTGTTGCTCGCCTTACATCTGTCAGATGTCTCATTGCTGTGGCTGCTGTTCGTCGTTGGCCTCTTTATCAAATGGATGTGAAGAATGCTTTCCTCAATGGAGACCTCCAAGAAGAAGTGTACATGCAACCACCCCCTGGCTATCCACACTCAGGTAGTCAAGTTTGTCGCCTTCGCTGTGCTCTTCATGGCCTCAAGCAGGCTCCTCGAGCTTGGTTTGAAAAGTTTAGCTCTGTTGTTGCTCAGCAGGGTTTCACTTCGAGTCCTCATGACACTGCCCTTTTTGTCTGAAAATCCTCTGCTGGTATCACTCTTATTCTTCTTTATGTTGATGATATGATTATTACTGGAGATGATTCTGCAGGTATCCGCTCTCTTCAGCACTTCCTTAGTCAGCATTTTGAGATGAAAGATCTGGGCACTCTCAGCTACTTTCTTGGGCTTGAGGTTACCTCATCCTCTGATAGATACTATCTTTCCCAAGCAAAATATGCTTTTGATCTTCTCTCTAAAGCTGGTATCACCGATAACAAGACTGTTTCCACTCCCTTGGAATACAATGCCAAGCTCACACCCTTGGATGGTGAACCTTTATCTGATGCTACTCGCTATCGACAGTTGGTTGGTAGTCTGATCTATCTCATTGTTACTCGTCCAGATATTTCACATGCCGTGGGTATGGTTAGTAAGTTCATGGATGCCCCTCGTTCTGTCCACTATGCTGCTGTTCTTCAGATTCTCCGATATGTTAAAGGCACACTTTATCATGGTCTTCACTACTCCTCTCGGTCTTCTCTCGAACTTCATGCTTATTCAGATGCGGACTGGGCAGGTGATCCGACTGATCGATGCTCTATCACAGGTTTCTGTTTCCTGCTGGGTACTTCTCTTGTCTCGTGGCGTAGCAAGAAGCAGGATGTGGTTTCCCGTTCCAGTACTGAGGCTGAGTATCGTGCTCTTGCCGACACCACTTGCGAGCTTGTCTGGCTTCGCTGGCTCTTGGCTGACATGGATGCTCCACAGCCCACTGCCACTCCTCTCTATTGTGACAATCGTAGTGCCATCTACATTGCTCACAATGATGTCTTTCCTGAACGTACCAAGCACATTGAGATCGACTGCCACATCACTCGCTAGCATCTTAAGAAAGGCAATCTCAAGTTGTTCTCCATCTCCTCTGCTGACCAGCCTGCTGATATCTTCACCAAGACTCACCCGCCTGGTCGTCTTTGAGATCTTATATCCAAACTCCAGTTGGCTTCCTCCTTGCCACTTTGAGTTTGAGGGGTGGTGTTAGTGTATAGCTTAGGCTAGATTAGCCCATTGGGCTTAGCCCAGTATATTGTACTTGTAGTTTACTCTTATTGCTTGTACTGCACACATACCTAGCCTATATAAGGCTCTTTATTGTACATTGTTATACACATTAATATACAGACTTTCAGTCTTTCTCTCACACTTTATACGTTTAACATTGCGGAATTAGAGAATTAATTGGATATAGATTGTCATTCTCAAAGTGTATTGAAGGAGCTCTCTACACAAGCAAACACCATACCACGATACGTCTCGGTCACCTTCTGCATGATATCAAGATTCTACCGGGTGGTCTTAGACATGTAAAATTCGATTGTGTACTGGGTGGAAGGATTAGCTAAAGAGTCTCATAATTAATCATGGTGATGTAGTTTGCTGGGTGGAAGATATACCCCCACAGCCTCACATATTTCGAATATTTTACTCACTGTTGTACAACGCTTAAAATTTTTAATAGAATTACGCTATCATTTTTCTCAAAAAAAGGGGGAAAAAATCTTATTGCTTTGCTTACGAAAAGGATACCAGGAAGCAATTTGACATAACTAACATTATTTTTATTATTTCTAGAGAGAGGAGATGGTTTTTTTTATTTTATTTTTATGTTTAATATCCTGAGGGTTTGTTTTGTTTATTGTAGATAAAAACTAAAGTACTTTTTTGGTCTTAAAGTTCGAGGTTATTTTGATTTGGCCCTTTAAATTTCAAAACTTTTGTTTTAGCCATTAATGTTTGATCGATTTTGTTTTCATATTGGCCTTGGTGTCCATTTCTATTAATAGTTTTAGCTTTAAGTGCCAAATAAGTACGTTTATTGAATTGCATCACAAATGGCTAAGTGCCATGAATCCATGAATAATACATTTGAGTTAGTTTGGCGAAGCAATCTATGCTTGTGTAGGTGTGTATTTAAAACTCTCACTCTTTAATCCATGAATAAAACTCTCACTCTTTAATCCATCAAAACAAAACTCTCTCTCTTTATTAATAAAAACAAAACAAAACAAAAACAAACTCTCTCGGTTCTACCTTTCTACGAATATATTGTGTATTCAATGGATTGGAGCAAGAAAATGGAAAATGTTTTGGGCAGTGTTCTGTTACCTTTATTCCTGCTTGATGCTGGTCTCCGTTGCTGCTGTGCTTGTTGTTGGTGGTTTTCGTGGTTGCTCCTTTTTCTGGTTCTGGTAGTCTTCAGTGGGTGTGTCTAGTCTTCTTGTTACTTGTTATAGCTTGTTTCCTGTCTTGGTCTTGGTCTTAGTCTTCTTTTGCGGTGTTTGATTGAGGATGAAGAGCCCATTGGTCATCTTATTTTAAGTGCTTTTATACCAAATATCACTGTGCGTTTGATAAGTTTCTCGAAACGCAGTTCTTATTAGCTAGCTGAATTAAGTGCGCTTTCAAAAAATGGTATAAAAAGAAAAGTGCGCTTTCCCAATGGGAGCTTTTTTTCTTTCCCCTTTTTTGAGAATCATTCCAAATCGGAGCTGGGGGTGTGATTTTGAAAACTCAATACTCTGAGTAAATGATGCTGCTTAGATGACTAATTACATTCTAATTAATGGTATTGATTGTTTGCATCCATAAAATTCCCAGTTTCTTCTTCTTCTTCTTCTTCTTCTTCTTCTTTTATTATTATTATTATTTTCTAAATGAGAATTTTTATTAGACAGAAACACAAACAGCTCATTTACACAACATACAACCCAAAAACTCACTAGCTGCAATGAGCTGCAGACCCAAAGATACACCAGCAACCCTTACACTCAGAAGAACAGAAAAAGGGATTCACAAACAACTATAGAGCAAAACACCCTGTTCATGATAGAATTTTTAAAATTCTTGCATAAAAAATCCTAGGTTAATTAAGGATTTAAGACGCATTTTTTTTTAATGATTTTTCTATTGTTGGAATTTGATTATGTATAGTTAGTGTGTTTCTGCAGACCTGCTCATGGTCAATTGGACAGATTCCAAGAGACAAAGCCCCCTCCATATATGTTTGGAACTTTTGTGCTTGTGATGGGGTTAAATCGATTCCATGCATTTCCCACATTTCAATTGTGGGTGTTGCCCCTCTGGCCTGTAAATAGATAAATTGGATCTAAAGAATCTACCTAATCGCCCCTACAAAGGATTTCGAGCTCTCACACATGCAGGGGAATTTGAAGTTAGGTCATGATTTCAAATTGACACATCAAGATCATTTTTAAATTGTGATGTGTTTTAGGGTAAAGATAGTTGCCATGTATACAATGCTGTGGTGTCAACAAAATAATCACTACTGGAAACACGCTCAATATAAGCACTTTACCAGTAGCATACATTAAAATGTAAATGACAAAATGCAACATCTCTGAAGATCCATGATGCGGTATAAAAACTCGCCCATTTTCACTCCTTGAATGTCATCATCAAAGCCTATATCATGACTTGTTCAGAGGTATCTTCCATCTGATGTTGTATGTGCATGTATCAAGTACAATTCGTTGAAGTTCATGAAGGCTTTATTTCTGTAAAACTGCACCTCCAGGTGATCCTGCACGTATATTCACCCCAAAGGTAGATATCAAATCAAAACATGAACATGAAATTAAATCAAAAGGTGAACCAAAAACTAGTATATTTATCACTTGCCACAACCATTTGTTTGGTATCATCCCAAGAAGATTCTTTACAACCTTGAATTAAGTCCACAAATTAGTGTAATTACTTTTCTAGACCTTTTTATCGCTGCCTTGATGCAAGGAGCACAAAAATTATTTCTTAGGTACCACTGATGATCTCATCATGTAACAATCCATTTTTTCTTTTCGTTTAATGGTAAGTGGTCAGCTAATAAGCCTTGCCTGCCCTGAAGCAATATCTGACACATTCTGGATGTTTCACAGACACCATTAGAATGAGAACTGCAGAAAACCCACAATTAACTTAATCAAAATATAAGTTCCAGTCAATCTGGATGTAGATAATTAAAGGTCATTAGCATCCAAAAATCCCAACCTTTAATTTCTATAAACTATAAGGACTAAGAAAGAAGGGCAACTCACATTGAGAGTGCAAAAGATCTAGATTTATTTTCATCTTCCAGCAGAAGCAAAGCAACTACATCTTGATTTAATGCATGGAACTTTAGCACATACTTTTTCATATACAGGCCTTCCACTGCCTTTGTCATTAAGTTACCGTATCAGAATTTCTGACAAGCATCTTTCTTGATAATTATGAACTAAACCAAAAAAAAAACCACTTTTATTACTGAGTAGCTAACATGATTACGCTGCCTAACAAAAACATTTACAATACCTTTAAAAAATAACATTTAAAAGGGTATTGTTAGGGATGACAAAAAACTTTGCATCCGAGATAGTGCATTTCCTCTTCCACGCTTATGTCAAGGCAAGACAAGAAAATCTACTAGAGAGCATTAGGCTTTTTTGTCCAAACTTTTTAACTGTCTGACGTGATTCATGGAAAGAAATAAAACATAATTATCAAATCAAACACAAAGAAATTGCCCTTCAATATATCTTGCATAAGCCACATGGTTCAGCATATCAAAGAGAGGAGTAAAGTAGGTTGGCAAACACCAAAGTGCACTCTTTAAAAGAGAAATCCACCCCCCTTTTGACAAATACAATTTTTTTCATACCTCAATATCCATATCTGTTCAATCACCAAAGGCTAGATCCAATGGCACTTCTAGAAAAGATTTTCAAGCTGTTTCCCGAAATAAACCTTGTTTTCAAAATAATTCATAATTTTTAAACTTTTGTGTTGTTGTAGAACAACAGAAGTTCTAACATCAAATATTGTTATTTGGGGCTAGTGGAAGTGCATTTATATGGACAAGAAAATAAAACAACCACACGAGACAACAATATTTAACGTGGTTCGATTAACTCCATGCTTATGTCCATAAGCAATGTCAACCAAAATATCCACTATCAATGAGATAGATTACATGCAAAGACATTAATCAACACTCACAATTCACAAAAAAAAAAAAAAAAAAAAAAAAAAAAAAAAAAAAAACACTCACAAACATAAACTCACAAATCCAAAACCCCAATACACCCAATAAATCTCCCACACTCACAAACTCAAATAAATCTCTCACACTCACAATTCTACATCGAAGGCCAAACTTCTGCGGAGGTCTACCTTAATCCAATGTCAAAGGTGCACTAGGCATAATCTTTTCTTGAACTATACCAAGATCCGATCTTGAGCTTTGATACCAATTGTTGTGCAACATTAGAAGCTCTAACATCAATTATTGTTATTTAGGGCTAGCAAAAGCACATTCACATGGACAAGAAAATAAAACATTTACACGAGATAACTATTTTTAATGTGGTTTGGCCAACTCCATGCTTACATCCACAAACAATGCCAACAAAAATATCCAATATCAACGATATGGATTACAATGACATTAATCAACACTCGTATCTCATATTAACAACACTCATAAAACTCACCAATATAAACTCACAAACCCAATACACCTAATAACTCTCTCACACTCACAAACTCAAACAAACTTTTAACATATAACCATAGGTAATCTTTCAACCCCCAAAAAATGAACCAAACTACTATAGACACCCATTTTGCAACTTTCATTTAACCTAACACAATTTGCATTGCATGTCTCCAAGGTAGGACTATTGGCCATTTAATCCCCCTAACACTTTTCATAAAACAAATCTTGAGGTCATAACGATCAAACCGACAGCTCATAAACATTAATCGGACCACCATATTAAAAGATATCAAATAAACAAATTTTAACGATAAGGTTCACTTGCATAAATCAGATTTTGACCATAGGTTGTTATAATCTCTTAATTTTGATTGGCATATTTTTAGTCCAATTTAAATTAGGTGATGTGTCATAATCCTATTAGCTAAGAGTAGGATTATGGTAAGATTGCATGTACCGAATCTAATCTAGGTCCAAGCATTTATTGATTCCTTGCAAAATAAGAAAAAAATTGATTAATTAAATAAATTAATTAGACATATTTGGAATCAATTTGCTAAACTCGAGGACAAAAAAAAAATGGAAGTCAAAATTCGAAGGAAATCAGGTCTAAGCTAAAAACAGAAATAGTTGAAACAAATTATATAATTGCCTAAAAAATCAAACTGTATAAGTTGAAAAAACAAATAATTAGTAAGTTTAGACCAAATTATATATATATAGCGGTAATTTCGAAATGGTACATCGGAATTCGCTAGTACCGAAAATATATCATTCCCTAGACCAGACCAATATTGTCTCTTGTAAGAAATTGACTCATTTTGTACATATCTAAAATATTCTAAACTTTGACTTTTATTAACAATACTTGTATTTTTTTTAAGGGGAAAATATGTTTTTATGAAATGTTAAATGAGATGAATATGCAATTTTTATGTTATTAATAGTCATTGCAAAACATTTGTGTAATATACAACAAAATATGAATAAACATAGAAAACAAACATATAATGAAACATATGTTTATAGAATTTGCAATTATAGTAATCAAATATGGTAAAATGTTTAATAAATTTAAATTTCTATAATTTAGTTCATTTTGAAATTGTATGTAATAACTCATGTCTATGTTCAATCTCTTTCTTTCTCCTAAATATCTTAGTTAATATTTTCATATTTTTATTTTGTTTTTAGCATCTCTTGGTAAAATACCTAATGTAGAGACATCACCAATGGTTCAACTATTTGTGACATATATAATAAAATAATGAAGATAATGTACAAAATTATGAAAATTTAATGTAAATTTGTGTACATAAGATGTATAGGTCATCCGGATTTGTTGAAAAATTTGAATTTGTACAATCTACAAAATCATAATAATGAAAAATTGTGTACATTAGATGTGTAGATCACTTGGGGACCTTGAGGAGGATCTCCTCTCGTTGCTGACCTAGATTTAGAGGTAGCTATCATTGTCTCTTCCAAGACTTTTCAGCTTGTTAAAGGTGCTGGTTTGAGGACCTTATATCTTTTTGAGTAAGTAGCTTACCAACTAGTGAGCATTGATAAGCCCAGGGTGCAATTGGATTCTTCTAAGAGCATATGAAAAAGAGTGTCATAAGAAGAGGGATGGAGGACCTAAATTTAGTTAATACTGCTAGTGGGTGCTGCTGAATTCTAGCTACTGGCAGTCTGTCTCTTTGAGACTGAGTACTAGCTTGCAAAAGAGGATGCAAATAGGAGGACGTCATAAAGAATAGGATGGTGGACGACCTGCTATAGTTCAAATGTAGCATCACTCTTTTGGTAAAGAATTTTTTTCCATAGAAATAATGTTGCCATTGGGTGAACATCATAGATAGAAGAAAAAATTAAAATTACCTTGTGAAATGTGTTGAACTATTTGTTTACGAGGATACAAGATAGTTGTAGAGTATTTAATGCATAATAATTGAATTTTTGTCTTGCTAATTTTTTACTGAGTTGAATTTATGTTTATAAATTATAATTGTATTTTTATAAATTTTAGTTTCCATGTAGTAAAGGCAACCATTGCTCATCTGTATAACAAAAATATCTTGGTCTTCCCCTATTACAAAAAAAATCCAAAAGGATGAGTCACTTTTACAATGCATTGAAGAGAAAGTTCAAAAAAGAATTTAGGATATGTTTAGTTGCCCAATGGTATTTTACTTGTTGTCTTGTTGCACATGTTGACAATGGCACTTGTTATGGCTTGAAGGAATATAGTTTAGAATTATTTAACCAATTAGCATTTTTCATTCTTGGAATATAAGCCCTGAGTCCATGACATACATTCTTAATAATACAAATTGTGTAAGTTAACTTTAATGGATGGTGTACAACTAAAAATGAAAATAACCCGATTAAATTGATCATGATTGTTTTCCGAGCGAATCATTTATTGTGAACAAATTAGCCGTGAAGCCAACCAAAAAGGCAATGGCCATTATTTGGGGAGAAATTACATTTTGGTCCCTATATTTTGGCTACACTTTCAATTTGGTCAATATTTTTTAAAATTAACTGTCATTTTAATCCTTATCACTTAAGGACAAAATAATAGCAAATTTATAAATATAAGGATTAAATAAAGTTATATTGACTTGAGGACCAAATTAAAAGTACCCAAAAATATTGGGACCAAAAAGTTAGTTACACATTATTTACTTTGTACATAAGTATAAACATATGTAGTTTATATTTATATTTAAAAATATGTATAAAAATTTATTTGGTGGGTTAGAAAGAGGAATAAAAGTTTCTTATGAGAATTACTAAAAGTAAAAACCAAGCACCTAATAGATAATTTAGTCAAATTATTACATAATAATAATAATAATAATAATAATAATAATAATAATAAATAAATAAATAAATAAATAAAAGCATTTCATGCTTAACAACAATATTTTAGCTATTAAAGCTTATATCAAAGGTGATAAGAATTAAATGGTTGTTAAAGTTTATATTAAAGTGTTTATTGAAGTTAACTACATAATATATGTGGTTCTTGATTTAAAAAAATGAAGTATTGTTAATTTTTAAGTTTATTCTGATGTTAAAAAAAAAAAAAATCTCTCAACATAAATTTATTAAAAATTTATTTTTATTAATGGATATAATTTTACTCATTTTATTAAATTTTTAATGTGTATATATAACTGAGATTCAGAATCTTGGGGTCAATTGATAATAATTAAACTTTGCATATTTATACCATTATTAGAGAGTATTATCATAATTATTTTGTGTTAATAACTGTGTTTTTATATTTTGTTTTGGAGTAATGTTGAATAATTAATTTTGTACTTAAAATGTATCCTAAAAAAAATTGCACTCAAAATGAATTTTAATGCATGAACGTATTTTTTTTTTTTAGGAGAATAGAATTGATTCAAGCAAGATTTATCAAGAAAGAAATAAGCTTTTTTTTTTTTTTTTTTTTTTTTTTTTTTTTTTGTAGAGAAGAAGGCTAATGGACTAAATTTTGACAAGGGTCATAATGAAATTAAAAAATCTCAATCCAATTAAATTTGAGTCATTTCACTTGGAATTCTAGCCTAAACAAGTTTTACTATTTTGGGCAAAACTTTCAGCTCAAATGTCAAATTGTGATGATCCAAGCAGGGTTAAAAAGATAACTCAAAGGATACTCCTTAGTTCATACTCTCACATTTATGATAAACTTCACCATAAATTTAATTAGTGAAATTTATCATAAATGTAAGAGGAAATAACACCATATTATCGTTAATGTAGAACAGACTGCCATGACCTTCCTAGACTCTCTAGGGCGCCTGAAATCGAGCAAGGCAAAAAGATACTAGTAGAAATCATTTGGACAACAGAGTTGGAATTGCATGAAATTTGGCAAGTTAAAGGGAAATAGTCTCCTAATCAATAGTTGTTGCTATAGGGGTCTCTTTGCTATTTTTTTTTTATTCCTTTTTCTTTGAGAGCACTTTCTAGTGTTTGAATGAGTGAGGATGATGGTTGGTGGTGTTCTCTCTCTTTTATTTCTCTTGGTGTTCCCTTCTTTGATTGTTTTTTGAGTAGTGATTCATTACTATATTATTAGTCCCTAAACTTTTTATAAAATATTATTTTTTTCCATTTTAAACTTTGTAAATAGTTTTTTTTTTTTAAATTTAGAGACAAAAATAAAGATAAATTTTTTTTTTAAAGAATTTGAGACGAAAAAAAAAAAAATCTTTTGGCAAAGAATAAGAATTGAAAGTAAAACATTTTCAATAGTTTAAGAACAAAAATTTAGTAAAATTTAGAGATCAAAAGAGTATTTTACTCTTATTTTTAATTAGTATTTTCTTTTCATTAAGAGTGAAGCACTATTAGTCTGTTACATGCACAATTTGGCCTTTTTGGTGGGTTGATTTCTTTCCTAATAAAGTATAGACAATACTTACATACCTCGGGAGTGGTGCTTTGGACTCTGACAAAGGGGTGGGGCCCATGGTGAATCTCACATGTGGGGCTCACTACCCTTGTGAAAGCCCCAAGCATTGCTCCAAGAATATGTAAGTTTTTTTTTTTTTTTTTAAGTACTTGGAGGAGTAGGAGAGGGGTTGCTTGTAGTTGGAAAGCATATTTATTAAGTACGTACTAGAAGGCTAGTAGCCAGCATGTTCCAAGGAAAGATTTATATGAAAATGATAAATATATAAGCATAATGATAACTTATAAAACAATTTTTCAATTGTTAAAATACTACAACAATTTTTCAATTTTTCGGGGTCAGTTAAGGATTCTTAAAAGATTAATCCTTTTTTTTTTTTCTTCATTGTAGTCTATTTCGAAAATATAGTGTCTGTTACTTCCTACATTACCATGTCATTTTTAACTGCTTTTATTAAAGTTAATTCTCTTATATCAAAATGGAATATATATATATATATATATATATATATTATTCAAGAACTCAAAAGGTCAAGAAAAATGTTTATTCCTAAATAAACATTTACTTAAATTTTACGCAACATATGTGAATTTATTTCTCCATTATAAGGTGCCGCACCATTCCCTCCAGGCTCTTGGGAGAGCAGACAGTGAGCCTCGCAGTTAGCAAAGGTACTAAAATCTCATTATTCTCATGTCTGCATTAAGGTCTTTAGAGATAGAAATTTCAGGTTTGTCTCATGTGATTGAATTTGCGGAATTTGAGAATTAATTGGAGATAGATTGTCATTCTCGAAGTGTATTGAAGGAGCTCTCTACACAAGCAAACACCATATCACGGTAAGTCTCGGTCACCTTCTGCATGATATCAAGATTCTACCGAGTGGTCTTAGATATGTAAAATTCGAATATGTACTAGGTGGAAGGATAAGCTAAAAAGTCTCATAATTAATCATGAGGATGTAGTTTGCTGGGTGGAAGATATAACCCCACGGCCTCACGTATTTCGAATATTTTAGTCACTGTTGTACAACACTAGCAATTTTTAATAGAATTACACTATCATTTTTCTCAAAAAATGGGGAAAAAAAAATCTTATTGCTTTGCTTACGAAAAGGATACAATGAAGCAATTTGACATAACTAACATTATTATTATTATTATTTCTAGAATGGAGATGGTTTTTTTTTTTTTTATGTCTAATATTCTCAAGGTTTGTTTTGTTTATTGTAGATAAAAACTAAAGCACTTTTTTGGTCTTAAAGTTTGAGATTATTTTGATTTGGCCCTTTAAATTTCAAAACTTGTGTTTTAGCCATTAATGTTTGATCGATTTTGTTTTCATATTGGCCTTGTTGTCCATTTCTATTAATAGTTTTAGCTTTAAGTGCCAAATAAGTACGTTTATTGAATTGCATCACAAATGACTAAGTGCCATGAATCCATGAAAAATACATTTGAGTTATTTTGGCTGTCCATGAAGCAACCTATGCTTGTGTAGGTGTGTAATTAATCTCCCTTCTCTTTTGCATGATGAGATTATGGAATGCGCATGAGTAAAATTTGGTAAATATATATAAATAAATGGACATATATGATGAAATTAATGGGTTTGCATGAAGTGATGGCTCTAGGATTTTTTTTTAAATTTTTTATTTGTGGTCATTAAGAAACTTAAATTATATAAAATTTAATAAAAAGACAATATAAATATATTAACGTCACAAAATAAACATGCAAATACATAAAATAATACAATTCTTTGTACTAACAAAGGGAATAAGAAAAAAAAAACTAATAAAAGATAAAATACAAATTGAAAATGCTAATATGAAAATAATAAAGTGATCACAACAATTTCATAACAAATCTTATGCAACAAGTTGTTAGCCTATTATTGGTAAGTAAAATATGTCAATATTGTACTTGAATTAGAATTAGTAATAGCTTATTACATATGATTGATTGTGAAATTATTGTAAATATGTTATGGATATAGTATTACTCTTATATTTATTGAACTCCAATTCTTATGATTTTCAAGTAAAAGTGTTCAATATTTTTATTAGGGTGGTCAAAATAGGTTAACTCCTACTAAAATATTACCTAAAAATAAGGTCATTCTTTTTTAATTTTTAAATTACTTTATCCACTTATAAATAAAATTATCAAAATAAAAATTATATATATAAAATAAAAACACATGTTTTTTTACTACAAAAGAGGACCACTAATCAATATAAAAAACCTCATCACACGTGAGAATAGTAGCTAGTATCTTATAATGCACATACAGAAAATTGAAAAATATTCACAATACAATCAGTGTTTAATAACTATGTACGTCCATTTTTTTTTTTTTCTACCAAAAAAAATGTTCGTTCTTTTAGCAAAAAAAAAAAAAAAACAAACTTTTGTATGCCCGTACCCTTCTAGAACTCTCTCGGTTTATTCATATTTTAACAAACAAAACTCTCTCTCTCTCTCTCTCTCTCTCTCTAATCCATCAAACCAAAACTCTCTCTCTTTATTAAAAAAACAAAACAAAACAAAAACAAACCTCTCTCGGTTCTACATTTATACGAATATATTGTGTATTCAATGGATTGGAGCAAGAAAATGGGAAATGTTTTGGGTAGTGTTCTGTTACCTTTGTTCCTACTTGATGCTGGTCTCCGTTGTTGCTGTGCTTGTTGTTGGTGGTTTTCGTGGTTGCACCTTTTGCGGGTTCTGGTAGTCTTCACTGGGTGTTTCTAGTCTTCTTGTTACTTGTTATTGCTTGTTTCCTTTCTTGGTCTTAGTCTTCTTTTGTGGTGTTAGATTGAGGATGAAGAGCCCACTGGTCACTCTTATTTTAACTTTTAAGTGCTTTTATACTAAAATATCACTGTGCGTTTGATAAGTTTCTTAAAACGCAGTTCTTATTAGCTAGCTGAATTAAGTGCGCTTTCAAAAAATGGTATAAAAGGAAAAGTCCAATGCGAGCTTTTCTTCTTTCCCCTTTTTTGAGAATCATTCCAAACAGTGGCGGTTCTGAGAGTTTTGTCCATAGAATTCTTATTTCATTTTGAAAAAAATTTGGGTTATTTTAGTCTATTTCAAGTGTTTCGAGACGTTTTGATAAATACTGGCCGAAATTCAAGATTTTGCCAGCATGAAGTTTGTGCTTAAAAAAAAAATTTTAAAACCAAAACAAATTTGCATTCTGTACACCGAAAAACCTCAAAAGGAAAAAAAAATAAAAAGAAAAAAAATGAACAAAGGTACTTGAGCAATAAACTATAAGTTCATTTGAAATATTAACAAAATTATTAATTATTGTTGTTTAGTTATTTCATAAATTTGTTTGTCTTTTATAAACTATAATTTGTTGTATTATTATTTTGTGGTGGCATAATTTTGTTGCGCCGAGGTAAGTCTCTTGGAGAGCATGACTTGACTAACTCAAGCGTTCCACATCGAAAGAAGCTGCCCCTACTTGCTGCTTTATAAGCTGCCCCTACGCTTATAAAGCTTCTGAACAAAAACATTTAAAGTACCTTAAAAAAATAACATTTAAAAGGGTATTGTTAGGGTCCTTAGGGATGACAAAAAACTGAAAAACTGCATCCAAGAGAGTGCATTTCCTCTTCCAAGCTTATGTCAGGGCAAGACAAGAAAATCTGTTGGAGGGCATTAGGCTTTTTTGCCCAAACCTTTAACTGTTTGACGTGATACATTGAAAGACACAAAACATAATTATCAAATCAAATCAAACACAAAGAAATTTCCATTCAATATATCTCACATAAGCCGCACGGATCAGCATATCAAAGAGAGGAGTAAAGTAGGTTGGCAAACACCAGAGATCACACTTTAAAAGAGAAATCCAGCCCTCCTTTTGACAAATACAATTTTTTTCATACCTTAATGCCCATATCTGTTCAATCACCAAAGGCTAGATCCAATGGCACTTAAAGGAAAGATTTTCAAGTTGTTTCCCAAAATAAACCTCATTTTCAAAATAATTCATACTTTTAAGCTTATGTTTTGTTGTGGAACAGCAAAAGTTCTAGCACCAATTATTGTGATCTAGGGTTAGTGGAAGCGCATTCTTATGAATAAGAAAATAAAAAAACCACATAAGGCAACAATATTTAACGTGGTTCGGCTAACTCCATGCCTGTGTCCACAAGCAATTCCAACCAAAATATCTACTATCAATGATATGAATTTTAACGATATAAATCAACACTCACAATTCATACAAATAACACTCAAAAACATAAACTCACAAATCAAAAACCCCAATACACCCGATAAATCTCTCACACAAACAAACTCAAATAAATCTCTCACACTCACAATTCTACATCAAAGGCCAAACTTATGCGGAGGTCTATCTTAAGCCAATGTTAAAGGTGCACTAGGCATAATCTTCTCTTGAACTATACGAAGATCCAACCTTGAGCTTTGATACCAATTGTTGTGCAACTCAGAAGCTCTAACATCAATTATTATGATTTAGGGCTACCAAAAACACATTCACATGGACAAGAAAATAAAACAGTTACATAAGACAACTATATTTAATGTGGTTAGACCAACTCCATGTCTATGTCCACAGATAATGCCAACAAAAATATCCAATATCAACGATATGGATTACAACGACATTAATCAACACTCGTATCTCATATAAACAACACTCACAAAACTCACTAATATAAATTCGCAAACCTAAAGTCTCAACACACCCAATAACTCTCTCACACTCACAAACTCAAACAAACTTTCAACACATAACCACGGGTAATCTTCCAACCCCCAAAAAATCAACCAAACTACTGTAGACACCCATTTTGCAACTCTCATTTGACCTAACTCAATTTGCATTGCATGTCATCACCATTGCATGTCTTCGAGGCAAGACTATAATTTTGGCCATTTAATCACCCAAATACTTTTCATAAAACAAATCTTGAGGTCATAACGATCAAACCGACAGCTCATGATCATTAATCGGGCCACCATATTAAATGATATCAAATAAACAAGTTTTAATGGTAGGTTTCACTTGAATAAATCAGATTTTGACCATAGGTTGTTATAATCTCTTAATTATGATTGGTCTATTTTTAGTCCAATTTAAATTAGGTGATGTGTCATAATCCTATTAGCTTAGAGTAGGATTTATGGTAAGATTGCATGTATCGAATCTAATCTAGGTCTAAGCATTTGTTGATTCCTTGCAAAATAAGAAAAATTTGATTAATTAAATTAATTAATTAATTAGATATATTTGGAATCAATTTGCTAAACTTGAGGACCAAAAAAAAATGGAAGTCAAAATTTAGAGGAAATCAGGTTTGAGTTGAAAACAGAAACAGTTGAAACAAATTATATAATTGCATAAAAAAACAAATTGTACAAGCTGAAAAAAAATAATTAGTATAAGTTTAGACCGAATTATATAAATATATATATATATATATATATATATATATATATATATATATAAAATCATGGTAATTCTAAAATGGTACATCGGAATTGGCCAGTACCAAAAATATATCGTTCCCTATACCAAATTGGTATTGTCTCCTGTATGTCATTTACTCCCTTTGTATATATCAAAAATTGGTAAATTTTGACTTTTATAAACAATACATGTATATTTTCTAAGGAAAAAATATGCGTTTATGAAATGTTATATGAGATGAATATGCGTTTATGAAATGTTTAAGGGAAAAATATGTGTTTATGAAATGTATATTTTTATATTATCAATAGTAATTGCAAAACATTTGTGTAATATACAACAACATATGTATAAACATAGAAACAAACATATAATGAAACATATGTTTATAAAATTTGCACTTATAGTAATCAAATATGGTAAAATGGATACTAAATCTAAATTTCTATAATTTAATTTATTTTTAAATTGTATGTAATATCCAATTTCTAAGTTCAATCTCTTTCTTTCTCCTGAGTATCTTAGTTAATCTTTTCATATATTTATTTATTTTTAACATCTGGTAAATATAGGTAGATTTCTATAATTTTGATGTTTGAAAATACCTAATATAGAGAAATCACCAGCAGTTCAACTATTTGTGAAATGGATAATAAAATTATGAAGATAACGTACAAAATTATGAAAATTCAATGGAAATTTGTGTACATTAAATGTACAGATTGTCCGAATTTGTTGAAAAATCCGAATTCATTCAATGTACAAAATCATAAAATTTAGTCAAAAATAGTAAAACATACCAAACAATAAAAATTCAATGGAAAATTGTATACATTAGATGTTCAGATCACTTAGGGGCCTTGGGGAAAATCTCCTTCCATTGCTGTCCCAGATTTATAGGCAACTATCATTGTCTCTTTTGAGAATAATTGGCTTCTTAAAAGTGCTATCTTCAAGGTTCAATAACAGTAAGAGACTTTGTATTTTCCTGCTAAAGATTGCCCACTTTCAATGTCGAAGACTGAATATCAGCTTGAAACAAAGGTTCCAAATAGAGGATTGCTATGAGGGTGATGGTGGACTACTTATTATAATTTAAATGTAGTAATACTATTTTGGTAAGAATTCCTTCTACATAAATAACGTTGCCATTGGGTGAACACGATAGACAAAAGAAGAAAATAAATTAAAATTACACTGTCAAATAATTGAATTTGAGGATACGAAAGAGTTGTGGAGTATTTAATGTGTAATAATTGAATTTGTATTTTGATAATTTTTTACTGAGTTGAATGTTTTTTTTTTTTAATTATAATTGTATTTTTATAAATTTTAGTTTCCATGTAGTAAAAGGCATCATTGCTTATCTGTTTGAGCCATGACATACATTCTTAATAATACAAATTGTGTAAGTTAACCTTAATGGAGGATGTACAACTAAAAATGAAAATAACATGATTAAATTCATCATGATTGTTTTCCAAGCAAGTCATTTTATCGGGAACAAATCCAATAAAAAAGGCAATGAATATTATTTGTGGAGAAATTACCTTTTTTGTCTTTATATTTTGGTTATATTTTCAATTTGGTCAATTTATTTTTTAAATTAACTGTCATTTTAATCTTTATCATACCATCACTTAAGAACCAAGATAATTGCAAATTTATAAATGTAAGGATTAAATGAAGTTATATAAACATGAAGACCATATTAAAAGTAACCCCAAAATATAGTGACTAAAAAGCTAGTTACACATTATTTATTTTGTACATAAGTATAAACATATGTTGTTTATCTTTATTTATAGACATATGTATAAACATTTATTTTGTGGGTTAGAAAGAGGAATAAAAGTTTCTTATGAGAATTAATAAAAGTAAAAAAAATAATAATAATAATAATAATAATAATAATAATAATAATAAAAGAATTTCACGCTTAACAACAATATTGTAACTATTAAAGCTTATTTCAAAGATTATAAGAATTAAATGTTTGTTAAAACTTATATTAAAGTGTTTATTGAAGTTTACTACATAATATGGTTCTTGATTAAAAAATGAAGTCTTGCTAATTTTATAAGTTTATTTTGATTTTTTTTTTTAAATCTCTCGACATAAATTTATGGAAAATATATTTTTATTTTAAGGGATATAATTTTACTCATTTTATTAAATTTGTAAATTGTATATATAACTGAGATTCAAAATCTTGTGGTCAATTAATAATAATTAAACTTTGCTTATTTATGCCATTATTAAAAAGTATTATCATACTTATTTTGCGTTAATTCACGTGTTTTTATATTTTGTTTTAGAGTAATGTTGAATAATTAATTTTGTACTTAAAATGTTTCCTAAAAACAATTGTGCTTAAAATGAAATTTAACGTATAAATATGTCTTTTTGTTGGAGAATAGAATTGATTCAAGCAAAATTTATCAAGAAAGAAAAAAGCATTTTTTTTTTTATAGAGAAGAAGACTAACGGAGTAAATTTTCACAAGGGCCATAATGAAGTTAAAAATGTCAACCCAATTAAATTTTGACACTGGAGTAAAGTGGTGGCTTCAAACAACTTTAGTGTTTTAAAATATTTCTATTCTTTGCAATTAATTGTTCTTTGGAGTTTTATTTATTTCATCTTTTAGCAAATACTTCACTTAGGCAAAAAATGGTTTCTAAAATTTTCAGGCATAAACCATTTTACACTTGTGGAGCCAAAAGTTTATGGTCAAGTTGCACCAAACACTAGCTTGGTGTTTTGCTCTGGTACCAAGCACACAAGTAGGGCACAACCTGCAAGTTGCAGCATGCAAAATGAAATAATAATGAAACATCATCTATTTTTTATACTTAAAAAAAGAGTAAATATAGGATTTTTTTTAATAGTTGGTTAATTGAAGCCTAAAAATCGGTTCCCCCTCCAAGTGGGAATTTTATTTGTAATAGGATTTTTTAGCAAATTTAAAGGCTATTTAGGTCAAAATTCAAGTGTGTCGTACACAAGTGAAATTAAGTTTCTCTTAGAATTCCTTTTCTAAACCGGGGTAAAAAACAATGTCTTGAACCAAAGTTATTAATGCTTGTCACTTGAGTGACTTGACAACATTTATTTTGACCTTTTCTCAGGCTTTGTTCATTTGACAAATAAAGGAAACTTTTGGCACATGCTTTCTAGTAAAAATGCATTTGGGTTTTTGAAATTAGTGTGAGTCCTTTATGCATGTTTTGTGTTTCAAAGTTCATTTAGTAGTGTCATGGGTGTTTTCATAATTTTCCAAGGGTTGATGGACTTCTTTTTTATAATTTTCAAGGTTGGAGGGCTTGGTGCAATTTTGAAAAGATTTGGGGTTAAATTAAAGGCAATTTGGAAAAGTTTAGGGATCAAATTGTAATTTTTGGGAAAAAATTAATGGGTTAAATTATAATTTTAGGAAGCTTTTGGGGTCAACGTGTTTCAAAATTCATTTAGAAGTGTCATGGGTGTTTTCATAATTTTCCATGGGTTGATGGACTTCTTTTTTATAAATTTCAACGTTGGAGGGCTTGGTGCAATTGAAAAGATTTGGGGTTAAATTGAAGGCAATTTGGAAAAGTTTAGGGATCAAATTGTAATTTTTGGAAAAAAATTAGTGGTTTAAATTATAATTTTAGGAAACTTTTGGGGTCAACGTGTAATTTTGGTTTGGGGTCAAAATGTGATTTTGCAAAGTGTGTGGGTGAATTGTAAATATTCCAATTGCAGATTGGTAAGATTTGTTGTTTGATCTCTGCACAAAAATTAGATATTCCATGGTATAGTGGCGTGGTATTCTTTACTTTCATATTTATGGTAGAGTCAACTATAAATTTAGTTAGTGAAATCAATTATCAATGTAAGTGGAGGTAACATCATTTTATTGGGAGTACTTAATAATTACTCGCATTTGGATTTTTTGAATGGATGTAGACTACCATTGTTTTATTGTTTTAGTTGTATTTAATACGTGGGCTGGGCTTAAAGTTGATTGGGACCCAATTGTTTTGGGCAGTGTTTTAATGTGAATTTGGGTTGGTTTGCCATGGGCTGACTGGGTTAAAGTTTTCGGACTGAGAGAGTGGGCTCGCTGCGTTTTTGTTGTAAGTGGTTTGGGCTATATCTTTTCAGGCTTGGGCTTGAATTGATGGGCGGCTGGATTTACATTGGAGTAAGCTGGGGTTATAAAACTCTATCGGACCGGGTTTATTAGTTGGTTAATGTATTTGTGTATGTGAATATGAAACAATATTTGGGTATTGTGAATTTTCTGTGTATGTGTTTGTTGTGTTGAATCACTTTGTGTGTGTACGGGAAGTTTGTTTACAGAGATGAGATATTGTAGAATTTATATTGTGTATTCAAGCAAGAAAATGGAAAGTGTATTCAATTTTTACTAGGTTAATATTTGAAGTGATCCATTTATGGACCTGGGGGAAAGAACATATATATCAACATGACAATTGGCAAGCACTAGACATTCCATAAATATTTTTTCCAATAGTAATTCCTATTTTTTAGGAGAGAAAAAAAAAATGATTATGAGAGTAAAAATACACATTTACCTCTTCCCTTTAAAGAAACTTATAGTGGTATATATCCAAAAGGGTCTAACTTTTGAATATATAACACAGACTTTAAACCTCTTTAACTCACACTTATTTTTCAATATGAGATTAATCCATTATTTTTTTTTCTTTTAAGAATACTAAATATTTTTAACACACATACGGGAAGAGGGGAGAAAGTTTTAAAATATTTAGTATTCTAAAAAAAAACCTCATGCCTTTACCTTCTGCACATGTATCTTGCCTAATATTTTCTTTAATACATTTCAACTCATTAATCACCACACATAAATAATAAAGGAGTCTCTCTCATTAGTAATGAGAGATTACACATTTGATTAACTTCTTATATTCCATATTAACTTCCACAATTTTACATTTAGGTTGCAAATATATTCATTGTAATTATTTGATATAAAAATGCTACAACTAAAAAATAAATCATAAAACAATTTCTACATTGTTAAAATACTACAATAACATCGTCATCAGAGTCTTAATCCCCAGCTTTCGGGGTCACTTATGAATTCTTAAAAGATTATTCAAGGTTAGCCATATTCTTTTTCTCCATTTTATTATATTCCGAAAGCATAATCTTTGGTACTTTATAACAATTTTTATTAATGTTATTTCTCTGTTATCAGAATTTTAAAAAAAATTAAAAATTTTAGAACTCAAAAGGTAAAGGAAAATAGTTTTTCTTAAATAAACATTTACTTAAACTTTACACAAAATATTTGAATTTGTTTCTCCATTATAAGGTGCCGCAGCATTTCCTCCTGGCTCCTAGCAGAGCAGGCAGTGATCTCCCAGCAAGCAAAGGTACTAAAATCTGATATTATCTTGTCTGCATTAAGGTCTTTGGAGATAGAAAATTTTGGGCTTGCGTCATGTGATTGAATTTGCAATAGATTTGGGAATTAGAGAATTGGAGATAGATTATCATTCTCAAAGTGTATTGAAGCAGCTCTCTACACAAGCAAACAACATGCCATGATAAATCTCGGTCACCTTCTGTATGATATCAAGATTCTATCGAGTGAGTGGTCTTAGTCTTAGACATGTAACATTCCAATATTTATTGGGTGCAGAGTTAATAAGCTAAAGAGTCTCATAATCATGATGATGTAGTTTACTAGGTGGAAGAAATACCCTCATGGCCCCATGTATTTCGAATATTTTTACTCACTGTTGTACAAAACATAATTCTTAATAAATTTACACTTATCATTTTTCTCAAAAAAAGGGGGAAAAATCTCATTGCGTTGCTTATGATTGTTAGGATTGTTAGGATCTAAGAGAGTTGTAGCTAGATTCGAGGTCAGCTGGGTCTCCAAAGAAGAAGAGAGAAGTAGAGAAGATTTAGAGAATTAGAGAGATAGAGAGAAACTAAAAAGAGTTCATTCTTAGTGTCTAACTCAATACAACAGTAGTGCCCCTTTTTATACATTCCTCAATCAATGCTATTCTATCTAATCACCAACTGTCATAACCACCTACAGCTGGCAGCTACCGCACTAACTGTTAGTAACTGATTTCTAACTTGCATCAGCAATACAATACAATCTATGATCCCAACTGTACCGCCCCCATTAATGCACCTTGCCTACATAGTGAGGGAATTGTTTCCGAAGCAAATATAGATTTTCCTAAGTAGCATCTTCCTAACTTTCTCCTTGCCATTGGACTAAAACTTGTGTGATGGTCCTACTTCTCAACTGATGAGTTCTGTCCTGTAGAATAGCTATGGGTTCTGGATTGAGAGTGTCATCCGAATCCATAGGTGGGAAGGATTAGACTAGTACAACATGCTAACCCAATCTAGGCCTTCAGTCATGGAAGGTGGAATGAAGTCTTGAGCCTAGAATGGGCAGTGGCTGGAGTAAACTAGCTAGACAACAAGCCTCATGTTTGAGCCTTTTCCAAGTCTCACACTCTTGAACATGTCTCTTCACATCAGCCCTCAAGCATAAAATGCAATCAGCTGGAGAATCTCCTAAACCACCGTCAACTGGAAAATCTTCTAAAACACCATCAGCTGGAGAATCTCCAAAGCCACCATCAACTAGAGGATCTTCTGTATGAAAATCAACAACAGTCCCACTAGTCTCAACTTTTCTAGATAGTGCATCAGCCATTAGATTTTCTTTCCCTTTCTTGTACTCCACAAAAAATGCATACCCCAGCAGCACCAAAAATGCTCCCCCAAGTAGCTTAGTGGCCCATTTCTGCTGGGCTGGTGTCCCAATCTTCTGTTCCAGCAAATAGTTAAGGCTCTGCTGATCAGTCTTCACCATAAATGGCCTTCCCACCAAATAGGCTCCCCATTTCTTCACAGCAACTCCATCGCAATTCATCACAACCCATGACATAGGAGCATAAACCAAAGCAGTCGTATTGATATTAATCCATAGACCACAATTAGCAATTCCAATAGTTGATAGCCTTGACTTCATGTACATTGGAGATGCTAGTAATTTCCTTTTCACATCCCTACCCACAGCAACCTTAATATTGAAAGGTCTTGCACACTTCAAAAGATCAGCAACACTGTATCTCTTCCCTGCACAATCAAAAGTAGAACTACCAACCTTGCTTCCCACCAAGTAATCTTGCTTCCTAGTACGTAAAGCCCTTGAATCAAGATTTGATTTCTTATAAAAGTTATGATCATCTTGGCTATGAAACCTGGCAAGTAACGCACTGCTGCTACCAACACCATAAGTCGATGTAGAACTTATTTCCTCATAAAAATTGTGATAATCTCGGCTATGGAATTTGGCATTTACCCTATAGCTATCACCAAGAAAAGAAGCATCTAATTCCTTGGCTTTATGACAGCCACCAAGCAGTGAGATTTGGCCCTCAGCGTTAATGCGTGGTAAGTCGACGACTTACTTCTTGATTACATAAACAGACCCATTTTGTAAAACATGAGTTTGGTTAACACCGATGAGCATTGCATTACTCACAAGAATATGTAGTTCTTAAATAGTAGCCTTCAATGGATTTTTACAAGTAGTAGATCCAAATCTGACT
Organism: Lithocarpus polystachyus; assembly: GCA_033629205.1. Taxonomy (NCBI): domain Eukaryota; kingdom Viridiplantae; phylum Streptophyta; class Magnoliopsida; order Fagales; family Fagaceae; genus Lithocarpus; species Lithocarpus polystachyus. The sequence continues at coordinate 7,448,401 of CM066164.1, read as the reverse complement.
TGTAGTTCTTGAACAAAGGCATCCCAACTATCAAATAGTCCAGTATGTTCAGCATCTTCAAACCACACTAATGCTTCCCCATCCATGTGAAAATAGGCCATTGAAAGTTTTTCATGATCTAGCATCTTGTAACAGTTGAAGTATTGGTTTGCTTTACAAACCCAAGCCGCTTGTTCTTCACACTTGAACCTAGGAAAATCAATCTTGATTGGTTTTGGCAAAGCAATAGCTAGAGCATTGCTTGATATATGATTCTCATTGTACCAAGGTGTTTAAGGTGAATGCGATCTAGATTCCTTGGAATTTAGCTTCAGCAAAAATGCAAAATGGTATTGATGTTCTGAGTCATGGCCTTGATGTTTTGATTCATCTCATTCAAGATCTTGGTCTGAATGGCAAAACAATTTTCAGCCATTGTCGTCATAGAATCAATGCTCTGATACCACTTGTTAGGATCTAAGAGAGTTGTAGCTGGATTCGAGGTTAGCTGGCCTCCAAAGAAGAAGAGAGAAGTAGAGAAGATTTAGAGAATTAGAGAGAAAAAGAGTTCATTCTTATTGCCTAACTCAATACAACAGTAGTGCCCCTTTTTATACATTTCTCAATCAATCCTACTCTATTTAATAACCGTCATAACCACCTACAATTGGCAACTGCCATAACCACCTTCAGCTGGCAGCTACTGCACTAACTGTTAGTAAATGATTTCCAGCTTGCATTAGCAATACAATACAATACAATCAATGATCCTAACAATGAGAATGACGCAATGGAACAATTTGACATCACCAACATTGTTTTTATTTTTATTATTTCTAGAGAGAATAGATGGTTTTTCATGTCTATTCCCATAGTTTGTTTTTGTTCATTGTAAATAAAAACTGAAGAACTCTTTTGGATTTCAAGTTTGAGGTTATTTTTTTCATCTAAAAAAAAGTTTGAGGTTATTTTTATTTTCTCCATTTACATTTCAAAATTTTTGTTTTGTAAATTCATGTTTGAAAAATTATGTTTTTATAATGGTCATACCGTTCATTTCCCTGCTAAGTACCAGATAAGTAACGTTTATTGAACCACATCACAAATAATTAAGCTCAATGAATCCATTAATAACACATTTGAGTGATTTTGGCTATCATTGAATCAATCAATGCTTGCCTAGGTGTGTAGTTAATTTCCTTTCTCTTTTGCAAGATGAGATTATGGCCATTAATGTTTGAAAAATTATTTTTTCATATTGGTCATGCTGTTTATTTTTGTTGATGATTTTAGATAAGTATTGGTTATTGAACCACATCACAAATAGTTAAGTGCCATGAATCCATTAATAACACGTTTGAGTTATTTTGGCTATCCACGAATCAATCTATGCTTGCCTAGGTGTGCAGTTAATCTCCCTTCTCTTTTGTATGATGAGATTATGTAATGCGCATGGGTATATTTTGGTGAATATATATAAATAAATGGACATATATGATGGAATCAATGGGTTTGCATGGATGACGAGATTAGTTATATACACTTGTATGGATGCATGTGTAGTTTATTTTAGCCTATGACCTTAATTGCTTGAATTGAATTTACTTTCATGGTAATCTATTTTCATGTGTTAAAATGGGTATGGATTTCGCATACCAATTTTAGTTAGTGATGTGAAATATTCCTACTATCAGATATTAATAAGGCTTGATCCAATAGCACTTCTTGAAAAGATTTTCAAGTTGTTTCCCAAAACAAACATTGTTTTCAAAATAATTCATACTCTTAAGCTTGTGTTTCTAAAATGTTTTCAAGATAAACCATACTTCCATATTTTTTTTCCAAAATTGCTTCCAAAAAATGAGTTGGTTTTCCTTATAAACCAATGAAACCCATTATTTACAAAACAAAATAATTTTTTAAAACTTTGCGGGATTTTCCATTCTTGGAAAAATGCATCTCCTAAAACATAGGAATTTCTTGTTGAAAAATAAATTTTCAAAAACCCATATGATTATATCTCAAAATGGTTTTCCAAAACACATGGAATAAATATTCTTCTTGAAAACTACTTTCTAAAAGCCCATGAAAATTTCATCCTTGAAAATAATTTCCCAAAAAATCCATGAACTTTTTTTTCTTGAAAACTATTTTGTAAAAACCTTTGCAATTTTCATCCTTAAAAATGATTTTAAGAAAAATCATGGGATTTTTCCTCTTGAAAAATACTTCCTAAAAAATTCATAAGATATGGAAAATATTCTGCATCTCTTAAAAATGGTTTCCTATACTTAGAAAAATTCGCTAAATTGCATCATTTGAAAACAAGATTTTGTTTTTGATTCTCTTGGAATTTCCCACTCTTTCAACTCTTGGCACTTACTGCATTTGTATTTTCAATTTTAGTTAAATAATTTTTAAGTGATGGATAATTTTGAAAATAAAAACGTATTTTTGCTTGGAGCCCTAAGGTTAAAAACACTCAAAGTCCAAGGGTTTACAATTTACAAGGCCATTAAAGGGGGGGGGGGGGGGGGTGTGGGATTTGAAGCCAAGGTGCCTTGAAAACACTAGAAAGTGCTAATCAATTGAGTTATAAGACTCTAAGTTCAGTTGTTGTTTTTAGTTCTTAATGCATTTATACTTTCAATTTTATTAAAAAATTTCCAAGTTATGGATAATTTTGTAAATGACTTGTTTTTACTTTACCATTGGATTATATTGTTATGGTTTTTGACTAAATTCCCAAATAATTCCATTGGATTGTTGTTTTTAGTTCACGTTACAAATAATTCTATGTTGAAATTCCCAAATTTTAAGTATCCATTTAAAAAAAATAATAAAAGAATTTGTTCAGGTTTATTTTTTGCAACTATCTAATTTATTATACTTAAAAAAAAAGAAAAAAGAAAGAGAAGAATGAAACTATATGCCTAAAATAACTAGCTAAAAATTCTATAAAGGTGAGACCATTGAGTTTTTTTTTTCCTTAAAAAACTCATAGGATTCACACACACACACACACACACACACACGTACGGTGAGGCCATTGAATTTGATGGCCATTTATGAATCACAATGGTAGAAGATAGAAAGTTTTTTGGAAAGTGCCTCCTTCTAGTAGCTTGAAGATAAATTTTGATTTTTAGAAATGAAGACGGGGCCAAGATTAGGGTGTTTATCAGAGAACATCGAATGTTCATTATAGTTTCACTCTCTCAAAATATTGCTCTACCACACTCTATGGCCGAAGTCAAAGCCATGGTTGTAGTAAGAGCTTTGGATTTTTTTTTTTAGGAGATAGGCATTGATTTAGCTATCCAGGGGACTATGAGTTGGTTATTAATTCTTTAAAAGATTTATCTCCATCTCATTCTTCTTTTGGTCTCTTAATACAAGACGCTAAAGTATTTGCAAAGTCTTTCTATTGTCTTAGATTTTCACATGCTCGTTGGGAGGGAAACTCTATAGCTCATAACCTTTGCTACACATGCTATTCATGTCATAGGTTTTCTTGTGTGAAAGGAAGATATTCCACCAACCTTTATGCTATAATCCAGGCCGATTTGGCTAATGTTTAGTAAAGATTATAGCTTCATTCTAAATATATATATATATATATATATATATATATATGTATGTATGTATGTATGTATGTATGTACACATACATATAAACAACACTCACAAAATTCACCAATATAAACTCACAAACCCAAGTCTCAATACACCCAAAAACTCTCTCACACTCACAAACACAAACAAACTTTCAACACTTAACCACAAGTAATCTTTTCACCCCCAAAAAATCAACCAAACTACTGTAGACACCCATTTTGCAACCCTTATTTGACCTAACTCGATTTGCATTACATGTCTTCGAGGCATGAATATAATTTTGGCCATTTAATGCCCCAAATGCTTTTCATAAAACAAATCTTGAAGTTATAACGACCAAAACTATAGTTCATGAACATTAATAGGACCACCATATTGAAAGATATCAAATAAATAAGTTTTAATGGTAAAGTTCACTTGCATAAATCAAATTCTGACCATAGGTTGTTATAATCTCTTAATTCTTTTTTTTTTTTTTTGAGAAATTATAGTCTCTTAATTTTGATTGGCCTATTTTCAGTCCAATTTAAATTAAGTGATGTTTCATAATCCTATTGGCTAAGAGTAAGATTTATGATAAGATTGCATGTACCGAATCTAATCTAGGTCCAAGCATTTATTGATTTCTTGAAAAATAAGAAAGAAATTGATTAGTTAAATTAATTAATTAGAAATATTTGGAATCAATTTGCTGAACTTGAGGACCAAGAAAATCATAATTGGAAGTCAAAATTTGGAGGAAATTAGGTCTTAGTTGAAAACAAAAACAGTTGAAACAAATTATATAATTGCATAAAAAAAAATCAAATTGTACAAGCTGAAAAAAATAATTAGTATAAGTTTAGACCAAATAATATATATATATATATATATCGGTAATCTTCCAAAATAATACATCAGTATTAGCTAGTACCGAAAATATATTGTTCTTTAAACCAAACTAGTATTGTCTCCTATATGAAATTGACTCCCTTTGTATATATCGAAAATTGCTAAACTTTGACTTTTATTAACAATACATGTATATTTTAAAAGGAAAAATATGTGTTTATGAAATGTTATATGAGATGAATATGCAGTTTTTATATTATCAATAGTCATTGCAAAATATTTGTGTAATATACAACAAAATATGAATAAACATAGAAAACAAACATATAATAAAACATATGTTTATAGAGTTTGCACTTATAGTAATCGAATATGGTAAAATGGTTAATAAATCTAAATTTCTATAATTTAATTTATTTTGAAATTGTATGTAATAACCCATGTCTCTGTTCAACCTCTTTCTTTCTCCTGAATACCTTAGTTAATATTTTCATTTTTTATTTTGTTTTTAGCATCTCTTGGTAAATATAGGTAGATTTCTATGATTTTGATGATTGAAAATACCTAATACATCACCAGTGGTTCAACTATTTGTAAAATGGATAGTAAAATAATGAAGATAACATACAAAATCATGGAAATTTGTGTACATTAGACGTACAGATAGTTCATATTTGTTGAAAAAAAATCAAATTTGTTTAATGTACAAAATCATAAAAATTCAATTGAAAATCATTAAACAAACCAAATCGTGAAGATTCAATGGAAAATTGTGTACGTACATTAGATGTAGTGATCACGTGGGGACCTTGGGGAAGATTTCCTTCTGTTGTTAACTTAGATTTAGAGGCAGTTATTATTAGCTTTTCTGTGACTTTTGGACTTCTTTAAGGGTGCTGGCCTAATTAAGGCCATATATTGCTGAGTGAGTATCTTGCCAGTTAATGGGTGCTAACGACACCAATAATGCTATGAATCCTATGGGTCCTCCTACTCTCAGGTTTACCCCACAGAATGCAGAAAATTATGGGTTTTGCAGCTCGCAAAAGAGGCTTAGAATCAGGGAAAGTCATAAGGAGTGGGATGGTGGACCACCTGCTATAATTCAAATGCGGTATTACTATTTTGGTAAGAATTTTGTCCAAAGAAATAATATTGCCATTGGGTGAACACGCTAGACAGAAGAAGAAAAAAAATTAAATTACACTATCAAATGTGTTGAATTGTTTGTTTATGAGGATACAAGTGAGTTGTGGAGTATTTAATTTGTAATAATTGAATTTTTATTTTGCTAATGTTTTATTGAGTTGAATGTATGTTTTATAAATTATAATTGTATTTTTATAAATTGTTAGTTTCCATGTAGTAAAGGCAACCATTGCTTATCTGTATAACCAAAATATCTAAGTCTTCTCCTATTACAAAATAAATCCAAAAGGATGAACCACTTTTACAATGCATTGAAGAGAAAGTTTACAAGAAATTTAGGATATGTTTAATTAACCATTGTTATTTAGTTTGCTGTCTTGTTGCATGTGCTGACATTGGCACTTGTTATAGTTTGAAGGGATATTATTCAGAATTATTTAACCAACTAGCATTTTTAATTCCTGGAGTATAAGCCATGACATTCATTCTTAATAATATAAATTGTGTAAGTTAACTTTAGCGGAGGCAATACAACTGAAAATGAAAATAACGCGATTAAATTAATCATGATTGTTTTCCAAGCAAGTAATTTTATTGGGAACAAATCAGCCGTGAAGCCAACCAAAAAGGCAATGACTAGTATTTGGAGAGAAATTGCCTTTTGGTCCCTATATTTTGGCTAATATAAGAATTAAATGAAGTTATATAAACTTGAGGACCAAATTAAAAGTACCAAAAAATATAGGGACTACGAAGCTAGTTATACATTATTTATTTTGTACATAAGTATAAACATATGTTATTTTTCTTTATATATACAAATATGAATAAACATTTATTTGTTGGGTTAGAAAGAGGAATAAAAGTTTCTTATGAGAATTAATAAAAGTAAAAAGTAAGCACCTAATAGATAATGTAGTCAAGGTATTACATAATAATAATAATAATAATAATAATAATAATAATAATAATAATAATAATAATAATAATAAAAGCATTTCGTGCTTAACAACAATATTTTAGCTATTAAAGCTTATATCAAAGGTGATAAGAATTAAGTGGTTGTTAAAGCTTATATTTAAGTGTGTATTGAAGTTAACTACATAATATATGTGGTTCTTGATTAAAAAATGAGGTTTTGTTAATTTTATAAGTTTATTGTGAATTTTTTTAAAAAGAATCTATCACAATAAATTTATAGAAAATTTATTTTTATTTTAATGGATATAAATATATAATTTTACTTATTTTTGTTAAATTTGTAATGTATATATATATAATTGAGATTCAGAATCGTGGGTCGATTGATAATAATTAAACTTTGCATATTTATGCCATTATTAGAGAATATAACCACACTTATTTTGTGCTAATTCATGTATTTATATATATATATATATATATATATATATATATATATATATTTTTTGGAGTAATGTTGAATAGAAAAGTTTGTACTTAAAATGTTTCCTAAAAAAATGTATGTAATATGAATTTTAATAAATGAATATGTTTTTTGGTAGGAGAATAGAATTGATTCAAGCAAAATTTATCAAGAAAGAAACGAGCATATTTTTTTATAGAGAAGAAGGCTAATGGACTAAATTTTGACAAGGGCCATAATGAAGTTAAAAATGTCAACCCAATTAAATTTGAGTCAATTCACCTAGGATTCCAACCTAAACAAGTTTTACTATTTTAGGTATAACTTTTGGCTTAAATGTCGGATTGCAAGTAGGGTTAAAAAGATAACTCAAAGGATACTCCTTAGTCCTTACTCTCACATATATGATAAACTCTACCATAAATTTAATGAGTGAAATCAATCATAAATTTGAGAGGGAATAGCACCATATCGTCGTTAATGAAGAACAGATGACCATGGCATTCCTGAACTTTCTAGGGCACCTGAAATCGCACAAGGCAAAAAGACACTAGTAGAAATTATTTAGGCAAAAGAGACGGAATTGCATGAAATTTGGCAAGTTGAAGGGAAACGGTCTTCTTAGCAATAGTCATTGTTTTGCCACGAGGTGCATCCTAATTTTGGTGAATTCTTTTGTTTAGCCTCAAAAAACAATGATTTTGCCATTTTTAGTAATATTTATTTTATTGATAACTTTTTGCTAAAAAATCATAATAAGGTCCCGTTTGTTTTGGGACGACACTTAAGGTCATTAGTTTATGATTTTGCATTTAACTCAATTTTTTCATTTTTTGTAAAATTTGGTATTTCTCGATATAATCCTCATAATTAGTGCGAATTAAGGTTTTAGACGTTTCCTAATCATACTAGGGTTTTAATTTCCAATATTTATATGTTATGTAGCCTCTAAAGGCAAACCAGATTACTACTAATAAAATTCAAAGTTTTTTTTTTTTCAAACTTTTCTCTGGTAGATTTTAAACCTATCACCTTGTAGATTTAAGGAATCTCTTGTGATTCGAAGTTTACTACCTAAAAACTAACAATTTAGTTTCTGTTATATCAAAAAAGTATTTTATGTGCTTTCTTCGAGCTTTTGCAACATTATTCGTATTTTTGGAGTACTTTATAATTACTACAGATTTAGCTTGATTTAAAATTTGAATGTCACGTCAATAAAATATTTTAAAAAAAAAATCTGAATGTATATGGGCTTTTTGAATAGGAGTGGACTGTTGTTGTTTTTGTTGTATTTAGTACTTGGGCTTGGTTAAAGTGGATTGGGACCCAATTTGTTTTTGGGCTTAAGTATCTTAATGTGAATTTGGATTGGCTTGCCATGGGCTGGCTGGGTTAAAGTTTTCGGACATAGCGTGAGCTTGCTGAGTTTTCAATGTAAGTAGGTTGGGCTAGGTGTTTTCAGGTTTAAACTTAAATTGATGGGCTGCTGGATTTTAATTGGAGTGAGTTTGGGTTATAAAAAAGAACACCTTGGGCCATATAACACGGGCCATATTCTATATTAACTCGATCCATTATTCTTTTCCTCCTCTAACAGAATAGCCCTAGCAAGATCCATACCCTTCTAGAACTCTCTTGGGCGGGTTTGTTTGTTTGTTGGATTTCTATGTTGGTGAGTTTGGGTTAAAGACAGTGAGGTTGGTGTTTGTGTATGTGAATGTGAAACAACATTTGGGTATTGTGAGTTTTCTGTGTATGTGCATTCATTGCGTTGTATCAGTGTGTGTGTGTATGTTACTATGTTATGTGTACAAAGATGAGATATTGTGGAATGTATATTGTGTATTCAAGCAAGAAAATGGGAAGTGCTCAGGGTAGTGTTCTGTTACCTTTGCTTCTCTTGTTGCTGTGGGGGTCTCTTTGCTGTGTTTTTTTTTTCTTTTTCTTTGACAGCTCTTTTTGGTGTTTGACTGAGTGAGGATGATGGTTGGTGGTGTTCTCTCTCTTTTATTTTTCTTGGTGTTCCCTTCTTTAGCTGGATTTTGAGTAGTGATTCATAACCATATTAGTCCCTAAACTTTTTATAAAAAATAAAAATAAAAAAAATTATTTTTTCCATTTTAAACTTTGTAAATAGTTTTTTTTTTTTAAATAGTTTATGATAGGACAATTAAACATTTTGTTTGTCCATTTATTTTTTGTTGCTGTGGGGCCATGTTCCATAGTTTATGATACAACAATTAAACATTTTGTTGCTGTGGGGGACCATGTTCCATATATTTTTTTCTTTTTGGATTTTTATTATAGTTTTGAAGAATTGATATCAGATAACAACTAAATTATACTCATTTCGTCCCAAATTTTTTGTTGTCTTTATAAAATTCAAATTTTTAAAGAAATATTATTTATTGTCTTATCTTTCCAAAATTACCCTTAAACAAAGTTATAATCAATTTCTATGGTTTAAATTTTTATTTTAAAAGTATTTATCAGAAATTCAACATAGAAATTTATCAGTTGGAATAAACCTATTTTAGGTCTTTTTTTAAAAAAATTATTTACAAACAAAGACGAGATTAGAAGAGCTTTCACAGTTAGTGTTGGGTTATTGGGTATTATTTTCAATAAATAAAATAAAATAAATCCTAAAAAACATACTCCTAATTCAATACAAACACTATTGTCTTGCTTTGAAATTCAATCTTATCCTTTAAATGAAATCTAAAAAATTACTCATGGCTACTACAACGATTCTGTTGAGTTTTTTTTTTTTTTTTTTTTTTTTTTTTTTTTTTTTTAATTCTCCCAAAAATAAAAATTGGGCATAATAGGAAAATTAATAAACTATAGGCTTTTAATTTTAGAAAAAAAATAATATTTTGGGACATCCCAAAATAGAATACAAGACTTTAGGATGGAGAGAGTACATTAAAATTCTTGCATTTTATGCAATTATATATTGATTTTTTGGCTACTTCAGTTTTATAGATAGAAAGAAAAGAATGCATATGACTAACCATAATTATTATGTTCATAATCCATAGCCAACCCTACATTTGAGTTTAACATTTTGTTGTTGTATATATCGAATTTGCTAACTTTTGACTTTTAATAATACTAGCTTATAACTTTATACATATGCATAGATATACTTAAAATATATACAATAAGAATTTAAGTTGCATAGTATAATTTTTACATATATAATTTAAATATTATTGATAGATTTACTTATATTTTTTAAAAAAATTAAAAAAAAATCTTGTAAGAATATTATTAAGTAGAAAATGTAAATTGTCCTTTTTTTAAAAAAAAAATTATGTTCATTAATACTAAACTCTTTGGTTTTTGTATGCAATAACTCATTTAGATAGATATTTATGATGTGATCCCACATTTGACTCCAAAATTAAGAAATAAAACTCTCTCCAAAAATAAATAATTTAGAACATATGGTGCAAAATTAGATTGTAGAATCTATTGACCAAAAAAAAAATTGTAAAATCTAATTAGATTTTCTCTAAACTTTACCTATTAATATATATATATATATATATATATATTTTGTAGGGGAGGATTTTGTTCCAGCCCCTGCAAGTTATTTGTCCTCTTTGGGGAGCTAAGCCCGCAAGGTTTTGTTTTCAAGCGAGGTGGGCTTTGTTTTCAAGCGAGGTGGGCAAGCAAGCGTTGCACTTGGACTTAGTCCCACATCAGCAAGAAATGCGCCTCACTCATGGTTTATAAGCCCTTGGAGCAATCATGAGTGTACTACTACTACACATGTGTAATAGTGGTACACTCATGGTTGCTCCAAGAGCTTATAAACCATGAGCGAGGTGTATTTCTTGCCGATGTAGGACTGAGTCTAAGTGCAACGCTTTCTTGCCCACGTCGCTTGAAAACAAAACCTTACGGGCTTGACTCTCCAAAGAGGACAAATAGCTTGCAGGGACTGGAACAAAATCCTCCCCTACATAGATATTACATGTATATTTTTAAGGGAAAATATCTGTTTTTAAAATGATATGTGAGATGTATATGTAATTCTTTTATATCAATATTCTTGCAGAACATTTTGTAATATACAACAATATATAAATAAACATAAAATAGAACATATATTCATAGAAAACAAACATATAATAAAACATATAGTAATGGTAACTAATATGGTCAAATGGTTAGTAAATCTAAATTTCTATGATTTTATTTATTTTACTAATATATGTAATAGCCCATCTTTACCTTCAACCTCTTTCTTCCTCCCGGACACCATAGGTAATATATATATATATATATATATATATATATATATATATATATATATTATTTTTTGCGTTGCTTGGTATGTATAAGTAGATTTTGATGATTGAAAATACCCAATGTAGAAACATCATCAATGGTTCAAGTATTTGTGAAAAAGATTATAAAATAATGGAGATAACCCTGGTCGCAATCTTGTACATGTTGACAATGATGCTTTTATAGTTTGAAGGGTTATAGTTCAAAATTAAATAGCCAAAAGATTGTTCATTCTGAGTTAGTATACCACAAGGTAGAACTCTAATAAAATAAGCCGCTTAAGTTAACTTTACTAGGGTGTACAATTAAAAATGAAAACAACATGCCTAAACTCATCATGATCATTTTCTGGGCAAATGGTCTATTAGAAACAAATTAGCGTGAAGCAACTGAAAAGGTGATTGATGAATATTATTTAAGGAAATTACCTTTTTGTTCCCTATATTTTCAATTTAGTCCTTCAGCTTTTACAATTTCATCTTTTGGCCCTTAAAGTTTTGAATTAATCTTAATTTTATTCCCTATCTTATCCTCACTTAAGGACCAAAATGATAGCAAATTTATAAATATAAGGATTAAAATGAAGTTATATAAACTTGTGGTCCAAATTGAAAGTAACCCAAAATATAGGGACTAAAAAGCTAATTACACATATTAGTTATTTTGTAAATAAGTATAAACATATGTCATTTATCTTTATATTTACAAATATGAAGAAACATTTATTAGGTTTGTTGGAAAGAGAAATATAGGTTTCTTATGAGAATTAATAAAAATAACAAGCAAGCATCTAATAGATAATGTAGTTAAGGACCAAAATGATAGCAAATTTATAGATATAAGGATTAAAATGAAGTTATATAAACATGTGGACCAAATTGAAAGTACCCCAAAATATAGAGACTAAAAAACCAATTATACGTATTAGTTATTTTGTACATAAGTATAAACATATGTCATTTATCTTTACATATACAAATAGGAATAAACATTTATTAGGTGGATTGGAAAGAGAAACAAAAGTTTCTTAAGAAAATTAATAAAAATAACAAGCAAGCATCTAATAGAGAATGTAGTGAATGCATAATAATAATAATAATAATAATAATAATAATAATAATAATAATAATAATAATAATAATAATAATTTTTCCAACACTTTGCAAAATTATGGTAGCCATTAAAGATTATAATTGAAGGTGAGAAGAATTAAATGGTTGTTAACCTAAAATTGTCTTGTGTTTTCTTTATTCTTCATTGAAGCTTGTGATTCATGATATTTAAAAAAAAAAAAAAAAAAAATTGACATGTTGTGAATCCTATAATTTTTTTGTGATTTTTTTTTGAAAAATTAATTCTCACAACATAAATTTATAGAAAATTTATTTTAATTTTAATAAATATAATTTTGCACAATTTTAATAAGTTAGGAATGTGTATATATTGTAGACACCTCATTTTGTATTTGTTAATAAATTTTGATGCCCAACCCCGACGATGAGCTTGACATATGTCAACCAAGTGTAAAGATTTCACCATAGTTTGGAAGTAATTACAACTCAAAAATGCTCAAATCACATTGAAAACGATCCTGAAAAATGACATTTTCTCATTGTTTTGACCATAACATTTGATCTACAAAAAATATTTGAGTGAGGTTTGTTTCATTGGAAATTAGACATCCTAAGCTTCAATTTGAACATAAATTTGGCATGATTTGGATTTATACTGAGTAAGTAATGGCCATTTAAAGTTAGACCAACTATGTAGTCGAATTTAGGATTTTTGGCAAGCATGCATATGCATGGATTAAGGGTGTGTACGCACCCACAAAACCTGCATATGCAAGCTAGTTTCCAGGTGCTCAAAACTTGATTTTTGGGCTCCAAAACATCATTCTTTAATGGGAGATTGGCCCCTAAACCCCAGAAAACATTCAAAGACCTCTAAAAAGTCCTGAAAATCCTAGTTTAAACATATAAATACTATTCGCTTTATGTCTCCAATCCAAACCCTAGTTAGAGAGAGTTATTGTTTTGCCTCCATCTTTTCTAAACACTCACACATCACCAAAGCATTTATTTACAGATTCAAAACGTCTCTCTAGTAGTTTTCTAAGGCGGACACTAATTTTTTAAATTGTTTTCTAAAACCTTTTCAATGAAAGTTTGTTCTTGAGTTGTGATTCCTTAGTTCTATTGTGTTCTTTAATTCCCTTGTTTCCCCAATCTAATCATTGTGTTGTAGGTATTGTGGGGTCGGTTAAACAATCTCTAAACTTATAATCTTAAGTAAGGTGAGTATTATTTCCATGAATTCTTTGTTTAATAAGATTCACATGAGTTTCTTAATACATTTTTTATATTTTTTATAATTGATTTTTTTTTAATTCTCTTGATATGTGTTAATCTGATTCTAGGGTGTTTATAATCTGTTCTTATTGTTTGGTATTGTTATTTTAATTAACTATTTGTTTGACATGTTTTTTTATTTAATATTAGTTTAGTTTACTATTAGATTTGTTTCGTGACTATTTGTTTATATTGATGTTTGTTTTATTTGCTTTATGTTAGCGTAGTGTTTAGGGTTTCTAACATACTTCTTTGATCTCACATGCCATATCTTTGTTTGTTATAACTTGCAAAATGTGATCTTCTAGTTTCTGTGCTAAGGATGTGTAAGCATACTCGAGTATGCGCGTGCATGTTTTCGAACATGCATATGCTTGGTTAAGTATGTGTACACATCCCGAACCTAAATTTGGGCAGAATCTTGTTTTTTTATTTAATTAATCATTTTCTATGAGTTCTTTGATTTTGTTTGACTCTGTTTTAGGTTAATTAATCATATCTATTTGTTTTCCTTATTTATTTTAATATTTTGCTATGTTTGGTTTGTTTGATATTCTTTTCCTTTTGTGTTTTATTTAATTAATAGTTTTAATTTTTAATATAATCTTTTTGATTTGTGTTTGATTTTTTTCCGTTTTATATTGTAATGTGCTCTTTAACATGTTTTGTGTGTCATTTCTTTATTAAGTATATGATATATGTTTAGGTTAAAGATTATGGGTCTCTTAATAAATTATTTAATTAAATATGACCTAAAAACACATAATGGAGGCCAACCAACAAGCGGGATGGTCTTGGGTGATTAACACCTTTCTAAACCGTACCTAAACTCCAGACCCATAATCTGGTATGTAGACTAATGCATATATGTAAGTGGCCTAAAACGCACAATACATGATGCATACTTCCCACAAGGAAACCACTAGTCGCACGAAGCCTACAAATCAATTTTAAATTTTAAATTAATAAGTTGTTAGAAATACCAATGGATCTATTGTGTGTGGATCCTTAAACTTTAGTGTTTAAATATTGTTGTTATTTGCAATTAATTTTTCATTGGAGATTTTATTTTTATTTTTATCTTACAGCAAATACATCACTTAGGCAAAAAATGGTTTCTAGAATTTTTGGGTGTAAAATAATGGGCCAAATAGGCGGTTATGTGGAGCCTCAAAATCAATTTTTAATTTTATATTAATAAATTGTTAGAATTACCAATGGATGTGTTGTGTGTAGATCCTTACACTTTAGTATTTTAAATGTTGTTGTTCTTTGCAATTAATTGTTCTTTGGAGATTTATTTATTTTATCTTTTAGCAAATGCTTCACTAAGGCAAAAAATGGTTTCTAGAATTTTCGGGCGTAAACCATTTTACTCTCGTGGAGCCAAAATTTTGTGGTCAATTTGCACCAAACGCTAGCGTGGTGTTGGTTTGTTGTTTTTGATGATGTGTTTGGTTTGTTTTGGACTGGTCTGAGTTCTTTTTGTTTTTTTTTTTTTTTTAAATGGAAATGGTTCTGAGAAATTTATTTATTGTGGGATTTGGTGGGTTTTGGGGAGTATGGACTGTTACGCTTCATAACTGAGTTCCTATATACTCTCTATGCTTATTATATACACTGTTTTGCGCATTGCCTACAACTTGCATTGGTTACAGCATCTTCTGAAGTAACTATAGTCTGTTGTTCATCAATTTGTCAATAATTTGACTTCAATCATTAATACCACATCTTCTAGCAAATGGAATGATGAGTTGAAAGATGCTCAAGTGACTGATGTTGCAAGAAAATTAGCAAATAATGAAATAGAATCTAGAAGAGGGCTAAATCAAATTGGAACTTTGAAGTGAGCTGGAGATACTAGTTGAGGCTCTCACTTGTATTCAATATCTAACTTGATAAAAATGTTTGATACAACTTGTGAAGTTTCAAAAAAAAAACATTTCATAGAAAGAAACTATCGTCAGCATGGACAGGGGCAGAGCCACATGGCTCCAAGGTCCCCCCCCCCCCCCCCCCCCCCCCCCAAAATTTTTTTCATTATGACATGAGCCCCTCCTAAAATAAATATCCGCCCCCCCTCCAAATTATTCCCAAATTTCTTCTAAGTTCTTTTGGTCCAATATACATCTTTCCAGCAAAAAAAAAAGTCCAATAGACATCTATTATTGTACTCAAATAAAACAAAAATTGGGGAAAAACAAAACTGCATACTTCATTTCCAATATCAAAAAAGCTCGAGGTTTTTTTTTTTTCCATCCAAAGCACTGCCAGCCTAGCCCAGCCCTAAATCCTAACTCAAACAAAACAAAACCCTCATCAATTATATATCTCATGCCTCCTCTACTCCTCACAGTTAGAAAAAATAAAGGAAAAAAAAAAAAAAAACTGGCATTTTTTTGTCCTTCTCATGCTGTGATACTGCAGCCACCACTGACCTACTGCCCAGCCTTCATTGCCTCTACCTTATGCCCACAACTTAAGGTATCTCATTCTCATCTCAGCTTTCTCTCTCTTTTTCTCTAGAACTAAATAGGAATGTGTATGTGATATTCCTTTGCCAGCAATGTATGCTTATTTGACTGTCTTTTTGTATTTATTGTTATTGTATTTCTTTATACTTAACCCGCTAATTCTGTGACTCAGCATATTTTGTGCTGTTTGTCTCTTAAGGGGGGGGTGGGTTATGAAGCACGGGTGCATTTCCGGATTCAGATGCAAGTGCAGGTGCGGATGTGGGTGTGGGTACGAGACTCGGCAATTTTTAAAAAAGTAGGGTGCGGGTGTAGCAGAGTGCGGTGATTAAAAAATTATTAAAAATATTTTTATTTATATTTTCTATATATTTTTACTATCAAAATATTCTTAAAAAACACATTACTATGCCTTGATTCACAAAACAAAGAAGAAGAAGGCAAGAAACACAAAACAAAACACAATGATTGTAGTTTAAGTCAGTTAGTACGTTGGATAGAGACGAAGCAAGAAACACAAAACAAAACACAATGATTGTAGTTTAAGTCAGTTATTACGTTGCATAGGGACGAAGCTGAAGAATTGGGGGTTGAACATATATCCTGGCTTTGCTGCTAGTGAGGTATTCTTGTTTTTGCTCTCTTGTTACCAATCAACATATTAGTGGACAATTTTTTAAATACAAGCTATGGAATTGGTCAGATCTTATATGATGCAAAGGACACAGTTATTGGCATTGCAACTAATGATATGGGAGTTGCCAAAGATGGTTTAAAGAAGGAAATTTTCCAGCGTGGTGTCGAATTGAAAGGCATCTCTCTCTCTCTCTCTCTCTCTCTCTCTCTCTCTCTCTCTCTCTCTCTCTCTCTCTCTCTCTCTCTCTCACACACACACACACATTCACACATTATATAAAATCTCTGAGGTGGGAAATTCGTCCCCCAAAGCCGATTTCAGTTGTTCTGGCTTGATTCAAGGCCGATTTTGGCCGTTGGCCGATACCACCGGATTCTAGCCTAATTGGAAAAAAAAAAACTTAAACAGGTAGCAGCGTCACCTGCTGCACCCCGCATCAAACGCAGGTTCAGTGGCCATTTTGCCTCGTCGGTGCATCATAGTGGGTAGGGCTTGCATTGTGCAATTGGGATAGTAAAGTAAGAAAATTGTGAAAGAAAAAAAAAACTAATCTATGGAAGGCAATTGGGGTGAGGCCGTGTATTTTTTTTTTCAACCATTACATTATGCAAGGTAGTGGGGTGTTGCTAATTTATTTGGTTTAGGTGTATCTCAACAAAAAAAAAAAAAAAAAATTTGGTTTAGTTGTATGTTTATACTTTTGTTTTGTTTATTTGATTTTTTTTAATCCTAAAGCGTCATTAATTAATTAAAGGTGTGTTTATAATTCATGCAAGAAATAATTTTACATATTAATTTATTATATCTTCTCCCAAGTTAGTTTATGATTTTTTGAATTGATTTTTTTTTTTTTTTTTGGGTTTGAAATTAGGTTCTAAATAATGGAGCAAATGACAAACAATTGATGTATTCTTTAAAAAAAAAGATATTAGTCATTCAGAACTTAGGACACCTACTAGAAAACAAATGTTAATACTTTATTGCCTGATAAGAATCCCTCCAAATATTCAAAAATTCAATTTGAAGAGATAGATTGTGATCCAAGATTATATGAACAAATATATAAATTCCCTACCAACAAAAAAGATGAAATCTGACGTGCTTATCTTATAGTCGGTCCATATCAACCTAAAGATATAGAGTATCCATTAAAAGAACCAAATAATCATCATTAAAGTTTTCAAGCTTCGTGGTTGAAATCACACTCAAATTGGTTGGAATACTCGCCTTTAAATGATGCAATCTATTGTATACATTGCAATCTATTATATTTAGTATCGCTACTACAACTCGCCCCCCAACCACCCCCCCCCCCCCCTCCCCCAAGTCAACCACCCCCCCCCCCCCCCTCCCCCAAGTAATTATTCCTAGCTATGGCCCTGAGCATGGAGATGTAGAATTTGCTCTAAACTCATTAACGTCCTTTGACTTTATCTTTTATATTACATCTAATGAAGGACATCATGAAAATCACTGAAGTGCTTTCTCAAGTCTTACAACAAAAATCTCAAGACATTTTGAATGCCATGCATCCTATTTCAAGTACTAAAAAACTGATTGCAAAAATGAGAGAATTCAAATGGAAGATCTTCATAAGAAAGTACAATTATTTTGTGAGGAGCAGAAAATAGATCAATATTCCTGATTTGAGTTCTCGATATGTTGAAAGGCATGGTCGATCTCGACGTCAACAAGATGATACTGATGTAGAGCATTTATCGACTTGATGTGTTTATTGCCACAATTGATTTTGTGTTACAAGAATTGAACAATAGATTCAACGAGGGTGCAGTGGAGTTACTTACTCTTAGGTCAGCTTTGAATCCTATTAATGGATATAAGATGTTTGATATTGACAAGATTTGCAAGCTTGCTAATACATTTTATCTTGAAGATTTCCCAGAGCAAGAAAAAGGGAATTTAGAAAATCATCTTCAACTTTTTGAGCTTGATGTTCCTCTACATCCAAATTTAAAGAATCTATTAACACTTTCTGAATTATGCCAAGGGTTGGTGAGAGTTGGAAAATAAAAAATCTATCCTCTTGTTGATTGATTGATTAGACTTGTGCCTACTCTTCCTATTTTAACAGCAACTACAAAACATGCACTCTCAGCTATGAAACTTGTCAAGACAAAGATTCGTAACAAGATGGACGATGAGTTTTTGAGTGACTATTAAACTATATATATATATATATATATATATATGTAAGGAGATTGCTAAAGAATTTAGTTATAATCAATTATAAATGATTTTAATGCCAAGAAAGAGCGTGGGGCACAAGTTTTTTAAGTTAAATTTAGTGCAGAATAAAGATTTTTTTTGCCTGTTCATGTATTATTTCTCGAGGATTGAGATGGTCTTGCTGTCTTTCTCATGGTTGGTTTGTAACGTTTGTTGTAGATAATGTGAGTCATGAGGTCACTCCTGGAAAATCAGCACTGCTGCTTAAACGACTAGTTAGATATCTGACAAATGATATTGGCAGATTGCAGCCATAAAACTCATTGTTTCTTTCTTCTTCTTTTTGGATGAATGAAATTTTTTATTAAAAAATAATAGCAGCAATGAGCAGCAGAGCCAAAGATGCACCAGCTACCCTTATACTCTAAGAACAGATTAAGGGATGCAGTGGCTACCCTTATCCTCCAAGAACTAATTAAGGGATGCAGTGGCTACCCTTCATGATAGCATTTTTAACAGTCTTTCAAAAAACTCCTTAGTTAAGAACTTTAGATGCATGTTATGTGCTTTTGCTCATATCGGAAATTGATTGCGTATTGCTGGTGTGTTTCTGCAGACCTGCTAAGATTTTCAAGCTCTCACAAATGTAGGGGAAATTGAAGTTAGGTCATGAGTTCAAATTGACACATTAAGATTAAATTTTAAATTGTATTTTTGAGTGTGATAGTAGTTGCCATGTATACAATGTTGTTATGGTATTTTGAATTTCAAGCAATAGCCTCATTTATAATGTAGTTGTTAAGATAGTATTTGGTGGTTAGGAATTAGGAGAGAGGTTTAAACTTGAGTTGTATATGTTATACTAGCAGCTATACATTGTCATGAAGATATTTTAGGTAAAAGTGATTTGAAGAGGAAATTAAAAGATCCGAATACAAATACACATGTCGTTGAAAGCTAGAAGGTGTGTGCAGTCTCTTTGTGTGTGAGAGAGAGAGAGAGACGGAAAGTATTTTTTCTTTTTTGATGCAGAATAAAATTTTCCATGGTTGACGCTGAAAAGGAAGATGGGCTATCTTGCCATGTCGCTGATTGTTCCACACTTCCACGAACTTCCTCTGCACAGGCGGACCTACCATATAAGCAAAAGAGGCAGTCTCCTAAGACCTAAGTAAAAAAAGGCCCTCTAATTTTAACCAATAGGGCTATTTCTTTTATTATAATAGTATTAATTAAGCTCAAATATTAGCTAATAAATAAAATAATATTTTTGTATTAAAAGAGAAATTTTATGCTCATAACATTTTGCACAATATGTTTGTAATAAATTCTAAGTGGTATGTTGTTACAGGCTGTTGATTGGTGGTTAAAAAAGTAATTTCAATAGTGGGTTGAAATTAGAACTAGTAACAACTTAACACCTAAGATTTATTATGAAAATATTGTGAATTTAGTACTTCTAAAAAATAGCAATACACAAAATTTCACAACAGTTGAGTTGACAAACTTTTACTAGTTCTCATCTAGGTCTCCCACTAATATTACTTTTTTACTTACCACTATTAATCCGTCATATTAATAGGTGTGAAAATTTTTGTCAAATTTTTTATCTATAGACTTTCTTAAAAAAAAAAATAGTGATTCATATTAATTAGTAATTTTGCATCTAAAATAAAAGAATAGAATTAAAGCAATATTAAATTTTTTAAAGTCATTTTTAAATATATAAAATGCCTCCATTCATTTTTCGCCTTACGGCCTAAATGCATCAAGCCGCCCATGTTCCTCTAGATCCTAGCATTTTGGACCATCAAATTGACTTTCTCCCCATGGAAGAGTAGCTTGTTCCTCATGCTTCAAACTAATTCTGCCATTGTAGTTGACATTAATTTGAACTTCTCCTTGATTATGTGCTAGTCTCGTAAGTCGCCTGAAAGGTTAAGGACAAGTATTTCCAGGTCTATTGTAGTGTGAAGGGCTTGAGAATGGATTTGCAATCCCCAGCAACTGTTAAACCAAATTGCTCTAGTTGAAACAACTACAACTGTTAAACAGGGCGTGTTCCACTTTGATTTCCTATTATTAGAGCATCCATATCCCGAATTTCAATTCTACTCTATTTTACCATCTCAAAAAGCTACTTTATCAATAATACAATACAATTTTACAATACTCTCACATCTCAACTTTTATTTTTCTATTCTACTCATTAAAATAATATATCTACACAATAAAATATATTTTTTCCTTTTTTGTTTTTTTTCCCAATTTTCTCCTCCACCTTCCCTCAACCTCTATCACCGGGCCTCCACTGCCCAGTCACCACCACCACACCTCCACCATGCCCACCACTGCCCACTGCCTTCCAAAATCCCACCAGAACAAAAACCCATATTAAAAAAAAAAAAAAATCCCAGCGTCACAATAGAACCAAACCTCATCGTGACCCACGCACGACCTCGCCACTGATCTCGCCACCCACCAATCTCCGCCACACCAATCTTGCCACCTACCGATCTCCACCACACCGATCTCCACGGTTGTCACACCCACACCAATCTCGTCAAAACCCAAACCTGTGACCCACGCCATTGTCACACCATACCGATCTCCGCCACGCCAATCTCGCCACCCACTGATCTCCACAACGCCGATCTCCACCGTTGTCACACCCACGCCAATCTCGCCAAAACCCAGACCTGTGACCCACATCGTTGTCACACCACGCCGATCTCCACCGTTGAGACTGTGTGATGAAGATTCAACGATGGAAAGTGTTGGAAATTTAGACCCCTTAAACCCAAACAAATTAACCTAGATATTTAGTCAAGTGATTAATTTAGGTAAATTAAGCAGTTCTAGGTTAACACAAATATATCATATCATGCAAAGTGTGGAAAATAAAAAACACATGATATGATAACCCAAGAAAACCAAACCAGTAAAAAACCTAGGGAAGATTTAACCTAGCTATCCTCAAGGTAAAACAGAATTCACTATGAAAGAATTGAAATTTACACAAAAGCGAATTAGACCACTAACATCCTATTGCTACCTCGAGTAGGAAACTTACTACCACAACCATGTGACAGCTCCGAGTCCACAGACTACTTCTTTCTTGAATTCACAGCAAGCACAAGCACTCCTGCTTGTATATCTTTAAATTCTTGAATCTGCAATTGAATGATCACCAAGCTCTTGACATCAATCTTGAGTTTGGAAACTCTAAGTGTATGCGAAGGCAAACACCTCTAGATCTCACAGAAATAATCACACACACAGCATTCAGAACCCTGAAAACGTGGCTAGGGTTTTCCCTTTTATACTTAGGGCAAAACATAAAACCCTACATGTTAAACGGGCTTGGGCTGAGTTAGAAATTCTGTAGAAAAAACAATCTGCACGACTTTCGATCAGTCGAGTCTAATTCTCGATCGATTGAGCTTGGCAAATTTGCACAGTAACTTCTGCAGTAACTCGATTCCAATTTTACATAAAAAGCACATACTTTGAGCAAGACTTAACAAGACTAAAACTGTACTGATCATGGTTTTCCAACCTTATAAAATGAAGTTCTAATACATTAGTTCCTAATTCCTTAGAACCTAACAAACTCCCCCTTTGACAATCCGTGACAAAACACAAACTAACAAAATGCTCAAAATTTACAAAATAGGCAACCCATAACAAAACAATAGCCTAACTAAACAAATTCAACCTAACTACTATCTATCAGTTGCAAGTGTAGACAGCAGCACGACTGAATCAACCTGTATATTCCTATAACACTTAACAAACACATAAACGCATGTGTGGAAAATACAAGTACCATAGAAAATAACTTCTTGATTTCACAGAACACAAAATAAAGACATATATCATGAATAACCTTATAAATATAAATCAATAACCAATGTAGCACAATGCGAAACAAGAAACATATACAATAAATGTATCTCATATATCTCCCCCTATCATGAGCCAAAAAGATAAATACACAATGAAGCACTTAGATACAATTTAAAAGCTCCACAGAATCACAAGAAGAAATAAAATCTCTCCTTAAGACAAAAAACACCTCAACTACAATGTACCAACTCCACTACAAGGCACTCCCCCTTTTTGTGACGAATTACCAAAAGGCACTCACTCATCACCAAAAGGAGGTGGCGGAGGAGAACGTCGAAAACTCTCCAAATCTGCCTGCAACACTCGAATCTCATCAAGCATATCCACCAGAAGCTGACCATGAGCCGCCTAGACGGTTATAACGATATCCAACATCCGACGAATGTCCGAATCATCCGTAGGTGAAGGTGGACGAACAGTGGCAACAGCAGTAGTCGGATCATCAGACGTCTCTGCTGTAGGAGCACTTGCAGAAAAGGAAGGAGGAGGAGTGACACCGAAAGACTCAACCTTAGAACGCTTAGAGTTAGCTCGAAGCTGAGCAGCCCTTTGCCTAAGAAAGGTGGCACAAATGGGAGCAACGATATGAACAGGCTCAGAAGCAGGGAAATTACCTAACCCTAAATGAAGAAGAATCCTATGAATAAAAACAAGGAAGAATAAAGCATAAACAGTAGAACTGCTCCGATGCACCTCGTTCAAAGAACGAAGAAAAAGATGAGGAAAACTGATAGGAGCATCAGTGACAAGAGCATATAGGAACACACATCGCTCAATAGGGATAGTGTGTAGATGAGAGGTAGGCCACAAGGAATGACAGACAATCCTAAAGAAAAGATAGTGGATCTCAGAAAGCTCAGCAGACGTGATCCGAGGATCAGAACCCCACTGGATAGAAGACCTAGTAATGTATGACATAACGTCGTCAAGGGGAGGAGACTTATCATAAGGATAGATAGGATGAGAAACCACGAGTACCCCAAGAGCATCAGAAACTACTGAAGGGGTAATGTGATACTCTACACCTCGTATTCAACTCTTTACCAAAGTGTTGGAGTCATAGACATGGATAGAGAGGTTCAAATAGAACTCTCTAATCAGGGTAACCGGAGGCGGATGATCAATGTCTACTAAAGGTAACCAATCCCGACGCTCAAAGTTACTTCTCACCTCATTATCTAACTCATCTAGAAGAACCCTACGCTCACCCCAAATGTTTCTCCTAAGGTTAAGTGTCTCATAGGTCTCCTGATGTTTCTCACTCAGAAACCTATCACTATCGAATGATGGTGAAGAAGAGGAGGTCCTATGAGCTCTAGTTTTTCTAGGCATGATTCTACAGACCAGATAGAGAGACACAGAAGGAAAGGAAACAAAAGAAAAAAACCAAGGGCAAACTGCAAGTTTGCACAAAACAATATAGAAATAACAATTCTATATGATGCATGAACAAAATATTCAAATGATGCATGGTCTAATGCAATGAAAACAATTCAATTATGTTTCAAATTCACAAAATTGGCTTGAGCATGAATGTTATATAAAAAATTCCCAAAGTTGAAAAACCCATTTTCACAAAACCTAACAAATTAAGAAATTGATCATTACACAAGTTAGAAAACACAATATAATGATCAAATGAGTCAATCTCATAAGCCAATTTCATTAATTTACATCAAATTGAACAAAAACCCCAAATTCGGCATTTTTCAAGCCCTAGAATTTTCAATTTCTCACAAAACATCAAATTGATCAAATTAAACCATATGGATCAGTTATATATAGTGTCCTAACAAAAACCCAATGTTCAATTCACAAAGAAAAAGCTTGTAACATCAAAAACCCCAAATTTGCATAGGTTCAAAAATTTCAAAGAAAATGCATGATTTAATGCATGTGAAATGAAAATAAATGCAAAAGGAAGGGTAAAATGGACATACCGGCCCTAAAGGAGAGAAACTTTGCAAAAGATTCGAAGGAAAACGACAAAAAAATCCTTGTTGGAGCCTTGACCGATCGGTGAGAGAGAAAAGATAATTTGAAATTTTTTGAAAAAGTGAAGAACACGTGAGAAAAAGTCCTTTTAAAAAACTCTCAGCAGGATTTTCAATCGATCGAAAATTAGATTCGATCGGTCGAAAGTGCTTCGATTGATCCAGAACCAATCGAGCATCGATCAAAACAGACAGAGGCTCACCAAAGGATTTAAACGCAATTTTGATCAGTCAAAAAACAGGTTTGATCGATCGAAATTCTGGAAAAATCAATTTTTTTGAAAAACAAAGCAATTTTTGTGCAGAACCTCCTCAAAGCATTAAATTTTATGAACAAAATGCATGAGTATGAGATGAAATGTTTTTCAAATACACTTGTTTTGATCCCAGTTTCCCAAAATTAAGATTATCGTCCAATTCTCCTCAAGATCTCAAACATTAAACTTGTTTTGCATGCAATTCAAGGAATTTTCAAACTTGGTTGGTCAGACCAAAAACACACAATAACATGTACAAAGTTTAACAAAGAGTAACTTGTGTAGTGTGTGCAATGTTTCAGTGTCATTAACTTTAGTGGGATCATTCCTCCTAAAATTTCTAGGTTCAGCAGTGTTTTTACCTCTTGCCATTTTGTTATTGTTTCTAAGAAAATTTTTAAAGTTCTTGACAAGGTAAGCAATCTCTGTAGCAGAGAGCTCATCATCAAATCCACTAGCATCAACATCATCAACAGACTTAAGAGCCATTGTCTTGGATTCGGTAGTCTTAGGTAGGTCCAACTCATAGGACTGAAGAAATCCTACAAGTTCATCAACAGGGATGGAATCCACATCCTTACTTTCAGTAATGACAGTCACTTTGGGTCTAAAATTCTCAATCAAAGATCTAAGAATCTTCCTAACAATTTTAGGTTGATCATAGATTTCACTCAAATTATATGCAGAATTAACAATATCATTAAGTTTAGCATATAATTCATCAAAAGATTCATCATCAGTCATTCTAATGCTTTCAAATATAGTAGTCAATTACTACAACTTGTTAATTTTAACTGTCTTTGTACCTTCATGCACAATCTGGAGGATATTCCAAGCAGTATGAGCAACCTCAACATTAGAGATTCTTTTAAATTCTTCTATAGAGACAGCATTAAAAATAGCATTCATAGCTTTGCTATTAAAAGCAACTGCCTCTTTTTGAGAAGTTTGCCACTCACTCACAGGAGTAGTGGGCTTCTCCCATCCATATTCAACAGAGTTCCAGACTCTCTCATCAATAGATTTCAAGAATGCTTTCATCTTTACTTTCCAATAAGCATAATTATTCCCATCAAAGTGAGGTGGAATAATAAGAGAGTGTGCATGTTCCATGACAACAGTGGTCAAGGATCAGCTTTTAGATCAAAGGATCTACAATAAAAAGCTACCCGCTCTGATACCACTTGTTAAACCGTGTGCCTTACCGATCCATCTAACAACCAATTGGTGAAGGATGAGGGGGCACAAATTTTTTATAGCATTCGATCGCAGACCAAGCCCATTGGTATTGGAGCAAATTGTGAAAATCCCTCACAATCCCTCCCTCACAATGCGGCTCCAACAACTCAAACCTATGACCGGCCTCTGATAGCACTTGTTGGAAATTTAGACCCCTTAAACCGAAACAGATTAACCTAGATATTTAGCCAAATGTTTAACTTAAGTAAATTAAGCAGTTCTAGGTTAACACAAATATATCATATCATGCAAAGTGCGGCAAATAAAGAATACACGATATGATAACCTAGGAACACCAAATCGGTAAAATACCTAGGGAGGATTTAACCTAACTATCCTCAAGGTAAAACAGAATTCATTATGAAAGAATTGAAGTTTACACAATAGCGACTTAGACCACTAACATCTTATTGCTATCTTGAGTAGGAAACTTACTACCACGACCACACGACAGCTCCGAGTCCACGGACTACTTCTTTCTTGAATTCACAGCAAGCACAAGCACTCCTGCTTGTATATCTTTAAGTTCTTGAATCTGCAACTGAATGATTACCAAGCTCTTGACATCAATCTTGAGTTTGGAAACCCTAAGTGTATGTGAAGGCAAACACCTCTAGATCTCACAGAAAGATTCACACACACAGCATTCCAAATCCTGAAAACGTAGCTAGGGTTTTCCCTTTTATACTTAGGGCAAAACATAAAATCCTACACATCAAACGGGCTTGGGTTGAGTTGGAAATTCTGCAGAAAAAACAATCTGCATGGCTTTCGATCGGTCGAGTCTAATTCTCGATCGATCGAGCCTGGCAGATTGCACAGTAACTTCTGCAGTAACTTGATTCCAATTTTACATAAAAAGCACATACTTTTAGCAAGACTTAACAAGACTAAAACCGTTTTGATCATGGTTTGCCAACCTTACAAAATTAAGTTCTAATACATTAGTTCCTAATTCCTTAGAACCTAACAGAAAGAGAGAGATGAGACTGTGGGATGAAGATTCAGTGACGGAGAGAGAGATGAGACCAGACCTGTCGTGTGAATGAGAGAGCAAATGAATAAAATAGTATATTTCGTTTTAGAATTGCACTACAGTGCAATTCTAAAGGTATAATTGCACTATAGCACAATCCCAAAATATTTTGCAATTTTAGCATTGTAGGAGTCCAAATGCTAAGCTGTTTTGAGCTTTTATGCTATATTTTTACAATTATGACATTGTAGAAGTCTCAATGTGAATGCTCTTAAAGAGCGATGATTATTGCACACTACTTAATACACACTTTGTGTAAAATGTGACATCCTTAGAAAAAAAAAAAGTGAACATATGGCTTTACAAAATTTGGACATTATGTAAAGTAGTGTAAGCCAACTAGTGTAAAACAACAATTAGTGATAATTAAAAGACCATTTTCAATTAATATTTCTTACAACCTTTGGGTCCTATTTGTTCTTTTTTCTTTCATGCTGCTCATAGTCCTTAATAAAGAAGTTTTCTTAATCGTTTTCAAAATAGTGTGTTGTTTTCATGAAATTCACTGTACATATTGTAGTCATCTTGGAACAAGCCCCATGAACATGAAAGACTCATGCATGTCAAAGCAAACATTGTGAATGGCAATCTTAATTCTTTCTTTTATTTCAATTTATTAACCATTTCACTTCTCTGTTTATGTTGAATTAAATTGGAACACAATAACTTCGCCGAAGATAACAAATTAACATTGAAGGAATTTCATAATTGCAATTAGATCCTTGTATTGCAGGATTCCTTTTCCTTATATTTTTGTGTTTGCCTGTTTGGTTTTCTGATATCTTTTAATTCAAAGTTTCTGAACAAAGTTGCGTCAATTAATTATTGTTTATTTGTAAGTTTAGCTGGTGTGTAACATGCGTTACATGCCAGGGTGTAGCCTAGTGGTTGGAGAATTGTGATGAGCTATAGAGCCAAAAATCCTGAGTTTAATTCCTACTAGGAGTTCTCCTAGATTTCCTGATACACGGTTTTGACGGGTGGGGTCATGTATCTTTGGTTTACTCCCTAAGGGTGGATTCAAAGGGCCTAAGCCTTGGCGAGGTTCCAAGTCATAAAAAATTTATAAAAAAATAAAAAATAAACAAAAGTTTAGGTGGTGTGTACATATTTTGTGTGTGATTGTGTTTCTTTAATTTTGTTTGGAGTACTAGAATTTATGCTTGTTTTATGAAATTTTTGCTTTATATTAACATTGTGATTACTTGGAGTCCAATTGGTTTTAGTTTTGCATATAATTAATAAGTCAAGTAGACATAGTTGCCTTTTGTGTATGTTAGTCATGTCATTTACAATGTGTAGTTTTTGTAGTAAATTTTTTTTTTTAAAATTTTTTATGAACTCTTAGCTTTGTCCTTTATTTGAGATGTGTGAATTCTAGTTCTCAACCAGTAATTGCATCACCAACTCATATTCTATTCCAAGTTGTTCGTGAAGGGATCACATTTTTGGCTTGCATGCAAGTTGAGATGCTGCCTTTGATGGCCATTGAGGTATTGAGCTAGATTTTCTAGCTGTATAAAGTTTTCAACAAATATTTTCTTTTTGTGTGCATTGAATAAATTAGAGTCCCTTCACCTTCACTTTCAACCATTTGTTTTTAGTTTCCCTGCAGAGTAGCTGATCTACTCTCAAATAATCTTGGAGGTTTGAATGAAGATGTGATAAAGGATAACTTTGTCATTGAATATGAGGTACTTTTATTACATAATCCTTATTGGGTGATTGTTATTTTTGGTGCGATCATTAGAGTTGATCTTTAATAGAATTTATATGTACTTTTATTGCAAGGAAGAGTTTTATGTCCACACAAGCACTACAACAAAATGTATTTTCAGTGACGAAAAAATTTGTCACTAAAATTTCAGTTTTTCGTCACTAAGGACCTTTAGTGACGAAATTGGACTTTTAGTGATGAAACTCATTTCGTCACTAAAAGTCCTGGCGAAGAAAAATTTCGTCACTAAAAGTCCGATTTGATTTAAAAAAAAAAAACTTTTAGTGTCAAAAACATTTCGTCACTAAATGTTTTCCTCGCTAAAAACACTATTTAGTGACGAAAATATTTCGAAAATAAAAACACTTTAGTTTATTAAATCATATTTAGTGATGAATAAGTTCGTCACTAAAACTATATTCGGGTACATATAGTGATGAAAAAGTTCGTCACTAAAACTATTTTTAAGAAAATCCAGGCACATATAGCGGCAAAAATTTTTGTCACTAAAACCATTTCTTACAAAATTTTGTTACATTTAGCGACAAAATATTTCGTCACTATATTTGTGACAAAAAATTTGTTGTTAAAACTTATTTTTTGTTTTTATTTCTTTCGTGGATTTGATCTTAACCTGTAACCTGTCATTACATTATTAAAACCTCACATTTGAATAACATATTTATTTCAACAACACATTTATAAAAAAAAAAAAAAGATCCATACATTCTACAAGTAAAAAATAAAACAAGTATCCAATTCAAACTCCTTCCATACAATAATTGTTTGCAATACATACAATAACTCAAGATGTTTTATAACAATACAAAAAGGGTAGCATAATATAATTAGAACTAACAGAAGATGTCCTTATATGTCTTCAAGTAATGCCAAAAGTAAATCCCCTAAAAGCCACCAATAAGAAATCTGCACAAATATAAAAACAATACTACATTAAAATTGTAAAGTAAAAACATTAACTATGTTATAAGAAACATTTCTAACAATGCATTCAGAGTACTAACCAAAAAGTGTTTTAACTTGAAGTTGAACCACTCTCATAGGTAAGAGCATCATCATAACCCTTGCTCCTCAAAAAGTTAAGAATTTTTTTTTAGACCTCTCTTGCTTAGCTCACTCCTTTTGGTCCTTAGCTCGCTCCTCTTGGTCCCTAGCTCTTGCCTCTTTGAGCTCAATTATCTCATTTTTAAATCGTTGGATATACTCCACCGAGGAATTAGATGAGACAATGGTTACTAGAGAAGAGGAAGTTCTCATGCTAAGTACTTTTAAAATACCGGACTTCTTCTTAAAAACCAAGTTTGAGATCTCCTCTTGTGTAAGGGGAATTGCATTAGGAGCTTGACAATGATCCACTTGCACTTTGAAAATATTTTCCTATCATTTGAAAGAGAGAAAAAAACAAACAATCACAACATTAATACTACATATGTTATAACTTTACAAACATGATAGGGATGGAATGATAGGAATGGAATGCTACATATACATATTTCATTTCATCCTTATGGTGTATCTACATATTTGTATTTGGATTGAAATGAATATCTTTGAAGATTTTTGCCAATTCAGGAACTTGACTGTCATTATTATTTATCTGATTAATTAACATTCGAGTGTTAGATAGACATACTTAATTAATCACAATATGCAATATACTAAGGTTTAAGAAAATGAAAAAACGCGCACCTCCTCATCAACCCTAACAACAAGTGCCTTTGTCCCGCAAATATGTTTGCCTGAAGTTTTATTTCTATTTTCAGAGTTCTTTCTTGATTTTTTCTAATAAACAACATTCAAGATTTATTAGATCATGAATAAAACAATATACGTTTACTTCATCTAAGTATTAATCTAATCAGTTGACAACATAATATAGTAAATATTGGATAATAATAATATACGCATAAATAATGTATATAGGCGCCTCACACACCGGACATTTATCAAGGTTTTCATTTTCCTTCCAAAATAGTGCACAATCATTTTTGCATGCATCTATATGCTCATATGACATACCCAAGTCACGTAATATCTTCTTTGCTTCATAAGTTGACCTTGGAATCAAGTTACCTTTCGGTAAAACCTTTGTTAGCAATTCTAGCATCATATCAAGTCTCTTATTACTCAATTTGGTCATTACCTTTACATTCAGCATCTCAATAACAAATTTCAAGATACTGTAATCAGTACAACCTGGACACAACTCATGCTTTGCATGTTCCTCAAGTTTGTCAAAATGACGCACAAGTCTATAAGTTACTTAGATAAAGTTCTATCATATTCATGAATGCACAAGTCTATATTAATACTTAAACAAATATACATTGCACACTCAAACACTCCCAATATTAGTTTAAACCACCTTATAATACCATGTAAGCCACCCGCTTGCTCCAACATAACAACCCATCACAAAACCAATCACAAACATCACAAGTATAGAGTGTTTACAAGTATTAATATCAATTAAAGTACTATTTATCACATCTAATCAATAAGGTTCATTCACATTTGCAAGAAATTAAAAACACTCACAATATAAACTTAAACCACCTTTTAACACCATGCAAGCCACCCGCTTGCTCCAACACAACAACCCACTACAAAACCAATCACAAACATCACAACTATAATGCTTACAAGTATTGAAATTAAATAAAATACTATTCATCATATTTAATCAACAATACTTATTCACATTTGTAAGAAATGAAAAATACTCCCACTATTAGTTTAAACCACCTTATAACACCATGCAAGCCACCCGCTTGCTCCAATACAACAACCCACCATCAAACCAATCACAAATATCACAAGTATAGAGTGTCTAAAAGTATTAAAATCAATTAAAGTACTATTCATCACATCTAATTAATAAGGTCCATTCACATTTGCAAGAAATTAAAAACTCCCAATATGAATTTAAACTTCCTTATAACACCATGCAAGCCACCTGCTTGCTCCAACACAACAACCCACTACAAAACCAATCACAAACATCACAACTATAATGCTTATAAGTATTGAAATCAAATAAAATACTATTCATCACATCTAATCAACAATACTCATTCACATTTGTAAGAAAACACTCCTAATATTAGTTTAAACCACCTTATAACACCATGCAAGCCACTTGCTTGCTCTAATACAACATACCACCACAAATCCAATTTCTAACATCACAAGTAAAGAGTTTTATAAGTTTTAATTAGAATTTACTTACTTTGCTCAAGCTAAGTTTACAACTTTCAGAAAAAATCCAAAGTTAACTTGTGTTCTTCATCTTATTCCTCACAATTTCTTCAGCCACAAAAGAGAAAGAGAGCTGGAGATAAAAGAAAGATAACTTTTAGTTAGTTTTAGCCCACATACAAAAAAAAAAAAAAAAAAAAAAAAAAAAGAAGAAGAAGAAGAAGAAGCTTTAGCCCACATCAAAGGGAGTATAGAAAAGAAAAACATAAAAAGACCTATGAATAATCTTACCTTTATGATTATATATGACCAGTGTCCAGTTCTTGTTCACAACAACATTTGAGATCACTTCACTTGTGTCTGTTTTCAAAACAAAGTGTTGGGTTTGGCTCTCTCTAAAGACTAAACTCAAAAGTAGTTAAGAAAAACAAGGAATGTGGAAATTGCAATAATGGTAATAATTGGTGGAGGGACTAATTAGTTGAACAAACAAATTAGATTTTCATATACATGACTGGTTCTAAAACTAACAAAAACCATTACCAAGAAAACAAGTATAAGTTGTCAATAAACTCCAATACCCACGAGACCCAATCACATGGCAATTATGAGAAAGGACAAGTAAAAAGAGACCAGTTAACCAATCCAGCCATGGCAATAATATCTTGCCAATGAGGAGTTAGGAAGTTACAAGACCAAAAGATATTAATTCATTAATTTATTGTAGTGTCTTAAATTTTCAAGAAAGTGTCCATGCTTCTTAGAAGCCAAATCCCCAACAGATGATGACTAGGTTGTTTCTCTAAGACCGCCAAAGATTAACAAGTAATGTTGGAGTTGTACAAATGTTAACCATCTCTATCCATGTTTTTAGACCCTACATGGTATCCCCCAGCACAATGTTCATATAGTTAGAAAATGTAGGAACTAAGATCTCAGAGCTATAACATTAATAACATAGTCATTGCATAGTAATTTTTGCATTTCCAATCTAATTTTTAAGTGATAAATTTCTTATTGGACTTCCAACTAAAAATCAACAAGTAAATAGATAGAAGCAATGCCCAGTTCACATTTTTAGAACTTCTAAACCCTCTGCTTGTTTCCCAACAAAACCAATGAATGCTTCACAAATCACATTCTCTGGTTCACAAAATTAAATATCACCCAAAACCCATTAAAACCAAAGCTTTCAATAGCTCTCCACTGGTGGAGGTGGTTGCTTCCACCTCTCTCAGGTTCAGATGATAACAATACATTATAATAATAAAAATTGAATTATTCTCTTTTTTTTTTTCTTTTCTTGTACTTTCTCAGTAACCAAACACAATATAATTTAACGGAAAAAAAAGGTGTCATCATCATGGTAATATTATCAAACAAAACAGAAACAAAAATGAAAAAGCAAAAGAGAGAGAGACCAGTTAGAGAGAAAAGACCAAAGAAACTCAAGCGTTGCCGGAAGCGTTGCGAACTGAAGTGTTGCCAGATGAAGCATCACAAACTGAACGATGAAGCGTCGCCAACGGCGAGCTAAATCATCGGCAACGATCGACGAGTTAAATCGTCGCAACGGTGAGCTGAAGCATTGCCGTTGAGCTTAATTGGCGACCGTTGGCTCTTAACGGAGCTTAATCGGCGACAGTGGGAGCTTAATCGACGATGGTTGAGCTTAATCAGCGACGATGGGAGCTTACTGATGATAGTGGCTTCACTTGCGGTTTGGGTTTTTTTGGCTGGCTCTTGTTTTTTTTTTTTTTGACCAAAATGGCTCAGAGAGTTGAAATGTTTTGGGTATTGAAATGTTTGTGGTTTAGCTGGGTACTGAAATTAGGCTTTTAAGTCTTTAGTGACGAATTTCAGTTTCGTCACTAAAGACCGGGCTTTGTTAAGATTTTTAGAGACGAAATTCATATTTCGTTGCTAAATTATACTTTTAGTGACGAATTGTGATTTCGTAACTAAAAATATATAAGTGCAAAACTATTATTATTTTTAGTGACGAATATTTTTCATCGCTAATTCTTCTTTATAGTAACGGGATTTTCGTCACTAATATTATCCACAGCAATACCTACAGTGACGAAATATTTCGTCACTAAAAATTTCAACTTTTAGCGACGAAATATTTTGTCACTATAGATTAATTAAACTCGCGCCAAAATTTCCCTCCACATTAGCGACAAAATATTTCAGATCACATTAGCGATGAAATTTATTTTTCGTCGCTAAATGTTATAATTTTTTTCATTATTAGGGACGAAATTCATATTTCGTCACTAAAGCTGTATTTTTAGCAATGAAAAATATTTCCTCACAAATTTTCGTCGCTAAAAATACATTTTGTTATAGTGAAGTGTAATCTACGTGGGATTTTCAAACCTATATTGAATTGTGTTTAGAGTTCAAAAAAGTACCGAAGATGTTATCATTCACTAGGTGATGTATTTCTCTTTCGATACATGTTCTGTTTAGACTGAGATGGTGGTGTTGTTGTATATATCAAAACTGCTAACCTAG
This sequence comes from Lithocarpus polystachyus, assembly GCA_033629205.1. Taxonomy (NCBI): domain Eukaryota; kingdom Viridiplantae; phylum Streptophyta; class Magnoliopsida; order Fagales; family Fagaceae; genus Lithocarpus; species Lithocarpus polystachyus. Next base: position 7,413,596 of record CM066164.1, on the reverse strand, counting down.
TAACATTTGAGTTTTTTAATATTACATGTATATCTTTTAAGGGAAACATAGTAACATACATGTATATGAAATAATATATGAGTTGAATATGTATTTTTTATATATATTATGAATTATCATTGCAAAACTTTTTTACTTACTAAGCAAAAAGATATGTATAAACATAGCAAACAAACTTAAAATGAAACATATGTTTATCATAGATAAATACGTATAGATGGTCCATTTGGGATAATCAAGGGCTTTAGCACCTATTACGTATTTTGGCTAAGTAGACATTTGGGCCTTTAAAGACATTGATAATTTATCGTGGAACCCATTTTTGTTGGGAGTCTAAGGGCTAGAAACACTCAAAGTCAAAGGTTTTAGAATACCCGAATGTCATTTTCATTCCAACAACTTCATCTCGTTATTTTATTTTGGTTTGTATGTAGTCTTTTGACTATTTTTTCTTAGTGGCATTTGTATTTACAATTTCAGTTAAGTTGTTTGCAAATTATTGAAAATTCTAGGGTATGTTGATAAGCTAGTGAAATAATCTACAGAATAGGTTGCAATTAATCGCTAACTTGTGTGATGCACAAAATAGTTAAATAGAAATTAAAAATATTTATTTTGAAAGACTAAATACGTTGGTTTGAAAGACTAAATACGTTGGTTTGAAAGCCAGAGAGAGGAGGTTAGGAGTATGGTTGTGGTAGAGTGATGAGTTATTGAATTAGATCAACGGTTATGAAGAAGAGAGACAAGCGGACTGCATTTGAAGTAGAAAGATAAGAGTCGAATTGTTTTTTAGAAAATTGTGGGAGCATCAAAACTTATGTGGCATACTTTTAGAAGGTCAACTAGTAGTCAAAAGCTTCAGTTTTATAGTATATATAGATAATAATCTTTGTTATTAATTCTTCACGATGCTATCTATACCCAAATTAATTTGATAGTAGTGTCTCCTATAGCTCGAAAATTGAAAGATTACATCTCAAAATTCAAAAGTAATAGGAGTGTGCCCATGTCAGGTGAGTATACCATAAGCTAAAATCCTAATAATACAATGGCCTCAGTGCTTAAGTTTACTTTAGTGGAGGGAGTATAACAAAAAATGAAAGTTAATGCGACTAAATCCAAGAAGATTACCTAGAGTAAATATAGCAAGCGAAATATTTTTCTTGCTAAGTTAGTTTATCAAAGAAAAATTTGTCATGAATGTGATCAAATAGGCAATAAGTATTATATATTTTATACATAGGTATAAACATATGTTTATGTTAGGTTCTAAGAATTAGGAACTAATGTATTAGAACTTCAATTTGTAATGTTGGCAAACCATGATCAAAACATTCTTTAAGTTGTGTGTTAGACTTGCTCAAAGTATGGCTTTTTATGTAAAGTTGGAATCGAGTTGACTGCAGAATTACTGTGCACTTTCTGCCTGACTCGATCGATCGAGAAATAGACTCGATCGATCGAAAATCGTGCAGAATGTTTTTCTGCAGAATTTTTCTAACTCAGCCCTAGCCCATTTAATGTATAGGGTTTTATGTTTTGCCCTAAGCATATAAGAGAAAACCCTAGCCACGTTTTTAGTGTTCTGAATGCTGTGTTTGTGAATTTATTTGTTAGATCTAGAGGTGTTTACCTTCACATACACTTAGAGTTTCCAAACTCAAGATTCATGTCAAGAGGTTGGTAAATTATACAGTTGCAGAATCAAAAAAGCTTCAAGATATACAAGCAGGTGCGCTTGTGAATTGCTGAAGAATTCAAAGAAAGCAGGAGTCCGTGGATCTCGGAGCTGTCACGTGGTCGTGGTAGTAAGTTTCCTACAGGCAGGTAGCAATAGGATGTTAGTGGTCTAAGTCTTATTGTCTAAACTTCGATTCTTTCATAGTGAATTCAGTTTTACCTTGAGGATAGCTAGGTTAAATCCTCCCCAGGTTTTTTATCGGTTTGGTTTTCCTGGGTCATCAGATCTTTGTGTTCTTTATTTTCCGCTGCTTTAGGGTTTCCAAACTCAAGATTCATGTCAAGAGGTTGGTAAATCATACAGTTGCAGAATCAAAAGAGCTTCAAGATATACAAGCAGGTGCGCTTGTGAATTGCTGAAGAATTCAAAGAAAGCAAGAGTTCGTGGATCTCGGAGCTGTCACGTGGTCGTGGTAGTAAGTTTCCTACAGGCAGGTAGCAATAGGATGTTAGTGGTCTAAGTCTTATTGTGTAAACTTCGATTCTTTCATAGTGAATTCAGTTTTACCTTGAGGATAGCGAGGTTAAATCCTCCCCAGGTTTTTTACCGGTTTGGTTTTCTTGGGTCATCAGATCTTTGTGTTCTTTATTTTCCGCTGCTTTATTGTTTGTGATTATTTGTGTTAACCTAGACTTGTTTAAATTACCTAAGTTAAATACTTGGCTAATTCTCTAGGTTAATCTGTTTGGGTTTAAGGGGTCTAAACGAACTTACAGTTTATACATTAGGTGGGTTGGTAAGAAGAATAAATTTTCTAATTTTTTAAAAAAGAATTACAAGCATGCACCTAATAGATAATGTAGTCAAGGACTTGAGGCATTTTATTATTATTATTATTAGTAGTAGTAGTTATTATTAGTAGTAGTATTATTTAACAAAATATTTTTCAGTACTTTTCGTATGGAGTAATTTTTTCAACGCTTAACAACAAATATTGTAGCCATTTAAGCTTTATATCAAAAGCTGAGAAGAATTATTTGGTTGTTAACCAAAAATTATTTTGTGTTTCCTTTAGTGTTTCATTTAAGTTATAAAAATAACTAATTCATGATAAATAAATTATATATATATATATATATACACACACACACAACTACTATTATTTAAGATGCTTTCCCTGTTTGGTACTTCCTAATATCATCTCATCCACTCAAAGTACATTTGTACCGGGTCGTCTCATTACAGATAATTTACTGGTGGCATATGAGACATTGCACACTAACATTCTAAGAAGAAGGGTAAAAAAGGAGCTCTAGCTCAGAAGTTAGACATTAGCGAGGCCTATGACCAGGTTGAATGGCTCTTTCTACAAGGAATTATGTAGAAAATGGGTTTTTTGGACAAGTGGATAGAAAGAGTGATAAGTTGTGTTACCACACCATCCTTCTCAGTTCTAGTCAATGGCAAACCGTATGGTAATATTCTTCTCTCTAGGGGGCTTCATCAGGGAGATCCCCTTTCACCATATTTGTTTGTGTTATGTGTAGAGGGCTTCACTTCCTTATTGGCACAGGTAGAACTGGAAGGCAAAATCAATGGAGTTTCCATCTATAGAAGAGCACCCAAGGTTTCTAATCTCCTATTTACAGATGAGTCTTTGCTATTCTGCTGAGCAACTCATAATGAAGTGGTAACCATTGCTGAAATCCTTCAAACTTATGCAAATGCATCAGGTCAGAGCATAAACTTGGAGAAATCTTCGGTGTACTTTAGTAGCAATACCTCAGGTAGGCAAAAGATGAAGATAATGAGGATACTGGGTGTTAAAGAGGTGCTTCGTTTTGAAACCTATTTGGGGCTACCAACATTGATTAGGCAGGCTAAATACCACATTTTCTGCTATCCAAAAGATAGGGTATGGAAAAAATTACAAGGCTAGAAGGGCATGTTACTATCTAAGGCTAGTAAAGAAGTTCTCATCAAGGCGGTGGCTCAATCTATCCCCACCTATACAATGAGTGTGTTTCAGCTCCCTTTGAAGTTATGTGCCGAACTAAATGCTTTGTGTGCCAAATTCTAGTGGGGACAGGTAGGGAATGAAAAGAAAATACATTGGAAAAGTTGGGACAAGCTATCAAGCTCAAAGAAAGAGGGTGGAATGGACTTTTGTGATCTAAGAGCATTTAATCTAGCTATGTTAGCTAAGTAGGGATGGAGAATGATAAAGAAACTGACTCTCTGGTGTATTAATGCTTTAAAGCAAGATATTTCTTAAGATCTTCCTTTCTTGATGTTGTTGAGTCATAAAACTGCTCCTTTGTTTCGGGGAGCATAATGGTAGCACTACCTGTCTTGAAATTGGGCTATTGTTGGAGAGTAGGGAATGAGTTTTCAATTAAAGCTTTGAGGGATAGAAGGATTCCCAATCATCCAACAAACTCCATCATCCATTTGCCCACTAATGGTATGGAAGATCTATTGGTCTCGGATCTTATAAATCAAGACTTGCATTGGTGGAGGAGTGATTATACTATGACTTCGTTTCAAAGGGAAGATGTTGAAGTGATTTGTAGAATTCCATTAAGTAGGAGATATGTGGTTGATTCCATTGTTTGGATTCACAACAAAAATGGCAGATTCATGGTCAAATCAGCATACAAGGTCGCAAGGGAGATATTGAGGGAACCAAATTGGGCTGAATGCTCAAGTGGTTGTGCAGGGAAAAAGGGATGGGCTGCCTTATGGAAGCTTCATATCACAAATAAGATCAAGGTGTTCAGATGGAGAGCATATCATTATATTTTGCCAACATGAATGAACTTAACAAAGCGACGAATTATTACTAAAGATGCTTGTCCAAATTGTACCAGGTGCCCAAAATCGGCCTTGCATGCATCGTGAGACTTGCTGCCCAAGACGTTTGGGCAGGAAGTACAAAGATTATGTAGAAAAGCTCTCACAGTCAGGCTGATATACTTCAGCTAATTGAGTATTTAATGGATCAGCTAGCATTAGAGGACTTGGAATTAGTCTTGGTTCAGGCTTGGCTAATATGGAACCAGCGAAATAGAGTGATTCATGGTAAAAAATTTCATGACCCAAACTCTTTAAATAGGAGAGCAATAGACTACCTAGAAATGTTTCAAAATGCACAGAGGCATTTGATAGCAAAACCAATATTGCAGCCTAGCAGTGAAGCTTGGAAGCCTCCTCCACAGTTGATGTATAAGCTGAATTTTGACATCGCTCTTTTTCATGGATTTGAATAGGATTGGATTTGGTGAAGTTATCTGGAATGGTAGAAGGGAAGTAATGGCTGCCATGTCTGCCAAAGGCCCTGCAGTAAACATCAGCGAAGAAGCTAAGATGTTAGCTTGCTAAAAATCAATTGAATTTGTGATGGATGCTGGATTTTCAAAAATTGTAATTGAAGGAGACAATGCTAATGTCATACATGCTATCTCATCTCTAGAGGTGAATTAGTCATTGCTCAGGAATATTGTGGATGATATCCAACAATTGCTCTCTACTTTGCATTGGGTGGACATTTGCAGCACGAGGAGTGGAGGAAACAAGGTTACACATGTTCTTGCATGCTAGAAATCTATCAGATGATATGTATTGGATAGAGGAGTTACCTCCACTAGCTATGGAAGCTTTGTATCAAGATGCTATTAATGAATGAATGAATGAAGGTTTTGTTTTCATAAAAAAGGGGGGGGGGGGGGGCGCTTCTCCTATTTGGGATCTTCATATTTAAGTAGAGACAAAACTAAAGGACAATTTAGTAAAAATACAATTCTAACTACCACTAAAACATTGCCTAAAAAATAGGGTCACTCTCTTGTAGATTTTTAAATTTCTTTATCCACTTATAAATTAGATTCTCAAAATAAAAGTATATATATGTAAAATAAAAACGCAGATTTTTTTTTTTTTTTTTTTTTGCTACAAAATAGGACCACTAAAAAAAAAAAAACCTCGTTGCACACGCTTGTATAAATAACTATTATGAATTTTATAAGTATATTGTGATTATTTTTAAAGCTTTTCTCTCAACATAGATTATAGAATAATTATTTTAACGTCAATGTATATTTTTTACTCCTATTCTTAAATTTTCAATGTATATATACAACTGAGAATCATTTTGAATATTTATACCATTATTTTAGAGCATTCTCATTAATTTATACATACATACATACATACATACATATATACATATATATATATATATATATATTAAGAAGAGCATTATCATACTTATTTTTGTCAATTCATACATGTTATATTCGGTTTTGGAATAATATTAAATAATTCATTTTGTACTTAAAATGAAGTGTAATGTATAAATGTGTCATTTTGTGCTTAATAATTATCATCTAGCAAATGCTACACTCAAGTGAAAAATGGTTTCCAAACTTTTCAGTGTAAACCATTTTACAATTTTGGAACCAAAAATTTTATGGTCAAACCAGGGACGGATCTAGGATTTCAAGCTAGGTGGGCGGAGATAAGCAAAAAAAAAAAAAAAAAAATTCAAATACACATCCATATAGTATTAAGAAACTTTCAACCAAGACAAATACACAAAAATTATTGTTTCTTAATATATAAAGATGCAATCATCTACCAACAAAAATAAAACATACAGAACACTATTATTTCTTAATACACAGAACATTATTTTTCTTTTTTACATTTTTTTTTTAAATTTACATGGCCTGAGTTGATGATTCATGATTTTGGAAAGGGCTCAAGTTACAAAGTAAGGGGGGCACAAGTCTAAATTTTTTTATTGAAAATTAAACTTCTAAGAAAAAAAATTTTGGGCCCGGGGGGCCAGGTGCCCTACCCCTAGGTCAACCACGTGATATAAGAGAAAATGTTTTTACACACTTTGTAACTCAATCTCAAAAAATATGCATCAAATACATGAATTCATCCAATGCATGATATACCGCCTCTTTGGTACGACCTCTATTATACAAATTATTTCCTCACCCACAATTATGGAATAATTTATACTCCTTCCATTTCTGACTTTTTATATTTTTATTGAAAAATAATGAGTCAACTAGTCAAGGTACCATTTCAAAAAAAAAAAATCAAAATCGAAACAAACATCTCGTCAAGGTCAAGGCCCGGTGTTGTGCAATGAAGCGGCGCCACTAGGCCTCTGCCTCTTGGAAGGCTGCTTTGGATTGAAATACAGGTCATCCGGCTAGCTATTGCATTATGTAATTCCTCTCACGTCATTTTTACTTTTTCAAAATTATTAACGTTTTTTTAACTTTAATTTTTAATCTAAACCATTAGAAAAGTATTTGTATAGGGGGGAATGTGCAGAGTAGACACCGGTGCGGGTTGTATATAGTAAGTTAGCAACTTTTATGAATTATAATGGAAAATAGCATCTCGACTTTTACAAACTCGAGATTCTATTTTAAAAAACCTCCATCGCCGTTGCACGCACTTGCTGACTGGACTTAAAAACTGCCACACAGATCTCGAGTGTGAAAAACTCGATTTCTCCAAAATAAAAATCGAGTCTTTCAGACTCGAGTTTAGTCCAAAAATGGTAAAGGATATCGAGTATTAGAAAGTCGATATCCTCTTAAATGTAAAAAATAGAACTCGAGTCTTATAGACTCGAGTTCTACTGGGAAAAATGCTATATTACACACACCAGATCAATTCAGTCTGAGATACAAACACACACACACACTGACCTTACTGATTGTAAGGCTCACCCCACACCACATTGCCTTTCACAACTCACCACATTGCATCTATCCCCACACCACATTAGCTCTCACAACTCCATTGCATCTCTCACTGCTCTTCTCCCTCAACAAATTCATATCTCAGGTAAGCACATGTGAAGATTTGAATGTCATTGTAGTTTTAGGTATTGGTTGTTGGGTGTGGGTAAAAAAATTTGACTATTTATTTTGTAGATAGTGTTAATAACTTAGTTTCTTACCAATATTGTCAATAATCAAACTTTGTTTTGTTAGTGTTATTTTCAAGTATTTATTTGCATGGTTTTTGTGATGAATGGGTATGAAATGAGTAGTGATTGAATTGTGATGAATGGGTATGAAATGACATGGTTTTTGTGATGAATGGGTATGATGGGTAGTGAATGGTTTTTGTGATGAATGGGTATGAAATGGGTAGTGAATGAATTGTGATGAATGGGTATGAAATGGGTAGTGAATGAATTATGAGGAATGGGTATGAAATGGAATGAGTGACTACCCCCTCTTTGAATTGTACTAAAATGGGTATGTCATTCATGCCTTTGAATGTGTAATGAAATTATTTTTTTTGCATTGGGTATGAAATGGGTATGTCATTCATGCCTTTGAATGTGTAATGAAATTATTTTTTTTGCATTGGGTATGAAATGGGTATGTAAATGTGGCAAATATGTAACATGATAAAACTCTTATTACTTTCACAAGGATTTTGCCTTATTTTGTTTGTATTGGGTATGAAGTGGATAATCTAAGCATGACAGAAAAATGATTTGAGTATGAAATGTTACTAAGATATATGAAATTCATACCAGTTGAATGAATTGGAATTTCTACGTTGTGTAGTTTGAATAGATAAAATGTTTGTTAACTAACATAGTAACTTGACTCTAACAGGTTTACAATGCCTGAAATTGATTTAATCCTATACTACGGTGGTCCGCTTAAGAATGCCAATGCGAACAAAGGATTGCCATTTGAAGGACCGGGTATAAAGTTATGTTATACCCAAATTGATCGTAGGTTGAAGACCCTCGATGAATTGAAGATGATAGTTATGGAAGAATTGTGTGCGAATCCTGCAGTACACAACATACAAATTACTTATCGTATGCCGCATGAAGTCTTGAAGCACTGGATTAATTACAAGTATATGGTGATAGAAACAAATAAACATGTAAAGATCATGTTTGACAAGTTGGAGAGAATACCTGAAGTCAGTGGTATTGAGTTGTACATACAGTTGGAGCCGCGTGCAGATGATGAAATCCAACAAACAGCCACAAGTTTACAGGTTACAGTTCCGGATGCTCAATATGGGTATTCTACACATGTAGAGGACGATGATGTTCATGCCAATAATGTTGTTAATGCCGATGATGATGATGATGACGATGATGATGATGGTGATTATGATGATGATGACGATGATGACGATGATGACGACGACTACGTTGATGAGACTACTGCCATTAACGGTGAAGACTTTCCCGATAGAGATGACTTTGAAGAGCAGATTGATCGAGGGGACTTTGGGGACTTTGAGAGGGACTTTGGGGACTTCGAGAGGGACATTGATGATGATGAGACATTGGATGGTAGTGGACCTAATGCTGACAATGTTATTAGTGTCCTAAACATGGAGAATACAATCCCTGCCTACGCACCTCCTGCCTTGTCATTTTCTGCAAATACTTGGGAAAACATGGTTGATCCTTCACATGTTGAGATACCATTTGTGTCTACTTGGAGAGAGGGGATGAATTTGTACAAAGGGTTGACTTTTGCTAATAAAGCAGAGGTGCAGCGCGTATTAATAAGTTCTGCTATGAATGAAAACAAACATTTTCTGATCAGTAGGTCGACGAAGACAAAACTCTGTGCCAAATGCGTGGATGAGTCATGCAAGTGGTATGTCTGTGCGGTCATGAGGCCCAATCTCCACGGACTTTGGATGATCACCGTGTATGTGGGTCCTCACACATGTATACCGACTGGGGTGCGGAATGATGGTAGAATGATGACTTGTAATTTTATTGCATCAGACATCCTTAAGAAGTTATGTGAGGATCACACTACCCCAATTAAGCATCTCAGGTCTATGATAGAGTCAAAATATAATGGCCAGAAGCCTTCTTACTACAAGGTATGGGATGCGAAACAGAAGGCGATTGGGAAGATGTTTGGGAATTGGGAAGAGTCTTACCAAAGGTTGCAAAAGTTGCTAATGGCATATATTGATCAGGATTCGACTACCCAGGTGTTCTATCGTACCAAACCCACCGGTGAAGATGACACATTAATTTTGCATTATGTGTTTTGGTCTTTCGGTCCAAGCATTAATGGATTCAAATATTGCAAGCCGGTTATTAGTATTGATGGGACCCATCTCTATGGTAAATATCAGGGGAAGTTGTTGGTCGCAATGGCAACCGACGCTAACAACAAGGTATTCCCTCTCGCCTTCGCTGTTGTGGATTGTGAGTCAGGGTCTAGTTGGAGTTGGTTTTTAAAATGTCTCAGAGATACGATTGGCCACGTGATACCTGAGGAAGGCATTTGCATAATTTCTGACCGACATCTCGGTATCAAAAACGCCATTGCAAACTGGCCTAGAGGGGATGATGGACACCCACGAGTATTTCATAGATATTGCCTGAGACATGTTGCTAGCAACTTCAACACACATTATCAGAACTCCACTCTAAAGTCAGCGGCGTTGAAAGCGGGATATGCTACTCAGGCAGTAAAATTTTATGCCATAATGGACTCCATTAAGCAGGTGGAAATTGAGGCCATTAGGAAGAAGAAGAAGGTGACGGGGAAGGATGGCAGGGAAAAGGATTTTCTTCCATACACATACCTAATGAGTGAGTCTGTGGATATGTGGACCCAGTCACATGATGGTGGGAGACGTTTTGGGGCAATGACAACCAATATATCAGAGTGCTTCAATGGTGTATTGAAAGGTGCACGGGGCCTTCCTATTGCCGCAATGGTTGAGTTCACTTGGCCCAAACTTGTTGAATATTTCCACGACCGAGACAAAGAAATTACGAATGAGTTGATGGAGGGTAAAAAATGGAGTACATATGCCTTCTCCACGTGGGAGGGAAATAGGCGTAAATCTGAGAAACACTATGTCAAGGCATTTAGCGCACAAGAGATGCGATATCAGGTAGTTACTTCACACAACACATGCAGCGCAGGAGGGGGAAACCACAGTTATGAAATTCGGTTACTGGAAAGAACATGTAGTTGTGGAAAATGGCAAAACATTGGGATCCCGTGTTCACATGTAATTCGAGTATGTGATGCGACACAAATTGATTCGACCATATATATTCACCCATGTTATAGTTTGAACTACGCCCGTAGCACTTACTCACACGCATTTGTGGTTCCTAAGTCACAGTCATTGTGGAGGGAACCCATGGGGCCAAAGTGGTTGCCTAATCCAGCATTGGTACGGGGCAAAGGTCGACCAGTGAAATCCAGAATAAGGAATGAGATGGATGGAGTGAGGAATAAAGATCGAGAACCGGGATGGCGGAGGGAGGATGCAGATTTGATAGAGAGTCAACCCAAGCATACATGTGGACTGTGTCATGCTTCCGGGCATAACCGTCGAAAATGTCCGCAGTCCCGTGGCGCTTCCACAAGCGGTCATGTTCCAAACTAGGTAGGTGACAAAAGGCAAAATGTTTTGGATTCGGTTGTTCATTCTATGTTTACGTAATATTTACTACCTTGTCTCCTAACAACCATCGTTTATGTTTTTCAGGGGTGCTTACATGGACGACGTTTCATTATGCGGATTGCCGATCGTAGGAAAAGTGGCTACGTTGTATCGGCACAATTGTCTTTTTGGTTTTTGTTGACTGTACTTGTAATTCTCTATCCATTGTACTTCTATGAATATTGATTGTAATTTGAGTAATATGGTTAGAACTGCAAATTAAGCGTGGTTGTGCATGTTTAGAATGTCGATATATTGAAACTGGCTTTAGCTGTGATTTAAGTGCATGTACACCGTAAAAGTATGTTTCCGCAGATAGCGTAACAATTTCTATAGTTTGGTGTGTATTGAGAACGTCTTTGGACGTGCTTGAAGTGCATTTGGGTTCCTTTGCTTCTCTGCCTCTCACCAAGTATTTGTGGATTACATTTTCAGCTTCTCTAGTTTCTCAGCAGGTGCACGTTGTTGTTTCTGGTTTGCCTACATGCCCAGGAAAAAAAAAAAATTCCCAGTGAAACTCGAGTTTCTGAAAGTCGAGTTCCACCAGTGTGAACACTCCCGAAACAGAGTGTTCAATCTGCCTGAAACAGAGTATGCTCAACAAAAGAATGAAAAAAATTTTGCAGTGGAACTCGACTTTCAAAAACTCGAGTTCCACTAGTGTGAACACTCCCGAAGCAGAGTGTTCAATCTGCCTGAAACAGAGTATGCTCAACAAAAGGATGAAAAAAATTTTGCAGTGGAACTCGACTTTCAAAAACTCGAGTTCCACTAGTGTGAACACTCCCGAAACAGAGTGTTCAATCTGCCTGAAACAGAGTATGCTCAACAAAAGAATGAAAAAAATTTTGCAGTGGAACTCGACTTTCAAAAACTCGAGTTCCACTAGTGTGAACACTCCCGAAACAGAGTGTTCAATCTGCCTGAAACAGAGTATGCTCAACAAAAGGATGAAAAAAATTTTGCAGTGGAACTCGACTTTCAAAAACTCGAGTTCCAAGTGGAATTCGAGTTTCATAAACTCGAGTTCTACTGAAAAAATTTCCATTAAATCTCGAGTTTGAAAGCCTCATATTCAGATTATATTTAAGCAAATCGAGTTTCAAACAGTCGATTTTCTTTCATATTTTTTTTCCCATTAAATCTCGGATCACCTGTAAGTAATCGAGTTTCAAACACTCGATTATCTCTCATTTTTTTTTCCCCCATCTGTCATTTTAAATTGCATGTGAACAATGCTCATAAGCATACTTTTGCCTTAAAATCCTCTACACATGTGAATAAAATTTTATATATAATTCATATAACATTACTTTTGCAATTTTAAGGGAAAAATTGCAAGTCAATTCCTTTTATTTCTTTGGATCAGCTAGAGGGTCAGTGCTTCCATGTAATATTCTCAAGACACGGTGGCAAAGTTATACCTGAATAAAGAAAAGGTTCCAAATCTCAATGCACGTAGGATCATCATTGTTAACAAACTGTGTCTTAAAATAAAACCAAACATTCTCTCTGATAATAATCTCAGCAATCATGTTTGGTTTCAATCATCTCTAAAATAACAAGTGAAACCCACATATGAAAAGTAGTAACATAAGATTAAACAATATTAGGTCAGGTGAGCGATACGCAAAAGAGAGCATGAAGGACTTAAACAACTTGCTTGTCTCATAATTGGAATACCGAGTCAAGATTACAATTATCATTTGAAATTGTGTCCTTACAGTCCATTTCTAAAAATGTTAGGGGAAACTAGCAAAAAGAAGGAAATCAAAACAAAGTAAGGGCCGAAATTGTCTATAATATGTTAGACCTGTACAATTAACCCAAAGTGAGTGCAACAAGTCTAGCTCAACCCAACTAATAAAAAATCTGGTTTATATGGCACACAATTTGAATGAAAGTAAATGGAGAAGACTATTTTTTCCTACCTATAGAAGCGATCTTTAGGTAGTTTATAAACCTAAGAACGAAAGAAAGGTTTGAATGGAAGTTCCAAATAAATAGTAATAAACGAGGCTTATGGAGGTCGGTTTGGTGCCTGTGTAAGAAGTTGCCAAGCCCATTGAATGGCGTCAGATTTAAAGTAATCCCCGAAGGACCAATTGCCAAGCATCTCAAAGAAGGTATGGTGGTAAGTGTCTTTCCCAACATCATCCAGATCATTGTGCTTTCCACCAACTCGAATGCACTCAGGAGACTGCAGAATCCATCCTTCCCATACTGCAATTACTACCAGTAGGACTCAATTTGGAGGTTCACACTAAGATGATACTCTAAATTTCTGAACAAAGAATGCTCCGAGCTCAAGTACCTGAAATTACATATGCAACAATGGAGTAATTATTAAGTGAGAGAGCACCACGATGACAATAAAATCTAAGGATTCATTTCCCTCGGAAATTTTAGCAATTACTAAATCTAGTTATACTTAGTTTTTGCACACCCAAAATGTATTGTCTCAAATTTAAATCTGTGCCTCGCAGCTAGTTAATAGCTAAGAAAAAATGGCTTGCAACACACCCCAGGAAAGAAAAATGGCTTGCAACACATCAGAAACCACCTCCACTCATTCACGATGGACGTAAGAAAGAAATTATGAAATTTTAAAGAGCTCAATAATTGAACCACTGTAGAAGCATCAAGCTCAACATCTAAATGAGTAATCGCAATCCCACAATGCCCACAGCTTTGGCACTCCTCATAATTCCAATGGAACAAGGGTACCCTTTCATTCCGAGATCTGAGGAACTCTCAAGTGAGCGCCACCCCCCCCCCCCCACCCAAAAAAAAAAAAACCCTGAATTACCCATCAAGGATCTGTCAGAATTTAGCTTGTGCCATTTTATGGTCAGAAAGGGGAGGTTAAACTGCTTTGGGTTTCCTTCTCCAAGGAAAAAACTAGATCTCAACAGGGCCAACCTTGGATGAAGGATCCTTAAAGTCCAATTTATTTCTAAACAAACTGGGAGACCAGACACCCAAAGGAAAGACAATTTGCCCAGGGATAGACTGCATGCAGTACGTAATACTAGAGAAACAGACGTTGTTTAACCAATGTTCCATGAAAGGAAAAAAGAGTGGATGAAATGGCTAGGGATGCCTAGCCAATTCCAGAAAAAATTGGTCGCTTGTCATTCCCTAAGGAGTGAATCCAAGGAGGCTTGAAGACACGGGGCAAAACAGTAGAAAATTTATACCTCAGTTCCCAACAGTTTCCAGAACACTATTATATGCAACATGGCCACATGAAGAACTGAACCTTGGAGAAGGATTTTATTTTTCAAATCCAATCACATGAGTTTTTACATTCATGCTCAATATCTTAAATATGGCTGTTTTATGAATTAGGCTTAGCTAAATTAGATTCTTAGGATCTGACCATTCACATCTATCATGATGAAATTTTGAAGTATCAGAGTGGTCTACTTACACATGTACACTAGTTGTAGCAAATAAATAACAAAACATGATGACTGATGCCCACACATTCTGCATGATCATCCTAGTACAAGTATTTCCTTGAAACTCAGATAGAAGGAAATGCAGCAATCTACCTTTTTTTATTGCTAAACGCAATCTACCTCTATGTATGCCTTAAAATGAAAAGGATAAGGTCCAAAAACTTACAAATGCTTTAAATGCAGGCCTATGAGCAGTCATTTCATACATACAGCATCCTGGATAACAGAATTTCACAATACATAAACACTTTCAGCGAAACAACTATAAAATTAATCAATGCCAAATAACTTTCACACACTCACAGAAAATGCTTACCCAAAGACCAAATATCTGACTTTGAACCATAAGGTATATCAGCAAGAAGCTCAGGACACATATAGCTTGGAGTTCCCACAACCTGATTTACAAGATGATTATCATCAATGATAAATATAATAAATCATTCATAAGTTGACCAATATAAAGAGATTGCATTACATACAGAAGAAGCAAGATCATCTGAGGTCAACATTTTGGCAAGTCCAAAATCACCTGCTCCATCATTGATGTATTGTTAGCAAAACTATGATCACCTTTTAGAGGACTATAGAAATTATAGAATCACTTACCAAGACGTATGTCTTGATCTTTTGTCAAGAATATATTTGAACACTGGAGGAAGTGTGGAAGAGTATCAGTATAAATTAGCATCAGAGTATACGGATGGAGAAAGAAACACCACTAACCTTGACATCACGATGAAGAATATGATTCATGTGCAAGTAGTCGAGTGCCATCAGAAGTTGAACAAGCCACTTACAGAGCTTCTGATAAAAGTATCTTTAATAATCAGATGCAAAGACTCTGAGAATGATAAACTACTTAAGCACATGATAGTTGAATACAGTGCAAGGAATGTAAAATCAAAATCAACTTTTGCAGCAAAAGGATAAAGAAAACAAAAACAAAAAACAAAATAAATAAAAACCTCCTCAGAGAAAAGAAGACCATTAGCTTTCTTTATAGCTTCTGCCCTGTACCACACAGAAAAAAGTAGTATGGGTGATCTGAATTTATACAATTCCTTAAGACAAAGAAAAATCTTCCATTTCTCAAATCCTACTTCAACAAGAAAGAAAACTCACATGTCACCTCCTTCACAATAACCAATAACAATGCAGACATAGCAACCCTGAGGGCAAAGGCATCTGCCTGAACCAATGTTAGGCTATAGCAAGTTAGTGAGGTTGCTATATTTGATTAGCAAAAACACACAAATTGGGAGAAAGACACAAATTTAGAAACAAAAGTAATAATAATAATAAATTTTAAATGAGGTCAGATATCCTAGAGAACCAATTGTGCAACAATAGAGCACTCCATGTGGGATCAAAGGTGTTCACCACTGACTTGACACCATGCATCAAAGCTGTAGACAAGGCCATCAAAAATCTTGAATGATTTTCTTGATTTTAGACCATGTCCAACCCCATCCATAGATGGCTACTGATTTTGAATCAAATTTGTGGAATGATTATTTATGAAAAAAAGGAAAATTGTTTGAACAATTCACATTGCTAACTCGACTCAACTCAGCTATCAATGGCCTTACTCCAGTTATGGTTGAAAATGAATCAATGATGAAAACCAACACAAGAAATATCTCACAAACTTGTAATTCAAGAATATCCTTAATGTCCAAGAAGCTCAGCAAGAGAGCAATCGAAAACCTAAGAATTAAGACATATTTTGCAATTTCATATAGTTTAGTACATTCTATATAAATTTAAAATTTTCAAAAGAAGCATTTTAACAAGCACCAACAGCAGAGAATCTGGACACATTTCGGCTTTAGGGGAAGAAGAAAAACAAAAGCTCCATCAAACCAATCAGGCAGCAGAAAAATGGAAATAGTACACCAATTCAGAACAAACACAAATACGAAAGGTATATATATATATATATATATATTTTTTGGATAAGTAAATAGGCAATCTATAATTACAGGAACATACCTTCTCTACCCAGGAATCCTTGTACTCCACAATAAAGGGATTTCGTAGTTTAGAAATAAGCTCCATCTACAGAAAACCAAGAAAAGGGTCAAATCCAGAAAGTCACATAAATCCAATATAATTCAACAAAAAAGGTTCAAATGTAGCCCAATTAGCTACCATATTTTCTACTACAATCCAGTCCAGCATACGTTTTTTGCAAAGTAATTTGAAAAGAAATGAAGGCAGGAGGAGGCCCGTAAACTAAGTCTGAAACCCACTCCATAGTCCATACTATCCATCATGTTTTTTTAGTATGTAATGCATAAATGTATCATCCATTTCAAGATCTAAAAAATCTTAAATTCATCTACTGCCTCATGTGCAGCAGCTGTTAACATATTTTAAAAACTTGGTCAACTATGTTCACCATTTCTCACAAGATATACAAAGTATGCTAGAAAACCTGTGTATGAAAACCAATGCTAGTAATTTCAAGAAGCAGCTATTACAGGAGGATATTGGAATAAACATAACTTGAAACTAAAGGGAAAACCAAAACAATAAAAAAATCTGCTAACTTCAAAATGAATTTTCCTTTTTTTTGCGTTTATAACTGAAAATTAACTTCGTAAAGCTGATTTATTACTTGAACCAAGAATTGACCTCAACGTTTGGTGTTTGAAATTCTCATCCCATACATTCAGTTACCAATCTCCATTCAAGATTAAAGACATGGAAACTATTTTTACCATGTCAATTACCTGCAAACAGAACGCAGCTCTTCAAAAGTAGGGAAATATGAATAGAATGAACGTAGTTGGTGTAAAATGATGATAAATGGTAGACTAACCAATTTTGCGTTTTTTAACCCTCGTGTACTGTTTAGGTGGGGGAGGAGGCTGCGGGGCATCATCCCTAGGCTCATCATCGTGCTGCAAAGACATTAGATGCATACAATCAATAGTCAGTGCAATGATAAGAATAAAGTGAATAGCAAAATATATCATGACATTGTAATTAATGTTATCATACCATAGAGCTGCCTTTGTGTCCTATTTTGTGTCCACCTGTCCCACAAGTGGGTGCTCTTCTAGCACGTTGCGGTCTACCTCGTGGGGGTGAGGGCTGAGGAGGAGGATGCTCGTCTGGTACACACGCATCTGGCTGTACAGTGCCAATCCCAACCTGAGGTCCTAGAGGGTCAGATGAGGATGAGGTTGGTGGGTAATGATGCTCTGTGTACAGGCCAGGAGTGGGGATTATTGTCATGGGTTCAGTACGAGGTGGGTCTATGGGCAAAGTGGGTGCACTAGAGCTAATGGGTGGGTATGAGGGTGTCTCGGGGTGTGTAGGAGGGGTCAAATGAAATGGAATACCGAGATCAAAACTGGGCTGTGAAGGTGGGGTGGGTGAAGGGATCTCGGGCTGAGGAGATGCATCTACCATGGGTGGAGGGACCTCGAACTGAGGAGATGCATCTAGGATGGGTGGATGTACATCGGGCTGAGGAGATGCGTGCGGGATGGGTGCAGGTATTTCAGGACTAGCTACAACCCCTCGGGTTGTTGCACGCCAACCACGGCCCGTAGATGCACTTGTGCTTGGGCTTGCTGTAGCAGGCCGACCACGGCCCCTAGCTGCGCTTGTGCTTGGGCTTGCGGTAGCACGCCGGCCACGGGTCGGTGGAATTAAGAGTGCTGCGCTTGTGCTTGGGGTTGCAGTAGCTGCTGGTTCAGTCCCCTGCCCATTGTTTTCCTCCCCATTGTTTGCCTCCGCATTTGGTGCAGGAACACCACCAAGCCCAACCACATTACTTAGGACACGTTGGACATGGTTGTGCTCTCGGCTGCCTATAGGAAGCATCGCCAACAACGCTAAATGGCTTTCAATCTGAAACGAAGAAAGAACCAGTACAATCAGATTTGAGACATTTATGTATCAACTATACAATGGAGAAGATAGTACTTATTACTCTACTGAAATACTAAACTAAGAACTAAAAGTTTTATTAGAATACTGTATGTTTTTCGTAAAGTATTTTTAATTGGATGTCAGTCAAATCAAACCAGATTTCATGAAAAAAGAAGTAAATTTCTCTACGTTCGTACATGTACTGAAGAAAAAACAAAGCTGGCAATAAAATCTAATTAGAACACATTACCATTATATCTAATTTAGCGCTGTTGCGGTCGACATACTTTCGAGTGACCGGGCGATACCAGCGGTAATAAGCATGATCACGGGGCATCTCACCAGTTTGAACAGGTGCATGGCAAAGTCGTTGTTGTCTCATATCCCATGTAAGGATATACGGTCCATGCTCCTCCCTCCAATTCTTTTCCACCTTCCCACGCAAGTCTATTCTATGCAGTCTATCGTCGTACACAACATGGTCGGGCCACTCTTGCGCCAACCCAAATTGGCGAACGACACGGTCTGGGTGGTGTGTCTCCACTATGCAAAAACACACAAGTGGCACCCTTGCCGTCCACACATCCCTCCCTGCGACGCAGAAGTCAGGAAGGTGGCCGAAGTCTGCCTCATATGGTTGCCACATTATCTACAATAGAAACAAGAAACAGTTATCATAACTGCTTAACATCAGATATGGTAGAACAATGATTTTAAGATACTCTTAATGAACATTAACATAACAAAACAGAATATGTGGATATTATTACCTGGCCCGGCTGCATTCTAACTAATTGCTCGCGATAGTGAATCAACGCCGTGGCGGATGGCCTACTCTTCGGGCTTGGCACTCTCACCCACCTACAGTTACAAGCGAATAACATAAGATAAGATAATGACACTTACTTACTAAGAAGAGTACATTGCATAACACACTAAGTATCAGGAAAATACTTACTTAAATGCAAGTGGAGCTTTTGGCCATGGGCCATAATCACATCCAGGTGGGGGCTCTATCCTCGGGCATAAGAATGGCAACCTTGCCCATGCCCAATACTGGACCAATTGCAAAGCCCCACCAATCTGCGATGCGTCTTTCTCGCTTGCTCGGCACAACTCTCTATACAACCAGGCCAGGCAACCACTACCCCAACTATACTGTGGCGGATCACGAAGGTTCCGTAGGAACTCCAAGAACATCAGATGAACCCTATCTCCCGACTTGTCCATGAAAATTTTATCTCCTAGTAGCGCTAAAATATAGCACCGGGCATACTGATGTATCTGAATCTCTGTTGCGTCATGAGGCAGTGGCTCTGCAATGCGCTCAACAAGGCGGCTAATGAGAATTCTTTGACCCACCAAAATTTTGTTGTCATTTGCCGGAACTTCAAAACCAAGCAATGCCATGCACAGTTGCCTCCAATCCCCATCCACCACAGCAGTCGGCCCAACCAAGACCTCACCGTCTATAGGAAGTCCCAAAATGACCTCCACATCTTCAAGGGTGATTGACATCTCACCATGTGGAAGATGGAACGTATGCGTCTCCGACCGCCATCGCTCAACTAGGGCCGATATTAGGCAATGATCTATCTCTCTGGAAGGGGCCCTAAACAATCCTTCTAGCCCCACCAACTTGATAATGTTAATCACCCGATTATCTTGCATCGTTATGTGTTCCATCTCCTTAGCTCGACCACGGCACTTAAGTGGGCCCGGGTCCTGCAAAATCGAAAAAAATTATAGCTGTTAGAACTACATATACAATTTTGAAAGAACTTGCTAGAAGTCAAAGACAACGTGAAAATTAAAGCGGTTAGAACTAGATATTTCACCTCGCCATTCCAAATGTCCTCTGATCGATGATTTCGTTGGCGCGTCAACAATGAATGATCTTCTGGACCAGGGCGCACGATCTCTGGCTCCTCATCGATCCGAGGATCCATACTGCAAACACAGCAATTGTGAGATCATACAATAGGGACAAAAGGGATTGCTCAAACCGTCAACGCTTTTTTTTATATGTATATAACAGAAAATTTTTTACTGAAATGATAAACATCACAACCCATGTACACAGGAAGTGCACCGGAGTTGCTACAAAATTGTCTACAGTTACATAAATCCAGAAATTCCACTGAATTAGAAAAAAAAAAAGTGACCACTTAAATCAACCATCCAATCATACATAGAGCGTAAGAAAAACATTTTAACTCCTAAGGAGATCTTTTTATCCCTTCACCTGTACAATTGTTGCAATCTCTCCAAATAGTCCACATTATGCACTTTTTTTTTGATAAGTAAATAAATTTATTATAGGTAAAAAGCAATCCCAATACAATAGTTGTGTACACAAGAAAGCGAAAGAGGGGAAAGAAAAACAATTTGAAAACCCTAGATACCAACACTACGATGTCTTCCAAAACCCCCTAATAACCATACCATAGCTGGTATCCATGGAGGTCATCAAAGAATCCAATTCCCAGTCACAATGTTGTTACATTAAAAATTAGTTAGTATCAACTCTTTGATAACCAAGCCTCTCTCTCTCTCTCTCTCTCTCTCTCTTCCACATCATCCACTCATCTAGGGCATCAAAATTCATAAAGTATGGACTACATAGTGTCCCAGTTGAAACTACGATTTAATCTAACAAAAAACTACAAATCTGTCAATTCAAATCATTGCATGTCCAATTCCAAGACTTGATATAAAAATTACACTGAAAACGCCACAATATATGCATTAAAATTAACTTCCAACTCCATTGCCTAATGTCACGCACCCCTTCATATAATAACAAGCAAACTTTCAATTCCTTATGCTAACAAGTGTATATAATTTCCAACAAAACAACTAAGTTCGAAGATTAAAGCACACATAAAAGAATGAACCAAATATGGCACTGTCAGCCTTGAGTCTCAAATCCATTGCCAAATATCAAACAACCTTTCCACATGGTCTCTACCAAATTTTCAGCTCCTTATGCTAAAAACCAGAATCAATTTGCAATGACAAACAACTAAAATCGAAGATCAAAGAAGCACGGGTAAAAGCATGAACCAAATGTGTCATTTTAAGCATTAACCTAATAATACCTTTCCCTTTTCACATAGCCACTACCAGATTTTCAACTCCTTACCCTGAAAAGGAGACTCAATTTCCGATAAAACAACTAAACTTGAAGATCACAGTACCACACGTAAAAGCATAAACAAATGTGTCATTACAGCATTGTGCCTCAATTCCATTACCGAATATCACACCCCCATTTCACACAGCCTCTACCTAATTTTCAATTCCTTACTTAACAATTATAAACAAAAAATGCAGCAACATAAGCATTCTAATTACGTCTTGAAATCCCCACTGCCTGTACCAAATTTCCAGCTCCTTACTCTAAAAACTGAGACCAATTTGCGATAAAACAACTAAATTTGAAGATCAAATAAGCACACGTAAAATCACAAAAAAACAAAAATTCCGTTTCAAGAACCATTAAAATTAAGTCTCAAAATCCGACTACCGAATACCACATGGCCTCTACCAAATTATGCTCCTTAGCTAAAAACCAGAACAAATTTGCGATAAAACAACTAAATTCGAAGATGAAGTAAGCACATGTAAAAGCACGAAGATAATTTCAGCAATGCAAGCATCTAAAATCGATTACCTAATAGTACTTCACACAGTCTCAAAAACCAAAATCAATTTGCAAACAAAACCAAGACTCCAAATTTGAAGATCGCAAGCAAGAGCAAGCAAAGGCAAAAGCAAAAAAGCGAACCTGAATTTTTAGGGCAGCGGAGTTTTGCCGGCGGTGAGCTTGAGGGTGAGTGAGCGTAGGAGAGGACAGTGAGTGAGACCGGCGGTGACCTTGCCGGTGAGCTTGACGGTGATTTCAGTCGATTGTGGGTTTGAAGGCGAGGGTGATTTCTGCCACTGAGAGTGTTTGAGAGAGTGAGAGACGGAGAGTCTGAGAGAGTGAGAGACGGAGAGACGGAGAGACTGAGAGAAGTGAGAGTGTTTGAGAGAGTGAGAGACGGAGAGACTGAGAGGAGGTGAGAGTGTTTGAGAGAGTGAGAGAGACAAGTGTTTGAGTGTTTGAGAGAGTGAGAGAGACAAGTGTGTTTGAGCGGGTTTGAAATTGGAAGTATCAACAGATTTCGAGTGTTAAAAACTCGATTTCAACCAATATCGAGTCTTACAAACTCGATTTCTACGTGGCCAAATCTCCTCCACGTGGGAAAAATTGTCCACGTTAGGATTTTAGAAAACACCCTAAATCGAGTTTCTAAAACTCGATTTCTAATAAAATCTCGAGTTTTAGAAACTCGAGATGCTAGTTTTAAAAATTTTTTTGAAACCGGCCAACTTACTAATATGTTGGATATTTAATGTTATATGAAAAGGGTGTCCATTTGTATAGTACAATATCGCACCGGCTTTAGGTTTCTTCTTTTTAGGGTTACGACGACGTTACACTAGCAAAGTGTACTTTTTCGTACACTATTATAAAATAATAATAAAAATTGGTTAAAACTTAAAAGTTTTCTGTTTTCTGTTAATGTTGTTGGCAAACTTTGTTGTACATGAAGCGAACCTTTCCTGTTTCTTCCTATGAATTTTATCAAAGTGAATCCTTTTTCGTCAACCATAAAAAAATTAACTTTGTATGAACAACTCACTCTAAAACCAACCATAAACCTCTCAATCCTAGAGACCCACTTGCCCAAATGCCAAAATCTCAAGCTTTTCAATCAAGTACTCTCCCAGATGATCCTCACTGGGTTTATCAAAGACACCTTTGCTGCCAGCAGAATCCTCAAGTACTCTACTGACTCACCCTTTATCCACATTCATCAATCCTTCCAAATCTTCAACCACATTGAGAACCCAAATGGGTTCATTTGGAACACCATGATGAGAGCTTGTGTACAAAGAAACTATCCTGAAAAGGCTATCTTTTTTTACAAATTGATGGTGGATAACAATGTGGGTGGTAGTGATAATTACACACACCCAATTCTTATTCAAGCTTGTGCTATCCGGTTTTCAGATTTTGAAGGGAAACAGATGCACAACCATGTTTTGAAATTGGGTTTTGATTCAGATGTTTATGTTCAGAACACATTGATTAACATGTATGCAGTTTGTGGGAGTATGGGTGATGCGCGCCAGTTGTTTGATGAAAGTCCTGTTTTGGATTCAGTTTCATGGAATTCGATTTTGGCAGGGTATGTTCAGATAGGGGATGTGGAGAATGCCAAGTGTATTTATGAGTTGATGCCAAAAAGGAATACGATTGCCTCAAATTCTATGATTGTGTTGTTGGGTAGGACAGGTCATGTCGTTGAGGCTTGTCAGTTATTTAATGAGATTTCTGAGAAAGATATGGTATCATGGAGTGCGTTGATTTCTAGTTATGACCAAAATGAAATGTATGAGGAGGCTTTGGTTATGTTTATGCAAATGAAAACTAATGGAATTATGGTTGATGAGGTTGTGGTGGTTAGTGTTTTGTCTGCATGTGCACATTTGTTAGCTGTCAACATAGGAAAAATGATCCATGGCTTGGTTGTCAAAATTGGAATTGAATCTTATGTTAACCTTCAAAATGCTTTTATTCACTTGTACTCAACTTGTGGTGACATAAAGGCAGCTGAAAAACTATTCAATGCAGGCTGCCAATTGGACCAGATATCTTGGAACTCCATGATCTCTGGGTACTTGAAATGCGGATCAGTTGAAATTGCTAAGAAATTATTTGATTCCATGCCTAGTAAGGATATTGTGTCTTGGAGTGCAATGATATCAGGGTATGCTCAGCATGACCATTTCTCAGAGACTTTGGCACTGTTCCAGGAAATGCAGCTTGAGGGAATTAGGCCTGATGAGACCACTTTGGTTAGTGTAATATCAGCTTGCACTCACCTGGCTGCCCTTGACTTAGGTAAATGGATTCATGCTTATATAAAGAAGAATGGCCTAAAGGTTAACATTATTTTGGGTACAACCCTTATAGACATGTACATGAAATGTGGGTGTGTGGAAAATGCGTTGGAAGTTTTTCATGGCATGGAGGAAAGGGGGGTTTCTACTTGGAATGCTCTCATTCTTGGTTTGGCAATAAATGGTTTAGTGGATAAGTCACTAGACACGTTCTTTGACATGAAGAAATATGGTGTAGTGCCTAATGAGATAACGTTTATGGGAGTTCTTGGGGCTTGTCGACACATGGGCTTAGTAGAGGAGGGGCGTCACCACTTCAATTCAATGATTCAAGAGCATCAGATAGAACCCAATGTTAAGCACTATGGATGCATGGTTGATCTTCTAGGACGCGCAGGAATGCTCAAAGAAGCAGAGGAAATCCTTGAGAGTATGCCTATGGCACCGGATGTTGCTACCTGGGGTGCCTTGCTTGGAGCTTGCAAGAAACATGGTGAGAATGAAATGGGGGAGAGAGTAGGAAGAAAGCTCATTGAGCTTCAACCTGACCATGATGGTTTCCATGTGCTATTGTCCAATATATATGCTTCAAAAGGTCACTGGGATGATGTTCTTCAAGTTAGGGGGACAATGATACAGCATAGCGTGGTGAAGACCCCTGGGTGTAGCATGATTGAAGCAAATGGAGTAGTCCATGAATTTCTAGCAGGAGATAAGACACATCCTTTAATAAATGAGATTGAGGATAAGTTGGATGAAATGAATAAGAAATTGAAAATGGAAGGTTATGTACCAGATACAAATGAGGTTTCCCTTGATATTGATCAAGAAGAGAAGGAAACCTCTCTGTTTAGGCATAGTGAGAAGCTTGCAATTGCCTTTGGGCTTATTGCTATCATTCCACCAACACCAATAAGGATTATGAAGAATTTGCGAATATGTAATGATTGTCATTTAGCAGCTAAATTCATCTCTAGAGCTTTTGATCGTGAAATTGTAGTGAGGGATCGGCATCGCTTTCACCACTTTAAGCATGGTTCTTGTTCATGCATGGACTATTGGTAGCAATATATTATACATAAGCTGATCGACTTCGATGTTACCTTGTTGCTGAGATTGTTCCTTAAGAGCTTGTCTAGTTACGAATTACAGCTATACCAAACATTTTGCTTCACCAGAGCTTGATGGCTTTACAGTTCCAAGATGCATGCTACTGAAGCACTATGAAATAATACTTACAGTGGCGACTATTGATACAACACCTCCCTCATGAAACTTGAAGGAAGGCTGCGCTAATGCCTTTTAGGGCTATCTTTGAGGTTAAGACCTACCATGAGGCTTGGATGATGGTCAGGCCCTTAATTATGCCCTATAAAAATGACTACCTTGGGCACCCCCCGGGGGGGGGGGGGGGGGGGGGGGGGGGGGGGGGTGTTTGTTAAAAACCTATCAATGCTATTATTTTCTGATAAGAAAAATTTTCATTTGTGGTCCTAATGCTACAAATAGACCATTGATGGATTCATTCATTATCGCAATGGAAGTCAAAGAGATGGTCGATATACTTTATTGTATTTTGAAGGTGCTAATGAAATTTCATCCCATTGAGTGATACACCTATCAGCTTAAACAAAACAAAATTTGTTTTTGTTTTAATTGAATGGAAATGGTTCTAGATTTTTTTTTTTTGGATAGTGGTTGTGGTTTCAATTGGTTTTGCTGAAACTGGTTGTGGGAAGGCTTAAGTATGGGCTTAAGGTGATGGTTTGTGTTTTTGTGTTCAGTTTGTTTCGGATTGGTTTGAGTTCTCTTTTTTTTTTTTTTTTTTTTTTTTTTTTTTTTTTTTTTTTTTTTGAGTTCTTTCTCTTTATTTATATAATGTGGTATTGATCTAGTTTGGTTTGGCTAAAAGTGGTTCTGGGAAGATTTTGTTGTGGTTTCTGCTATGAGTAAACTTGACACTCTCTGCCTAGTGATTTTAAGATCAGAAAAATCAATCTTCTCATTTTCGTAATTTATTTATCACTGCAGTGGAACTCTGCTGTAGTTTTTAGCTTTTATTTACGAGAGCTGATCATTCAGTTTAAATTTAAACTCACTTATCAAATAACCCATTTGGACGATCTATGGGTCATGAGTTATGGGTTGGGTCAAACCCAGGCCAAATTCTAACAGTTGTGTACCACGAGAATGAGACAGAATATATATACAGGCATAGGGGAAGTATGGACAATTACACTTCATTACTGAGTTCCTGTATATGTGTATTTTAGTTTAAAATTTTGGTTTTATCTTTATACAGGTTTAAAAGTTGAAGAGTCCTCTTTATGTAAAACCACAGCTAACATCAGATGCAAGGACGTGTCATGCCAAATTGCCAATGTGATGGTTGGAATGCGAAATGATCCTGGGAACCATGCAATTTCAACTGCCTCCTGGCATTATATCAATTGATCTGACTTCAAATCATTGGACGGTAAATATCCTCACTAATAAGATACCCATATGTTTTCATTGTGATACTCATAGTATTCTGTGTTGTAAATATGCCTGTTCATGTACTATTTCCTAAGGAAAGAGATGGTACTGCTGTCTTTGTTGTAGGTTATGTGAGTCATGAGGTCACTCGTCTAGAAAATCAGCACTGCTGCTTAGACAGCTAGATTTCTGATAAATGATATTGGCTGTTTGCAGCCATCAAATTCATATTTTGTTTTCAATGAATGAAGTTTTTTTTTTTGGATACGTCTATGAATGAAGATTTGTATTAAACAGAAACAAGATATATACAGCTCAACTATGTATTACATAACTCTAAAACCCAGTAGCAGCAATGATCTCCAGAGCCAAGGATGCATGTTGTATGGTTTTTCTCTTATTGGAAATTGATTATGTATTGTTGGTGTGTTTCTGCAGACCTGCTCGTGATCAGCTGGGTGGAGTTAGATTGCCTTCATTTACTTTAGTTGGGGTTAGAACGCCTTCATTTATATCCAACTTTTCAAGCATCCTTTAGAATTATTAGTGTTGCGCTCTCTGGCTTGCAAATAGATAAACTGGATCTGAAGAATCTACCTACAAAGGTTTTTGAGCTCTCACAAATGTAGGGGAATTTGAAGGTCATGATTTAAAACTGACACATCAAGTTTAAGTTGTTTTTTTTTAGCAAGATAGTAGTTGCCATGTATAGAATGTTGCGGTTTCTTGTAATTTCAAGCAATAACTTCATTTATGACTGAGTTGTTAAGCTAGCATTTGGTGGTTAGGAAAGATTTAAACATGAGATGTATTTTTTGTACTATGAAAGTGATATGAAGAGAAAATTAAAGGAGCTGAATACAACTATACATGGTCTTCAAAAGCTTGGGATCTGTGCAGCCTCTTTGTGTGAGTGAGAGAGTTTTTGTGCAGTCTCTTTGTTGCCATTGTTTTTGTCGAACAGGAAGATGGGCTATCTTGCCACATCCCTGACAGTTCCACACTTCTGTGCACTTCCTCTGAATCTCAGTACTTTGGACCATCAAATCGACTTTCTTAACTTGGAAGAGCAGCTTGTTCCAAATGCTTCAAATAGATTCTACTATTAGAGTTGACGTTAATGTGAACTTCTCCTTGGATATATGCTGGTTTTGTACGTGGCCTGAAGGGTTGAGGATAAGTGTTACCAGGTCTTCTGTGGAGGGAAAGGCTTGGGAATCAATATGCAATCGCAATCCCCTGCAATTGTTAACCAGATAGCTCAAATAACTACACATTGTTGAAGCAACTACAACTGTTAATAGGGTGTAATCCATATTTTGATTTCCTATGATCAAAGACCATTTAGAAAAAGTCCAGCGGGAAGTTTGCTGAAATTTTTGAGTGACTTTCATCAAATAGTTATTTCTTACGACTATCAGGTCCTATTTTGTTCTTTGGTCTTTCATGCACAAAGTCCTCACTTATAGAATGTTTCTTAAACATTGAGTTCCAAAATAGTGTTCTGTTTTCGTGCACTGGTTTTAGAATTTGAATATCTGCAATGTGTTCTGGTTCACAATACAATGACGAAATGGACATATGGTAGTCATTTTGGACCTAGCCACATGAACATGAAAGACCTCATGCAAGTCACAGCAAGCATCGTGCTTGGCAATTTTACTTCTTTCCTTTCCTTTAAATTTGGTTGTCATTTCGATTCTCTGTTTACGTTCAATCAAATTAGAACGTGATAATTTCACCCAAGACAACAAATTAGAACACCTAATCTCCGCTCACTATATGTTAATATTTAAGCAATTTCATAATTACAATTAGATCCTTGTATTACACCATTCCTTATGAGAGAGAGAGAGTTAAAATTAAGATGATTTCATCACTATTTTTCTTAGTGATTTGATTAAAATGTCATGATTATCAATAATTATATTATGCATCAGATGTATGTATCTTCTTTTTTATAGTATAAAGGTTACTATAACTATGTGAAATGCACATATTATGAAAGGGAAGAGATATTTATCCAATGCATGAGATACATTCTCTTACAAATCATTTAAAAAAAAATCCATTTTTTAAAGGGAGACCTAAGATTCTTATTTTATTTTTTAAATTTTTGAAAACAATTGAAAAACGAGTTGCACACTTGATTTGGAGAAACCATTTTTTTTAAAAATATATATATATATATATATAGATATATATCTTCTACATAATTGATTGGGTTTTGTTATTTCATAGTAGCTGTGGATGTAAGTGAAATGATCAAAGATTGCAGGGTTAGAAGTAAAATTTGAAAAATTAGAAAGGTAATTTTCACTTTCCTCTCTCTAAGTATAGGGAGAGCGGGAGAGTGATTGCAATATGCCCTTTAGTTTAAAACAATGGTAGCCCCATCTTTTCGTAACAAGCACTTTACTTTTTAGCTTTTACACACTAATGAAATTCATACCCTCTAATAACAAACACATTACATGCATAATGATGATCTTTTAAATTGTGCATGTATTGTGTCAATGCGATGTTATTTGTTTGGTATGGTAGGGTATTAAGATCATTAAAATTTGAGTTTAGACACATTTGTTATTAAAAAATTTATTACTTAAAAATATTATGAGGTTCTGATTGAGTTACAAAATTATTATAAAATGCTTATTACAAAAGATAAAAGATAAAGCAAAATTATTAGGTTTTAAATTAAAAGGAAGTTGAATCTAAAAAAAACAAGTAATTCTAATATCACATTTATAGTCCAACTTTAGTTACAATTATTCTAAATGGCATGTTTTGATTAACTGTTTATCAATTTCACATAGACTACTACTTATAACCTATCACGTGGATAGTTATGACAAAAATTGATACTTTAACAAAATAAATATAAAGGAAAATTTGCAAATGCCCATAATTTTTAATTTTACGGGCAAGTGCAATTAATCCTTTTTAATTTTAATTTTTCAAACTTTAAGTTACTCTAGAAAAAACTAATAAAATGATAATTAAAAGGAGACAATTTTTCATCTCTTTCGATGGTCGCTCTTTCCCATTCCTCTTAGCCGGTCAGAAGGCCCAAAAACGGTAGAGTATTTTTCTCTCTCAAAAAACAAAAACAAAAACGGTTAGAGTATTACTAATACTACCACCTGAAACTCAACCTTTGATCATAAACTAAAGCCCATGATCTTTCTAGGTTTGTGTCTCTCTCAGCTTGAGAAAACCTTCACATTGCACTGTACCAAAAAGTGCATGTGATATGTTTGACAAAAGTCCTAGCTGGGCATAAGATTAGATAGGTGAAAAATCATAGCTAGTTTTAGGCATAAGAATGAGAACCCACATTGTCAAATTCATAATCAAACACCCCCACCAGCCTTTTATGGCTGTTCGGTTCAAAACAACATCTTCCCAGTATGTTGCAGCTAGAGCTAGAGACCCTGTGTTTGAGAAACTTATGGACAAGTACAAGCACCTTGTCAAAGTCATTGCCATTCAAGACCTCATCCTTGCAGACCCAAAGAACCCATATGTATCCCTTGAATTCCTTTCTAGGCTCTCGCAAAAGCTGCACCTCAACCGCGGCGCCACTTCCTTTCTACGCAGGTATCCTCACATTTTCCACATTTACTATGACCCCAACAAGTCTCAGCCCTTCTGCAGATTAACTGACGCTGCTATTGAGATTTCTTGCCAAGAAGCAGAGGCTATCAATGCTTCATTGCCACTTGTTGTTGACCGTTTGGTACGGCTTCTGTCAATGTCCTTATCCAAAATGCTGCCCCTTCGTGGCATTTTCAAAGTTTGGAGGGAGCTCGGGCTCCCTGATGATTTTGAGGAATCAGTAATTGCTCGAAACTCTGATCTTTTTCAACTTTGTGATGCTCATGAACCCAATACTCATTTTTTGAAACTGGTTGATGGGAGTTGTATCAATCATTTTACGGCAGCAGTGGAGAATTGGAGGCTTTTGGAGTGTTGTAAGCAGGATTGTAGTGTTGATAGGATGGAAATGAGATATAGTTTTAAACATGGGTATCCTCCATGTATGAAACTTAGTAAGAGTTTTAGGGCCAAGGTTAAGGAATGGCAAAGTTTGCCATATGTGGGACCATATGAGGAGATGAGAGAGAAGAAGAAGAGGTCCAAGTTTGGAATGATGGCAATGGAGAAACGGGCTGTTGCAATCATTCATGAATTCTTGAGCTTGACAGTGGAGAAGATGGTGGAAGTAGAGAAGATCAGCCATTTTAGGAAATGGTTTGGTATTGACTTAAATATAAGGGATTTGTTCTTGGATCACCCAGGAATATTTTATTTGTCCACCAAGGGGAAGAGGCATACCATCTTTCTGAGAGAAGCATATGAGAGGGGATGTTTGATAGAACCAAATCCAGTTTATGATGCTAGAAGAAAGCTTCTTGATCTTGTTGTCTTGGGACGTCATGGCTTGTTTAATGATGAAAATAAGCCAAGGGACCTTTTTAGTTGCAAGGAGGCTGAATTGCAAGAAGAGGACTCTGGTGAAGATGATGACTTTTCAGCACCCTGACTAGAACATTTCAACTTCCAGTATCAGGTGCATCATCAGTTTGCCCTTCCAGGTTTATAGCTCCATTATTTGAAGATATGGTCCATTTGAAGGGGCTCACTTGATTGCCTCATTTTTTATTAATGGTAAATTAAAGGGTGAGAATAAGTTCAAGGTGATCTTATTGAAGAATCTTATAGAGGTAAAACACCCTCCCCCCCCCCCCCCCCTGCTCTCTCTCTCTCTCTCTCTCTCTTTGTGTGTGTGTGCGCGCGCGTGCGCATGCGCACGCATGGGTGTGTGTGCTTGTGCATTGTTGAAATTGAACATTTAGCAATATCAATTTAAGTGAGCAAATTTTGTTCACACAATTCAGCTGTAATCCATTTGCAATGTCTACCATGTTGTTGATTTGGTTTGTTCTATGCCTATTTGTTATGCTTTATGTACGCTTACGAAATTTTTTTTAGCTACATTGGGGTGAAAACATGTTTCACACATGACTTGTAAAGATTGTTGAGTTTTATGTCTGAATTTGACTTCTTTTTAAGAGATTATCCTCAAATAGTTTAAGAATATGGAGTCCATTGATTTGCAAAGGCACCATGTGACTTAATTTGAAGAAAGTTTATGATGGTAACAAACACATGATATAATACTAGCATTGTGAAGTGCCAACTGTTACTCAGTTCTCCATTTACTTAATTAGTCATGGGATGATTATGCAGTGAAACTTATCAAGTTGTGGTCATGTTATCTAAAGAGAATATCTCTTTTACTTATCAAAGGAAAAAAAAAATCTCTTTACGGTGACCAGACCACTACAATTGTCATAATTGCTGAGAGATTCATGAACAATGGCCTTGCTATTCACAAAATGCTTAATTAACTTCTAAACTTGTGATGGAAATTGATTACTAGATAATTTTTGTTTAGTGTATGGTACACAATTTCACAATTTTGACATGTAGAATTGCTCCAAAAGATGAGAAAGAGTTTGTCTGGTTTAGAAGGCCAAGTTGGCTTTGATTTTAATTGAGGTTGTCAAATGTTTACCAGTTTGCTTGATAAAGTTCTACTCTAACCATTTCTCATGATCTCTTTCTTTTTGGGTAGCTGATCTATTTTCCTTGGCCCTATTCTGCTGCGAAGCCTGACAAATTTGATGCCATGATGACTGCTGCACAATTGCACTGGAGGTGGCTGCTAATAATAGGAAACGACATTATTGGACCCATGTGGTGGATGTTCCGTTGTTGTAAAATTTAATCCAATTTTTTCTTTAGGTAGGTGTATATTTTTTGTTTGGCTGAAATACACTTTCATCTCAGAAATTGGACCTAGGTTCAGTTATTGTCCATCAAATTTAAAATTTTCTAATTTCACCCTTGAGAAATTAAAAAGGCACCAATGTTTCCTTTTGTCATTAGCTGTGAATGCAGCATCAGATTTTAACCATCACATCAGCCTTCCGTTGGCCAAATGTCCAATTCAGTTCACAGTTAATGGATAGAAGGACAATATTGTTGTCATTTACATTATTCAGGGACAAAATAAAAAAGTCTTAAATTTGACGGATGAAATCAAACCTATGCTTAAATTTCAAGGATCAGAGGTCTATTTCAGCTAAGTGTTTTTCTTAAGTTGCTGCTGCACTGCTGCTAGTTCAGAATGGTTATAAGACAGTGAAAAATAATATTTGAAGTGGCATTAGAGAGAGGTTTTAGTCACTCTTCTTTCACTTATTTTTGGAGCATAAGTCTATGAGTGTTGAATCATGCTGCCATAGTTGGAGAATTGTAGAGATCCTCTGTTACGATATTGTTTCTTGTTGAATTTGTACCTTTTTTGTGTTGCCGAACGCACACATCAATAGCTGAATGGTGAATTATGAAGAAATTCACTCTTTCTTTTTCTACTAATCTGTCTGCTTGATATGTGGAGCTTATCTCTCTTTTAGATTGGGTTATAAAAGGCAGCTTTACCAATTATGGAAAACATTGATCCTTTTTGGTGGCTGTGTTTGAGGATTGTGCTATTTTGCTTAAACATCATTACTTTGCTTGGTTTGAGTTTCCACAGGATATCAAGGTCGGAAGGGTTTATGTTTAATTATTTTCTTACTTGTTCAAAAAGTGGAGTGCCAAAAGAGTATTTCCTCAATGTTGTCTACAAAAAGGCAATGAGACTTTTCTAGATGCCAAGATTCATATAAGTTAACATATTATAGTGGAAGTCATCACATATGTACTGTGATTTTATATTTACCTCCATGATGACTATTTGTTGCTGGAGTGTATGAAGCTAGCTCCATTCTCTGACCAACTATCAGGCAGTGACTTACGCTATTGTGATATAATCGACAAAAGTACCTATTTGAGGTTCTTACATAAACTGTACCTATTTGAGGTTCTCACTTAAACTTCGAAGTCAAATTCATTGAGATTTTAGCGTTGACATGTCTTGCATGGAGCATTTTACTCATCACTTCGATTTGAAAGGGGGTCTTGGGGAAAAGAAAAAT
Source organism: Lithocarpus polystachyus (assembly GCA_033629205.1). Classification (NCBI taxonomy): domain Eukaryota; kingdom Viridiplantae; phylum Streptophyta; class Magnoliopsida; order Fagales; family Fagaceae; genus Lithocarpus; species Lithocarpus polystachyus. Next base: position 7,379,574 of record CM066164.1, on the reverse strand, counting down.
AAAGCCCTCAGGTAATGTAGAGTTTTTATAAAGACTGAGAGCATTTCTTCTTTTTATTTAGCGTCCTATCAAAATTTACTCTTTCACATGTGGTCAGTGATTCAGTAATAAATCAGGACAATGAGGAAAAAGTCATAAGAATGTTACTTCTTGAAATTCCTTTATGCATTGGATTCCATCTATTTGAGTATATAAACCCATGGGACAATTTATAGGATTTTTAAGAAATCCAATCATATTAGTCTTATTGATGAGGGGAGAGACAGAGAGATTTATCATTAGCAGAGGGAGCACTGTTAAAGCACCTAGAGTTCGGAGGGAAATGAAATTGGTCATGTTGAGTTACTCCTTCAGAACACCAAGATTTATCATTATCTGGTGAATCAATCTCTCCTTTCACATTTTGTTCCTACGCAAGCCTAGTTACATTTGAAGAAACCCAAATTGGTCATGTTGAGTTAATCTGTCTTCAGTTTCCACTCAATTAAATTCATATGAAAGAAGCTAGCATGCAGGACAAGCTTTTCCAACCAAAAGTTTTGATATTCTCCTCTGTATCATTACTGCTCAATACAAACTCAGCACAATGCATGGGGGGAACAAAAATTTTTAAAGGTAGCATCGGTTAACCAATCACCTTATTTACCCTAAAGGAATCCATGACTTGGCGAAGATCATTTTCCTCTTCCAAGAATACATTTTCAGGTGTTTGCAGTCTCAGTTCATACAGCCGGTTGTTTTCAACTCCAAGAACTGAAAGGTAGCGCCGGTCCCATTCCAAACTAACAACACGGTCTTGAGGCATAACAGCCAGCTCATTGTTGCTTGCATATGACTTTATGTTTACCTAATAGCAAGTGCAAGCCAATATACATGATTTAAAATCCAAATATTTGTAATTAAATCAATAACTGGAAAAAAGAAGGGTGGGGGAATGGAACCCTACATTATTATTCTTGTAGAATGAAATGACCCAAAATTCATGTGAAAGACAATTTTTGAGACATAGGCCCCTAGGTGCAAATCATTTCACATTATGTATTTGTTCAATAATAAAAGTACATACGAGTGGCACATTCCTCATCTAGTGCCACTCAATATGCACTCTTCTTCTAGTGCCTTACTCTATGTAACAAAAGAATTTAACAGCTGCTTGGCTGATTCTGTCAAATATGATGTGCCATGGCTAATCTTGACAAGTGAAAATCAACACAAGCCAATTTAACTGACCTCCTGTGGTGACCAATCTAATATTGACTGGATAACCGTTATCACTACTAAGCTCAATGCAAGCAATTGACATTTTCAACACTAGAAATATCTTACCTCAACTTGATAGTAAATTCTCCCATCATCAGCAACTCTGGAAGATGTGGATAGAATATTTGATTCACGCTTGACGCCAAGCCTGGTAGACATGAACTCTGTCAAGTACTGCTTAAGTACTTTCTCTCCAGCTTCTTGAGGTGGACCCAAGTCTTCAACACTCTTGTACCTGGAGGATGAGGGAGAGGACAACTCCACAGAAATATTTTCATCAAGAACATAAGGGTCCCTGAAAAATATGTCAGCCCCAGCACCTCGGACTGGAATCCAGTTCTGAGGGTACCTGAATGAATAACCATCAAAAGTATCTATGTATTCTCTGAGTCCAACGGATGGTTGAGCAAATGCAGCATCATGCAAACCAACTCCTGAGAAGAAATAACTTGACAAAATCAAGGCCACTGCATTCCTCCTAGGAACTGCAAAAGCTTTAGTCTGATTATATATTAGAAAATGTATAATTAAAAGACATTGTTATGGAACATAAAAACCAAAGCTAGAATACCACTTGATGAAACATACATCATATTGTAAACACAAGTAGTCTTTATTACCAAACAGGATGCTCAATATGAAAAGACTTCATAAGCAGGCATTTCTCAAAACAAATATAGCCTAACCCAATTAGTAGTTCTCAGAAAGTATAAGGGGAACTAAAAGTTAGAAACAAATCCTGTCGTTACCAATTTATTTGTTTTTCCAAACTTTCCTACAACCCCTTTTTCTCTTTTAATTTATCAAAAAGAACTAGAATAAAATTTAAATTGTTAGATTTTGGCACATGTATTTGGGGAATTAACAATGCCTTACTGACAAATTCTTAACCTCGTCCATTTGATAATGGACACTTTTGTACCTGCCCAATGCAAACATCCTCCTGGCTCCTACTTGACTGCACCGTGATATGTTCTAATTCAGCAGCATATATGAGGTCAGGATGAAACTTTTCTCAGTCCCATCAAACCATTGAACCACAAGTATCTCAGCCAAGTGGTGATTTATAGAATTATAGCAATATGACACATGTTAGGAACTTAGAGGTTCTTAATGGAGATGGATAGGAGTTGTAGGGGAAATGTATGAGAATTTTTAGAAAAAGGACTTAATTCGAGGTAGTCACCCTCCATAGAGAAATATTAAGAGAAAGAGAGGAAATGCACTAAGCAATCAATAGGTTTATTCTTCAATGATACCTAATTTTGAATTACAATTACGTACTTATAGGAGACTATCTCTAATCTCATTGACTCACATGGCTCCAGATAATTGGTTAGTTAATTCAACATGTGCTCTATAAATTAAGCCATGTGTTAAATGAGCTACACGTGCTCAAATCCTAACTAACTAATCCTAATCTTGATTCTCAACTAAATAACTGATTACCTAACTAAAGGGATTACAACAATTTTTTCATATTCCTAACAACACATATGCTATGGATTAAATCTTATCATTTCAAGTTAAAAGCACCCAAAATTTTATTTAAAAAAAAAAAAAATTTCTTTCCTAAATTAAATGGCTTGAAAGAACTCCATAGTCTCTCCAATAGACAAAATAGAATTGACTTCCACTGTTCTAGCCTTCTTTTGCAGTCACTAATCTCAGTAAGACTATACAATCATTTAAGCTCAACATTGTTCTAACTATACACACACACACACACACACACACACACACACACACATATATATGCTTTTAATTAACATGCATTGAATTGCATAGCCCATAACAACTATGTTACAAAGTTAAGTAAAATTTTAATGTCACAGCAGACAACCTTAAACACCCATAAGAAAATAAAACACAAAAAAATCAAACTTGATGTCTTTTTACTAAGTATAGAAAATAAAGAAGAAGAAGAAGAAGAACAAGAAAAAAGACTATATTTCTTGTGGGGTTAGGGTGTTTTGAAGGTAGGAAGAATTACCGTTTGGACATTGCAAGAAATAGTAGTTGAGTAGCGGAGAGGGAACGACGTTGTGTAACGAGTTAACCCGGAGGGTGAGCGAGTCTGAGGAGGAGGAGGAGGAGGAGGAAGCGAGTTCAAGACAATGGTGGTTGTCATTTCAGACTCAGAGAGAGACAAAAAAAGGAAAGGTGGAATGAGGTGAGGTGGAGAATGGAGACTGGAGATCACTCTAAAACAGAAGATGTGCTATTGGTTGGAATTATAGCTGGGCATGAACATGGGCCTGTGTCTACTGCCCACCCATTTTTTGGAGATAATGGGCTGACCCACTTGTATATATGAAGAGAGCCATGGCATGGAGTAAATTTTCACCTTCTTTTTCCCCCTATATGATGAGTAGATTTTGCAATTTTGTCAAGGGTTTTGGTTAATGGGTCTTGAAGTACATTGTTTGTTACATTGATTGATTATTTTTTTAGGGGGTCGAGCTACTTTTTGTTATAATGATAGTTGTTTAATATTAACTTTTGTTACTTTTCAATGTAGTAAAATCTGTTAAATTCTTACTTAACGAGTGCACTTTAACACTTGTTAATAAGAGTATATTAATAATTACACTTCATTTAAAGAACCTCTAAATTATTGCATGTAATTACATGTCAATATTTTCATGCAAATACGTGAAGTGAAATTATGAAAATTCTTACTATAGCTTTTGCTCTCATTTCTCTATTAAAAAAAAAAAGAAGATAAAATGACTTTTCTAATATTGGTGGTTGAATTATTGGTAAAATTCAATTTAATCACTCGTCAAGTAAAGAATTAAGCATCATCCTTACCAAAAATAAGAAAAGAAAAGTTAATATTATCCTTTGCCTGGTAATTTAATCTCTCTTACACCACAAATAGAACCAACAATTTTACTAGTATTTTGCGTGGTTATAAATTCACTCAAGCTACCACATGCTTAGAGCATTCTCATCAAAAGTTTCAAATGTCTAATTCTAAAAAAGCACACTACATTAAAGGTGATATATGCTATAAATTTTGACATCCAGCTACAGTGGGCTATCTCTAGCAGTCCACTGTAGCAAAATGTTAAAAAAAATATTTGTTTAATCAAAGAGGTACATGGTAATTAATTGAAAACATAAAGAAAGAATAAAGAAAACATTAAAAAAAATTAAATGAAGTGGTAAAATAATAGAACTTTTTATGTTGAGTGTATTATAAAGTAAATTGTTAAAATGAATAAAGTAACTTTTTAAAATGCTAAATGCTATATTATATAGCATTCTTGATGAGAATGCTCTTAGTAAATTATATCAGAATTTATTTAATTGCTTTTCTTGCTGCATAATTTCAGATTCAGTGTCAAAAATCCACTTGGCTCAGCCCAATCCCAACACTAAAAAGAAAAGAGAGAAACAAAGGGCCAATCATATAACCCACATTGAAATGAATAACTATTACTTGTCAAACACCATGTCCATTTTTGTTTAAGTGGATGTGATTCAGATATCATTTTCACTATATGACCTGTATTTCTTTGTGGATAATAAGAACTTTAACATCATTGGTTGTCAATTCTTGATGCACTTTTCCACATGGCACTTAAAATTGCTCACTTTGCCAACAAATAAAATTTTGTTTACAAGAGAGAGAGAGAGAGAGAGAGAGAGGAAGATAGACCAAATTGTGAAGGAAAAGACAAGACCCGAATTTTCCACAAAAGTTTTTTTTTTTTTTGACGGAGAAAGAGTATTGTTAATAAATTATTTAAAAAAAAGTTCATATGAAAAAAAAATTAATATTTTAATAAATTCTTTTATTTTTTATAAAAATAATGTCAAAATTTTCTAAAACTAAATTGTTAACCACTTTTTGCGGTACTGTCACATGTTATAAATTTTGTGTTGGACAATGTCCCTTACACGTCACCACTCACCAACACTTATCTTGCTCTCTCCTTTCACGTGTCATGCACTTATGCTTGTGATATATATATATACTATTTCATTTTTCACACGCTATTATCATCCACGAAATAAACAGCAATAACCGAACTTTCCAAATATATCACTGCTCAACAGAAAATTCTTATTTTATTTTTGCAGATTCCAAAATCATAAAATAGATTTATTTAAAGTCTCAAGCCAATAGGCAACCCGCTTAATAAGGGGAAACTTCTATTAATATTGTTGGTTTTGGGATAAGATAAAACAATCTAACTTGCACATATATAAAATCTACCTCTAGTTTCTTTATAGTAAGTATGTTTCTCTTGGATAATTCTACCCAAAAAAAAAAAAAAAAAAATCTCTTGGATATAAATAAAGTTCACAGTTGGAGACATTTTGGCACTTATCTGTATTTTTTTGGGGTTAAAATAAAATACACAAATTTCCCATTTTAATGTTATTTATTCTATTTTGGGATGTTTCAAATCATAGCATTTTTAAAAAGTCAATACTCTATATACATAATGTTTATAGTTTTTCTAACTTATTATATAAAAGCAATACTCCATTTTTTTGAGTCTAAAGTAAAAAAGACATTTATTTGAAGATAGCTTTGAGCACTTATTTCTTCCACACTAAAAAAAAAAAAACAAACAAACAAACTTTGAGCACTTTAGCTGAATATTTAGTTTAATAATTGTTTCATTAAATTACCAAAGTAATAGAGAATGCAGATCATGCATATAAACTTTCACTAGTTAAGAAGTACCACCCCCCATAACTTTCTCCATGCATGAGTACCATTCAACATCAATATATAACACAATCAGATTTTACTAAACAATCTTTTCTATAAAAAAAAAAAGAAGAGAGATTCTACCATACAAATTTATTCTACTAATTTTTGTTAAATTCATTTTTTTTATTATTAGAAAAATGTTATTTCTACATTATTTTTACAATAAATTTCAAGTGGCAAGTTGTTACAAATTGTTATTAGTTGACAAAATTGTAATTTCAATAATAAGTTTAAATTAGAACTATTAACAACTTACTACTTATGATTTGTTATAAAAGTGTGTAGAAATTTTCTTTTTATTATGGAAGATGCCACAAAAAATTGAATGAACTATACCTCAAACATCTATTTTTCTTCTCCTTAAATTCAACTAATTAATGGTGACAATGAAGCCACTTTCTATCATTTTATAAGTATGGTAATTTATTCCACAAACATATAACTCCATGTCTCACATTAAAAAAAAAAAAGTTATATTGGAGTTCACTCATGTTTGTTTCTGGGTCATTGATGTCAAACACGTCAAATAGTTGTTGATTTCTAATTTCTCTCTCCTAAATTATTTGTGTGCATTTGGTAATTTAGCATTTTGTTTTGACTACAACCTTGAAATTAGTTAATTTTTAGCTTTTTAATTCACACTATGCAAATAAATTATCAAAAATAAACAATTCTCAAATAGATATTTATATTTTTTATTTTGATGGTCATAAAAACTTAAACCATCATGCACATTTTTTATTTATTTTTATAATCACTTAAAAAATCCCAAAAAAACGAAACCAGAAATTAATTAATAAAATCTTCTTAAATTTGAGAAAAGTTTTTTTTAAAAAAAGCAATAAAATAAAAATCTTCTCTTTCCAAGGCAAGACTTTACTCTTCGCCGCCTAACATAAAAACCACCTCCCACTTTTGTTTTTTTTTAACTTTCGTTTTTTTTTTAACTTTCATTCCCATTGTTTTCTTCCATTTCCAACTCTCTCAATTCTCAAAGCCACCATTTTTTTTTCTATTTGACACCAAAATCTTATAGAAAAAAAAAATTCCCAAATTCTCTATATGCATAACCTTTGTTTCCACCACATAGATTTTCTCAACTTGTTCAATCCCAAACTTCGTCCATATGAACACAATCAGATTCCTTATCAAACCAACTATGAAACCCACTTCCAAAATCCTCTTCTCATGTCGAAACTCACAGTTTTTCAATCCAAACTCGCAGACCCAAACACACCCTTTTCGTGTTTTGGTCTCTCCTCGCTTTATTCACAATACCCACATGGCTTTTCGATTCCCAAGCTCAGGTCTTTACCAATCTAAGCCTAATGGTATTGGTGGGTTTTCCAATGGTAGGGGTAGCTATATTGTTTCTAGGGTGCTCTCCACTTCTGTAGAGACACGTGTGAATGAGAACAGCTTTGAGAGAATCTATGTGCAAGGTAACAATGGTGGCATGAATGTGAAGCCGTTGGTGGTGGAGAGAATTGACAAAGATGAGAATATGGTTGGGGAAGAAGGCTCTAGGATAGAGGTTGATGGTGGTGGTGGTGTTGGTGTTGGTGTTGGTAATGGTGGTGGTGATGTGAATTTAAGGAATTTGGAGGGTTTGATTGAACCCAAGGTGGTGGAGGAGAGTGAGGTGGAGAAAGAAGCATGGAGGTTGTTGAGAGAGGCTGTTGTGTATTATTGCGGGAGTCCTGTGGGAACGGTGGCGGCGAATGACCCCGGGGATAAGCAACCATTGAATTATGATCAGGTGTTTATCCGGGATTTCGTCCCCTCGGCACTTGCATTCTTGCTTAAAGGAGAAGGAGAGATTGTTAGGAACTTTCTCCTTCATACCTTGCAATTGCAGGTAAATAATAGCAACAACAAACTTTTCGAATTCGTGTTCCTTAATAGGTTTATTGATTGGTGTTGTTTTTTGTATATATAGTACTGTTTTATTGTTAAATGTATGTCTTTGTTTTGGTACATGAATAATAAATGGTGGAAACCTCATTTGATTTATGAGTCTTAACACCTAAACGTCTTAAAACGTACTTTTGGTGTAACCAATAACTAATTTAGGTGATTTTAATTTATTATGTTGTGAGGGAAACCTTTTAGTTGATTTTGTTGTCTCCTAATATAAATGTGCAAATTTGTGGTTTCAAGTGCTAAAGATGTCATATTCTAGTGTTTTCAATGCTGCCCTAACAGAGGTGTGGCCTTTCATTAGTTTGTCATGTTTTCAGGGGGAAGTATGTTGCTCTTCCCTTGTGTAGCATATGATGCTGCTTTTACAAGTGCGTAGGTGACTGGGTCTTGGCTAACTTTAATCTAAAAACAGTACCTGCAAATTTTAGATACATTAATGATTTAATGTTTGAGATTACTGGAATCCATGATTGTTTTCTTGTTTATCATGTAGAGTTGGGAGAAAACAGTGGACTGCTACAGCCCAGGGCAGGGCTTGATGCCTGCAAGCTTTAAAGTTAGAACTGTGCCTCTCGATGAAAATAAGTATGAAGAAGTTCTAGATCCAGATTTTGGTGAATCAGCTATTGGTCGTGTTGCACCTGTGGATTCTGGTTAGTGTAATACTATAGTGGAATGTTGTAGATAATGCATGCTAGAATTTGCAATTATTTTGAATTAACAATGTTGTAGAATCCACCATTATTGGCCTCTACATTTTTCACAGTAGGATTTCATTGTCTAACTTATGTACTCAATAATTGATGCTGAAAGAATACTTTTCTTATAGCATAAAATGACCTGGTGTTTGTTGTTGTATTTTGCTTATTTTGGTAGGGTTGTGGTGGATTATCCTATTGAGGGCTTATGGAAAACTCACTGGTGACTATGCATTACAAGAAAGGGTGGATGTTCAGACTGGCTTAAAAATGATACTGAACTTGTGTTTAACCGATGGGTTTGATATGTTTCCTTCTCTGTTGGTCACTGATGGCTCCTGCATGATAGACCGGCGGATGGGTATTCATGGTCACCCCCTCGAGATCCAAGTGAGTTCAATTTATTTGATAATTTCTCAATTGCTTCATAGTGTTGTTGTGTGTGTTTTAATTAATTGGCTTAGGCATACTAGGGTTCGTTAGGAACAGCTTATTTAGCTAAAACTGAAATTATTTTGTTAAAAGTACTTTAGAAAAAAAGTTAAAAGTTAGCTAAATAGTATAGTAGGACCCATGAATAGTACTAAAAAGTGCAATGGGCTTCATGAATAGTGGCAAAAATAAGCTGAAAAATCTAATAAGCTTCAACTTTCATCTCTTCCCAAACACACACTTATATCGACACTGTATTTCAGCTAACTTTAGATAATAAATGAAGGGTGCTTTTCTAATTTTATTGCCCTATCACACAAATGCTTATTATTGAGTGTTTTCTAACACTGGCATTGGTAACATGAAAAGTTAAGTTGGCTTGATTTTTTGAAGGTCACTTCTAGGAGTAGCATGTGATAATCTTAACCCTATGACCAAAAGTCTGATGAATTGTGTCCTGGAGATATTAACTAGGGATTTTGAATCTTCTTTATCATTTTTGAAAACTTGGATTGTTTTGAAACTCTCTAGAATGTGTAGAAAGGCGCTTGGTGAAGGATTTAACCCCACATTGCTGTTATTGATGACTTGATGTATAAAAAAATATCCTGAAGATCTTTGAAGCTTTCTGGAAGTCCTTAGTTACTGCTTGACTGCCCAAGCCCCCCTGATCTGATGCATTTGTTTCTAATATATATATAACATTTTTCTTATGCGAAGTTGCCAACTTTATTTATGTTACCTCATGTTTGGTGTATCTCATTCCTGGGAAATTTGATTTTACAGGCCCTGTTTTACTCAGCTCTTCGCTGCTCCCGTGAAATGCTTGCTGTAAATGACGGATCCAAGAATCTGGTGAGAGCCATCAACAATAGGCTCAGTGCACTGTCTTTCCACATCAGAGAATACTATTGGGTGGACATGAAAAAGATAAATGAGATTTACCGATATAAAACGGAGGAATATTCCATGGATGCCACCAACAAATTCAATATCTATCCTGAACAAATTCCTTCTTGGCTGATGGATTGGATTCCAGAGGAAGGCGGGTATATGATGGGTAATCTACAACCTGCTCACATGGATTTTAGGTTTTTCACGCTTGGAAATCTTTGGTCTATTGTTTCATCTTTGGGCACTCCAAGACAAAATACAGCTATGTTAAATCTCATTGAAGCCAAATGGGATGATCTTGTGGGCCATATGCCACTTAAGATATGCTACCCTGCCTTTGAGTTCGAGGAATGGCGAATAATCACTGGCAGTGACCCTAAGAATACGTGATTTTTCTTCTTATACTCTCTCTCTCTCTTTTTCTGTGTGTGGACTATTGTACATGTGTGCATGTGCAGATTATACCTATGGCTAGTTGTTTAGTGTTCTTTCAAAAATTTCCATCAAACTGAAATGTTTGTTTTATTCTTGCAGCCCATGGTCATATCATAATGGTGGTTCCTGGCCAACACTCCTGTGGCAGGTAAGCCTGGATTTGGTTGCATTATATTATTGAAGAATGCTCAAAAAATATGGATTTTTTTTTTCTTTCTGGAATTGAATGTCAATATGCATGTCCTAATTCAGCCTTTGGTTTACATTGGGAGGTTTGCAAGTAATGGGCAGGATCCACTAGGAACCATTGATAATGTTAGGCAGGCCGGTCAAGGTGGCACTCCTAACCTCTTATGCATGATAAGTGTGTAGGTCAAATGGTGTCATGTGCTGCTTCATTTGTTAGCTGCCTACCTGGCCAATTTATGTACTTGGTTATTGACATAAAAAAGTGGATAAATTTGAATAAATTGGTGGCCATAAAAATAAAAAAGAAGAAAGAAGTTGCTTTGTTCTCCGTGTAATGGCAGAATTTGGGGCAAGTTGGGGGAGAAATTTTTAAGATATACAAACTAATTTTGACACAATGTGCATCTTTCTTGTGTATTGGCAAAATTTCTGTAGTTTCTAAAATATTGTTTTCTACTATTTTCAGTTCACATTGGCATGCATGAAGATGGGCAGACTGGAACTAGCCCAAAAAGCTGTTGATTTGGCTGAGAAGAGGCTTCCAGTTGACCATTGGCCTGAATATTATGATACCCGGACAGGGAGGTTTATTGGAAAGCAAGCCCGACGTTTCCAAACATGGACTGTTGCTGGGTTTCTTGCATCTAAATTGCTCTTGCAGAATCCAGAGATGGCTTCCATGTTATTCTGGGAGGAGGATTATGAGCTTCTTGAGATCTGTGTCTGTGCACTTAGCAAGAGTGGTCGGAAGAAATGCTCTCGCTTTGCTGCAAAGTCTCAGATACTTGTATAATGAGACTTCATTTTCCAGAAGGCAGGGACACAACACCTTTTTACTGTACAGCCACAAGTATAGGATAGAGTTTGAAAGTGTTTGATAAAGAAAAAAAATGTTAACCTCAAAGTGCGACATAAAGCATTCGTTTTACGAGTTGCTGTACAATAATAATGTCATTTGTCATCCGATTAATTGATATGGTTGATCGGCTTTAGAGGATAAAATGACTATGTTGAGGTGCCTTATTTCATGGCGCCTTGCTTTGGTCATCTATATGTAAATTCTAACAAGTACAACATGTTTACCAATTCATTACCCATTACAAGGCAGTGGGTGAGATATAAAAAGGGGATTCTTTTATAGCCATTTTACATAATTTTTAATTTTTTATATTGTATTTTGGCTGAAAAGATGCATGAATATATTGCTATTTTTTTTTTAAATATATGCAATCATACTGCATCCATTTTCTCTGATAAATGTTTTTTTTTTTAGCTTCTTGTAATGCTGTTTGTATGGCACAGTTTATCATTCATCAATAGCAAAATCTGTAACGTGTACACGCTGTATCTTATCCGTCTTTCAACCATAGAGCCTCAAATGAGCAAAGCATGTCCATTTCATCGGCACTTTCTTCATCAGTAACTGTTGTCAATGTCAATACAACAACTACTAGTCCTTAATTTCAAAATTTTTGGGATCGAATTGGATCTACATCGGATTAGTAGGGTCAGTCACATAGAACTGTTGTGATGTCTCGATCTTTTACTTTTGTCATTCCTGCCTTAATGGGGATAGTAGTTGGCGCATTGCACTCATTGGTTTCATTTAAAACTTGCATCTCTTAGCCCCTTAGACTAACTCCAAAAACGTTGACAAAAACTGATTTAAAAACGTTGAAGAAATTTGATTCAAGTCTTTTCATTCTTTATCATAGCTAAAGGCTGTGGGAACAAGAAGCTGTTTTCTCAACAAAGCTTATTGCCATGGCAAATTTCAAATAAAATGTTGAGGCGAAGGAACCAAAGAACCTTCCTTTATTTAATTTGGTGACTGAGTCCCTCTAGCCTGCCAATATTGATGAAACAAATGATGCAGAGACCTTTTTCAGAAAACCAATAACTGATAACCGGTTTATATGCTATTTCAGCATTCTTCTAGTGGACCTTTCTAGGGAAATCAGTAGAAGTGAGATCTTTTCCAACATATTCATTATTCAACCTAAACAACTGCATTTGCCCTGCTCTTCCATTCCACCAAAACAAGGACAACATCTTTCATTCATGCCAATCAAGACTAGATAATAAGATTTTGTACACCATGTGGAGCAAAATTACACATAACGAAACCATAGACAATATACATTGCATGTCTAAAAACATAAAAGTGACCTAACTTTTGTTCTAGGACATCAAAAAGTTAACAGATTGAACCCCCTACATTAAGCTTTCCCTAAAAGAAAAGCACAGCCTATCAAACCAAAATTATCATAATTAGGTAAAAACTCATCTTTGATCATCACATTCAAGCAGCCCTCTCCTTCTCTTGTAGTCACTAATGGTTAATGTCAGAGCATGTCTCTTTCCATCATTCTCTGGGACTCGGTATCCAACATTTGCCTCTATTTTTTGTTTCCTAGCCAAGAATCCACGCTGAGCACCCTGGGGTCCACCAAAACTCTGAAGAGCAGCCAAGGAAATAGGCAGCTCAAAATTGTGCATTATATTTGACACTGTTCCATGATCCACAGGAGCACTAGTGTCAACCAATTTCCCTGCACCAGCTGCAGCTTCTAAGGCGGCTTCTGTAGCTTCCATGCCGGCCTCTGTTGTTACCTTTGATCCTGTCCCATTTTTGTCAGCACTAGTAGTACCATTGTTTTCTGCTTTAGCCTCATTGTCTTCACCAGGCTTTGGATCGTAGTAATTCCTCGACCTTGTCCATCTCCTTGAAAAGGGATCATACCCGTCCTCCCCAGCTTTTAAACTTGTATTTACCGCTTTCATTGTTGATGCATTTTTGAAATTCTCAAACCTGTTCTTTCTGTTCATTTCAGATAGCCTAATAGCCTTAGCATCTTTCTCCAGGGGTAGCCGGGTTGCTTCCAATTCCTGCAGCTTAGTCTTGATCCTCTCCACCTCCACCTCATCATGCTTACTTACCGCTACTTCCAACTGCCTCCTCAAGCGGTCCTTCTCAACTGCAATGTTTAATGGCCGTGATGCAGTGCTTTTCTTCTCCTGCAACATTTGCTTCACTGTGGCAGCTGAGTAAACGTATGTGTAGGGTTTTTGAATGCTCTCCCTCTTTTCCAACACAGCCTGTTTTCTTGGCATCCTACAACCACTTCGCTCCATCTCCCTAACCCATTGTTTAAACTCCTCCTCACGTGGTGCTGAATCCGAAACCATAGCCATCTGCCACCTAGCAGCAGAGCTATCACTGCCCCAAACACAATTCAGATACTTATGAGTGATTTTGCCCTCTAGTTTGTATTGTTGGTCAGGGCATGTGGCATCAACACCCTGGACCAAGCAGAGCCTGTAAATAGACTCAACATTTGACCTTCCAATTCCAATCCTCACAAAACAACCTACAATTAACTCCTCAAAGAATGGTTCCATAAACCATTTCGCAAGATTTGACCTCCGAATGGTAATTTCCTTTATATCCTCAAATGTTGGAACCTCAGAACAAGGCATGTTCCCATCCTCATCACTGTCAACAAAGCCTTCCCCAGTAGATTCTTCATCTTCACTGTCAGATCTACTAACACTCTCACTCTGGCTGGAACTGCTGGAATTTGCTGCAATCAAGGCTTTCTGTTTGATAGGTGAAACACCCTGGCTACCTGAACTTCCTCTTGATGCATCCTTTGATTTATGATGAGCCTCTGAGTCCTGTTGTTTCAACCGTTTTGCTCGCAATTCACTCAGTGCATCATGTTTGGCAGCTGTCCTCTCAGCAGACCTAGCAGATGCACGGACTCTGCCAGCTGAAGGAAGAGGTGGAGTCCCTTTTCTAGATAGGGCTGAAGTCGCACTGTTTCCCTTTGATCTCAACTTCTCCTTCAAGACCTTATCATTTTTTTTAGATGCTCGTTCTGACAAGATCATTTCTCTTTCAAGTTCAGTCATCTCTGCAAGCCTTTGCCGGTCATCGTCATCCTTGTAAAGATCACTGCCTACATCAGATTCATCACTGATGTTGCCCTCATGGTCAAAACCACTATCATGATTCCTTTCTTCATGGCTTTCATGTTCATTGTCTCTTTCAGAAAGCTCAAACCTCTTCTTCAATGGAACTTGAGACCTAGAGGGCTTCCGGCGTGCATAATTATGTTCATCATCTGAGTCTTCATCCCTAGAGTCACTTCCACCATCAGAATATGAACCCTCATGACGCTTTCTAGATGGTGGAAGTTGTTTCCGGTTTCTTCCGGCTGCACTGGTTCTTCCTGCTGCCTCCAGTAGCAGATTTTCCAAGTCTGCCATGATCTGCTACGTCTTCCTATATGCTGCAATAATTTGTACTTCTCCTGAATAAGTTGCAAAGAATTGATCAGCCAGTTCAAATGTCGATAATTAAAGAAAGATGAACATATACACAAGGAAGGCACATCACACTGTATTAATATTTTGTATCACATTGTATTTATATTTTGTAAATTGTAAGAATCATTAAAATTGCTTAAAACTGTATGATTTATGAGCAAATGTAGTTTTACCACCTAATGGTAGGGACTTACTTAACTTTATGAAAATCATGAACTAGGTATGCATCCGTTTTTCTACCACTTATCATGATGGGAAAATTGGAGTAGTACATTCAGAAGCATTTTAGCTCAAATTTCTACTTCACATTTGTGGATACATGCTGGGCATGTTTGCTAGCAGTTGGAAAAGCAGATGCAGGTTATGTTAACACCAGAATGAATACATAAATACTAGAATGCATAGCATATCATTATCACACCATAAATCCTCAATTAGACAAAAAATCTATGTGCATAAGCTGATTAGAAGGAACCAAGATATACAGATGATATTAAGAGATCAAATTGTAGACATTCTCCATGATCCTTTTGCTCTTAATCATCTAGGCATACAAAGACATTACTAGGGGAAAATGAAAATAATAGAATGCAACTTCCTTTAACCAACAGAATGAAATAAAGAAGACAAAACAAATGTTTAGATACATCCCAAAACACGGCACCTGAAATAAACCAATGCAAGTTCTCAAAAGCCATGTACAAGCCCTTAAAACCAATTTAATTAAACCACAACTGATCTTTATCTCTTAAAACATCTGTTGGTCACCAAAAAAATAGTGTTAAGAACCAGATATCAGACAATGTTTGATATGCCACATGTATTCTTCTCCAAAATCACATTATCCATTGCTCTCTTCACTAGCATGTCCCCTGTTAATACTACTTTAGCAAGTATTATTTTAGGTATTTCTCTAATTCTTTTCGTTCAAGCAGCAAATTTGATGAGAAAAGGCAAAACAAGTACACAATTCAATTAGAAGCACTTATATTGCCCATTAATATTAAAAAAAAAAGAAAAAAAAAAAAAAGAACGCAAGAGCAGATATCAAATGGCAATTGAAGGAAAAAAAAAAATCAATGGTGATTAAATGAACGTAACAATCAAATGTAAAATACATGCAATCAGTGAAAAGTGAGAAAGGAAAAAAGTAAACCAAAGCCGTCAGTAAAACCAAACAGCAGAACAGAAACACATAACCAAAAAGGTCCAAGCTTTTTTATTTTTTATTTCCCAAAAAACCCAAAAAGGCTCAAGATAACCCATTTATGAATCAAAACCTGATATAACAGAGAAAATAACATATGGTTATCAAAGTATCTGTGCTAGCTCAATAGTCCACGCAAACAGTGCCATCTAACAATCAAATGCACCAAGATACAATCAGATAAAGCCATAAAAAGCCAGAAATGAACCAACTTTACTAGTGAAACACATAAGTATTCCAAAATCTAGAACCAGAGAGGCCCTAAACCATCAATTCATGCACCAAAACATTAGACACAGACAAAAATATAGAAAAATAGCATCTGGGTATCAAAGTAATGTACCTTATGGCTCAATATTCCAAGAAAACAGTGTCAAAGATGGCTCAAAAGAATTCTGGATAAAGAACAATCATATCATTAGAAAGGTTAAAAAGGTGCACAAAATTGCACGCACATAGGATAGGACACTGTTTGGTTGTTAAGAAAAATGCGGGAAAGTTCCTATTTTTGATGGGTCACTAACAGAAATGAGAAAATTTTGGCACAAAATCAGCAATGCAGTTTGAATGTTTGATTTTAGGAACAAGTGATAATTAGAGAGTACCAGACAGACATGCCACCACATGGTCAGTCCATTCCCTTGGGAAGACAGTGAGGGAAGAACGAGAAAGTGGCGAGAAAATAATAAAAGTTGGTGATTATGGGGTTTTGGGGAACATGATCATTTTCTGTTTTGGGAATCAGGAACATGATTTATTTTGTTGGTCTTTAGGCTCTTATTTGACCGTGAAAATGGTCGTGCAACAAATCACAACGTATGTAGCGTGTGATAAGAGTTATATATATCCATGTCAGTAAGGCTGGTGAAAACAAATATCTTTTACGACTTTTTTTGACGATTATTGCTGAGAGATTATAAGGGTTTTTTTTTTTTTTTTTTTTTTTTTTTGGGAGAAGTTGAGAGATTACAGGTTTTATCATATATGATAAAAAAAAATAAAAAAAAAGAAGCCAAAGTACAAAACTCACCCTCTCAGTTTCACAATTTTTCATTTTTGTTCTCTAAATTTCATTTTGTCATTTCAGCCCTCTAAATTCTAAACTTTCTCAATTCAATCTTTTGTTAACTCACCATCCATATTTGCCGTTAACTACTCAAAATTACACGGTTTTGGCCGTAATTTAATATTTATTTTTACTTTATTATTTATTTCTTAATTAAGAAACACCCCATAAATAATTTCCTAGTTCTTTTGCACTCTCTATTTTGTTTTGTTCGAAAAAGCAGTTTTGAACTCTCAGCCAAGGATGTGAGTATGACGAAGCTGGATTACTAGGAGGACAAGTTGAAACTTCATTCCAACACTATACTCCTCTCCTACATCAATGTCAGTCATCACTCCTTTTTTTTTTTTTTTTCCTTAGATTCCCAAACACAGCCTAATTAAAAGAAAATTTAAACTATTTTTTTTTTTTTTTTTTTTTTTTTAGTTTGAAGGGCGAAGAAGATGGTTGACACCCTTTAATACTAGAGTCAACGATCTTTCACCCACAAGGTGGAGGTCAACCTGCCGACACTAGCTTCATCCAATTAGCCGATTTTGATTGTGAATTCATTGTTCAAGATGTACGCTCCAAAGACGGAATTGCTCAAGATTTACTAGGAAATCTCTCGCTCTTCTTCTCACTCTGGGTCTCTCCTTATCTGGTTAGGCTAGCTGGTTAGGGATTGAAATTGTTCTTCTTCAGATGAGGTGGGTGGGTCTAACATGGGTTATTTTAATTAAAAAAATAAATAATAAAATAAAAATAAATATTAAATTACGGTCAAAACAATGTAATTTTGGGTAGTTAACGGCAAATATGGATGATGAGTTAACAGAAGACTGAATTGAGAATATTCAAAACTTAGAGGACTGAAATAACAAAATGCAAACTTAGAGGACTGTAATGAAAAATTGTGAAAATTAGAGGGTAAATTTTGCATTTTAGCCACAAAAAAAGAAAGAAAGTGAAATACTAAGTTAACCAGGGTTATGTGGGTTCATTTTAAAAAAGAAAAGGAAAAAAAGAAAAGAAAAAGAGGCAGCTATGTTGGTTCCCAATAAATTAACTAATAAAGTCTATTATTCGTATAGGAGATTTGATGTAAGGTTCAAATCTCACTTACGTCAAAAATTGAATAGTTTCTTGATCTAATGATAAAGATTAGAGAATAGTCATTAAAAAATGAAAAAAAAAAAAAAAAAAAAAAAAACTTAAGCATAATATTTAGGTTCTAAGTTTAGACTTAGCCATGTGATTGTATTCATCAGTACAGTCGCAAGGTTAAATTAATTGTGATTAAATAAAGATAAAGTTGCTTGAACTACATTAATTAATATAGTCACACTATTGAATTTAAGTAGGAATCTAATGTATCTATACTATTATTTAAGGGGGCTTTCCTTGTTTGGATTCCTCATTTTTTTAGTTCAAAAATACCCCTACACCCCTATGTTTAAGTAGAGACAAAACTAAAGGATAATCTGGTAAAAATGTAACTCTAACTCTCACTAAAACATTGCCTAAAAAATAGGGTCACTCTTCTGTTTTTTTTTTTTTTTTAAATTCTCTTATAAATTTTCAAGTTACTTTATCTACTTATAAATTAGATTCTTAAAATAAAAATTATTTATATAAATCAAAAATATAAATTTTTATTTTGCTACAAAATACTAAATAGAACCACTAAAATAAAATTAAAAAAAGCCTCATCGCACGCGCGAAGCGCGTGTGATGAGGCTAGTAATATGTAAAGAATTGCATGCAAAATTTACCCTAATAATTGTGATTGAAGAAAAATAAGCTTCAGGTGCATTAATTAATACAGTAATATAGTTGAATTTGATTGAGAATCTAAAGTACAATATTTAAAGAACTCTCTGTAAATTTTACCTTAATAAAAATAGTTTTAATAATTGGTTTGTGGGTAGGGACAGAGTTGAGAATTTTTATTTGGAGGCATACTTATGATATTGATATAATTAATATGAAAAGGTTTACCAAAAAAAAAAAAAAAGATACAAAATGAAAAGAATTCAAAACAGACACACAAATACTAGTGTGTATGAAAAGGATAAAGATTTTAATTTTCTAATAATAAAGTAATTACTCTAATAATTGTCTTATTTATAAAATAATTTTTTAAGATAATTCATCATCTTTGTAAACTTAAATAAGTACACATAAGTTCAAACAACCCACCAGTTGCCATTTCTAATATGATCTAGAAGATTTGCCATAAATTGCAATTAATGTTTCAAATCTGTTTAACTCTCACATGTAAGGAGGGAAGTGAACAAACCAACACCATATTTTGACTTTGTATGCCGAAGGAATTTTTAGTTTTGTATCATTAAAGTTGTTGCTTTAATATCAAATTATAAGAACACTATCGGTTTTAAAACAAAATAATAAACATACAATACCTTTTGTTCTCACATATTCAAATCGTAATCACATATTTGATCCATAATAGTTACCATTAATCAATTTATAATTTTGATAGAACTACAATGATTAAAATTTCCAAAACTCTTTGTGTTTGTGTTGTTGAGCTTATTTTTATTGAAAATTTTTGTTAAAATATAAACTAGATAAAAATAATTATTCCTTAGAAAACGAGATTTTGAAAAATTATAAACAATTAAATAATTAAAAAAAGCCAGCAGTTACCCTTTTTGTTTTTGGGCCAAATACAAAAAAAATAGATTAAGTCTTCCGCGTCTACTTTTTTTTCCCCCCTTGACGCATGCATTTCAACCACAAATGGCTACTGTGCGACTACTGTTCATGAACAGTAGCCGCAACTTCTGACTTTTTCAACACATTTTTACTGTTTATGAGGCCCACAAATACTACTTTTTTATTAAAAATAGGTCTCACTACACTATTTACACATTAAAAAATTATTTTACTACAGTGTTTTTCAGTTTTCAGTTTTCAGTTTCAGCGATATCCAAACAGACCCTAATAAAAAGGGAAAGAGGGAGATGGGAGAGGGGCCTTTGGGCAAAACAAGAGGCAACAGCCCAAGCTGCAAGAAGCTGGACTCGGCCAACAAGTTTGAAGTTCTGTCAACATAACAAAAAGCCTAAAAAATCAATCGTAATTTAACTATCAACCTATTTCACAACCTACTTCTCAAAAAAAGAAAAAAGAAAAAAAAAAAAGAAAGATAAATTATGATTGATGAATCGATCACTCACACAACTTTTATTTTCAATCACTTGCAACTTGTCATCTTAGTAAATTATGAAATAAATTGTCTCTAAACTTATTCGATTAAAAGAGGTAAAGACATATTTTGATGTCATTAATCGCTGAGGAGAAAAGTAAGTTTAAGAGAGAGAGAGAGAGAGAGAGAGAGAGAGCATGGTTTCAACTAGATGAAGTGTTTGTTTATCAATTAGCAAAGTGCCCTTTTTTTTTCTTTTTCTTTTTTTTTTTTTGCCTAAACTATATTCCAAATAATCTAATTTTCACCTTTTTAGAAATTAATTAGCTTTTAGTTTTTTGTCCCATTTTGTTTAGTTAAACTACTAGAAATAAGCAATTTTCAAACAGATAAGTCTATATTACCAACAATACTAAAAGATCACATTCTCATGAAAATAAACCTCCCTCACCCAAGTGTCAAAAGGTGTCAAGGAGAAAAAAAAATCAAATTCAATGCGACCCATTTCTAAATAATTTAACTTTGGGCTCATCAATTAATAATCACTGCAAGAAAATATGCTATTTTGGTGTACACCAAAAATAGCATGCATTTTTTTTAATGATTAAAATTTTATTCAAAAGTAAAGATAATACAATCAAACCAACACACATCCATTTAAAAAAATAAAAAAAAAATCAAATCCCCACACACAAAAAGCAACACACAAGAAGCCTCCCATGTAATGATCTTGATAATGATTCCTTAAGACTGAAAACATTCCTCTTATTCCAAATGTGCCCATACCAACTTGCAAAACAAAGCCTTGAAGCCCTTCTCCTTTCAAATCATCCCCGAACAGGAGAGGCTTTGGAACCATCCCGGGACAATTCTTCGTTTATTTCTTGTTTCTCTTGTCGAGCAAAACTTTGTGTCAAGCCGGCGCAAGTGAGAACCAGAAAGTCTGGTAAAGATAAAATTTGGTTACTAAAGAAGCAACAACAAACAACAACGGCCGTAGTCATCCCCATAGTGTGTGGCACAACTGTGTAGGTGCCTGAAACAAAAGCTACCAGCAATAATAAAATAGAATAGGTTGTGAAAAAAAGGGCACGTTGTTGATGATCTCTTGGTTGAAAAAAGTTAAAAGTCATCGCGGCATAGTTGTAGAATACTGAGGTAGTGGAAAGACCAAAAGCTAAAGTATTAGCCATCTGAAATACATGGAAAGCATTTGTTTTGCTTAATACTGCCTTGCCCTCATCCACACCTTGGTTCCTGTATCCACCAGGCACTGTGAAAGCTGCCGTGAAGGTCACGGTTGCGATGAGTGTGGCTACCAACATATTGTCCTTAGCCATTTTCCTGATACGATCTGCTTTGGAGTTGGACATATTGGTCTTAGCCGTTTTCATGCTAATATCTGCTTTGGAGTTGGAATTCTTCTTACCATCTGCTTCGGTGTTGGAATCCATACTTTCTGCTTTGGTGTCGGAAGTCTCCTTACTTTCTGCTTTGGAGTTGTCTGCCGGTACTTCAGGATCTGCCGGTGCTTCAGGATCTGACATTTCTTTCAATAAGAGTACTCCCCTTAGACTTGGTTGAGCGTCTTTCAGTTTCACCCGCAATTCCCTCTTGATTTCATCCATATGTAAAATTTATTAGAGATAATCTTGTTATTTCATACTTGCTACAACACACTGTATACAATCTCTTTGAAATCGTGTTTTAAAAAACAATTTCAATTAAAATTTTGAAATAGTGTTTCAAAACATAATTTCAGGAAATCTAAATTGATCTTCTTCTTTTTTTTCTTTTTTCTTTTGATCTTGATATAAGTTTATTAAGATTAGTTGAGTGATTTAAGATACGTGACTGACTAATTGTAACACCACTCACCCTAATTGTGGGCTTATTCCATCTAACTCTAAATATACATGTATATATGCAATGTGACTGATATATATATATATATATATATATATATTCTTTTTTCATTTTAAACTTTTGTTATTTTTTAAAGAAAATCAAATAAATATGTGATAAGTTGTAATTAATAGAATATAACATGAAAAAAAAACCTTCTCAAAAAAAAAAAAAAACATGAAAAAAAAAGAAAAAAAAAAGGAAAGAGTATTTGTATTCCTATTTTTTTTTTTATATCTACCCCAAAAAGGCAAACTATGAAACGTTGTCCGATTGTGCAGTAGTATGTGATTCAGCAGAGTAAGATTGAATGGGCGTACCGTTAGCCGAAAGCATAACTTCTCTTGTAACAAAACGTTGTCCATTGTGGTTAAGCCGTCATTGTTCGTAGAATTTAAGTCAACATCATTCTCACGTCCCAATTGAGAGGCAATCTCGAAATGCCCTTCGTCGGCCGCCAGATGCATAGGCGCGTTTCCGTCTGTATCCTGTTCGTTGATGAGACCCTTACATTCTGTTCTCTCCAGAAAAAAAGTGATTGCCGCACTCTTTCCACTTTCTGCAGCAACATGGAGAGCATTCCGACCCATGTCGTCTAACAACTCACAGATATCTGGACATTTATTGATGAGTTCTTTCATTACCTTAACATTGCCTTCCTTGGCCGCAATGTGAAGAGCAGACGAGCCTTCTTTGTCCTTTGAATATGCAATATTGGACTTCGGCGGAGCCTCTTCTAAAAGCAGCTTAACAAATTTCTCATTACCCATAAATGCGGCAATATGTAAAGGAGTCCATCCAGAGTTATCCGGTGTTTCAATTGCAGATGGCCATTTTTGCATCACTGCTTTCGTAAGACCTAAGAAGATAAAGTCATATGGCTCAGGCTAGTACATATTAAGAGAATTTTTTTCCCCTTACACAGCAAAAGGCAAAGAGGTTTGAACCTAGCTAAATCCGTAATAAAGACCAAACTTTTCACAGACTCTTGTGAAATTTAATTAAGAATTGTTTGGAGTTAGTAAAACCTAGTTTTACAAGCGTGATGGTAGACTATAGTATTAATAACTTGGTCAAGATAAATTGAAAAATGAAAACACATACCTACAAAAGTTGCCAACTTCTTAAACGCTAATGAGTGTACAAAATGTCTATTGAAACATGTACAATAAATTATAAAAATTAAAATAAAATAATTAATGATTCTCTTAAAAAAAATAAATAATAAATAAAAAAACCTAAAACCTAAAACTAAATATATGATCCTTATTTGTTTAAAGTAAGCAACATCTAGATAAAAGGAACAGCTAATTTTTTAAATAAAAAATTGATAGATTTTCTGTAAAAAATTTATTTTTTGAGCGACAACTTAAGCTGTTGCCAATATTATGCCTTTTTTTGGTTTAGAGTTGTTGGATTAACTCAAATTGGGGGTGGGACGGGGGGAAATTTCACATTTTAACTATTTAAAAAAATTTCAAATATTATTGGTATGTTTTGGTTAAAGGAAAAATGCATTTAAAATTTGAAAATTCAAAATTTGACTATACATTTCTACTTATTGGTGGGGTTTTATTTGAGGAAAATTGTATTGACCTCCACTGAGATTTTGTATTATTACACTCATCAGTCCTCTAATTTAGAATAAAATACTAAAGTCTCATAAAATATAATCTATTTACACTGATATCCACGGGAGGTCAATACAATTTACATTATTTTATATTTAATTGACCTTTTTGTACAACACACCAATTCACTTAAGTCATCTACCCCCTCCACCACCTTTTTTATTATTTTAATAATAGGTTCTCCACCCATTAGATACACCATTATTAGTATAATGTCTAATAATTAAAAAGTTTGACATCATTTTTTGTCCTCTTCACTTTCATTCTATACAAAAAATTTAGTTGTGAATGTTAATCTACGTCAGTATATATTTAAAAGTTAAAAGGTAATATTTACTATTATTACACTCTCATTCAGTTTTATTAGTAGCCGCATCATCCACTCTTTTCAACATTATTTCTCTCCTTTTTAACTATTTTTTTCTTTATTAATTTCTTACTTTACAATTACACTGCCTCCAAGATTTTCTCATCACTTTTATCGTTTCATCTCTCTACTACTCTAGATATTAACTTTACAATATCTTCATCCCTTCATTTTCCTTTTATTTTGACTCTTCTTCTCCCATTTTATTTACTATAAATTTTCCTTTTGGCCTGCACAAAAAGGTAAATACTCTCTCTCTCTCTCTCTCTCTCTCTCTCTCTCTTTATATATATATATAATTATTTTTTTCCTTTATTTTGGTGGATTTTCAATTCTTGATTGCATCTCTATTTTAGGAGGATAAATTTTTTTGTTGAATAGTACTTTAGGTTGATACGATTTGGTAGTATTTTAATTTGTTATCTTTTTCTTTTCTTTTCTTTGATCGATAGATGTTATCCTATGAATATAGTAAATAATGATATAATGTTATTCTATTACACAGTTAGCATGGTTTGAATAATTTATTGTTTACAACTATACATTTTCTTTCGAGTATTTTTTTTTTACTCATCTTCTTTAATATAAATTTACTATTTTTCTCACATTCTCTCCCAAAAAAGGTGATTAATCTCTCTCTCTCTCTCTCTCTCTCTCTCTCTCTCTCTCTCTCTCTCTATTTTTTATTTTTTCTTGAAACTCTATTTTAGATTAATGAATTTTTGTATTTTTTGTATCTCTACTTTGAGTTGATACATTTTGGTAGTTTATTTTTTGAGTTCCCCATCACATGTACTCTCTTTCTCTCTTATATCTTTGGTTTGAGTTAATTCTTAGATATTTTGAAAGTGGGAATTTGAGTTGATATTAAAATATAATCTACATGGCTATGTATTTGAATGTGTCTATTAATTATTTGAGTAATATCCATGTAAATTTTATTTATGAATTATTTAAGTAATATCAATTGTAAATTTGTGATGAGTTTTGATTATCATGATAATATCTTTACAAGAATGAGAAATTTGATCATTAATTTGATACTTTAAAATGTTTATTTGTGTATGGAAAAAAAAACTATAACAAAATTTTAAAGAATATAGACCACTTCAAAAAATAATAATATTTATCAAACACACCCAAGTTTCTTTAAAAAAAATAGAACATCTAAAATAATAGAATGATATATTTGTTGAGATATAGAGATGAGAAATACTTTTAGAAATAGTTCAATTTTTAAGGATAACAAATTATCTTTAATAAATTGTAAATAAAAAATTATAACATTATACCACATATACATTAAGGTAGATAGTAGTGTGAAGATGGAAAGGTAAAAAAGAGGGAGAAAAATTGGAGAAAGTGTAACAATAAGTTGATAAATTAATAATGAGAAGAGTTAAAAATAAAAGAGAGATGATATTTTGATTGTTAAATAATGGAGATTTTAATTTACCTTAAATGAGTAAAAGTTAAGAACAATTATTGGAAAAATTTGAAAGAAAAAAAGATAATGACATGACCGTTGATGTGACTCAACTGGAACATAGAAATAATAAATAGTACAATTATGTAATTAAAAAGGAGAGAAAATAAAAATTAATTGAAAATCACAATCTAATTATCTTAAGGAGAAAATTATGATAAAAAATATGAAGATTTTTTTTATTATATGATTATACAAAAATTCATATATAATGTTAACAATTGTTAAAATACTATGAAAATAATGATAACATACATTAACAATTATTAATAAATCAATCAATTGCATAATCTTCTTAATTTAAAATATTTTACATCTGAAAATATTATGACAATACGATGAATTGATGAATACAATCAAAACAAAATTTAATTTTGTATAAAAAATAAAAAGAGTTACAATCATCATGAGCCACCTTTATATTGTAGGGAAGAAATAATTGAGTTTGAGAAAGATTGTTTAAAACTAAAAGAACAATTTCCAAATTCTACATACTTTTTTTTAGATAAAAATAGGAATTCTACATACTTTTAATAATCCAAAAAATGTTATAAATAACTTTTATTAAAAAATGAAGGACTTTGTTAACAGGTGTCTGCTAACACTTGTTAATGAACCAGCTGTGATTCATTTATGATCTATCACAAATCTCATTTGTATTGGAAATTGACAAACGTGTACTTTAGTTTCTCCAATACTCCATTTAAACTGACACACATTTAATACATATTCAATTTTTTCCACATCTCTAAAAAAAGGTGAATAGTTTATTTTAAATTTTATCATATTAACGGATGATGTACAGCACTTGTTAATAGCACCCAAAATGAAATCTTTTTACCAATCATGTCTAAAATTTGGTAAAAAGAATCATTTTTAAAATTTAGAATATTTCATTAATAATATTAATAGAAGAAGGAGGGCGGTATTTCCTTCAAACCACGAGAGGAGTGTTTCCCTCCTTCGAATTTGACCAGCTCAAACCTCGAGAGAGAAGAATATAATTACTCTTAAGATTTAAAAATAAAAAAGTTCTTTAGTTGAGTAAATAATTACCTTTTGGAATATAATTACTGTCTGGACTCTTTTTCAATGTGTACAGAGATTTCGTAATTAGTGATGCGCGTCCAAATATAACCTCGGGCCCTACAAATCATATGCATATGATTATACATTTTCATTAGTATTAGGTCCGTAAGATGTATTGTTAATCAAGAATTATGAGAATTGTAGTAAACTAAAAAAGAAGAATTTTTTTTAAAAAAAATATCATAAAATTAAGAAACAATAATTTTAAGATAGTTGACGTATACATACTTTTAAGTGAACTACCGCATGGGTTCTAGTTGACTCTACTGATAAAGTCTGACTCTATTGATAAAGTCTTTGATGGTTATATAAGAGATTTGAAGTTCGATCCTCGTCTACAGCAAAAATTGATTGGTGTCTTGGTTTGATAATAAAAAATATTATAAAAAATGGACACTATATGTTAAAATTCTCTCTAAAAAAAAAAAAAGAAGTGAACTACCGTAGAATATCCGATATATTTTCACCTACATTAAAGTTGCCGCAAATATTATATATATATATATTGTAAGTTGCCTTGTAAGTTGTATTATATTAAATAAGTACAACTCATGAAAGATGATTCACATAATTAAAATAAATTATTAATTTATTTTTAAAATTTCTTGAAATTTTTTGTGATAAAATTTTAATTAAAGTAGAATTTTAAATTTTTGAGTTAATAAAAATTTATCTAAAGTAAATTATCTTAACAATTAATTGCCTAAACTATTTTGATAATTAATAAAGAAAAATTATTAAATATTTTAAAAATAAATGTGTATTTTTCTCTCTCACATTAATGGTGAGTCTCACTAAAAATTTAATTGGTGAGTCCCATTTATTAAATTACCACTTGGATTCACACATGGCCTAAAAAAAAAAAAAAAGAACAAGTGCACATGTAAACACATCTTAAATACCTTCTTTTTTTTCTTTTGCACTCTGTCATCTTTCTAGTAAACTTTCCTTCGAAACAAACACGTACTAAAAAAAATCAGAACCAAAGATTAAACCCCAACCACTAAGAGAAAATTTCATTTTCTTGCATCCAAACAGAAAACCCTCATAGTCAGAGTCATAAATGCAACGTTAAAGCATCAAGTAGGCAGAGGAGGCCCTAATCCCCATTGTATCTCACTCTCACATGCAAGATGATCTTTCATCTTCAGTAAAACCACTAAATAAATGCTGAATCCATCGTCACTAGCCTTGAAAAATATACCAGCCGGTCAAGGCAAGCTATGAATCTTACAAAATCCAATCATTTTACCACAGTGTAGGTAAACAATCTTGCTTCCTTGATTTTAATCTCAATAAAATCTCTTTTCAGTAGGTGATGGGGAAAGAGTGGTTAGAGAGAGAGAGAGGGTGATGTGGCGGCCTTTGATTGGGCCTTCTTTGGGGGAGAGAGTGAAGAAGATTGGCGTGTGGGATTGGGGGCCATGGATGGTGAGAGAGTGGACCGGTGTGGATAGTGAATGGTGGAGGATGATGGGAAGTCCAGGTAGGGAGAGAGGGAGACGTGGGTGGGTGGTCTGTGGGTGGGTTGAGTCAGTGAAGGAATGTGGCTGTGTGGGTCTATGGGTGCAATTGTGGGGAGTACAGAGGATGGGTTTTGGAATTGAGGGAAGTGGTGAAGACTAAAGAGAATCTGGGTTTGAGTTTGGGTTTTGAAAATTTTTTTTTTTTATATGTTTGTTTCTGAGAAAATTTTACTGAGAAAATGAGAAAGTGCAAAAAGAAAAAATTAATGAGATTAAAGTTTTATTTATTTATTTATTATTTAGTTTAGGACACGTGGTAGTCCAAGTGGCAATAAATTTATATTTTATTTTGCTTGTTGTTAGTCA
This sequence comes from Lithocarpus polystachyus, assembly GCA_033629205.1. Taxonomy (NCBI): domain Eukaryota; kingdom Viridiplantae; phylum Streptophyta; class Magnoliopsida; order Fagales; family Fagaceae; genus Lithocarpus; species Lithocarpus polystachyus. Next base: position 7,350,939 of record CM066164.1, on the reverse strand, counting down.
TGTTATTATTTTTCATCCATCACTTAATGACAGAAATCATTTTAACACAATATAAAAACGTTAAAGACCAAATTTACATATTTAAAAGGTTAGAGATCAAATTGACATTTGGTCTAAAGGTTAAAGATCAAATATGTAGTTTACTCAAAAAATAATTATTTAAATACCAAAATTTATTTCATAAAATTTACCATAATTATCTTGTGTAGCAAATTATGACCCGATACTTATCACTTTCACATGAAATCACCACTTTTTCTTTACTATTTACAATCAATTATATAAAAGAGTTGTAGAAAAGTGTGTATAATAAGTTGTGGTCCTATATATATATATATATGGGTTATGTGTAACTTTAAGTAATATTACAGCACTTAGTTTTTTTAATTAGATGTGAATTTTGATAAATCCACCGCTGGATTATGTTATTTTCGTAAATTTTTCATGCTTACAAAATTGAAAGATGATCAAAGATCAATAATCAAGTCATCAATTAATTATTTAAATTTAAGTTTTTGTAGTCTATATATATAATAATAAGTAAAGCTGAGACAAAATACAATTAAATTATAAATTAAAGTTTAATTTTGTACCACGTGTCTTATCTAATATATATATATATATATATATATATATATATATATATAATAATAATAGATAAAGTTGAGAGAAAATCCGATTAGAATCTAATTTTGCGTCATGTGTCCCATCTAATCTAAGTTTTTAAATTTTTGTGCCAATTGAGTTAATTTAATGTAAAAATTAAATTTCAATTAGAATTTAATTTTGTAACATGTGTCCCATTTAATCTAAGTTTTTTTAATTTTGTGTCAAATATGTTAATTTAGTGTCAAAAACGAGGATTCCAATATAAGTAAATCATAAAAAAAAAAGTCATAATTTTTTAATAATTTTATATTTATGAGCTTTATCTATATATATATATATATATATATATAGAACTAAATTAAAACAATTCAAGTTTATATATATATATATATATATATATGTTCCATCTAATCGAAATTTTTTAATTTTTGTGCCAAATGAGTTAATTTAATATAGAAAATGAGGAGTCTAATATAAATAAATTATAAAAATTATAATCATATATCTAACACTATATATAAAATTAAAGGAAGAAAGAGTTTGGATGATTTTATATTTATGAGCATTTTTTATAACTAAAAATAATTCAAATTTATAAGACATATATATATATATATATTAATATGAAAGTTTAGAAAAAATCCAATTATTTTCTAAAATTGAAATCCAATTTTGTGCCATGTGTCTTAAATTATTTATTTTTAGAGAGAATTTTATTTTTTTAATTTTGGAATCAAATGTGGGACCATATCATAAATATCCATTCAAGTAAGTTATTGTGTACAAAAACTAAATAGTTTAAAATTAATGAATATAAAAATATTTTAAAAATTGACAATTTACATTTTTTACCTAATAACATTCTTATAAGACTTTTTAAAGAGTTAAAAAAAATATAAAAATGACTATCAATAATATTTAAATTATATATGTAATAATTATACTATGCATCTTAATGTGTATTTTTTAAGTATATCTATGCATATACATGAAATTACAAGCTAGTTTTAAATTTATGTGTCAAGTGAATTATTAGGTGCAAAAATCAAAGAGTCTAAATTCAATTAGATTCTAAATTTAATTTTAATTGAAGTTCAATTTTATGCCATATGCTCCATCTAAATTTTTAATTTTTGTAGTAAGTAAATTATTGGGTGCAAAAACCGAAAAGTCTAGATCCAATTAGATTCTAAATCATGTCGAATTTTGCACCATGTATCTCATCTAATTTTTTAATTTTTGTGTCAAGTGAATTATTAGGTGCAAAAATTAAAGAGTCTAAATTCAATTAGATTCTAAATTGAATTTTAATTGAAGTTCAATTTTGTGCCATGTGTCCTATCTAATTTTTTAATTTTTATAGCAAATGAATTATTGGGTGCAAAAACTGAAGAGTCTAGATCCAATTAGATTTCAAATCATATATATATATATATATAATTGTAATTGATTTTAAATGTACCTGTGTATATGCACAGAGTTACACATTGATTGGTTTTAAATGTACCTATGCATATGTACAGAGTTACAGGCTAACTTAAAATAATGCATAAAAGATAAGTTTATAGATCGAATGGTAAATTAAATCTGATTGGCATGTATGTTAAAAACATATAAAATATTGTAATTGATCGGTTGAATTTTCAAAATATGAATTGAATAATAAGTTATTGAATGATGTAACATTAGTGTATCTTGAATTCAATCTTTTATATATATATATATATATATATGTGTGTGCGTGTGTTAAAAAAGGCATACAATTACAAAGGACCCACCAAGAAGGAGCCCAAAAGAGAGAGGAAAAATATTTTAAGAGCAGATTCGAGCAGCACTTACAATCACTTGTGCAAAAGGCAAGTGCGTGCAAGACATTCATATCGTCCCTTCCAGCATAGGAGCATGTTGGAGCTTTGTTTAGGATATGAGAAGCGATGTCGTAGCGTTGTCTCTCCACAGCGAGGAACAGTGCAGATTCACCCGCTTTGTTTTCCAGTTCTGCTGGATCCTTCTCATTAATTAGTTCCTTCACAACCTCAAAGTTACAATATCGCACAGCCGCGTGCAAGGCTGTATCCCCATCCTGATTCACCGTTTTCAGAAGCTTTTGGCCACCTGCTTCAACATCCCGCAGATCATTGGCCTTCTGTATTAGGATCTTCACCAATGACGAAGCTCCTACCATCGCAGCAACATGTAGCGGAGTATTGCCTTTGGTGTTTGTTCTTAAAACAAGGCTTGGACTTAAATTAAGTATCTTTTCTGCAGCCTCAACATGTTTGAATTGCAGTGCAACATGAAGAACAGTGTTCTCCTCGGGTGTCACTTCGAGAAGGTTACTATTGGAATCTTTCTCAAAGAAACTTAAATTACCAGTGGAAGCAGCTCGGAACACATCAGGATTCATTCCATATTGCCTTCCTTCTTCCATAGTCGTTTATTAATCTGTCTAGCAATGTGGGAAAAAAAGATTACTAGCTAATACTATTTTATTTTATTTTGCTTTTTAAAAAGAGTAATAAAACTAGGTAAAACTTAAAAATTTTCCAAACATCACACAAAACCGACGTCTTGCAACAAAAGGGGCAAACAAAAGGAGCAAAGAAATAGCAACCTTTTCTTTGCACAACGGGAGAGTAAGGGCGACAAGCGAAATGAAGGAGACCCGTGGATTTTCTAACAAAACAAACAAGTATGAACAAAGAAAGTCATTTGATTCTGAGGTACGTACAATCACTCAATTGGGTGGTAATGGTCTAAGAGTTCAGGAGCGGCTTGTAGGAATGCAGAAGTAAGGAAGAAGTGTGAGTGTTGAGGTGGAGTGCGGATTTGAGAGGGGAAAAGAGAGTATAAATAATAGTGAAATGTTAACAAGACTCTGTCCGTTTGGATACAACTAAAAACTAAAAACATTATAATAAAATAATTTTTAAATGTGTGAATAGTACTGTAGGACTTATTTTTAATAAAAAAATTGTAAAAAAGTAAAATTTGTGGGACCCACTATGGGTTGAAAAGTCAAAAAGTGCGGTTACTGTTCATAAACAGTGCATGAATAGTAGCCAAACAGTGGCTAATACGCTTGCCAAAAAAAAAAAAAAAAAAGAGGAGAAAACGAGCTATGCGTTTGTTTTCTGTTATTGTACGTGGGTCCCTTGCGTTTGTAAATACAGAAGCAAAAAACGTGCCGCGAGATACGCTCTATCCATACAAAGACTAATGGACCTTTCTGGTTAGGATTTTTGTTCTGCGTTTTACTGATGGCTTTGGTTTACTTTCTTTATGCATTTCAGTTTTCAATGATTGCATGTTTTTTACATTTGATTATTACATTCATTTAATTACCGCTGCTTATTGGTTTTACTGATGGCTTTTGTTGTTGTTTTTGAATATTAATGCGCAATATATAAGTTTTTTTCCTTGCATAAATTGGGAAAGTACAAGAAATCAAGAAACATCTATTTGTCTTCTTTATTTCATTCTTTTGGTTAAATTAAAGGAAGTTGTGTTCTAAGTATTTTCTTTTGCTTCTAGTAATGCATATGTATGCTAGCTAGATGATTAAGAGCAAAAGGAGCATCGAGAAAAGTCTACAACTTTAAGGATATAGAGTGATATACGTCACTTGGGTATGCTTTTTCAACTACCAGCACTCATGCAATTCAAGGGGATATTTAGTATCAACTGTTACTATGTCAACTATATCAAAATTCAATCAGTATGAGATATATCAATAAAAAATAATTACTCCACTAACAAATGAAAAATATTTGTTAGTCTTTTTATTTGTTAGTAGGTAGTTATTTTTACACAAATATTTCTTGATTATTGAATTTTGATAAAAATGATATGTTATCATTTGATACAAAATATTTTTTCATGCTACTCATGTCTGGCATGTATCCACAAATGTTATGGGGAAATTTTAGCTAAAAATGCAGCTAAATAGTGTACCCCTTAAATTGTCCCCATCAAGATGTACATTAATAACATCAGGTAGCAAAACTATATTTGCTCACTAATGTCAGCTATATAAGTGATTTTAACCAATTACAAAAAATAAAGTGTGGGATATGCGTTGCTTGTGTGGGCGTTCATCTTTCTTTAATTATCGACCGTTGAACAGCAGATCATGGCAGACTTAGCAAATTCGCTCTTGGAGGCGGCACGAGAAACTGCAAGTCGTCATTAGGGATTGTATTCTGATGGTGGGAGTGAATTAGGAATTAATGAAGGTTCAAATGATGAAAGTAATTATGCACTCAGGGAAGTTGGTTGATGCTAGTGCTCCTATAAAAAAGACACTAAAATATGCTACACAAATTGAGCTGCCTATCTCATTGGCTGAACTTCAGAGTTTTGGTGGACCCCAAGATGCTCATCAGCGAGGGTTCTTGGTTAGGAAATAACAATCATAGCTTGATACATTAGTTGAGTGTGATGGGAAGAGGCATGCACTTGAAAAAAAAAAAAATAGGGAGGATATTAACCATTAGTGACTGCAATATTAGAAGGAGAAGCTGCTTGAATGTGATGATCAAAGATAATTTTTTGCCAGTAATCATAATTTTGGTTGGATAGGCTGTGCTTGTCTTTAAGGAAAGCTTAACTTATGGTGTTTGGCGGTTGGTTAACGTTTTGATTTCTTGGGTTAAAACTAAGTCCACTTATTTATTTATTTATTATTATATTCATGCTAAGTATATTTTGTCTATGGTTTTGTTTTGTGGAATTTTGCTCCACATGGTGTACAAAATCTTGTTATGTGGTCTTGATTAGCACTACAACAAAAGTAGGCTATGGTGATGAAATCTAGTGAGGATAAACAATTTCGTCACCAAATGATAACATTTAGTGAGGAAAAGAAGAATTCGTCACCAAATATTATAAAAATTTTAAAATTAGTGACGAAATCAATATTTCGTCACCAAAGATGTACCAATTGGTGACGAAATCAATATTTCGTCACCAAAGATGTACAAATTGGTGACGAAATATTTATTTCGTCACTATAGGTCATGGAAAAAAGGCAAACTTAGGGTGACGAAATATTCGCGTCACCAAAAACTTACTAGAGGTGACGAAATTTTAAATTCGTCACTTAATATTAGTATGTAGGTGTTTTCGGTGACAAAATAAATTTTTGTCACCTATTGTTTAACCAAAGACTAACTGGAGGTGACGAAATTCCAAATTCATCATCCAATATTAAGATGGAGGTGTTTTTGGTGACGAAATAAGTGTTCGTCACCTATTGTTTACAAATAATTAAGGATGGCCATGGATAGGGCTTACTCATATATACCCGATCCAATTAATCTATCCATGAATATCCTATTACCTTACCCAATTAGTATCCATACCTAATTGTTACCCAGTCTGTTTATCCATAGATATCCATACCCTACCCAAAGTCGTTTTTTATAAAATCATCAAATATGCTAAAAAACAACTAAAATGACCAATATATCCTCAAAATCTGTAAAATAAGCAAAATACAAATGAAGCCATTAAAACGACCAAAATACTCCTACAATCTCTAAAATCACCAATTATGCTAAAAAACTACTAAAATGACCAAAATATCCCAAAATATTTAAAATGAGCAAAATACCCAAGAAATAACCTTAAAAATGACCAAAATACCCCCAAAAACCCCTAAAAATGACGAAAATATCCCTTAAACCTAAAAAATGACCGAAACTCCCAAATCCTAAAAAATGACCAAAGTACACACGAAACTTAAAAAATGACAAAAATACCCCTCGAAACCTAAAATTTGGCCAAAATACCCCCGAAACAAAAAATTACCAAAATAACCCCTAAACTTAGAAAATAATTGAAATACCTCTGAAACCTAAAAACTAACCGAAATAGCCTTGATGCTTGAAAATGACCAAAATACCCCTAATCCTAAGAAAATGACCAAAATACCCCTAAAAACCTAGAAAATGACTAAACTACCCCTGAAACCTATAAAATGACAAAAATGGCCCTAAAACCTATATGATGATAAAAATACACCCTAAACCTAAAAGATGATCGAAATACCCTCAAACCTAAAAATGACCAAAATACCCCTAAATGACGAAAATAATCATTTTTATAATTTCGGGCTATTTTGGTCATTTTTTAGGTTTAGGGGGTATTTTGGCTATTTTATAAGTTTCAAGGGTATTTTTGTCATTTTATAAGGTTTCGAGGGTATTTTCGGTTATTTTCAGTTTTTTTTAGGTTTAGGGGTATTTTGGTAATTTTCATATTTTGAGGGTATTTTGGTAATTTTTAGGTTTTGGGGAGTATTTCAGTCATTTCTTAGGTTTAGGACGTATTTTTGTCATTTTTAAGTTTCGGGGGGTATTTTGGTCATTTTAAAGGTTTCGAGGGTATTTCAGTTATTTTTTAGGTTTAGGGGGTATTTTGGTATTTTTTTTTAATTTCCGGGGATATTTTGGTAATGTTTTAATTTTTAGGGTTATTTTGGTAATTTTATAATTTTAGAGGTATTTCGGTCATTTTTTAGGTTTAGGGTGCATTTTGGCAATTTTAGAGGATTTTAGGAGTACCTTGGTTATTTGCAAGTTTTAGGGGCAATTGGGTAATTTTGATTATTGGGTAATTGGATGGGTTGGGGTTTACCCATAATAATTTGGTTGAGTTAGGTTTGGGTTAGATTTAAGTAGTTAAATGGGTAATAATAGGTAAATGGGTAATATCTAGACCATATCCAAGCCTTTTGCACCTAATAATGGGTAAATGGGTAAAGAATTTTTGACGGACCCAAAAACCCTCTCAAAAATTCTTATTTGTGATGGCAAAATAAAGCCCTCGCAAATACTTGGTAAAATATGAAATATTTGTGACCAACAAGAAAAGCTGTCGCAATTATGTGTTATATCCGTCACAAATACTAATATTTAGTTCCTTCCAAAATATTAGTATTTTTCATGATTACATTTTCTTCATATATTTTTCATGCTAACAAATTTTCAAGGTAATCAAACATTAATAGGCATGTCATCAATTAATTGTCTAAATTAAAATTTTTGTAGTTTAAAATAACACATAAAAGATGAATTTAAAAATAAAACGGTAAATTACATCCGATTGGCATGAAAATTAGCATGAATGTTAATAACATATAGAACATGTAATCCAACGGTTAGATTTTCAAAATATGCATTCAATAATAATTTATTGAGTGGTGTAACATTTTTTAGAGTTACATCAGGTGTAACTTGAACCGAACCCTATATTTCTTAATTTAATGTGTATTTTGGAAAATCTACCGTTAGATTACATTATCTTCATATATTTTCATGCTTACAAAATTACAAGGTGATCAAAAATTAATAGGCCTGTCATCAATCAATCGTCTAAATTCAAGTTTTTGTAGATTAAAATAACGCATAAAAGATGAATTTTAAAACCAATTGGTAAATTACATCCGATTGGCATGAAAATTGTCATGCATTTTAATAACATATAGAACATGTAATCTAACGATTGGATTTTTAAAATATGCATTCAATAATAAGTTATTGGGTGGTGTAACATTTATTAGAATTACATCAAGTGTAACTTGAACCTAATCCAATTTTTCTTAATTCAATGTGAATTTTGACAAATCTACCGTTAGATTACATTATCTTCATATATTTTTCATGCCTACAAAATTTCAAGGTGATCAATCATTAATAGACATGTCATCAATCAATTGTCTAAATTCAAGTTTTTATAGTTTAAAATAATGCATAAAATATAAGTTTATAGATCAAATGGTAAATTACATCCGATTGGCATGAAAATTGGCATGCATATTAAGAACATATAGGACATGTAATCCAACAGTTGAATTTTTAAAATATGCATTCAATAATAAGTTATTGGTGGTGTAACATTTTTTAAAGTTACAATAGGTGTAACTTGAACCCAACCCAATATTTCTTAATTCAATGTAAATTTTGATAAATGTACCATTAAATTAAATTATCTTCATATATTTTTCATGCTTAAAAAATTTCAAGGTGATCAAAGATTAATAGGCATGTCATCAATCAATTGTCTAAATTCAAGTTTTTGTAGTTTAAAATAATGCATAAAAGATGAGTTTATGGATCAAATGGTAAATTATATCCGATTGGAATGAAATTGGCATTCATGTTAAGAACATATAGAACATGTAATCCAACGGTTGGATTTTCAAAATATGCATTAAATAATAAGTTATTGGTGGTGTAACATTTTTTATAGTTACAATAGGTGTAACTTGAACTCAACCTAATATTTCTTAATTCAATGTGAACTTTGATAAATGTACCGTTAGATTACATTATTTTCATATATTTTTCATGCTTAGAAATTTTCAAGGTGATCAAAGATTAATAACTATGTCATCAATCAATTGTCTAGATTCAAGTTTTAGTAGTTTAAAATAATGCATAAAATATGAGTTCAAAGATCAAATGGTAAATTACATCCGAATGGCTTGAAAATTGGCATGCATGTTAAGATCATATAGAACGTGTAATCCAACGGTTGTATTTTCAAAATATGAATTCAATAATAAGTTATTGGATAGTGTATCATTTTTTTAAGTTAGATCAGGTGTAACTTGAACCCAACCCTATATTTCTTAATTCAATTTGAATTTTGACAAATCTACCATTAGATTACATCATCTTCATATATTTTTCATGCTTACAAAATTTCAAGGTGATCAAAGATTAATAGCTATGTCATTAATCAATTGTCTTGATTTAAGTTTTAGTAGTTTAAAATAATGTATAAAATATTATTTTATAGATCAAATGGTAAATTACATCTGATTGGCATGAAATTTGGCATTCATGTTAAGACCATATAGAACGTGTAATCCAATGGTTGAATTTTCAAAATATGAGTTCAATAACGGTTGCTTTAGTCCCCATTCCTACCAATAACAGTGGCGGGAGATCAAACTCCGGTGATGCCACCACTCAGTTGAGAGATCCTTTCCAAGGTTTTCAGAACCGAATCGGACCAGGAGGTCAGACTGTGAAAATCAGGAACCGTGATGAAAACCGATTTTTTAAGAATAAAGAACTGAATTTTTAGTTAATTCCGTGAACCCCTAAAACCGGGATTGGACAGCAAGAACCGATGGCAAGAACCGTGCAGTCCAACCCCTTAGCAATTTTATTTATTTATTTTTTATAAAAACAACTTAACACAACTTTATTAAATATATGCTTGAAAATCATTTAATTTCCCTCACATATATAGATATATTAGTCAATTTGGCTAGTTTTATAAATTTAATATCTATATTTAGGCTTTAATTAATTATTAAATTAATTATGACGTCATCACGGTTAGACCCTGGTTCGACCTCAAAAACCTTGAATCTCACCATTTTACAATTCAATAAACGGTCTGGGTCTGAAAACCTTGATCCTCTCTCCCTTCCGGTGAACGCCTGAACCAGTGAACTTGGTTTTTCTCTCTTTTGCTTAATAAATTGGGTAGGTTCTCTTTACATGTGATTGACTAACGTGGGTTTAACAGTAAACTAACAGATGGCTCTATTTGGCAGTTGTGTGAAGTTTAAGGAGCAAATTAGCTAAAATAAAAGTTGAGGGGGTTGTTTTGGCCACAACCTCAAAGTTCAAAGGGTGTTTGGGCATTTTTCCCATGAAATTTTACAAGCAAAGGGAATTTGCATGCAACCATTTCACAGGCCACGTGGTCTTCTTGGACCATGGACTTCTTATATGCAAACATTTTGCAAGTCTTGTCTAATAATCACTTAAATTAAAAGGTTCGAGAGAGAAGCGTGAGGGGAGGAGTCAATTAGTTCAAGATAAAAAAATGTAGACATTCTTAGAGGAAAAATATAATTGGGAAAAAAAAATAGTATAGTTGAGTTATGTTGTTCTAGGTTATCAAGGCTCTATTTGGTACGTGTGTTTAAACAATAGTTTTTAGCAGTTTTCGTGATTGGCTGACCCGTGTCCTACATTGTTGCTTGGGTGGATCTAGGCCAGAAGCCAAATGGGCTTGTGCTGGGCTGTTATACATTTCTTCGAAGGCCATATTCATCCCTTCCTAAGGCTGGGCTGACCCATTCGTGTACTGCGCCCCTTGGGCTACCAAGTTGGGCCCGAACTTGGGTCGTTGGGTTGGGCCAGGTTAGCCTATGTACGTACATAATCAAAATTGAATTTTGCTTTTATTAGCCACACATATTCATTTTTTTTTAATAACACATACATATTCAATTATTATTAAGCATCTGACCGTGACTTTTAAAAAACAAAGGAATTGACCAAAATGTTAATGAAGTACTATTATCAAGGGAGTCAATTTCTTATCGAATGATGTTTTGGTTTGGCCAAAGAACAACATAACTCAGTATTGGTGTGTATCGGTGTGCCGTTTCAGAGTTACACACCAGATATATATATAGATATATATATATATATATATATATTTAGTGAATGATATAAAATTTTAATTAAAAAAAATAAGTACTGATTTGAATTAATGAATTTAATATAGAGTTTTATAAAATTCCAATAAAATTATAAGCTTTGTTTGAAAAAAAAAAAAAAAACTCAATTCTAGTTCTTTTGTAAATAAACCATATTCTAGAGATATTTGTAGAGATAATCATTATTAAAAATGTATTACTTATCGTTTTCAAAAAAATAAAAAATATTACTTATTAGTTATTGTTATTGTATTATTATTATTATTATTATTATTATTATTATTATTATTACCACTATTATTTAGTGTTTTATTTTATTTCTTCCCTCGCACAAACTTTATTTCATGGGACAGGATATTAGTGGCGGGAAGTTTTATTTGAGAAAAAAATTGGGGAGCGGGAAAATTAAACTATTTTCCCATATCCTTTCAGTTCCGACTTTATCTCCATCCATTATTCCGTATCTCAAGTTTGAAGCTTATCTCTACTGGCTTGAATTTGGTTACTCTCACGCAAACAACCAGAAACTATCAACAACCAAAAAAAAAAAAAAAGTTTTTTTAAGAGAGAGAAAAAAAAAGTGAGATGAGAAGGAGGCAAAGATTGTGATTGGAGGAGCAGTAGAGGAGAAGTTCAGTCTCTTTTTCTGGGTTTTCTTTGAGGAATTTCAATCTCTCATTCCGCTTGGTTTGAGAAATTTCTCTGACTTATAGGTATAATCTTTTGCTTCTCTTAAAATTTAATTTTTATTTATTTGTTTCTAGAGAAGGCTTAGCAAAAAAACGAAATTTTAGCTTTGGATTTTGAGCAGTGAAGTAGAATGAAATAGCCTGATTGCAAAACAAATTTCAAAGTATTTGAAGTGATTCATTGCATTTAATAGTGATTCCAGTGAATATGTAGTTGTAAAGGAAGATTAAAATCTATAAACATATAAATTAAGGATTAACATTGGGAAATTTCATTGCAAATTGAGTTAGGAGTTACAGTTTTGTATTATTTTAAAATTAATTCATATAAACCCTTTACCAAAAAATATCCAACCCATTTATTGCCCAAACCCCGTCCAAAATTATACAAACATCAAAAATTTCAACAAATTCCAAATCAGCAAATATTATACCCCAGAAAGAAAAATCCTTTGTAAATTCAAATATCACCCATTTACTTAAAAAAAAAAAAAAAAAAAACCCACATCTTTGCCACTGCTGCTGTCTCTAACCTGGAATTGTTCATTTGCCTCTACAACTCGCCAATTTTCCACTCCCAATCACTGCCTAAGCTACAGCCAGACTCCACTTAGGCTTCTAAGATCCAACCTTACTGTGCAGACTGTAGAGCTATCAATTTCTCAATGTTTATGTTTGAGATATATGCGTGTTCTTGCCTGACCAATATAGAAATGACAAGGAACTTTCAGCTGAAAGAGTTATTGAGAAAAAGGGGGAGAAATATGCGTGTTTAGTCTAATATATGGTCACTGAGTTTATGTTTTTTACTTTTTGATCTTCCCCAGCCTTCTATTAGTCTTGTTGTGGTTTACAGCTTGCACATATTATAATATTATTTTATTTTATTTAACTTTTAGTTTTAGTTTTTATAAATGATAAAAGTACCATCTCCAGCCTACAATTTTGATAGCCACGTAAAGGTTTATAAATCTTCCACTATTGTTATATTATTATTTTAACTTATATTAGTTATGACTTTTGATAGTGGCAACTGACTGAATAATAAATGTAATTGACGCAAGATTCAAATAAAAGAAGGTTCTTGCTGGTAAAAATATATATATATATATATATGTGTAATATATTTATTTATATATTTTAATTACTTTAACCTTGTATAACAATGGTTACCATTGCCTTTTTATCTTGCTTACAATCAAGAACTTCTCATTTATTTTTACATTGTATTATTTCTATTACTGATTTTTTTGGGATATTAGATATTGATAATACCAAGGGTTTTGCATCCTCACCAGATCACAACGAAGTAGGCAAGGGAAGATTAGAAGCTTATCCTCAAAAGCAAGTAGTTAAAAAAGTTGACTGACACAATCAAGGTTAGTTTTTGCTGGAATGCTAGACTCGTAATTTATGTATATACCTAAGTTACTTATTGAAATTTATTTATTTATTTATTTTTTGTTTAAACTTTACAATGAAAATCATCTCTCTTTATAACTGGTATTTTGTGACTCTTGCTGCCCTCTAACTTGAACATGCCATTTTTGTTGTATGTGGCTTCCGTGTTAGCAGCTAAATTGTGAATCTTTTTGTTTTATGTTTCTTACTTAGGAAGAATTTGTAATGAATAGACATTGTATTTTATTTTGGGTAAACGACATATTTGATCCCTATCTTTTACAGCATATTTCGATTTGGTCCCTAACCTTTTAATTGTGTAACTTTAGTCCCTAACTTTTCAACGTTGTGTCAATTTAGTCCTTATTGTTATATTTTAGATGAAAATTGATGACATGTCAAACAATCAAAATAAAATTTTAGTGTATTATCACATTAACAAAAACTAATTTTTTTATTTTGGCCATAAGACGTGTCATCAATTTTCATCCAAAAAATAATAGTAAGGACTAAATTGACACGATACTAAAAAGTTAAGGATTAAATTGACACAATTAAAAAGTTAGGAACCAAATTGAAATATGATGTATAGTATAAGGACCAAATACGTAATTTACCCTTTTATTTTCTATGTCAATCTATAGTTGCAGAAATGACCAAAAAGGGCAAAGACACTCATAATAAAATAACAAAATATGAGATGGAAAGAGCACAAAGAATCAAGCAAAACCAAGAGAGAATGAATGCTTTGGGATTGAAGCATCTGTCAACTTTTCTGCTTAAATCTGCAAATGTGGGAAGAAAAAGAGTAAGTGTTTAGGTAGACGACGATGAGTATGTACCAGTTATTGGTGAAGATGATCGTGATGATGAGTCATCTAGTTCTTTAAATAATGAGGTATTATATATATGATTTGGTGCATGCGATACTTCGCTCTTTGTAATATTGTGATGAAATAACTTGTCTTTGTAAAATTGTGCTTGGAATGATCAACAAAAATCATCGATTGAAGATATTTTAAATGATAAAATAACTTGTTTATATCTTAGCTTTTAATGAATTTAGATATATATATATATATATATATTTGTATGATACAGATGGCTCATTATAGGCGTGAGGAATCTACCCCAGCAGTCCAGCATACCGGCCCATCATCGAGCACACATCTTGGTGGAGATTCTCTTGCCCAAATTTCTACTAATATAGAGGCACAACTTGTGGGCACACCATCTACCACAGGTGGTGAGATATTTAAGTTCCATTACTTGATTTAGTAATCATACTATATTTAGTTCACTTGTTGATTTAATTTATATTATTTCTTGAAAGCATCAACTAGTAGACGTGCTCATGGCATGACGCGTGGATTAGGAGTACGAGGACTTGTTGAGAAACATGGGAAGCTACCGGTTCACATTGCCCTGGAGTTTTGTGATCCAGTTGGTGAACATGTAGGGAAACTTGCTAGCCAAATTGGTGTACAAGTGCGTACGAACTTGTCTACTACGAAAGCTTATAGTTGGAAGAATGTTGATAGCAGTGAAAAAGAGGCAATCATTCAAAATGTGGTGGTACTTTAAATGTTTATAGCTGTCCATGAGCTTAATTTTGTTGTTTTCATTATATTGTTTTATACTTTATGTTGTATTTTATAGTGTATTGTTGATGTTGTCACTGTGCATATTGAATTCAAGGAATAATTTTTTTGTTATACGTACCTCACTTTGCAGGATCAATTTGATCTACAAGGAGAATCCGTACTTGTGAACAAATCTTTAAATACGAAGTGTGGTAGATTATTGAGCAGCCATAACAGCAGGTTGTTTGCCCAATATAAAAAACTTGTAAAGGATAAAGGAAGCACATATGCAAGAAACCACCCACGAAGAAATGCCACACGAGAAAAATGGATTGAACTAATTGATGGAAAGTGGAGTGACGAAGATTGGCTGGTAATTAATACTTTGAAAATTTTAATTACAAGTGAAGTATGTTCTCACCTTTCACCCAGATAATACTTACCTATATATGCATTGGATTAATGTTTTACATAGATCTTATCATGGTGTCATGTTTACTAGATTATTTGATCTATCAAATTCATTGTTTTATACTTATTTGGAAGGTGAAATAAATTTATATTGTAAATTATATATATAACTTAAGTCAAAACTCTAATATTTTCTTGGTCTCTATTCTTTATAGGAAGTCTCAAAAAGAAATGCTGCAAACAGAAATGGAGAAGGAACGGTTAGCAAACACATTCATAGATGTGGAAACAAGTCGCTTGCAGTTAGGGTGGATGAGGAGGTGTGTTGTTTCAATTTTTCAAAAGCTTACTATATTACTTTGTTGTAATTGATTATCTTGTCTTCTAACATTGGAAAACAAACTAATCAGAGACGCAAAAATGGAGGTCATATTCCTAACTTGGCACAACTATACTATGATACCCGCTTCAATTCAAAGACAAAACAGTGGGTACACCCTGATTGCGAACATACATACGTATGTATATCAGTACATGCCTTGAGTGTGCAAAACTAGAATATAGGTATTTCTATTTTATATATGTTTGAAAAACTAGAACATATGTATTTCTGATGGTTTCTATTATTTGAAATGACAGCAAGAGATGTTGAGAGTACAAGATAAGCATTGTAGCACTCCTGATGCACAGCCTTTGACCGAAGAGGAGATATCTAAGATGGTTCTTAAGCCGAGATCTGGCTATATAAAGGGACTTGGCATGAGACCTTCCTCATCTCTTAGGACTCCTGCATCATCTTCCACAACTCAATATATTCAACAACTTGAGGGTCAAATAGATGAGCTCCAGGATGCAAAAATTAGGATGGAGGAGAAGATGGATTACATCATTCAATATTTGAGGAGCAAGGGTGAGAGTGACATTTGTGGTAGTGGGGAGAGCTCATCTACTAACTAGAACACACCTTGGTTAGTGTTTTATTTTTTTGCCTAAGAGCATTAATTAGTATTGGGGCTTGTATATGGTATATGTTATATTTTAGCATTAAAACACAAAAACAAGCATAACCAGGGCTCTCAATTGTAAATTTTTTTTACAATTGTGCTACAATAACCTCTTATATGTATGAGGGTATTGTAGCACTATTGTGTTACAATTGTGTTTTTTATTTAATGGTGGTGGTGAGTTTTTTGTTTATGGTGGTGATTGGGTTTTTTGTTTAATGGTGGTGGCTGGATTTTTTGTTCATTGTGTGAATGGGTGGTTTTTATGTTTATGATGTTGGCTGGGTTTTTTGTTTAATGTTGGTGGTGTGTTTTTTGTTTATTGTAATGACTGGGTTTTTAGTTTATGGTAGTGGTTGGGTTTTTGTGTTAACAGTGATGGCTTTTTTTTTTTTTTTTTGTTTAATGGTGGTGGTGGGTTTTTTTTGTTTATGGTGGTGGTTGAGTTTTTAGTTTAATGTTGGTGGTGGGTTTTTTGTTTATTGTGATGGCTAGGTTTTTTGTTTATGGTAGTGGCTGGGTTTTTGTGTTAATGGTGGTGACTGTAGTTTTTGTTTAATGGTAGTGGTGGGTTTTTTGCTTATGGTCATGGCTGGGTTTTTCGTTTAATGGTGGTGGATGGATCTTGTGTAAATGGTGGTGATTGGATTTTTTGTTCATTGTGGTGATTGGGTTTTTGTGTTTATGATGGTGGCTGGGTTTTTGTTTTGGATTTCACTCTATTTGTTTCGTTTTAAGTTGAGATTTTTCTGCATTCTCTATGATTTCTTCATGGTTTGTAACGTAGGTTTAGTTTTTATTTGATGAGAATGTTGTGGGTCTTCTGTCTTTGATAGTTTGGCTTCATATAATGTTGCATTATGATTATTTTGTTTAGTTTGTTATTGGGTTTTTTATGGACATTTTTTGCATTTTCTTCCTAATAATTATGCCTCTTTTTTGTTGTTATACATGTTATCAGAGATATAGGTTTGTAGTCTAGATTGTTATTGATGTATTTTCCTTTACACTTGTGCAGATATGAGATTGGTGGCAGAAAGACAGTCTTTGTGGTACTACTTGAACTCAAATAATTTTCTGTAAAGTTTGGAAGACATCATTTGTATATAAATGGTTGTAATTATTTTGTAAACAACTTTATTGCATTTTTAGATTCTATGGATGTGGTTAAAAATGAATGGATGATTTGTTTATGGATGTGGTTGGAAATGAACAAGTTAATGTAATGGCAAGTAAATGTAAAGAATATTAATAAAAATATAAAATTGGTGACAATAATTTTCGTCACTATATCTAACTATAAGCAAAAATTGGTGACGAAATAATTCGTTACCTAATCTATTGAAATTAAAAATAAAAAAACAATTGGTGACGAAAAACTTCTTCACCTAATCTATTGACATTGGAAAAAAACGCATTTGGTGACGAAATATTTCGTCACTAAAAGTAAGGTTTAGTGACGAAAACATTAGGTGACGAAAAACTTTCGTCACTTACCATTTTTTATTGGTGACGAAAAAATTTCGTCACCTATCTTTTTTTTTTTGGTGACGAAACATTTTCGTCACCAATACATAAGGTGACGGAGCTTAGGTGACGAATGTTGTTTCGTCACCATTTCGTCACCGTATGTATTTGTGACGAAATAAAGATATATTGTGACGAAATGTTTTTGTCACCATAACCCACTTTTGTTGTATAGCATCAATGCAAGATTATACTCAATTTTTGTGCAGGATAGAGCAGGACTAATACAGCTGTTGAGGTTGAAAATGTTGGAAAATATATCACTGTTGATGATTTCCCCAATAAGGTAAATACAACACTAACTACAAAGGTAAATTCAACTCCAAAGTCCAAAGATAAAAGAAAAATCTAATTCAAAGGAACCTAAAGTTTAGTAATTTTAATGGACAGTATAAATACTTCTTCCTGCTTAAATGGGAAAGTAAAATAAGTACAATCTCACCATAGAAGATTAAGAGGACCCAGTGAAATCAATACAAAAAATAATTTTGGGTCTAGTTAACGGATGTTCTTAGGATATCTGTTAATGAACAATTTTAGAAAAATTTTAATATCACCTTTATAGATTTTCTTAAAAAAAAGTTTCTAAAAATACTTTTTAAACCAATATCCTTAGGAAATGTGTTAATGTTTCTTGTACCCTTTTTAACTCTCTATAATTGTAATACTCAATATCCCTCTAAGAGAAAACCATCATTTTATCTTTCCTAACCCTACGCATGTCTATTAGGCAAAGAAAAATCACCTCCTTTTTTTTTTCTCTCTCTCAAAGCTTGCACATGTCGGTTCCCTCCATGTATATATATATGGCGTAACCCTCATGCCCAACTCTGTATTACAAAAGGGAAATGCCAACTTTAGGTGGCCTGTGCAACAGGTAATTCTTAAGTACATCTAGAGTACGAAAAATAGTGTTCATTCCTCTCACATTATAAATGTGAGAGAAGGGAGTATCATTTCTTCATACTTTAGAAATATCTAAGAATTTTCTCTGTATAACAACCTCAAAAATGAGCTTTTGTCACATCTGGGCTAAACTAAGTAATGTGTTGTGCACCCATCACTTTCTAAGTATTGGTACTATAAATGAGTCACGCATTTCAGACGTGTGGTTGGTTTATTTTGCCTTTCTATTGTTCTATTATTTGCGCATATATATATATATATATATATATATATATATATACATGCAACTCACAATAGATCTGTTTGGTTTGAATTTATAAACTCAGTTTTTAAATTTTATATACACTTTTTTAAAATCTCACCTTTTCTTTTATTTTTTTTCTCACTTTTTTTACACACAAATTTATTTTAAAACACTTTTAACAAAAAAATTTGAATATATTATTTCAAAATGGACACTAAAAAATTGATTCTAGCAACAAGTGGGTTCACAGCTCACAAATGTGTGGGATCCACGAGAGGCCTGCTACATTTAAAGGGCCTGAGATTCGATACAATACCAAAAAAATTCAGTACCCCTTAATTCTCCACAAAAATTTTTAGCCTTTTAATTTTTTTAACTTTTTATCCTTGATACTCCCAAATTGGCCCGCTAACCCCTTCTCTTTGCCTAATTAATTATTCATCTTTCTCTTTTTTGTCCCCTTCTCGGCTTCTGCTTATGGCCTTTTCTTCTCCACCTGCGTTCACCAAACACGTTCGGTACCTTATCTCTTTTTTTTTTTATTAAAAAAATAGAAGACTTATGATTGTATTACACCCCTGAATAAGGTGCCGTGCACGTTCGGTACCTTTTCTTCTTCTCTTTATTTTTCCCCATTTACTTAATCAAAAGACGACAACATAGTGAAAATACCAGGTGTGCAAGGACAATCAAATTCACCAAAATTCAATCAAATAAATGTATTAAAAGCCTAACCCCACTTTACAGTTCACACCCACCCACTGCCACGTCAAAGCCACCTAAAGGAGATCTTTGAGGAAAAAGGACTAAAGGTACAATTTGGCTGTTGGTATACAGATACGTAGTAAAGGTACCTTAATTAAGTTCCTAGGGAGACGGCCTTTAAGACCAATAAAAAGGGAAAATGTGGAGTCTCATTCATTACAATAAGAATGCCATTAATGGGTGCGTTGAAAACGTTTTAAAAATTAAAACCACTTTGATGAAGTGTTTGCCTAGACCCAGCCATAAATGTCTATGAATCAAAATTCAGCTGCCTCTTCCCCTTAATTATCTTCTTATTAATCTTATCACATGCGCTCTTTTCTCTAATTATCTACTTACTAGCCTCATCGCACCAGCAAAACACATGCGATGAGGCTTTTTTTTAGTTGGGGTTCAATGTCATAATTTTTCATTTATCCTAATTTAAGGTTTACACATTTGTCCACCATATTATGCATTTAGAACTACTAATACTATTGTGATGAGGCTAGTTTCAAAAAATGAACAAATCCACCAATCAACAATCAAGTGGTTACAAGTATAAAGAATCTTACCAACTACCATGGCCTATTCCGAAATACCAACTTATAGTTGAACTTTTGCTCCAATACCCAATTAGACTTGATCTTATAGTAGCCTTCTTTCTTTTGATGCACAAACCTCTAATTTGTGACTAACTCTTTGCACAAATCCCAGTACGTAAGTAACTCATTTGCACGAATTTCAACATATGACTAACTCCACAACAACCCTTTGATTGTTGTAGTTGGTTTGCAACAGCTCCATATAGAAATACCATTAAGATCTTCAATATTGGTGCTAGAGAATTTGCTTGGTTATAGAACCCAAAGGCACACAAAAAACGCAGCAAGAACTCTTTGGTTTGATGAAATAGAGAAAACTTAGTTACAAAACCCTAGCCACATAAACTGAGTGTTCCTCTCTCTAAAAAAAAAAAAAAAAAACCCTCCAATAGATGACTTTTGATGTCCTTTAAATACCGGTTCAAATGGATCTCAATTTGGGCTTCAAACATATAAGTTATGGGCTTTTTCGCGTTGCTGATTTTTGCTGATCTGCAAAACTCAATCTATCAAGATACTATCGAGACTTCAATCAAGAACAAAATCTCGATCTATCAAGCTGCTATCAAAGAGACATCATGTTTCAGCTTCTATAATGCTGCTATCAAGAGGTATCGAGACTTCTATCGAGGTACATATTGAAAATGTGCTGAAAATGTGTTTTTCATGAATTTTTTTTGAGCAAACTTTGTGTCTTCAACTTGGATTTCAATTACAACTTTAAGACATATCAAAACTCAATAAAAGAAACATAATTTGGCATGGTTGACAATACCAAAACACATAACCCTAACAATAAATATTTTTTTTTCTCTGCAATTTACAATTTGCCACAGTGATACTAGATTTTCTCTTTTTCCCTAGTGTTTTTGATTTCTTTCAATAATATTTGACGGAATTAACCCAAAAAAAAAAAAAAAAACCATGTGTAAGTCCCAATAACCAGTTCAATTAAAGCACAATTGATTTGTCTCCTAAATTATATCTGGTTCCCACCCAGAAAAATAAACCAAAAAAAAAAAAAAAATCCTAACAATAAGATTTTAGACAAGGTTTGATATGCATAGAAGCTATGGAACCTATAGGACATATGGTTAAGTATAATGGGTGAAGCTTGTGTCTAATGTGTGCACCAAACATGTATCAAGTTTTAAATATGTCTTCACACTGTATCATGTCTGATACACAAATAATAAAATACACTGGATTCAAGACATATCCAAGTATAATTACCAACTTTTAGTTATAGAAGAATACTAAATTTACACACAAAAAATTACAAATCACTCACATGGTAAATAATTAATAATAAGTGAAGGCCAAAATGGGCATTTGCCCCTTTCACTCAAAAGATGTAGCAAAATGCCCATATTCTGAAATTATCTAGCAAAATGCCCCTTGTTTTGAAACTCGAATTTCTAGAAAATTGAGTTTCAATGTAAAACTCGATTGATGAAAATCGAGTTATTTGGAAAAATTCACATAGAACTCGAGTTCCATATATATATATATATATATATATTATAAGTTTAATTGCCTCTAACTCGATTTTCTAAAAATTAAGTTTCAATGTTGCTTGCTCACTCCCAAGTGCAGGAGATTGTAGCAATATAATTATCGAAGTACCAAGGTCGAACCACAAGGAGCGGGATAAATTTGAAGACAATGTAATTAAAAAAAACAATTTGGGTGAATAAGAAAAGTTCTTTTGCTTGGTGATTGTTAACAAGAATAATAATAAAAACTTATTTAAGTCAATAAAGTAAATACTAGGGCATCTGGGTATTTCCCTATATCGATATGAAATTTTTTGTGATCTAAAAAATTATATATTTCATAATTAATTGTTCTTATACAATTAAATACTTATGATTCGGTTGAACTGAGACAATTCAAGAACTCATGATAATCTAGATTAATAATGCGGTTAGAAAAGTTTTTGGAAAAACCCATTCACTTTAAAACCTTATTTCTATTTGAAACTGTTAGAAATTCATCTAAACAATAAGAAAAGCATGATTGAACTTATTGAAAGCGTGGAAGAACTAATACATCAAAAGAAATCTAATTGAACAATCAAATATGTTGTTGATAAATTTTAAAAAGAATCACATTGAATATTCATACCGTATAGAAGAAACATAACCCCTAGTCTTAGCAAAGAGTTTAGGCTGCCATTAGAGAAAAGAAAATACAAGGTTTTCTCTCCAAAATTTGTTCTACACAGCCTCTCTTCCAAACCCTAATGTCAAAAGTGTCCAAAGAAAATAAAACTTTTACTATTTTAATTTTCGTTTAGATTTACAACAGTAAATTGTGAGTTAATTTGGCCTTCAAAAATTATGAATTTCAAAAAATTCAAAACTGAAAAGCTGTAGATATTTAAGTCACAGTTCTAACCCATCTGGCCTTGTGTCAATTGGATTTTTGAGGAGAGAGATATTCCCAAAATAATGATCAGTGCTCAAATTTGATTTTTCCTTTTCAAATTCTACTTATTTGATTTCTTTCCTTATTTGAAGCTTCCAAACATTGTAGATGACCCAAGCACTCCAGTTGCACCTCCTTAGACATTTAAGCATGATCATTTTGCTCCACTTTAATTCTAATTTGGCCTCTATTCTCTCACAAACTCCTGTAAACTTATCTTTTTCATATGATTTTCTGAAAGTAGAAAATTACACGCAATGAATGACATCTTATTCAAGAAATTATATAAAGATAAATAATATGGACTAATGCAAATCATGACTTACTTATACAAATTAAGCATAGTAATAAATATAATGATCAGTGCTCAAATTTGATTTTTCCTTTTCAAATTCTACTTATTTGATTTCTTTCCTTATTTGAAGCTTCCAAACATTGTAGATGACCCAAGCACTCCAGTTGCACCTCCTTAGACATTTAAGCATGATCATTTTGCTCCACTTTAATTCTAATTTGGCCTCTATTCTCTCACAAACTCCTGTAAACTTATCTTTTTCATATGATTTTCTGAAAGTAGAAAATTACACGCAATGAATGACATCTTATTCAAGAAATTATATAAAGATAAATAATATGGACTAATGCAAATCATGACTTACTTATACAAATTAAGCATAGTAATAAATATAATGATCAGTGCTCAAATTTGATTTTTCCTTTTCAAATTCTACTTATTTGATTTCTTTCCTTATTTGAAGCTTCCAAACATTGTAGATGACCCAAGCACTCCAGTTGCACCTCCTTAGACATTTAAGCATGATCATTTTGCTCCACTTTAATTCTAATTTGGCCTCTATTCTCTCACAAACTCCTGTAAACTTATCTTTTTCATATGATTTTCTGAAAGTAGAAAATTACACGCAATGAATGACATCTTATTCAAGAAATTATATAAAGATAAATAATATGGACTAATGCAAATCATGACTTACTTATACAAATTAAGCATAGTAATAAGGAGATAATGTCCACATAAATATATAACAAGTATACATTTTAAGGCATTATCAAATGTAAAACTCGATTTTTGGAAAATCAAGTTTCAAAACAGGGGTATTTTGCTAAATAGTTTCAGAACAGAGACATTTTGTTACAGTTTTTGGTCAAAAGGGGCAAAAGCCCATTTTTGCCAATAAGTGAAAGAATACTAAATTTACAGACAAAAAATTACAAATTACTCATATGATAAATAATTAATAATAAGTGAAAAAATAATATTAATAATAAGCTTAGAATTGAGCCAAAAACTTAGCCATAAGCCTAGGATGGTGACTTGTCTTAAAAGCATTTTGCATATGTACGTTATTTGTACGTTGTCTTTCACATTCAAATAACAACGAAATCTAGCAATGTGAGTTAGAATTCGAAAGGAAGAAGAGTTCTTTTGTTGACCCTTCTTCACATGCCTTCAACTTAAGGCGTGATGGGTTTTCAACAAGGTTTTCAAACTCGGACCAGATCGGGCGGTCTGACTGAGTTAACCGAGAACCGGACTGAAATTCGATTTTTTAGCATAGAGAACCGAGCATCCCTTCAAATTATGTGAACCCCCTAAACCGGGGTTGGACCGCACGGTTCATGCAGAACCGGTGGCATGAACCGTGCAATCCAACTCCGGTTCAAGCATACCTGTTAAATAAGAAAAATTTAGAAAATGTGATTACCAGGTTTAGAACCTAGGCACGGTCAGATATGCAGTTGGAGCCTAACCACTCAGCCAAGCTTGCAAGTTGATACTCAACAATAACAAAAAAAAAACAAAAAACAATACTTGAAGTAAACTTAATGCTTTTTTTTTTTTATATAAAAACAACTTAACACAATTCTATTCTACTTAATTAAATTATCCATCTCTTATAAGGAATATAAAAAAATTATAATTAAAATCCTTCAAAGATATTCAACTTTACTTCAAAAATTAATCATAAATTTTAATGTTTTCATGGTTATTATTTTATTTTATTAACTTTCTTATTTAATTATTAAATATATGCTTGAAAATCATTAAATTTCCCTCACATATATAGATATATTAGTCAATTTTGATAGTTTTATAAATTTAATATTTATATTTAGGCTTTAATTAATTATTAAATTAATTATGATATCACCACGGTTTGACCCCGGTTCAACCTTGGTTGGACCTCAAAAACCTTGAACCTCTCCCTATTATGATTCAATGAACGGTCCAGGTTTGAAAACCTTGGTTTTTAATGCTTTGTCTCCCCCTGTTTTTTTAAGAAGATAATGCTTTGTCTCCCTTATTTTTGAAGTGTCACATAGATGGTACATGATAGATTTAATACTTTGTCTCCCTGGGCCTTTTTATATTGGTTGCTTACCATTCAACTGTAAGTATCGATTTAAGGTCCGTTTAGATATAGTTGAAAACTAAAAACTACAAACTGAAAACATTATAGCAAAATAATTTTTAAATGTGTAAATAGTATAGTAGGGCCATTTTTAATGAAAAAGTTGTAAAAAAGTGAAATTTGTGGAACCTGCTGTAGGTTGAAAAGTCAAAAAGTGCGGCTACTGTTCATAAACAGTAGCCGCACTGTAGCAGAATAGTGGCTGAAACGCTTGCCACAAAAAAAAAAAAAAAAGGTGAAAACACAGACGCAGAAACGTGAGAAACGCTGTATCCAAACCAAGGCTATTGAGAATTTCTGTGTATTTTTTTTTAATGGGGTGAGATTTATTATTAACTAACTGATATGATACTCTTTTATTGAGTGTCAAATTTATTTCTAACACAACTTTTATATTAATAATCCTCAATAAATTACGCCCCCTTGCGGGCATTGTATGTTTGTAGGAGTATTAGATTGGGTTATATTTGTAGGTTCAAGAGTTGTTTGGTTTAAGTCATGCGTTTTGTAAAAATGCTATATTATGACGTAGATAGCTCTAATACACCCAGGGCTGCCCTATGCCATGAGTTCTGCAGGTTTAAGTTGGCCACGTCAATAATCACACACGTGAGACCCTTTTCTGTTCATCAAAAAAAAAAAAAAAAAAATCTCAACAAATCACCATCCTAAAATTGAGGTTTACTATGAATCCTTGGAAAGACATATTAGAATTGACCACGTGTGTTATTTTATGTCATTTTATCTTATCATAAATCATATGCTCCATCAATTTTTTATTTATTAACATCTCAGTTTTACTTTTAGTAATGTTAGAGCATCTTCAATAGAAGAGCTAAAACCAAAAACCAAAATCATAGGCAAATAGAGTGTAGAGCCTTGGAAAACAAGTCCAATAGTATCTTCAAAATAGGCAAATTTTTTTCTCATGCGCAATCACTCTCTTTGTCTGATGAGTATTTTGGATAAGCAAAACAATTTATTGTCATAAAAGATCAGTAAAGATGATCTAAAAGTAGGTAGGCAAAATAATATTTAAATGAGATGAAGAAAATGATAAGGAGTTTGTTAAATAATATATTTTTAAAAAGTATGTTAGTAAAAGAAAAAAAAAAAAAAAAAACGTTTAACATTAAAATATGGCTAAGTTACTAGAGATGCTTTAAGTCTTTCTCTAAATCTTTTTTGTTAAAGAAAAATTTGGAGAAATTACATTTTATCACCTTAAACTATACACTAGGTTACACTTTGCACCCTAAACTATTCGAATACACACTTTGCACCCTAAAATATCACACTATCTTGCTTTGTACCTCGACGTTACTTTTCATGTTAAGTTAGACAGAAAGTAATAGCACATGATTTGTACATAATTTTTGCTTAGGTGGCACACTATTTAAAGACCAAAATACCCTTTTCACAAACCATTAAAAACAAATGCTTATTTCTTTTTTCCCCAATCTTCCCCTCTCTTTCGCCCAACAGGTCTTTAAATTCCACTTTTAGATGCGTGTTCTGAACTCCATTCATATGTTAAATCAACAAATTGTTAAGTGGGTTGGGCACTAGAACTTAGAAGAAGTGGTCGAACCTCAATACCCAACCCTTAACTAAAACTAAAAGTGAATCTCACCCCTCCACAAGTGTCCCAAACTCAACGAATCAAAAAGTGTCTCCAAGATTTGAACTCAAAAAAAAAAAAAAAAAAAAAAAAAAAAAAAAAAAACATACACACTACTTGTTCACAGTTTCTACACACATCAAAAACTAATAAACCAACGCACATGAAAGGTCGAAGAGAGTGAGAAAGAAATCATAGTTTCCTAAAAATCTAGGATACATGGACACAAACTTGAACTCAGGTACCAATACGGGTATGACACTGCAACACTAGCTATTTTTAAAAAATTATAACATGATATAGCAGATAGGACATTGTTATGACATGGGTTAGACATGGGTATGGCACCTCAAATTATAGTAAAAATACCAAACCACCGCATCAGAGAGAGAGAGAGAGAGAGAGAGAGAGAGAGAGAGAGAGAGAGAGAGAGAGAGAGAGAGAGGCAATGAAGGGAGCGAAGATGTTGATCCGCATAGTGGCAACGTGGGTACGAAGGCAACTGTTGAAGGTCAAGGCGTTTCTGGCGGTGGTTTCAGGCATTACGGTGCTTGTGTTCTTGCATGCACGTGAGAAAGGGGAAGACCTAAAAAAAAAAAAAAGCATTTGTTCTCATTTGTCTGTGAAAAGGGTGTTTTGGTTGTTAACTAATGTGTCACCTAAGCAAAAATCATGTGCAAGGCATGTGCTATTAATTTTTGTCTAATTTAATAGTGAAACTAACCCAAAGTGCAACATGTGATAATTTATGGTGCAAAGTGTGCATTTGAAAGATAAATAATTAATTAGCCAAAAAGAAGGGGTTAGCACTTAGCGGGCCAATTTGAGAGTATCAAGGATAAAAAGTTAAAAAAAAAAAAAAAAAAAAAATTAAGAGGCGAAAAAATTTTGTGGGAGGATAAGGGGTATGAATATTTTTGGTATTGTATGGAGTCTCAGCCTGTTTAATGTAGCAGGCCTCTCATGCATCCCACATACTTGTGAGTTGTGAATCCACTTGTTGTGAGGGTCAATTTTTTAGTGTTCATTTTGAAATAATTTATTTAACTTTTTGATTAAAATTTTTTGTTAAAAGTGTATTAAAATATACTTGTTTGAAAAAAAAAAGAGAAAAAAAGAGGAAAATTAATATTTTAAAAAAGTGTACATAAAAATTAAAAACTGAGTTTATAAGTTCTAACAAAAACAAATAAAAAGCTGAGTGTGTGTGTGTGTGTGTATATATATATTTGTGCAAATAATAGAACCATAGAAAGGCAAAATAAATCAAACCCAAGTCCCCACAGGTGAAATGCGTAACTCATTTATAGTACCAAAACGTAGAATCAGAAAGTGATGGGTGCACAGCACATTTCGTGGTAGAGCTCATTTCCTAGCTTGTTGCACAGTCACCTAAAGTCAGCCTTTCCTTTTTGAAAAATAGAGTTGTGCATGAGGGAGATATATACCCTGCACTGGTTATATATTTCCTCTCTCTCACCCGATGCAGGGTATAACCATATAAACTAAAAGAACCGGAACACGCAAGCTTTGAGAGAGAAAAAAAAAGAGAGGTGATTTTTCTTTGCTTAATAATAGACATACGTAGGGTTAGGAAAGATAAATTGATGGTTTTCTCTCAAAAGAATATTTGAGTATTACAATTATAAAGTTAAAAAGTACTGGAAAAATTAACGTACATTCTAAGAATATTGGTTTGAAAAGTATTTTAGAAATTTTTTATAAGAAAAGAAAAAAATAATTGATTTTTTTAACAGTTTTTAAACTTTCCTAAAATTTTCCATTAATAAATGTCTTAAAAGCAACCCATTAACTAGACACAAAAAGTATTTTTTGTATTAGTTTCACTAGGTCCCCAATCATCTATGGTGAGATTGTATTTATTTTACTTTCCCAATTTATGCAAGTAGAAGCTTTTATATTATATTGTCCACTAAAATTACTAAAATTTAGGTTCCTTTGAATTAGATTTTTCTTTGATCTTTGGGCTTTGGAGTTAAATTTACCTTTGTAGCTAATGTTGTATTTACCTTACTGGGGAAATCATCAAAAGTGATATATTTTCTAACATTTTCAACCTCAACAACTGTATTAGTCCTGCTCTATCCTGCCCAAAAATTGAGTATAATCTCGCATTGATGCTAATCAAGACTAGATAACAAGATTTTGTACACCATGTGGAGCAAAATTCCACAAAATAAAACCATAGACAAACTATACTTAGCATGACTAAAATAATAAAGTGACCTTGGTTTTGTTCCAGGGAATCAAAATGTTAACCGACGACCAAACACCATATGTTAAGCTTTCCTTAAAGACAAGCACAGCCTATCCAACCAAAATTATGATTACTGGTCAAAAATTATCTTTGATCATCACATTCAAGCAGCTTCTCCTTCTATTGTAGTCACCAATGGTTAATATCCTCCCCTTTTTTTCTCAATAGCATGCCTCTTCCCATCATTCTTTTGGACTTGGCATCCAACAGTAGCCAGATCTATTTTTTGTTCAAGTCTAGAGACACACCCGATTTCACACTCAACTAATGTATCAAGCTATGATGAGCATCTTGGGGTCCACCAAAACTCTGAAGTTTAGCCAATGAGATAGGCAGCTCAAATTTGAGTAGCATATTTGTCCATCCTTTTCACAGGAGCACTAGCACCAACCAACTCCCTGAGTGCATAATTACTTTCATCATTTGAACCTTCATTCCTAATTCACTTCCACCATCAGAATACAAACCCTCATGACGACTTGCAGTTTCTCCCTACTGCATTGGTTCTTCATGCCGCCTCCATGAGCAAATTTGCTAAGTCTGCCATGATCTGCTGTTCAACGGTCGATAATTAAAGGGAGATGAACGTCCACACAAGCAAGGCATATCACACTGTATTTATTATTTTTTGTAATTAGTAAAAATCATTTAAAAAGCTGACATTAGTGAGCAAATATAGTTTTGCTACCTGATGTTATTAATGTACATCTTGATGGGGAAAATTTTAGCTCTCAATTCAAGTTGTAGACATTTCCCGATGCTCCTTTCACTCTTAATCATCTAGCTAGCATACAAATACATTACTAGAACACAACTTCCTTTAATGTAACCAACAGAATGAAATAAAGAAGACAAATAGATGTTTCTTAATTTCTTTTACTTTTCCAATTTGCGGTACGGTAATTATTTGAATGTAATAATCAAATGTAAAAAACAAGCAACCATTGAAAATTGAAAAAAGAGAGTAAAACCAAAGCCATCAGTGAAACCTAGAATAAGAACAAAAACCATAACCAAAAAAGTCCAAATATTAATTAAAAGACGACAACATAGAGAAAATAACATTTGTGTAAGGACAATCAAATTCATCAAAATTCAATCAGATAAAGAGTATTTTAAAAGCCCAACCCTGCTAATTTGCAGTTCAGACCCACCCAACACCTCGCCAAGTCACTGAGGGTGAGTTTGTTTCAGCTTTTTGAAATTGGGCTTTTTAAAAAAGTGGTTTTTTCAAAAAGTGCAGTATGAAAAAGTACTTTTTCAAAAAGCTAAGTGTTTGGTAAAAGCTGTTAAAAAGTGTTTTTTGAAAAAGCTGAGTGTTTGGCTAACACTTATAAAAGTGGTAGTTTGAAGAGCAAATTACCAAAAAGGACAATGTATATATAAAGGAGTTTATTTCATACTTAAACCACATACTTCATAATACTTAAATCAATTTTTCTCTTTCTAAAAAAATTATTTTTTTCTCATCAATATTAGCTAATAATAATCTACCACTTAAGATTTATTGTAAAAGTATTGTGAAAATATTATGATAATCGATATTGATTTTAATTTGAACTTACTGTTACAATTATTTTTTTCTCTTTCTAAAAAAATTATTTTTTTCTCACCAATATTAGCTAATAATAACCTACCACTTAAGATTTATTGTTAAAGTATTGTGAAAATATTATGATAATTGATACTAATTTTAATTTGAACATACTATTAAAATTATTTTTTTCTCTTTCTAAACAAATTATTTTTTTCTCACCAATATTAGCTAATAATAACCTACCACTTAAAATTTATTATGAAAGTATTGTAAAAATATTATGATAACGTTTCTCAACTTCAATTTTTTATTCCTTATTTTATTTTTCCCTTATCTGTTTTTTCCATCCACACGTTTCTTTTCTTTCCTTTCCTTTTTTCCCCTTTTTTTTCTCCTCCACACCTTTCCTTATCTCTATCTTCACTTTTCCTTTTTCTTTTGTTCTCTGGCACTTCGTAGAACTGGAGCTCTTCACTTTTCTTTTGGGATTTTTATCTTTTCTTCTCTTCGTCTACTCTAAAGCATTCAAGAACCTCTCTCACACAAACAAATTCTCTCTCTCACACACATAGATCACCGGCAGAGAAGTGGAGATCGGCATTCTACATGATTTTTTTTTTAATCTTTTCCCTTGCCGTGCTGCTAGAGCTCTCAAGTTCTTGTTTCTCCCTTGTCATCTTCAGATCTTCTTCATCGTTTGTTTCATTCACCTCCTTAGTTTATCAATTTTCACAGAGGAGAGGAACCTGGGGCTACACCGTTGATCAAGCTTGTTTGTGAATTTGTGATCTGCTTTGGTTCTCTGGGGCTGCTGTTGCAATCTTTGATTTGTGGTGCTCACTTTTACGTGTAAAATTGGGTTATAAGCAAAGGGATAAAATTGGGTTTTTAAGAATAACTAGTGGGCAATTTGAAAAATTTGCACACCTCCAACGGTAACCTGGAAAGCGCTTCAGCGCTTTTGGGCAATGGACCGCATCCGAAGCTTTTGCAAAATCACGTTTTCTTCACAACTCAAAACGCAGCTTTTATCCAAAAGTTGCTTTCTTAAATTCACCAAACAGGCTTTTTAACTCAACTTTTTCAAAACAGGCTTTCATGCTCTGAAAACGTGCTAACAAACAGGCATTGAGTTGGGTGGAATACAATGACTGTGGGGAGTAATTTGTAAATGCACAGCCAATGATGTAATAGATCTGTGAGGAAAAGGTGCAACTATATATTTGAGTATTACAATGGTAGAGAGTTAAAAAAAATATAGGAAAAATTAATATATATTGATAGGGATAAAACGCCTACTAGCCGCCGGCAGCCCGCGTAAGCTGACGGTGAGATGTGGGCTGACGGATGTAGATGACGGGTGTGTCACCTTGACGGGACGAGGCTTAAGAAAGATGACGGGAGTAGTGAACGACGGGGTGAGGCTGGAGGCGCCAAAGCGTATCTTGCCACGTACGCTTTCCTGAGAAAATGAGTTTTGCCACGTACGCTCAGATGCCTTACGCAGCACGATTGCTCCCAAAGAAATGTCTTGCCCAACACATTTGTCGTCCAAGAGGTATCTTGCGCCCCATGCTAATCAAGGACAATTCCGGAAAATAGGTATCTTCCCAAGCACACCTTGGCTAAGGGCCCATGCTACTATAAATACTTCTAAGTCCTCCCAAATCGAGGAATGCATAATTCTCCCCGACTCTTGTACTCCAGAGTTGTGAGCAATACTAACTTAACCATCAGAGGGTCGTTGGCCGGTATCGCGCCGGTACTCCCCTTTGAGGTTTTTTTGACTTGTGCAGGTTGACCCGAAGAACACGAAGACCCTGTAGCTTACTGAGCAGGTTCTTGACATCATCAGTTGGCGCTGTCTGTGGGAAAGCGTACGTAAACTGTGCTCCGTGATTTCCAGACAAAAAGTTGCATGGTACTCACGCGTTCAAGGGCTATCACCATGAACGATCAAGGCAACGAACAGCGCACCACGGCTCTCAAGAGATAGGTCCAAACTCTAGCGGCCGCGGTGGAATGCCTCACAAAGCATAACCATGACCTGGAAAAACAACTGCGACAGAAAAACGGGACGATCGACAATCAGGGAGAAAGTCAGGAGGCAAGCAGCGCCGAGAAAGGGAATCCTGGGGGTCTAGAGGGCAGTAACGCCTTAAGCCGACCCAAAGGGCAGGAGACGAGCCGTCCATTGGCCACTGACTACATCCCGTCCCACATTGCCGCGGAGATGCAGATAATGAGGGAACGCATGGATTTCATGATGAACGCCCTCAAGGGACGAGTATCCAGCGAACTCGACGACCTCGTCGACCTCGTCCACCGTACAGACTCCCCCTTCACCACACCTGTCAATTCGTTCCCCCTTCCACCGAAGTTTCGTATGCCCCAGGTGAAAAGCTACGACAGGTCCAAGGACCCACTAGATCATTTGGAGTCCTTCAAAACATTGATGCACTTATAAGGCGTACCAGAAGAAATCATGTACCGAGCCTTCCCGACGACGCTAAAAGGCCCCGCAAGGATCTGGTTTATTTGGCTGATGCCCAGCTCTATCGGTACATTCAGAGAGCTGAGCGCCTATACACACAATAAGCCTCAAATTACGTAAAATATAAATATAATGATCTTGATAATGCAATCCTTGTACTGACATAATTCCCCTTACTCCAAATCAAAATCTTCTATCCCAAACCCTCTGTACCACCTCATGCTCCACAAATCAAAATAGGCCACCTGTCTATTAATTTCTAATTTTATGCCGTTTATTTTATTTATCAAAAATAAATTGAAAACAAAAATCCCAATGCATATTCATCCCACAACCACTACCACCAACCTCACTGGCACATCCTAATCTAACTCACCGGCTCCACCATTAATTCAGCTACAACAATTGTTAGATCTTAACAGATATTCATTCCACCACCACCACATCCATTTTGCTACAACTTTAGCTCTCGAAACCATCGTGTCTTTCATTTCCTAATAATTGTTTTGGATGTCTTTTGTATTTCATGAAATTTGGATATTAGACATACTTTGGGTAGGGGTCTCTTCCAGTTGCCATTGGGGAAACAATTTGTCAATTTGGATATTAGAAATACTTTGGGTTGGGGTTTCTTCTCTTGTAATTGGTGGGTAACTGTTACAATATTTTAATATCTATGGAGTCCACAACTTGAAAATTTGTCAAACCATCAAGCATTTCTCATTAGTAGGTGATCCGTTTCTTTCTAATCTGTTACCTATATATTGTCGTACTTCAGCCTGCAAATTATTTTCTATTTCTTCTTCTTTTTCTTGAGTATTGAAAAGCGTTCGTCAACGTTCAAATTAGCTTCAGATCTGCCTAGACGGCTAGACTTACTTGATGGCATTACCATGGTCGTGACTAGAGTTGATAGCATTGGCAGTCATATGTCAATGGCGTTGGGTGGAGGCTGGTGATTGTGGTTGTGGGGATGAATATGCTTTGGGGCTTTCCTTTTCCATTTATTTTGGGTAAATGAAACAAATAGCGTAAAATTAGGAACTAATGAACAGATGGCCTATTTTGATTTGTCGAGCATGGGGTGGTATAAAAGATTTAGACTCACTTACTCCAATTCTGCCCATAACAACTTGCAAAACATAGCTTTAAAGTCGCTCTTTTGTTTTTTCTTTTTCTTTTTTCAAATTCTGAAGGGCTCAATCGTCCCAGACTAGCTTGGGCTTAGCAATCAAACAGCTCTTCAATGAAATTTCTTTATAAAGAGAGAGAAGCATGCCACTTGAAGCAACAAGAAGAATAAAGGCTACAGTATTCCCCAGAAAGTGTGGCACCACTCTATAGGTGCCTACAATGAAAGCTACCAGCAATGCTCCGATAAACCAGTTTATGAAAAAAAGCGGTACGCTGTACCATTTCTCTGAGAAAAGCGCCTCCCTTAACCGTTGATTAAGCCAAAAAGTAGACGAATACTAATGGCTTGTTTGGAAGTTTAGAGAGGGAGGAGAGTAGAGGAGAGTAGTGGGAATGAGAGTAGTGGGAAGGAGAGTAGAGGAGAATGATTCCCCTTACATTGTTTGGATGTTTTTAAAATTATGGAGGAGGAAGAAGGTAATTAGCCCTTTAGAAAGGGTAATTTTGTTAATTTAGAAAGGGTAAATTAGGGAATTCATTTGGCCAATAACTTATCTATTCTACTCTCCCTCCAAATCTCTCCAATTTGGAGGGATTAAAAATGAGGGGTTAGAGGGAGTTGAAACCCCTCCAAATCCCTCCCCCTCCTTCCTTAAAAAACCTCTAAACAAGGTAATTGAATTACTCTCCCTCCCTCTACTCTACTCCCCCTCCTTTTTTAAACTCCCAAACATGCTATAAGGTAGTGGAAAGACCAAAAGCTGAAGTATTAGTTATCAAAAATACACGGAAAGCAATGACTTAGCTTAATACTGCCAAGCCCACATCCACACCTCCGCTTCGGTTAAATCCACTAGGGACCATGAAAGCTGCCGTGAAGGTCACAGTTGCTATGAGAGTGGCAATCAACGTATTGGTCTCACTCACTCGAAAAATCTGATACAAACTTCAGATTTTTGGTGGAAGTGGAATTGGATCCTAGATTTTTTATTTAATTATTAGAGACTTTACCAATTAAGCTAACTAGAAATTATCTAAACAATGTAATTGATGTCATCATAAAACATTATAAATAGATTATTTTTGCAAATTGTTAAAAGCTGGCTACCCATAAAATTAAAATAAAATGAAAAATAAAAAACACGTGCACACACATTATACATGTAAAATGATATGTGATACATTCTAGCTTTAATACAATACTTTCAATCAAAAACAAATTAATAGAACTTGGTCACCATTGTATTCTTCCACTCAATGTTTTAGCTATAGTAAACTTTATTCTTCTACAAATAATTAGACACTTTAGTGTGATTCGAATGAATGTTGAGTGATGCTTTTAAAATTTCTATGAGTAGCTTTTTATATTCTTGTAATATCTATTTCTGTTATTATATAATTACCGTTACAGTCTACTGAATGTGCCTTTATACTTGTGCACCAAAGTGTCAAAGGTGTTGAGAAAATAAAATAAAATTC
Organism: Lithocarpus polystachyus; assembly: GCA_033629205.1. Classification (NCBI taxonomy): domain Eukaryota; kingdom Viridiplantae; phylum Streptophyta; class Magnoliopsida; order Fagales; family Fagaceae; genus Lithocarpus; species Lithocarpus polystachyus. Next base: position 7,315,340 of record CM066164.1, on the reverse strand, counting down.
AATACAACCCATGATAAATAATTAACTTTTAAGCAGATCAATTAATTACCACGAGAATGCTATTTTGGTATCACAAGAAAAATACACATGCCATAATTTTTTTTATTGAAATAAAAACTTTAATCGAAAGCAAATGTAACATTCAATCAAACCAACGCGAGCAAGAAAAAAAAAAACACAAAAAAAAAAAATTAAAATAAAATGGCAGCACGCAAGCACACCAAAACAAAGGCAAATCAACAAGCCTCAGACTGACAGCATTCTTCTTACTCCAATTGGTGCCCATACCAACTTGCAAAACATAGCTTTAAAGCCTTTTCCTTGGTAATTCTGAAGGTCCCCAATCAACCAAATCAGCACAGATCAGTTTGGGGCTTAGCAACCAAACCATTCTTCACTACTTTATTTCTTTATTCTTCTAGAGAAGGAGCATAAAAAACCAACGACTTCAGTAAAATAAATAGTAACATGCTACTTAATTGCGATAGGGAAAAACAGGCTAATTAGGAAGCAACAGAAAAGAATAACAGCTACTGTAATCCCCAAAGAGAGTGGCACCACAATATAGGTGCCTGCAATAAAAGCTGTCAGCAATGCTCCAATAGACCACTTTGTGAAAAGAGGGGTATGCTGAGCCACTTCTCTGTGAAAATCGGCTGAAGTAATCGTTGTTGTTGCAAAAAAGTGGATAAATACTGAGGTAGTGGAAAGACCAAAGGCTAGAGTATTAGCTATCAGAAATACACCAAAAGCAAATCTTTTGCATAGTATTGCCAAGCCCTCATCCACACCATCGCTTTTGTAACCACCAGGCACTGTGAAAGCTGCCGCAAAAGTGACAGTAGTGATGAGTGTGGCTACCAACAAATTGATCTCGCCCACTTGATTCCCAAAATCTGATTCCGACGTTTCCTTGCTATCGCGAATGCCATTGCCTTCATCGCCTGCCCGTTCTGGTTTCTGATCCGACTTCTGAATGCTGTCCCAACATTCGCCTGCCTGTTCTGGTTTCTGGTCTGACTTCTGAATGCCCGTCTTTAAGAGTACTCCACTCAGACTTGGTCTAGCGCCTTTGCTCCAAAATAAGCTCTTGATTTCATCATGAAACATTTATAAAAAGATTATTTTTGTAAAATTTATGCTTAAGACCATAGAAACAAATAGTTCTACACACATATTAAACATGTAAGAAGTGTAATGTGATACATTCTACCTTTTGAGAAAAATAAATACAATACTTCCAAATTCCAATCAAATCAAATTAATATGTATTTTCCCTCTTAATATTATAGGCATCAGCAAGTTATATTTTTCTAGAAATACATAGTTACACACCCGTGTGATTCAAATGACTAATGCGTGATTCTTTTAAAATTTTCATGATGAAAAAATCTAGTATCATAAAGTACTACACAACTTCTTCACTACAATTGTGATGTGGCCGAGTATAATAGTGTAGAAAAAATGATAGGTCCATGTGTAATTGATAGACAATTATTCACAGTATGCCACAAAAGAGTTGTGCTAAAAAGTTGTGAAATAATTTGTGATCCTAAAACCACTATTCCACAAGTAATAATTAGCGTTTTAGACAATCCTTATGGTGGTGTGAGATTCAACTCCTCCATTCTTCTCTTTTAATGTATTAAGTATTGAATAGACATTCTTACACACACAAGTTTGTGTGTAACAAACACTAGTAGTAACTATTAGTCATTCTATAAAATTTTTAATCAAAAGCCAAAAAAGGAAGGAAAAATTGTCAAACCTTTGTTCAAAATTCCTATAAATTGTTCAGTTGTACTGCATTCAGTAGATCAGGACAGAAGGAACATACCGTAATCCAGGATTTTAACATCATTCTTAGCAAAAGATTGTCCATTATGGTAAATCCCTCGTTGTTCGTAGCATTTAAGTCAACACCTCCACATTGGGATGCACCATCTTCCAACTCGGATGTAAGATCGTAATGCCCTTCAATGGCCGCTAGATGCATAGGTGTGTTTCCTTCTCCATCTTGTTCGTTGATGAGACCCTCAAATAACTTCTTCTGAAACTCAGCTCCTTCTATCTTACCCTTAGAGGAATTTTCTCCTTTGTAACTAGACTCGACCTTTTGTTTGCCATCCTCAAAGCACTTTGCTCCCTTCTGAATAAACTCGACTATTATTTTCCCACCCGCAAAGAACTTTACTATCTTCCGAAAATACTCTAATGCTTTTTTCTTACTTGGTCCCTTCAAAAAAAAATCGACTACTGCTTCCTCTCCACTTTCTGCAGCGACATGAAGAGCCGTCCGACCCCTGTTGTCCAACATCTCATAGATATCTGGACATGTTGTGATGAGTTCTCTCATTACCTCAACATTTCCTTCCTTGGCCGCAATGTGTAGAGCAGATAAACCTTCATTGTTCCTTACATAGGCAGGGGAATTGCCCTTTTCTAAAAGCAGTTTGACAAATTCCTCATTTCCCAAATGCGCAGCAATGTGTAGAGGAGTCCATCCAGAGTTATCCCTTTGTTCAATTGTAGGTGGCCATTTTTTCATCACTTCTTTCACAAAATCTAAGAAGATAAAAGGAAAACCATATTGCTTAGGTTAGTAAATATCAGGAGCACTTTTTCTATTTCGGACATAACATATAAGGAGCGAGAGTTTGAACCTATGTTCTGTTGATGACACTCAGGGAAGATGGTTGTGGTAGAACTAAGATTTTGGTTCAAAGGACAAGATTAATAGATAAAATTCAAAACAAAATTGATTTTGTAATGTTAATTAATATAAGTATTAAAATAAATAAAAAATAGTAAAGAGTCTTAGAACTCAATTGACATTTCTTGATTTTTGTACAAATTCCAAATTCTTCATTCCCATTGTAACTATCAAGCTTTTTTGGAAAAAAAAAAAAAAAAGTGTACAAAATTGAAACAATAAATAAATTATCGTTTTAACTATAATGAAAATAAAACTTTGATTTAATTTAGAACAGGGGCCGCGCCACCTTTAGTTCAGGGGGTTCAATTGGACCCCCCTAAGATGGCCAATTTTTTTTTTCCTATAATATATTTTTTTTTAATTTTTTTTGAGCGGCTTTTGACTTCATAAAATAAAATTTTGAACACCCTAACTCTAATTTTTTTTAGGCTCAACTAATATAAGCTTGAAGATGACCCTATTAACAATCGATTCTTGCAAAAAACGTTATAATTAATTTGAGAAATTCTATGTTCACAACATTTTCATAGTACTTTTACAAAAAATTTTAAGTAGCAAGTTGTTACTGGCTATTACTATTGGGTAAAAAAGTAATTTTAGTGGTGGTTTCAAATTAGAATCGATAACAACTTAGCACCTAAAATTTATTATGAAAATATAGTAGATATAATAATTCTCAAGTAATTTATACTTTTGACCAAATAGGTGACTAAAGTGGCTGAATTTGAATGTACTTCTAATTTTTTATTTCTTGAGTGGGGACTGAGGGCATGGGTCAATTAGTAGTGGGTAACAAATGTTAACACTAAAAGAGAATCAAACAATTAGATAGATGGTGATTCTTAAAAAAAAAAAAAAAAAATTGAACAGGGGTGTGGGATAGGAGATTGATTGGGTAAAGATAAAAGCAAATGTTAACATAACAAAAATTTCTTAATACAATTACAAAGACCAATTGTTATCAAAGTGAAGTTGAATTGTTAAATAAAATGATTGTAAGAGTATAGACATAAACTAATAAATAAAAACATTCTAAGCTTTCATAATCAAAATTCACTTAACAACAATACTTAACATGTTTACCGTATTTAGAAACATTAGATGATTTCCAATATTTAATCTTAGAAGTAATAATTAGTATGTTCATTATATTAAGAAAAATATGCCTAAAGAACTTATAGTTTATCTTTTATTCTCTTACAATACTATGTACAAATTTGAATAAAGAAACCACATTGACCGCAAGATATATCTCCTATCCAAGATACATTTTCTTATTGACCCCATTAGAAAAAAATTCTAGAGCCGCCACTGATATAAAATTTGTACAATACACACACACACACACACACACACACAAAAAGAAGCTTTTTTTCTTTTTAATATTTTGAAATTGCTCTTTTAAATTTTGTCTAAATATAAAATCTGATAATTACGGCAAATATTAATAGGATTTTGTGGGGACCGGAGTTTGAGTTTCAAGCCCAACAAGGTGCGAGAGCCCAAGCCCAGGAACTCCGACAATAAATTTGTAGAGAAGTGGGTCGGAAGGATGAGCTAACGTGAGTGGAACAAAACGGGTTAGGCAATGTAGGGATCACCAGCCTCTCATCAAGGCAAAATCTCCTTCTTTTTTATATATCTTTTTCTTTTCTTACACCCAGTCCCATTTTTCTGTGGGAGTCCCTTACATTATATACTATCTACTTGGATGATCCTGAGCTTCCACTTGTCGATCATCTGAGTTACCACTTGAGCACCTGTCCCATCAGACACCCACTGGGGCTCTTTGTGAGTTGCATTAGCCAAGGTAATACTGTTTGGGAGGTCTCCTCCACATTAATGCGGCCAGAAAAGTAGCTGCCGCGCATTCAATGTGGAGGCAGTGGCCCGATTTTTTCCCTGATGCCCCTGGAGTGCACTCCTGTTGCTGGAGCTCTTCGCGTGTCATCCTTAATCAGTGGGCTTGGACCCAGAGTGGGGTGCATGTGTCCGAGGAGGTGGATCTCCTCGGATGGGCCCAAGGCCCAGTATGGTATCTGAAACCGGGCCCCCACAATAGCCCCTCAAAAGCCCTGAATTTCTTTTGTCCGAGGAGAAATTTGGGGTTTTGACTCAAAGGTGCGCGTGACACGTTCATAATCCTTGTTTGGCGCGCCTCACTTTATTGCGGTTACTGCTTCATAATTAGCGGGTGGGCTAATAAATGCCTTGGGCGCCGCTGTGACGGCTGACACTTGGTCTTGGGGATTGAGCCGGGGGACTTCCACACGAGTACCTTTCCTCTCCCCCTTATAAAAAGGGGGCAAGAGGGAGTGTTCGCCCCTTTATTTCATTTGCTCTCCAAATTTTCGGTAGCTTCCAGCGCTTGACATTCCCGAGCTCTAGACTTTCCTCCGATTCAGACACTTTCTTCATCTCCCCAGAGAGACTGCTACGCCGGTTCTTCCCTCGCGACCCCGACCCGGCTTGATAGTTTGACCCAGTGAGTGTCGCCTTCCTTAGGATATAGCCTTTTCTCTCAGTTGTGTCTCCCGGCCCCTTTTGTTTGTAGGATTTCGCCGTACAGCGACCCCCTTCTGCTTCTATGGGTAGATTCAGGCATTTAGTGGATTCTCCAACTGGGTTAGAGGGCTTTAGGGCCAAGTACCACATCCCGCAGGGAGTGGGTTTGAGGTACTGCTCCTCGGAAGAGATCTTGACCAGCCGGAGAAATGGGGAGGTCGCCATTCCGATGATCGCCTTCTTGGAAGGAGGGATGACTATCCCCATGGGTAGGATTACCCGGGACTACCTGATCAACCACAGGCTATGCCCCCAACAATGCGCCCCCAATATGTTTAGGATCCTAGGGTGTGTAGATGCTCTTAGCGAGCAGATGAACCTCGGACTCACATGGCACGATGTCGCGTATCTATACGAGTGCCATTCCTTAGCAGGAGGGTACTACCTCAAGTCCCGGTCCGAGGAGGTGAGGCTAATCTCCTGCCTTCCCAAGTCCAACAAAGGCTTGAAGGACGACTACCTGGTCGTTTCCGGAGATTGGCACGACGATCTTCGCTGTCCAGTCAAGGAGGGAAAACCAGGTGGGGTACCTTGGGGTGGCGCCCTTAGGACGGGGTTTAGCCTCTCCTTCCCCCCCCCCCCCCCCCCCCGATATGTCGCAGTGTTGCTAGTTTGCTTGCGTTCTGCTTTGTTACCCTCCCCCTTTTTTCTTCATTTCATTTTTTTTTTTTTTTAACTGTGGATCTGACCTGATGATGGTTCTTGCAGACAAAGACCACGTTTCCCCCCGGCTCGGCCTAGTCAACGTGAAGGCCCTTAACTACCTACTGAGGTCAGAGGTGTTCATTAGTGAGGACGGACAGCTGCGAGCCGCCCACTTGATCTTGGAGTACGAACCTCTGTCGAGGGACTTCCAAGCCATCGGCCAGGCAATCAGAGCGGGGAGTAACCGGCTTGCTCGGATAGACGTGTCGAAGCCCAAGTTTTTGGCCGACCGGGATCTTCCTCCAGTTGCTCCACCTCCCCCGAGGATCCAGACACCAGCCCCCATCTCGTCCGAGGGGCCCGCATCATCTCCTCCATCCTTGGATACGGAGGTTGACCACTTCACGCTTGGGGAGGCTTCTGCCGAGCACGCCGTCGAGATTTCTGATTCCGAGGACGAGGTCGAAGAGCCTGAGTCCGAGGACCATCCAAGGTTGTTGTTGGCTCAACCCGACCCCAGTTCCGAGGAGGAGGAGGAGGGTATGGACCTGAAGCAAAGGTCAGGATTGAGGGGCCTCATGGCTGGGAGGAACAAGGGGGCAGGATCGTCTTCCAAGGAGGTCCCGAGGACCCAAGCAGCCTCCGTTTTGCCTCCTTTGCCACCCAAGCCTTCGGTCGACCCGGGTCAGAGGGCAAAGGAGAACCTCAAAAAGAAAAGGCCGGTGGAGGCCCCCGAAGAGGGAGAGGTGCTGCCCTCCAAGGGCGGGAAGCAACTGAAGCGGGCAGACCCCCACGAAAAAAGGGACAGAGTGGGGGAAGTGTCCGAGGAGGTTGCTCCGCGCCGCGCGCAGCGCTCGTGGGCCCCTCGGCTGGAGCTGGGAGGTGCGGCTATCCCGTGGGACGCAACACTTTGGGAATCCCACAGGGACAACGCCGGAGCTCTAGCCGACGCCTTAGAGCAGCCCCTACTCCTTCCCAGGGACATGGAGTGCCTGAGGTGCATCCGGCAGCCGGATCTCTTTAAGTCCTTGAAGAGGGATCTGGCAATGGTAAGCCTCTTGACCTTTTCCAAATGCTTCTCTTTTTAAGTTAAGCCTACCCGTCCGAGAATGATTGCTAACCCATGCTTCCCTTGCTAATTATGCAGGTCACTCAGCAAGTGTTCGTGGTCGAGGAGTTCGCCAAGAGGGCACATGAGGAGACCAGGGTCGAGATCAACCTCCGCACCGAGGCCGAGAAGCAGCTCAATGCCGCGAAGGCGGAGAAAGCCGACCTCTCGGGCAAGCTGAAAGAGGCCGAGAAAGCTCGCCTAAGTGCTCAGGCCAGCCTGAAGTCCGCGGAGAGGCAGGCTGAGGATCAGCGCCAACTGCTACACGTGACCGAGATCAACCTGGCCACGGAGAAGCAGAAGGTGCTTGACATTATGGCCGAGCTTCGGAAGGCCAAGGAGGAGACTCTGCGGGCCAGGGAAGCTGCTGCGGCCGCGGTGGAGGCTTCGTATGAGCGCGGAGTGGCTGACACCGAGAAGCGGCTCGCGGACGAAGTGGCTGTGGTGTGCAGGGATTACTGCACCGAGTCCTGGGGGGTGGCCATGGATCGGGCAGGGGTCCCTGCAGACTCGGAGCTCAGGCGGGCCGAAAACATTTTCTATCCGGAGGATATCCGCGAAGTCGCCGAGCCCGAGCCCCTCCTCGTCATTGAAGCCCCTGCTGCCGATGATATCGCTACCATAGGGGCGGAGATGGGCGAGGCAGGCCAACCTTCTCCGGCTGCTCTGCCCTCAGAGGACGAGCTGACCATCACCCAAGTTGTCTGCAAGGTCAAAGACGCTGAGGCCGAGCTCAAAACAGGTGACTCGTCCTCTGATGCGCCCGAGGATGCCCAGCCGAGGTCTTAGCTGTAGGAGTTGTTCCCCGTTTTTTGTTTTGTTTGTTGTTGTTGTTTTGTTTTTTTTTTTTTTTTTTTACATTTTGTGTCTCTTTTGTAACGGGGCAACCGTTTGTATAATTTTTATTTTAATGAGAACGGGCATTGCGGCCTTTTGTCCTCTGCTGTTTTGTGTGTTTGCTATTTTTTCTTTTGCTTTCGTACGCTTCTGCGTGCATACTTGTGAATTTGAACGGAGTGTTAACTTCCCTTGAGAGTGAGGTCCGAGGACGCTGTACTCATTTAAGCCATGTTTGAATACTTGTAAAATGAAACGGAGTGTCAATTTCCCTAAAGAGTGAGGTCCGAGGACGCTGCATTCGCTTAAGTTCTGTTTGAACACTTGAAAAATGAAACGGAGTGTCAATTTCCCTTAAGAGTGAGGTCCGAGGACGCTGCATTCGCTTAAGTTCTGTTTGAACACTTGAAAAATGAAACGGAGTGTCAGTTTCCCTTAAGAGTGAGGTCCGAGGACGCTGCATTCGCTTAAGTTCTGTTTGAACACTTGTAAAATGAAACGGAGTGTCAGTTTCCCTTAAGAGTGAGGTCCGAGGACGCTGCATTCGCTTAAGTTCTGTTTGAACACTTGTCAATTGAGAGTGAGGTCCGAGGACGCTGCATTCGCTTAAGTTCTGTTTGAACACTTGTAAAATGAAACGGAGTGTCAATTTCCCTTAAGAGTGAGGTCCGAGGACGCTGCATTCGCTTAAGTTCTGTTTGAACACTTGTAAAATGAAACGGAGCGTCAGTTTCCCTTAAGAGTGAGGTCCGAGGACGCTGCATTCGCTTAAGTTCTGTTTGAACACTTGTAAAATAAAACGGAGTGTCAATTTCCCTTAAGAGTGAGGTCCGAGGACGCTGCATTCGCTTAAGTTCTGTTTGAACACTTGTAAAATGAAACGGAGTGTCAATTTCCCTTAAGAGTGAGGTCCGAGGACGCTGCATTCGCTTAAGTTCTGTTTGAACACTTGTAAAATGAAACGGAGTGTCAATTTCCCTTAAGAGTGAGGTCCGAGGACGCTGCATTCGCTTAAGTTCTGTTTGAACACTTGTAAAATGAAACGGAGCGAAGGAAACAGGCAACGAGAAAAATGCGAACTTTTATTAATAGTAGTACCGTTTCAGGTTATTTACATTCCACGGGTGTGGTACAGGTCTTTCATCTAGGTCTTCGAGGTAGTAAGCGCCGATGCCTGCAATTGAAGTGACGCGGTACGGGCCTTCCCAGTTGGGTCCCAGCTTCCCCCACGCAGGGTTCCTGGTGTTGCCCACGACCTTCCTCAGTACCAGGTCCCCTACCGCCAAAGGCCTTAGTTTGACATGAGCGTTGTAACCCTGCTTGAGTTTGTTCTGATAGTATGCCAATTGGACCCTCGCAGCGTCCCTTCTTTCATCTAGAAGATCCAGGCCTTTCTCTAGCAGGTCGCTGTTACTCCTCGGACTAAAACAGGTGGTTCTAAGCGTTGGGAAGCCGGTTTCCAATGGGATTACGGCCTCGGCTCCATAGGTCAGCGAGAAAGGGGTTTCTCCTGTTGATCTCCGCGGCGTAGTCCGATAGGTCCAGAGGACGTGAGGTAGTTCCTCCACCCACCTTCCCTTTGCGTCGTCCAGCCTTTTCTTAAGACCGTCCACTATAGTCTTGTTTGTGGCCTCGGCCTGTCCGTTCCCTTGCGGGTAGGCAGGAGTGGAGTAGCGATTCTTAATCCCGAGGCTGCTGCAATAGCGTCGGAAGGCTTTGCTGTCAAACTGGAGGCCGTTATCCGAGATGAGGGTGTGGGGGACTCCGAATCGGGTGACGATGTTTCTCCAAATAAACTTCTTGACGTCTACGTCCCTGATGTTTGCTAGTGGCTCGGCCTCTACCCATTTGGTGAAGTAGTCTGTGCCGACCAGCAAGTATTTTCTGTTGCCGATGGCCTTGGGGAATGGGCCCACGATGTCTAAGCCCCACTGAGCGAACGGCCACGGGCTACTCAGGGGATTAAGGACTCCGCCCGGCTGGTGCATATTCGGCGCAAACCTTTGGCACTGGTCGCACTTCTTCACGTACTCTTGGGCTTCCTTTTTCATATTGGGCCACCAGTAGCCTTGGGTGATAGCTCTGTGCGACAGGGACCTTCCCCCTGTGTGGCTTCCGCAGATTCCTTCGTGCATCTCTTCCAGGAGTAGTTCTGTTGCTTCGGGGTGGACGCACAGCAGGTATGGTCCGGAGAAAGACCGCCGGTATAGCTTCCGCTCCTCCGATAGCCAAAACCTTGAGGCTTTTCGTCGGATCCTGTCGGCTTCCCCCTTGTCCTCGGGGAGGACGTCATCACTCAGAAATAGTGTTACCGGGTCCATCCAGCTGGCACCTGCCCTGACCTGATGGACGCGGGTGGCGTTGCCCCTGGTCCCCGTGGGTTCGCGCAAGTCCTCCACCAGTATGATCTGAGGCAGGTTTTTTGCCGAGGAGGTGGCCAGTGTGGCCAGGGAGTCGGCGTGCGTGTTGCCGCTCCTTGGTATGTGGTGCAGAGTGAAGGATTCGAAGTGTGATTTTAGGTGTTCGGCTTGGCTAAGGTAATCCCGCATTCTCCCATCTCTGGCCTCGAGATCCCCGTTTACCTGACCCACTACTAACATTGAGTCCGAGAACACGCTCACCCTTTTTCCGCCGAGTTTTTCGACCATGGATGTCCCCTCCAGTAGGGCTTCGTACTCGGCCTCGTTGTTAGTGGCCGAGAAGCCCAGTCTCAACGCTTTTTCAATGATGAGCCCTTCGGGGGAGGTGAGGACTAGCCCCACTCCAGAGCCTCTTTGATTCGATGCCCCATCAATGTATACCTCCCAACAAGCTGGCTCTCGAGTCGAGATCAGGCCAACCGCCTTTACGTTGGCGCCGGGTGCCCCGGAGGTCCCCTCTGAAGGGGGCTCGGCGAACTCCGCTACCAGATCGGCGACGACCTGGCCTTTGATTGAGGTGCGCGGCATGTATTTGATGTCGAAAGCCCCTAGGATCGTTCCCCATTTGGCGACTCTTCCTGTGTAGTCGGCGCTGCGAAGCACGGACCTGAGTGGCAATTGTGTGAGAACGACGATAGTATGGGCTTGGAAGTAGTGGGGGAGCTTTCGCGTGGCATGAACCACCGCCAGGATGGCTTTTTCCAGCGGCAAGTAACGAACCTCAGCCTCGTTCAACGACTTGCTGATGTAGTAGACCGGCCGCTGCACTCCGTCGTCCACCCGTATCAACACCAGGCTTACCGCATGTGGGGCCACAGCTATGTAGGCGAACAGGACCTCGTCGGCCTTGGGGCTGGACATGATCGGTGGCCGAGAGAGGTACTGTTTGAGCATCTGGAAGGCCGAATCACATTCTTCGGTCCACTTGTACCCTTTCCACTTGTTCATTAGGAGGAAAAAGGGTCTGCACCTGTCAGCGGAACGGGAGATGAATCGGCTAAGTGCGGCGATCATTCCCGTGAGCTTTTGCACCTCTTTAGGATTCCGAGGAGGTTGCAGGCAGTTTATGGCTCTGATCTGGTCAGGGTTGACTTCGATTCCCCTGTGGGTGACCATGTAGCCCAAGAATTTCCCTGACCCGACTCCGAACGAGCATTTTGAGGCGTTGAGGCGCAGCTTCCGCCTTCTCAGGATTTCAAACACACCCTTAAGGTCCTCCACGTGATCGGACTCTTTCCTGCTCTTTACCACCATATCGTCAATGTACACTTCTACGCTCTTGCCAAGCTGCGGTTCGAACATCTTGGTCATCATCCTCTGGTAAGTGGACCCCGCGTTCTTCAGCCCAAAGGGCATTACTTTGTAGTGGTAGTTCCCTGTGGGCGTGACGAAGGCGGTTTTCTCTTGATCCTCTAGGGCCAAGGGGATTTGGTGATACCCTTGGAAGGCGTCCAAGAAGCTCATCCGAGGGTGGCCCGCAGTTGCGTCCACAAGTTGGTCTATCCGAGGCATGGGGAAAGGGTCCTTTGGACATGCCTTGTTCAGGTCTGTGAAGTCCACGCAGACTCGCCATTTCCCGCTCTTCTTCTTGACAACAACCGTGTTGGCTAGCCACTCCGGATAGAAGACTTCTTTGATGGCCCCAGCCTCTTTGAGCTTCGTCACTTCGGCCCGCACAGCGTTGGCGTGCTCGTGGGACGGACGCCGAGGCGGTTGCTTCTTTGGGGTGATGGAGGGGTTAACGTTTAAGTGGTGGCATGCGAAATCCGGGTCGACGCCCGGGGCCTCGTAGGCGCTCCATGCAAACACGTCCAAGTTCCCCTTGAGGAAACCAGCCAGCCGCTCTTTCTCCTGAGGAGGCAGTTGGGAGCCGACCAGGAAAAATCTCTCGGCGTCGTCTCCGATCATGACCACCTCCAGCTCCTCGCATCTTGACTCTTCGGCGAGTCCCTCGGTCGTCTCGCCCCGGCCCTGTGATTGCTATAAGTTCTCTTGGGCCGGGACCACGGGGCTTGCTTCCGGCTGGTGCGTGATGGCTGCTACCAGGCATTGTCTCGCCGTATTCTGACATCCAACGATTTCCATGACCTGTCCCCCGGAGGGAAACTTCACCTTCTGGTGTAGGGTGGAGGCGACGGCCCCCAGCGTGTGGAGCCAGGGCCTGGCGACAATGGCCGTGTAGGGTGAGTAGGTGTCTACCACGATGAAGTCTACCTCCACCACTTCCGGGCCCGCTTGTACGGGTAGCCTTATCTGGCCTTTTGGTATGACCGTCTTTCCGTCAAAACTTACAAGGGGGGAGGTATACGGTGTTAGATCCTCGGCTCTGAGGCGGAGCCCTTTAAAGAGGTCCGGGTACATGATCTCAGCCCCACTTCCGTCGTCGACCATAACTCTTTTCACATCGTACCCACCGATCCTGAGCGTGATTACCAGAGCGTCATCGTGGGGCTGTACGGTCCCCACTTTGTCTTCTTCCGAGAAGCTTAAGGCCGGCGTGCCACATGTTCTTGCCCTCTTCGGGTTTGGGCTGCTGTTCTCGGGTGAAGGTCGGCTTACGGACATTACTCTTGACGGGCAGGAGCCAGTTCTTCCTGGCGCCGCGAAGATGACGTTTATCGTGCCCACGGGGGGCCTCATGACCGCGTTTGCTCGGGGCTGGTTTTGCCCGCCACTGGTGTGGTGCAGCAAGTGCCCGAGCCGCCCTTCTCGGACAAGCTCGTCGAGATGGTCCCACAAGTTTCGGCAGTTCTCCGTGGCGTGGCCCGGCTCTTGATGGTATTGGCAGTACAGGTTCCTGTTACGCCTCATGGGGTCTCCTGCCATCTTCGGTGGCCATTTGAAGAACGGCTCATGCTTGACTTTTTCCAAGACCTGGTGCACAGGCTCTCGGAACACGGTGTTCACCGCCCGGGCGCTGGTATTCCCGAGTTGGCCGGTGAACTCTCTCCTCGGACGACCATCCTTATACCCGTCCGACCTGGAATCCCTCCGCTCCTGGGGGATAACCTTAGACTTGCCCTTCCCCTGCAGCTGGTCCTCTTCGACCCTCTTGTACTTGTCGATGCGATCCATAAGCTGGCGCACGCTAGTGACTGGCTTGCCTGTGAGGGACTTTCTCAGCCCGTGCTCGGCTGGCAGGCCGAGTTTGAAGGTGCTGACAGCAACCTCGTCGAGATCTCCATCTATTTCATTAAACATCTCCCAGTATCTGTCGGAATAGGCTTTTAGGGTTTCCCCTTCTCGTATGGATAGGGATAGCAGCGATCCCAGGGGTCGGGGAACTCGGCTGCATGTGATGAAACGAGAGCCGAATGCCCTGGTCAGCTCTTGGAAGGAGTTTATGGATTCGGCCCTAAGGCCGTCGAACCATCTCATCGCCACTGGTCCCAGACTAGACGGGAAAATCTTACACATCAGGGCCTCGTCCTTGGAATGGACCGCCATCTTCTGATTAAAGTGGCTGACGTGCTCTACGGGGTCGGTTCGACCGTGGTAGAGGGTGAATGTGGGTTGGTGGAAACGTCGCGGGAGGCTCGCTGCCTCGATCCTGCGCGTAAAAGGTGATTTGGAAATCTGGTACAGCGCTTTGCTCATGGCATCATCCCCCGGGCTTCCATGAGATGAGCCCTCGCGCTTATGCCCATGGTGGGGTTCTTCTATATGTGAGAAGGACTCGCTCGGGGGAGTCCGCGACCTCCTCCTATAGTCATCGTCCTCCTCATCTTCGGAGGAGCTACTAGGGCTCGGTGAGTCTCGCCTCCGCCGGGCGCTGCGCAGCTTCTTCTTTAACTCGTCGATTTGTAGTTGCAAAGCCCTAGTGTCGTTGGGTCTCTGGGAGGCGTGGCTTCTTGCTCGGGAACGACTTCCGTTGCCATGCACGGTACGTGCATTAGCTTCGTGGTCTCTCTCTCGTTCGAGGTTTAGAAAGCCATCATGTTGCTGAGGTTCTGCTGACCCTGCTGGTGGTGAGTCTGACCTTGCCATGCTGGTCTGTCACGCTCACGGTTTCGCGAAGCAACCTTCCCACAGACGGCGCCAATTGTGGGGACCGGAGTTTGAGTTTCAAGCCCAACAAGGTGCGAGAGCCCAAGCCCAGGAACTCCGACAATAAATTGATAGAGAAGTGGGTCGGAAGGATGAGCTAACGTGAGTGGAACAAAACGGGTTAGGCAATGTAGGGATCACCAGCCTCTCATCAAGGCAAAATCTCCTTCTTTTTTATATATCTTTTTCTTTTCTTACACCCAGTCCCATTTTTCTGTGGGAGTCCCTTACATTATATACTATCTACTTGGATGATCCTGAGCTTCCACTTGTCGATCATCTGAGTTACCACTTGAGCACCTGTCCCATCAGACACCCACTGGGGCTCTTTGTGAGTTGCATTAGCCAAGGTAATACTGTTTGGGAGGTCTCCTCCACATTAATGCGGCCAGAAAAGTAGCTGCCGCGCATTCAATGTGGAGGCAGTGGCCCGATTTTTTCCCTGATGCCCCTGGAGTGCACTCCTGTTGCTGGAGCTCTTCGCGTGTCATCCTTAATCAGTGGGCTTGGACCCAGAGTGGGGTGCATGTGTCCGAGGAGGTGGATCTCCTCGGATGGGCCCAAGGCCCAGTATGGTATCTGAAACCGGGCCCCCACAGATTTTATTATAATTATTTTTGTATACAAAACTAACAATTCTATTAAAATTATTAAAAAGAATATTAGAATAATGATGTGTAAATTTTCCACGTAAACTTTGAATATTCAAAGTTTGCGTGGAAAATATGAAAATGTCATCCAAATAAAGCCAAACGTCTTCAATCATATATATATTAGCCAATGTTTGGTGGCATTATGAAATATTCTGTAAAAAATTATGTTGTCTTGTGTATAATACTTATTATGTACTATAATATTTGGAGAATCAACTTCAATTATATTACATATTATATTAATGATTCAATTGATAAATATGTAACTATTTACTCCAGTTTAAGCCTATAATTATCTTTTATACTTTTATAGTGTGTAAATAAACTTGCTTTTTATCTTTTGCTGTATTTTGTTTCAATTGCAACCCAAAGCTACTCAATTTGAGTAAGAATGTCATATTAAATTTTTTTTTTAAATATTATAAAGATAATCATAAAAATTAATTCTACATAAATAATTAGTACACCACCTATAAAAAAACTAATACATGAAAATAAATGAATTTACTCTTTTAATACTTTGTTAATTACGTAGTAGAAATTTAGACTGTAACAGTATATATGTCATTCAAAATATTTAAGAAATTTAAATATTTATGATTAATATGATTACAAATATGAACACATTATTTTATTGAATTAAAATTATTTAATTATTTTAAAAATTTTAAGCATATAATTAATTTTTATTTTTTCGATTGCATGTGTTTTAAATTTTCCTTTTCATTTTAATGTTTTTTGTTTCAATTTTTGCCAAAACAACTTATTATGTAGAAGAATTTCATATATCAAATTAATTATTTTTTTTCTATAACTATTTTTGTGAATTTTATAAAGATAACTATATAAATTCCTTTTATATAAATAGTTAGTGCACGTCACCATCTATAGACATCTAATTAAAAAAAAAAAAAATCAATACATTTACTGCTTGAAAGTCGAACCATTTTGAGTACTCCACCATAAGTTACCTCTCCAAAATGTAAGTTATCATTCTATAATTAACTTTCTACCAAGTCTTTCTCAAAAAAAAAAAAAAAAAAAAAAAAAAAAAAAAAAAAACTTTCTACCAAGTGGGAGAGCCAGAATTTCAATCAATTGAGGGGGCAAGATTAAAAGAGTATTAAAACCTAAATTAATCTAAAACATACTAATTGATAATAATAACAACATAAATAAACAGTTATGAACAAGTGTGTATATATTTCATATCATTTTTCCCTCTCTCTTAAAAAAAATTAATAAATAAAAAAACCTTATTTTCTCTCCCTTGTGGATGTGTGTGTTTGTTTCTAAAATGGAAAAAAAAAAAAAAAAAGTAAGATTATTAAGAGTATAACAATAAAGTTGTACCTTTATTACTTTTAAAAAGAGTCAAACGATAGCAAATAAATAAATAAATAAATAAAAAGGAGGAGAAAAGAAGTTTGTTCTTTTATAATTTAGTACTATAAATTATAAAAGGACAATATGTATTTTTTTTTTCTATTAATTATGTGTTACTTATGGGGACCACATTGAATTGCCATGAAAAAAAAAAAAAAAAAAAAGAGAGAAGATAAGCAAGATAATAAAATATCAAAAGAGAAATCATATGTCCATAATATTTTCACAATACTTTCACAACAAATTATAAGTGATAAGTTGTCACTGATTCTAATTTCAACCTAACATTGATTTTTTTTTTTTTTTTGCCTACCAATTATGACCAATAACATCCTATAAAAAAAAAAATACAACAAGAATAACCAATAACAACCGGCTACTTCAGATTTACTATGAAAATATTATGAATATAGCATTTTTCAATGCTAAAAATGCTATAAATTTTACTATAAAAAACTTACAAACTAATGTGACAAGAATGAATGTCACCTAAAAAACACGAGAACATATGATTTCGATGCCATTTCAGTGTTCATTTTTTGGAGCTAGTTTTATGACATTCCTAGCTTATCAATAGTTTGCAAGTGCGTAATATTTATTGACAAACATGTATGCCTTAAATTGAGATAAGTGAAAAATTATGATATTAAACCCAAAATATATATATATATATATATATATATAAAAGATCCTCTTCCATGAGTTACACTTCACTGTTATCTATAAGATATAATTGATAAAACCCAAATGTACATAGCTCATCTATTATCCGTATTAAGCCCATTTGTAAAGAATTATTATTATTATTATTATTATTATTATTATTATTATTATTTTAATGTTTTTCCTTTTCTTTTTTTCTTTTTCTTTTTTTGGTTGTAATTTTTATAGCAAACAATTAAAGGAATTTTTGAGAATAACATTGCCTACAAAGTGGTCCTATCTTGTAGGCAATGTTGTACATGATGTTAGGAAACCGGTGGTTCCTAATGGGGATTGATGGAAATTATAGGAGAATTGATGGGAATTGTAGGAAAATTAACTTAATTTAAGATAGTTACCCTCCATAGAGAAAGAAATGGTTAAGAGAGAGAGATACACTAATGCACTAAGAAATTGGTTTATTCTTCAATAATGAAAATGTGATTATATAGGTAGGTATTTATAGAACCATAAAACTATTCCATTGGCCCACATGACCTTATCCTAATGGTCTTATTATTCCCTATGTGATGAACATACTTGGAATTGTAACTAACTAACTAACTAACTAACTAAATTTACATCAATTATTATCCATATGCATATAGCATTCCTAACATATGAGAGTTAGAGATATATTTTTACCGATTTGTCATTTAGTTTTGTCTTTACTTAAACCTATGAGTACTGTAAGGGTATATTTGAACCAGCGAAATATCCCAAATAAGGAAACTCCTCAAATAGTATTATAGATAATAAATAAATAAATGTTCAGATGAACTTTTTTATGATTCGTTACATGTCTGTAAAATTTATGTAATAAAATTTGTAGTAATCATAGCATCGCTCTATAAGAATAGTGTTGTGAAGAGTGAAATGGGTGAAAATAATGATTGAGGGGAAAAAAAAAAAAAAAAAAAAAACAATGAAATGGACAAAAACGTGATGAAATAAAACTACTGAGAACAGTAAATTGGGTGAAAAAGTGATTAATTTGGTGTGTGGGGGAAATTATTTTTTCCCTACTTTCCTAATATCAATGGTCTATATCTCTATATATAAAAAGAGTAAATAACTCTATCTACAGTCATTTTTTAGTTTAGTAAAGTTTTGAACACTTGCTACTAAAAACGCACCGTTTTAATATATACTTTCTATAGAAGCTTTAGTTTGGTAAATGGAAGAACGCACTACTTCCATTTGGTGAGCTGGCATATTTCTTTATATTTTTTATTAGTACACCAGCTTGGTTTGAGCTACATGTTTTTGTTTTCGTTTATATATATATATATATACACACACACACACACACATACGCGCGTATTTTGGTTTGAAGTTGTTATTATGATATAATAAATTGTCACAATATTTTTATAATTGTTGAGATGTAAGTTCATTTTATGTTAAAATAAAATAATAAAATATGATGTTGGAACCAAACACAATGTCCACAACTGAAAATAAAAATATTGTGAAAATGTTTTGACATAAGATGCCAGTTCCTTATAAATCAAAATCAAATAAAATATCAGACTAGGATCCGCTACAATTGGAAATAAATATTTTTTTAGTGTGAAAATGTTTTAAAGTTTTGTTACTATCACAATAATTTCACAACTACTAAAGTGTAAGTTCTTTATGAGTCAAAATAAAATAAAATAATAAATATCAAATGAGATCTACCACAACCAAAAATAAAGGTATTGTGAAAATTTTGTGACATTTTTTTTTTTTTTTTGTTACTAGACTTCTTTTTCGATTTAGTCAAATTTGGGGAGCCAAAATTCACTATTGCATGTACAATTTTTTTGGGTTGGCTTTTTGTTTTTTTGTTTTTATTTATTTATTTGGCAAGGTTTAAAGTAAAAAAACACATAATTTTACACCAAAAAAGAAAAAAGAAAAAAAGAAGAGAAGTAAAAATGGCCCCCTTTATGTTAGGGATAGTTTCATTCCCCCCCCCCCCCCCCCCCCCTCGGTAATAAACTTTAAAAATGAGCAAATAATCTATATTGTTACTCCCTCATTTAAACTATAACAAAGTCTTATGATTCCCAATATATTTCATTGTGTAAAGCCTAAATACCTTGGCTAAATTTTATTATCACACAAATTTTCTTCTTGTATTTTGAGTTTTATGTGGTAATCATTCTAAGGGTGTTCTATTTGTTACATAGAGAATGTCGATGTACTTGGTTTATATATTCTAGACTTATATATTTTCTAATGGAAGCTTCAATGTTACATGTCTTTTGTTATCTTATTGTTTTTTATTTCTTTTCTTACTTAAAATGATGTTCATTTAAAACTAAGTAAGATAAACATCGTAACTAGACTCATAAAATATAAGATGATAAAAAATGAAGTATGAATAACAAAATCTTCATTGTGGATAATTGTAGGTTTTTTATGAAGACCTTCAATCCTTCAATTCTAGCATATGACATCTTTCGTTAAAAAAATTTAAATATCGTGATAATGTCTTAGTAAAACTTAAGTGCTTATTGTTGGAAGACGATAATATTCATCATCATTATTAGAAGTTTTTAGTGAGTGTATATTGTCTTTAGCAAATAGGTTCTAAGAAACTAACATGCCAAATAGATATTCATATTTTAAATATTTACTCTAAGTTTAAATGTATGGTTTCATAATTTTTCAAATACAAGTTTTATCTTAATTTTCTCACTCAAGGGACAGTGTGTGCCTTGCACGTGCCAAGTTTTCTTTCAAATTGAACTAGAGTTTATCAACATTGGTTTATAAGAACAAGTCACATTGCTATTTTTATTTATTTATATAATTTGATAATTGGGGGAGGGAAGATTTAAATCTTGGATGTTGAAGGCATTAAGAGGTGCTAAACAGTTGAGTTATAAGGTTCTTGATAAGTTACATGACTCACGTCTCTATTAAGTATGTCATGTGACTTAAGAACACAAATTTTTATATTGTCATGCAATGGATTGAATGGATGTTTCTCTAAAATTATTTTTGAAGGAAATTTTTATTTATATTTATAATTATTATAATTTATATGCTTACAAAACAACAATAAAAGTCATATATCATATATAATATATTAAAGTCGAAGCACAATTATGATCCAAATTAGTTTTTAATTGTTATCTAATTTTGTTCTTCATGTTCAATGTAATTTTCTTAATTTTAGTGCTAAAAGATTGATTCATAATACTTACCATAAAAGTCAAGATGATCATCCTAATGACAATTTATGAAACATGGGATGTAGGATGAAATTCCCTATAGAACGGTAGTTATATCTCTATATGAAAAAAAAAAAAAAAAAAAAAAAAAAGCAGCGAAATGAACCACTGTTGGGTATAGCTTGGTGGTAAGAGTACTCATTGCTTCACATGATACTTGGCAAAACCGCAAAAGTTGAGAAGAATAATTATTCCTTATTGAAAATAATGTAATCCCTATTTCTTAACCTAACGTTTTACACTTATATAAAAAACTCCTAAAAACCCCTTAGCAGACTCTCCCTTAAATATAACTTGTTTTCTACAAGCTTCCTATTACTTTCATATGAGAATAAATTCTATAAGAATTTTTTTGTAAATCATTTGGTTTACACATTCCAATAAGGACATATCAAATCATCATACTAGTGAAACATAAATACATATATATGATTACATAAGATAACATCTTAATAAATACCATATTTCAAGTTTTAAGTAAAAGGTTTATGTGATTCTAAAAAAAAAAAAAAAAGTAAATGCCGATGTGGTGTTATTAGGTGCGATAGAATGAGTGGGCTCAACTAGTAAAGTCTATTGTCATCAAATAAAAGATCTAAGGCTCGATTATCAAATAGAATAACGTCCACTTCTAATGATTGCTAAATGACAATTTGATCGAACGTCATATGTTGAAATTATCTCTCAAAAAAATTATAAAATTGTTGAATTTAGAAATAATAAGATGAAACGCTAGAACCACGAAATTGTAAATATAATTTTATAAATAATGGGGTTCTATTATATTTGATTTGAATATTCTTTCCTACATAAAAAATTTACGGGTCTATTTGTGTATTATTACCAAACAAATGAATAGTAATAGTTATTTCACTATAGCCTCTTATATTCTTTGTAACACTTATTCCTAATCTTATGTAACAATTATAATGTATCAAACGTGCCCTAAAGTGATTTGGTTATAAGTAATAGATATTTCTTTTTGGGGACAAAGAAGGATTTATATAGATAGTTTTAAATTTACAAGTACATAATATAGGTTATATGCTAGTATAATAAATTAAAATAGTACCTTATAATGTCATGCTTATGCAATTTAATACACTATAAAATGTAAATACATTAAATTATCCACATGCTTTTTTTCTTTTCTTTTTTTTTTGTTATTTTTTTGTTATTTTTTTTATACAATGTAGAAATTTTACTCTAACATAATTTAAGTCTATATATATGCGAAAGCTCCTTCTTGTAGACTTGAATCCTGACCCTTACCTTTCACACTCCACAAGCACTTATACTCAAGGGAGTCAATCTCGTACCGGAAGCTGTACTGGTTTGACCAGTAGAACGATATATTTCGGTACCGATCAATACCGGTATACCGTTTCAGGTTTATCGCTATTATATGTGTGTGTGTGTATGTGTGTGTGTGTGTATTATAATAAATATAAAAGTTTAAAACATTACCTTAATACATAACAAATTATTCATGGTTTTAGACTTTAGCATCAATTAAAAAAAAAGAACTTTCTCAAAAAAAAAAATTAATAGAAAAAAAAAACACAATATAAAAATAGAAAGCGTAATTGTTTATTGCATACTAAGAAAACAAATAATACTAATAAGTTAATGCAAATAAGTTACCATTCTGCTCTTACAAAAATTCAAAAATTACAAAACTAAAAAAAAAAAAAAAAAAAAAAAGAAGTTTTTTTCTATACTGGCTGATATTACTCGAAATCGGCCGGTATGGCCAGTACATGGTCGGTATTTAAACCGGTACGATACATATTGGCCGATACGGCCAGTACTGGTACGGTATTGACTACATTGTTTATAGACATGGCAAAAAGGGCGGGGCGGGGCGGGTCGGGTCAATCGGGTTACAGGTCAAACGGGTCACAGGTCAAAAACGGGTCATTTTTAGCGGGTTAAAAACGGGTTCGAGTCAATCGGGTTTTGGGTCGGGTCGGGTTGACCCGTATTTTTCACATGAATTTTTTTTCTTTTTTGTTTTTTATTTTTATAAAGAAAACAACATGTATTTGTCATTTAGAAAGTTATGCAACAAATTACTTGATGTAAAATGCATTATTTTGAATTCACCACTTATATCAAGAATGAACTCAGTTAAACTTATTAATACTTATTCAATAATTTTAAAATTATACAAATCTTAACATTGCTATCTAAAACATAATAACACAAAGATAAGTAAAACAAATACACAAGTTTTATTTCTACACAATATTAACATTCCAAAATATAAAACAAAATTACAAATGACTTATTGGATAACTCATTTGATAAAGAATAAAAACATATAAGAAATTTACAATCTTGAAAATTAATTTTATAATCTATTATCAATTGTGGTTGACACTCTATTTCAATTTGAAATATACATTAAAGTTTGATTGCTTACTTATTTATTCACAGTTTCTTTTATGAATATCATATAATTGTTAAGTAACACATACTTTAGAAAATATCATAATTTATATTAAAAAGTCATTTATTTTGGACATAAATTGTTAAAAAATAGGTCAAAGCATTCATAATTTATGTTAATTTGATACTTTGACTTCACTATGTTCACATTTGTGAATGTTTCTCACACATGTTTACAATTTTAAATCTATTTTTTTTAACTTTATTGTAACCAAATTATCTTTAAATCTATTTGATATCTAAAAATCTTTACTCATTACAGAATGCTCAACCATTTATCTTTCAATTATTTGCATGCAGTTATGTAAATGTATCAATTGTTTCCTTAAAGCTCACAATAAACAATTAAACCAATATTATCTTAATTTTACTATTTTCTTTTTACTAAAAAAAATAAGTTTTAAAAAAATGTTTCGGGTTCGGATCGGGTCGGGTTGACCCGCAAAAAACACGGGTCGGGTCACGGGTCAACCCGTTTTTGCTTCGGGTAAAAAAAATCGGATTCGGGTCGGGTCAAAAAATTCTAACCCGTTTTGTCATGTATAATTGCTTATACTTGTGTAGTGGCCATTGCACAAAAGGTGTGTAGTGGCAAATTATCTACATGATTTGTTGCAAGTAAAACTCTTATTGCCAAAAATTTTTAAACAATACTCACATTAAAAGTTTATAAAATTATAAAAAAAATTATAAATATATTTTTACTATGCTATTATAATCTTTTGTTTTAATATAACTCGGTTGTAAACAATAAACTTCCACCATGTAACTTGAAACATTTTTTTTAATTTTATATTTTTCAAATTTATTATACTATTAAAATATTTTATTTATTTACATAAAAATTTTGAATTTTTCATTAATTTTTGTTTAACCCGTGTATCTCACATGTATAGTACTACTAATAATAATACTAATAATAATAATAAAGATCTTAAACATTTCTTGGACCTACACATTTTTTTTTTTTTTTGGTTAATGGACCAACACATTTTGAGATACCTTAAAACACGCACAAAACACACACACGCACACAAAATTTGGGACGAATCTGTACCTATTACCTTATTTATTTATTTTTTATTATTATCAAAAGTTGGGAGAGTAACTATAGTGACTATTACTTGGACCAGTATTAAAATGATTTTTTTTTCATAGGGTGAGGTACAAAAAAAGATGACTAAAATGCAAAATTGACCCTCTAACTTTGCTTTCGTTCATTTTAGTTCTCCAAGTTTCAGATTTATTTAATTAAGACATTTCCGTTAACTTTTGTTAAAATTTTTTGAAAAAAGAAATCTGAAAAATATTTTTCAATCAATAATTGAATTTTTTTAATTTAAAAAATTTGAAGAAAAATTTATAAAATTGAAAAATTAACCACAACATATAAGAAAAGTTGATAGAAAAGCCATAATTAAATAAACTTAAAAGTTAGAGGATTGAAATGAACAAAAGTAAAGTTAAAGGATTGAAATGAAATCTGAAGAAGCTTAAAGGGATAGTTTTACATTTTATCCAAAAAAGATTTTGTTTTGCTATGTAATGTCATAACTAATAAATAAAAACATTTTTTTAGCAACAAATACACACACATAAGAGAGAGGAAATGAGGTTCAAACATAAATGAACACAGTAAACCCCACTCGAAAGCTAGGGCTAATAAGTAATAACCTGAGATGAATTAATTATAGTTTACAATAAAATAAATATAAAAAGTTCTTAAGTTGCAGTAGATATTTTTGGTTTTTACCTTTTTCAATGTCTCCAAATGTGCGCCGAAGTTTACGATTTTTAACTTTTGCTTTATACATAACGTCTTCGCGAAAACGGTAGCGAAATATTAATATACTGAAGACCCAAACAATAGTTATGAGGACCCGATAAAATGCAGATACTTGTCCATCTTTATCCATCTCGCTAAGGGAGAGCAATTCTTTCTTGCTAATGTCTGCATTGGATAAATCAAAAGCAATAAGTTAAGAAAAAAATCATAAAGAAATAAGTTGAAAAACGCTAATTACATCCATGGTTTTCAAACACGGACCATTCACAAAACTGATAAGGAAGAGGTTCAAGATTTTTAAGGTCGGACCGAGATTCGACCAAGGTCGAACTGCGATGATGTCATAATTACCTTATTAATTAATTAAATACAAATGTTGATATTATATTTATAAAATTATATATATGGGTAAAATTAAATGATTTTGAAGCATATTTTTAAAGAAATTTAATAAAAGTAAAATAATAAAGCATGAAAAAATACTTTAAAAGTTATAATTAATTTTTGAAGTATAAAAGTATGAATATATTTATATACTCCCTTTTAGAGATGGCTAATTAAAATATATAATATAATAAAATATTATCAATATTAGTTATGATATAAAATAATAGTAATGAAAGTTTATTTAATTTATTGGTATGAATTCTGTTAAGTTTACATTAAGTATATTTAGTTTTCACTTAGAGCACCAACATGCCAGTATAGCCTAGTGGTAAGACTCTAAAGCTAACCCAATTCGGTCAAAGTTCTAATCCTAGTAACTGCACTTTAATAATTTTTTCTAATTTATCAAGTAAGGTTGGATCGTGATTGAACCCCTATCGGTTCTACCTAAACTGAACGATCCAATCGTGGTCAAGCAGTTCACGAGATTTGTTTGAAATCCGATTCTGCTTACTTAAAAAATCGGATTTCAATTCGGTTTCGGGTTAATCCGGTTGGACTGGCCGGTCTGGTCCGGGTTTGACAACCTTGATTACACCTTAGAAAATGTTTAGACGCAAAATTAAATTTTAGGGATTAATCACTTTTTAATCCTAAATTAGCATTAAGTCCAAATGTACGTGATTAGTCAAATTTCATATTGCATGCATATTCAAATATAAATTAAAGTATATAGGAAAGCAATATGAAAATGCAGAAAAGAAAGCAAGCCAAACGCAAATAGCAAGATATCTTTACAAAGAGGAAACATGAGCATCTGGGCAAAGAAACCTATCTGTCAATATTATTGACCAAAAACTCCACTAATATAAATAATTGCAGTACAAGAATGACTATGAACACTCAAAGCTCATATCTCCTAGGTACTTGGTGCCCTCCAAGCTTTAACTAGCAATCGGCTTCATAGAGCCCTTTCTTCCACTAGTATTTTGGAGTCACCACCATTGAGCCACCAATGGAATGACACCAAACTAGTAGGATTTGAATTTTAGGTTCCAATGATTTCCACGCCTTCAAACAACTCACAACACTTTGATTTTGATAATAGAGGTGAAGATTATAAATTTCTCTCAAGAATATGTAAATAAGAGAAATGGAAGGGAGAACATGCAAGATTTTTTTTTTTTCAAGATTAAGGCTCTCCTTCTCTCTACAATTTGGAATTGGTTGGGATGAACAAAATGGACTCTCTCAAGGTATATATACTCAACTCGCACTTATTTCCCACGTCCAACATGCACAAAGTATACTGCTTGCATATGTGATAAAGTTAGAAACGCATAACCTAACAGATCTAAAAGTTCTGTCTACATGTTGCTCGTAACCTGGCTAGGCCGTAGGCCCGTAACTTGTGTTTTAACAAAGCTTCCAGCTTTGTCTGCCACGTGTCACTAGCTGGTTATGCAAGTCACATAATGCAACTTTGACCAAGGTTTGACTAGGCTCAATTACATTCTAACCCAAATACAATAATACCTAAAAAAATTCATAAAAATGAGAGAATAAATTTATAAAAAGTTGTCATGGAATTAAGCCAATAAAAACACAAATTTAACACATGTTTTAAACACTCCAATGAAATATTATTTTCATTAGTTTATTTTTTATTTAAAAAATAGGTTGAGGAAAAAGTTTACCATCAAGTGGGTTTGAAATAAACTTCCTTTAACATTTTACGTGGCAGTTAAAGAAACTATCCATATATTCTTTTCTCACACGAATTTGTAAATGAGTCAAGTAATTTGTGTAAATAATACACGTGGATAGTGTTATAAATTGCTACGTATTGAGTTGAAGGAGATTCCTACTTTAAACTGATCTAGTATAGAGAAAAACTATAACTTTTTTAAATGAGCCATGTCGATAAATTAAATAACTGTACATAAAAGGAAAATAAACGTGATTCCTTCAGATTTTCAGAGTTGCCGAGGGATCTTTAGTCACTTGGCTTCATCCTTGCCGAGCACTTTCCCGCATTGGTGGGGTGCTCCAACCAAGGGCATGCCCAAGGCATGCGTGACTAATAGACAAAGCTTTTTAGTTTGAGTAATGCTATAGACATAATTAAGTGACTAAATTTAGGAAAGAAACTCTGTAGCTTCTTGTGGAATGGTGGAGATAAGGGGGGACTTGGGTTTAAAAGAATTGGAAATTAGATCTATAATGAAGCACATCTGAAATTTGTTTGCAAGGGCTGGATCAAGTTGGGTGGCCTGGGCCAAGGAAAATCTGCTAAAATAAAAGCCTTACAAGAGTCTGCATCGGGGTGGAGGAAAATTCTCAAGCTTAGAGAAGTGGTTAAGGGCACGTTTGGTAGCAGTGTTCAGGTGGAGTCTATCTTCTTATGGCTGGACCATTAGCATCTAGATGGGGTCCAAAATACCAGGTTTGGTTCTAGGGTGGTATATGTTGTTGCTAGTAGGTTTTAGTGTGCTAAGGTGTATGATTTGGTGGTGGAAACATGCTAGATCTGATGCTCTAGTTGCCATCTAAAGTAAGTTGTCTTTAATCGAGTTTTTTGACCATGATAAACTTGGTTGGCTGTCTTCCAACTCTGGTACATTACTATTTCTGGAGCTTGGGATGATATTAGACAAAAACTCCCAAAGGTAGCATGGACTAGTAGACTTGTATGGTTCTTAATGGCAGTCCATAGACATGCTTTCTTTTTGTGGTTAGCCCTCAAAAACAGATTGACCACAAGGGATAGGCTAATCAAATGTGGTTATTATACAGGTGATACAACTTATGTCTTTTATAGAATTTTTCTTGAAAGCCGTGGTCATGTTCTTCAGTTACTCTTTACATTGGTCGAATTTGGATCCAAATCATGAAATTATGCTTGATTTGTAATCCTCCAACTAGTTAATGAAATAGTAGATTGGGGTTTTAACTTTTAAAATATAGGAGGGCAAGAATTATGTTTGGGGGGCTACAAATTTTTTTTTTTTTTTTTGATGATTAATGTTAGAAACAAAACAAAATGTCACAATATTTCAAAATTAACAGACCAAAAAAATTATATCAAAGATTGTGGTAGTCCCATGCGTGAGTTGGCATACTAATTTAGGATTATTGCAAAATTGTTATAATATTTTGTAATGTCTTTGGCATTATTTTTATTTTTGTTAGAACCAAAATTTTGATATTTCGAGTTAGAGGGTGTTCAGTATTTTTTTAGGATAGACAAAATAGGTTTATTTTTTAAAATAATTATAATTATGCATATAGTCAGGGTGTTCATATGTATGTGGAGTTGCCATTGGTAGAGCTCATTTGAAGAATTCTATCTTGCACAGGGGCATTTGCAGTTCTTGGGGGATTAATATTTCTAAATAGACTCTTATTAAAAGTCCAAGTGGTAATGGTACTTATTTGGTGTATTCCCAAGTCGATTTGTGGTTTTAAGCATGGTTATTAAACTTGGCTTGGACATTGACTCGGTCTATAAACTGAGTCACTGGTTCAACTATTGGGTCATCAGTCAAACCGCAAAGTCAAATAAAAAATAAAAAAATTATATATATATATATATATATATAAATGATTGATAAATCATAACATAAATAGGTAAATTAAAAATAAAAATAAAAAGGCATCTGCCCAAATTAAACCGACTATATATTATAATTCAATCAAGCTTTCACAATAACAAAGTTGTATTTTGATAGGATATGAGCATACTTGTTAGTATCGTATCATTTACAAAAAATTTGTATCGTAATTAAAGATGTAGCATAAATACTCATGAATCATACGATACATATGAGTATATCGCATAAATCGTATTGTATCATATCATGCACAAGTGGGTTAAAATGAAGCTTTTTGTTAAAATCTATACTATTTTTTTAGTCCAACAAGTTGTTAGACTTGTTTTTAACTCAAAAATATTGGGCTACTTAATTAAGCCTAATTAAATAACATTTTCATTATTTTTCCACTTCTCTTTTTTCTTTCTCCTACAAAATTTGGACTACACACTTTCAAATATGCAAATTTATTTTCTATATTGTGAATAATGTATTAATTAATTAATTAATTAATTAATAATAAAATTATATGCTTAATCAATTTGAATGTGTATATTATAAACACATGTTAATTATATGATTTATTTAGTTAGTTTTATTAAATATTATTATATAAGTAAAAATTATATTAGTCATTAGTTGAATATATTTCAAATTTATAATGAATATATTTTTTATGTGTATATCTATAAATTTGTTATAAATTTTATTAAGTATTTGTGTATCTTACAACACATGATACGATACAATATGATACGATATACAATACAAAAAAGACAAAAATTGATTTACGATACAATTTACGTTTTGACAATTATGGATAAGGGTTTTGGAGGTAGATAGACAAATAGAGAAGTGCATTTTTTTTTTTTTTGATATTTTTTTTCTCTTCTTTAAATTACCAAATTAAAATATATTAAACAATAAAAAAAGTCAATAATGTGGACCCATAGATGTCATTTTATAACTTTCACAAACCTAAATGGGTGATAAATATCCATCCGGGTTACATGGGTCAACAACTTGTCAGGTTTAGCTAAGTCACCACATTTTTTGTCTAATCTGCTAGACCGATCCGTGTTTAATAACTATGATTTTGAGGTCTGTGCTTCTTGTATTTCTTTTTTAAAAAAATTCATGTTGGTTTTCCTAGGTGCATGTTGATCTAGGTAGGTTGGATTAGAGATGGTGGATTATTTATTTATTTAGGAAAAAAGATAGTGAATTTCTTTTTTTTTTGGGTCAAAATGCAAAAACACCACACATGGTTTCAAAATTATCCCTTATAACCCCGTGAAATTTCCATTTTCACTAAACTGATCTCTAGGACTAACTTTCATTAGTTCTTATGAAAATAAAAATCATGTGATTATTACATGACCACATTAATACATAATTGTTTCATGTCATTGGTTAGCTGATAGTCATTTTCTTTTTCCATTCATAAGTTCTAACAAAAGTTAGTTGCATTGATTGATTTAGTAGATATGAAAACCTCAAGAAATTATGAGGAAAAATTGAAACACCATAACGAATTTTTGCAACTGATCCAAACTTTATGGCCTGTTTGGGAGTTAAAAAAAGGAGGGAGAGTAGAGTAGAGGGAGGGAGAGTAATTCAATTACCTTGTTTGGAAGTTTTTTAAGGAAGGAGGGGAAGGGGTTTGGAGAGGTTTCAACTACCTCTAACCCTTCATTTTTAATTCCTCCAAATTGGAGAGATTTGGAGGGAGAGTAGAGTGGATAAATTATTGGCCAAAAAATTCCCTAATTTACCCTTTTTAAATTAATAAAATTACCCTTTTCAAAGGACTAATTACCCCCTTCCCCCTTACTAATTTTGAATACATCCAAACAATGTAGAGGGGAATCATTCCCCTCTACTTTCCTTCCCACTACTCTCCTTTCCTCTACTCCTCTCTACTCTCCGCCCTCTCTAAACTTCCAAATATGCCATAAAGGATTGCTTGCATTTAGGCCAATTTTTTTTTTTTTTTTTTTAGGAACAAAGGATAGTGGAATTGGTTGATGAAGATGAGAGTACGGGGGATGCCATGTTTTAAATTCAGAGGTACAGAGAGTATAGAAACAGGTTTCAATATTAGTATCAATCGGTTTAAATTGGGGCATGAAATCCGATTTGAGAATATTTTAATAAAATAGAGTATTAATCAAATGCATGTATTTTGAAAAGTTATAAGCTAAAATAAATAATAAAAAAGGTATGTTCTCTTGAAATTATGCTAAAGTAGATAAAAACTTTTGCATAAGCTGATCTAAATGTTTTTATGTTAATTGATACTTAACATAGCTTATATATATAGTTTGGCTCCGTTCTCTTTAAATTCAGTTTCAAAACTAATCAAGCTGCAACATTTGGGCTCTTTTGAAGTTTCGAAATTGGGCAAAACATTTTTTTAGCTCGTTTCCTGATAAATCTGGTAGGCCTAGATTAGTTGGGCTTTGGTGATGTCACGTATTGCCAATCTGTTGGCTTAATATTGAACAATGGATGCCATTCATGCAATTTGTAAAGGGTAACGTGAGAAATATCATCTTCTCTCTTATTTTCGAGGAAGGTGAGAAACAATATCTCTTTTGCAATATAAGCTTTATAAATTAATTGATTACCAATAACTTATCAAAAAAAAAAAAAAATTTATGGTAACCAATCAAATATATATATATATATATAATTTTCAATTATGTTATTTTAGTGATAATGTGACTCCAATCACATAGGTCAATTTGTATATTTATTTTGGTATTAATTTTAGTATTTTCTTCTTTAAAAGGGTAATGTTCAAGTTAAGGTGAAAAATTGTGGTTGGAATAACATCATTTCCTTATGAAATCATCACAAAACATACTATTTTAATAGTTTAAAAAAAAATTATTACTTTTTGAGTTAGGGTGTGTTTGGTATACTAATAGCTCCTGAAATAGAATAATTAGTTTTTTTTTTTTTTTTTTTTTTTGAGAAAGAATAGAATTTTGAGTTATTCATGAGTAATAGCAATTATGTCATTTGATTGCATCTTTATTAAATGAATTAGTTATTATATAAGAACAATTATTTTTTAAATTGAAGAATAGTTATTCATCTTTAAAATTAATGTAATAGCTATTCTTTAGTGAATATAATTGGTTTAAAATTAATATATTTCTAAAAATATAAATTTTCCTTATTCATCATTTTTTTTCAAACTTTCAATATGTAACAACTAAATTTATGATTATAATAGTTATTTTATAAAAATGTTTTCTATTCTCAATAATAAAAATTACGTGAGTTTCAATTAGCTCAACTGGTAAAGTCTCTAATAGTTGTATAAGAGATCTGAAGTTTAATCCTCGCTTATACCAAAAACTGATTAATGTGTTGTGGTACACTAAGTTTATTAAAATCGCAAAAGATTTGACACTTTTATATTAAATTTGACTATGTTTAATTTGATGTGAATGCACGCCTTGGATATAGACGTTGGCGGAATTGGATTTTGGTACATAGTGTAAATGTAATAATTCTCTGCATCTTCACTTATTTGTGTGTTTGTAAAAACTAAAAATAAGAGTGGCCAAACGTGTGAGGTCAATCAAGTTTAATTTAGCCGGATCTAGTTCAAGTCAAATTGAGTTCGGGTCAGAAAATTATTTGACTAATATGAGTTACTATTCCTGCGACCCTAAGGTATGCTTTTCACATTAAGAACATTCACAGCAGTAGAGCTATATTGCTATATTGCTATAATATATAGCAATATAGCTCCACAAGCTCCAAAAACACAGCTCCAGCAGTGGAGCTAAAAGCTTAAATTTTAGCTCCGCATAAATAGTGCACATCTATAAATAAATGTGCACTGTTCATCAAAGCTAAAAAAAAAATAGTATTTTATTAACTTCCTCTCTCCTCTTTCATTTAAAAACTATTTTCTCTCTCTCTCTCTTTCGTTCTTTCTCTCCTCTCTCCGGCTTCTCTTCTTCTTCTTCCTTCTTCCTTCACTTTTTTTTTTTTTTTTCTCTCCCTCGTCGCTGATCTCATCTCACGCCGCCGCCCTCATTGCCGATCTCATCTCACGCCGCCGCCCTCATCGCCGATCTCATCTCACATCGCCCTCATCCGCCGATCTCATCTCACACCACTCTCATCTCATCGCCGACTCATCCATCGTGGTTGGTTCCTGGGTTTTTTTTTTTTTTTTTTTTTTTTTTTTTTTTTTTTTTTTTCAATTGGTTGTTTTTTGGTTGAGCTTGAGGCTACTGTAATGGTGGTTGTGGTTTGGTTGTGCCGCAATGGTGGAGGTGGATTTTGTTGTGATTTGGTGATTGTGATGGGGACTGAGTGGCTGTGATTTGGTGATTGGGGCTGATGGTGGACGTGGTTGTGATGGAGACTGAGTGGCCGACGGTGAAGATTTTGGGAGTTGTTGTTGAAGTTTTTATTATTATTCTAATAAGTTTTTATTATTATTTTAATCAAATAGCTAAAATTATAGATTCATTGCTATAGAGTGTAAAGAGCTAAAAGCTAAAATTATAGATAAAGTGACTTTTAGATGTGGCAAATAGCTAAAATTTTAAAACCACTGCTGTGGATGCTCTTAGAACATATTAATATAATATTTAATGCCTCACAAAGGCCACAATCTAAATTAAAAAGGAAAGTGCAAAAATATTTGTGGAGCAGGCTGGATGGAGCAACACTGACAACAGCTTGTGTGAAGGACGAGTGCGTGCAAGACATTCATGCCGTGCCTTCCATCATAGGAGCAATCTGGAGCATTACGTAGGATATGAAAAGCCATGTTGTAGAGTTCTCTATCCACAGCGAGGAACAGTGCGGATTCCCCAGCCTTGTTTACATACTTAGCCAGTTCTGGATCCTCCTTAATGAGCTCTTCCACAATCTCAAACCGACTAGCGTTATCGTATCTCAAAGCAACGTGCAAGGCAGTATCCCCATCTTGGTTCACCTTGCTCAGAAGCTGCTGTCGGCCACCTGTTTCAACATCCAGTTTTTTGGCCTGGTCTATTAGAAGCTTTACCATTTCAATTTCTCCTACCCTCGCAGCAACATGTAGCGGAGTATTGCCTTCGGAGTTTGTCTCACACACAAGAGTTGGACTTAAATTAACTATGTTTTTCGCAGCCTTAAAATTTTTGAATTGCAGTGCAACATGAAGAACAGTGTTCTTCTCGATTGTCACTTGGAGAAGGTTACTACTAAACTTCTCAAAGAAACTTGAATTACCGGAGGAAGCAGCTTGGAACACATCAGGATCCATTCTGTTTTGCCGTCCCTTCTTCCGTAGTCGGTTATCAATCTGTCTAGCAGTGTGAAAAAAAATACAAATTACTAGCTATTACTACTATTTTATTTTATTTTACTTTTTAAAAGGCTAATAAAACTAGGTTATACTAAAATTTTTCAAACATCCGTGTTACAAACAACCAACGCCTAGCAGGGCAAACAAAAGGAGCGAAGAAATATAGCAACCTGTTCTTTTGCACAGCGGTAGAGTAAGGACTACCAGCAAAATGAAGGCGAGAAGTGGATTTTCTAATAAAGCAAACAAGTATGAACAAAGAAAGTCATATGATTCTGAGGTACAATTACTGAATTGGGAGGTAGTGGTCTAAGAGTGACGAGTGGTTTATAAGAATAATGAAGTGAGGAAGAAGTGTGAGGATTGAAGTGGAGTGTGGATTTGAGAGGAGAAAAGAGAGTATAAAAGGAAGAATGAGAAGGGGACCCAACAAAAAAACAAGGATGAGTTTAGCTGGCCATGTTGAGCCCACACGCTTGTGAACCCACTTGTTGTGAGGAACTACTTGTGTTGGTTTGTGTTAACGTGTATAGTGTTGTGGGCTTTAGGCCCAATTAGTTTACTTGTAGAGCACACTAGATTACTTGTACAGCACTCCTACTTGTACTACACTCATATGCCTCATATATATAAAGGCACACTCATGTATATTCTTTTACAGAGAAATACAATACAATTGTTCAGTATTTCTAACATGGTATCAGAGCCACTGCTCTGACCCTTTCTTAGCAGTCTTGTCTTTATTGGTGTTACTCCATTCCCAACATTGCTTCCGCCGTCACAGTAGCTGTCGCAGCCTTTCGCCGTTGAACCTCCGACATCATCCAGCCGTCGTCCTCGGGTTCCGGACCTGCAGTCGCTGCCGTTGAGGACTCTCACACTGCGAAGACCACTGCCCTTTGCGTCACCGCTGCCAATATTGCTCCGATTAAATTTCTGAAGGTACCACTGAGATCGTCTTGCGTCGATCTACAAATACGTGAAATCCTCGAAGCAATTGGAGACGTCACGCGCCACCCAAAGGTTCTGCTCTGCAGCTCACGCGCCGCCACGCGCCACTGCACAGATCGGTAGGTGTTCCACGCGCCACGTCTGCAGGACCACGCGCCTCCACGCGCTCTCACGTGCCGTCACGCGCTTCAAGTCACTTGCTGACGTCAGCCCTAGGTGACGTCATCACGCCATGTCATCTGCTGACGTCATCCTCCACTAATCTGCTGACGTCATCGTCGACCGTTGAACCGCGTTGACCGTTGACCGTTGACTTTGACCGTTGACTTTTTCTGGGAGTTGACTTTTTTGAAGGCCAGGTGCTCCTTACCCAGTTTTTCGTGTAGATTTCATTTTTGCAGTCTATTTTTGCATATTTTGCTTCTAAATGAAGAATAAAGATAGGTCTTCTTCTTATTGCAATAATCGTCGTCGACAAGTTAGCAGACGTTTTTGCAATTTTTGCAAACGTCCTGGCCACGATATTGAGACTTGCTATCATCGCAATAAATTAGCTATTTCAATCTCTGCTGCTACTGTTTCTAACATTGAGAGTGTCCAACCAATGGCTCCCGTCACTGCACAGTCTCAATCTTCTGGATCCACTTTCACCATTTCCAGAGATGACTTTATAAACATCATCGCTAATGTCATTCGTATGGTTGGTAATGCATCATATTTCTCTTCACTCTCAGCTTTATCTGGTATGTCTCCTTCCTCTTGGCTTATGGATTCTGCTTGTTGCAATCACATGACACCTCACTCGTCCTTATTTTCTGAACTTCAACCTGCACCACACCTTCTTAATATTCGTACAGCAAATGGTTCCACAATGTCTGGTCATAATTTCGGTTCTGTTTTGACCTCTAACCACTCAGTTCCTGGGGTCTTTAATGTTCCTGACCTTTCTTACAATTTATTTTCTGTGGGACAATTAGCTGAGTTGGGTTATCGCATTATCTTTGATTATTCTGGGTGTATTGTGCAGGATTCGAGGACGGGACAGGAGCTTGGGACCGATCCCAGAGTTGGACGTATGTTTCCCGTGGACAACCTTCGTCTTTCACTTGTTGCTCCTATTTCTGTTGCTGCAGCTGCTGCAGTTTCTTCTATTCCTTCCCTTGCACTTTGGCATGCCCGA
Organism: Lithocarpus polystachyus; assembly: GCA_033629205.1. NCBI lineage: Eukaryota > Viridiplantae > Streptophyta > Magnoliopsida > Fagales > Fagaceae > Lithocarpus > Lithocarpus polystachyus. Next base: position 7,279,360 of record CM066164.1, on the reverse strand, counting down.
CTTGGTCACGCATCCTCTTCTCGAGTACAACACTTAGCTTCTAGAGGTTTGTTAGGCTCAGTGTCCACAGAAAATTTTGATTGTGTTTCATGTCAATTAGGAAAACAACCAACTTTGCCCTTCAATACTAGCGAATCAGTATCCACTGATATCTTTAACCTAATTCATTCTGATGTTTGGGGACCTTCCTCAGTCCCTAGTATTGGTAGATCTCGATATTTTGTTGTCTTTGTTGATGATTATTCCCGTTATAGCTGGATTTTTCATATGAAACATCGTTCTGAATTATTGCAAGTATATTCTAATTTTGCAAAAATGGTTGAAACTCAATTTTCCAAACGTATCAAAATTTTTCGATTTGATAATGCTCTTTAGTACACTCAATATGCTTTCCAAGCTGTTTTGCATTCCTATGGCACTGTTCATCAACTAACTTGTCCAAGTACCTCTCAGCAAAATGGTAGAGCCGAACGAAAACTTCGTCATATTCTTGATACTGTTCGTGCTCTCCTTCTCTCTGCCAAATTTCCTGCTCCTTTTTGGGGCGAAGCTGCACTCCATGCTGTTCATGCTATTAATCGCATTCCCAGTCCTGTCATCCAAAATCAAACTCCATATGAGCGCCTTTTTGGGTCATCTCCAGATTATCATCACCTTCGCTCCTTCGGTTCTGCCTGTTTCTTTTTTCTTCAGTCACATGAGCATAATAAACTTTAACCTCGGTCAAGGCTTTGTTGTTTTCTTGGCTATGGCGAAACTCAAAAGGGGTATCGGTGTTATGATCCTGTTTCTCATCGTCTTCGTGTCTCCCGCAATGTTGTCTTCTGGGAACATCGCCTCTTTGTCGAGCTCTCTCACTTCCGTGCCTCCCTATCTTCCTCCTCTGTCTTAGATTTTTTTTCAGATGAGGCACATATTCCTTCTGTAGCTGCTCCTGATCCTCCTACAGTTGCTCCTGATTCTCATGTAGACTTCTCTGTCCAATTACCAGATATCATTGATCCCTTTCCTAGTTCACCCTTTAATGAACAGGTGGAAGATGAATAGGTTGAAGACGAGCAACCCAACCCCAACCTTGAGCTTGGGTCCCTTGCTCCTGCTCTGCCTGAAGATCTTGCACAAGACATTCCACCTCGTCACTCAACTCGGGTAAGATCCATTCCTGCACATTTACTTGACTATCATTGTTACACTGTTCTTGCTACACTGCACGAGCCTCACACCTATCGTGAGGCTTCCACTGACCCTTTATGGCAGGTTGCAATGAAAGAGGAACTTGATGCATTATCTAAAAACCATACTTGAGATTTTGTGACTCTCCTCCCTGGGAAATCTGTGGTTGGTTGTAAGTAGATCTACAAGATTAAGACTCGCTCTGATGGGTCCATTGAGCGCTACAAAGCACATCTTGTTGCAAAAGGCTTTACATAGGAGTATGGGATTGATTATGAAGAGACCTTTGCTCCGGTTGCACGTATCTCATCTGTTCGTGCCCTCTTAGCTATTGCTGCTGCCAGTAAATGGGACCTTTTCCAGATGGATGTTAAAAATGCATTCCTTAATGGGGATTTAAGTGAAGAAGTTTATATGCAACCTCCTCCTGGTCTCTCTGTTGAGTCAAACAAGGTTTGTCACCTTCGACGTGCACTTTATGGCCTTAAACAAGCTCCACGAGCTTGGTTTGCCAAATTCAGCTCTACCATCTCTCGCTTGGGTTACATGGCCAGTCATTATGATTCTGCCTTATTTCTTCGTCGCACTGACAAAGGCACTATTCTACTTCTCCTGTATGTGGATGATATGATCATAACTGGCGATGACCTCAGTGGCATTCAAGAACTCAAGGATTTTCTCAGTCAGCAATTTGAGATAAAAGATCTTGGACATCTCAGCTACTTCTTGGGTCTTAAAATCACTCATTCTACAGATGGACTTTATATTACTCAAGCCAAGTATGCATCTGAACTCTTGTCTCAAGCTGGACTCATTGATAGCAAGACTGTTAACACTACAGTTGAGCTTAATGCGCATTTGACTCCTTCAGGAGGGAAACCATTGCCTAATCCCTCTCTTTACAGACGCTTGGTTGGCAACCTAGTTTATCTTATGGTCACTCGTCCAGACATTTCCTATGCTGTTCACCAGGTGAGCCAGTATCTGTTTGCTCCACGATCGACTCACTATGCTGCTGTTCAGCGCATTCTTCGATACCTAAAGGGCACTCTCTTCCATGGTCTTTTCTACTCTGCTCAGTCTCCTCTTATTCTTCGTGCATTTTCTGATGCTGATTGGGCAGGAGATCCCACTGATCGCAGGTCCACCACTGGTTATTGCTTTCTTCTTGGTTTTTCTCTGATTTCTTGGCGAAGCAAGAAACAAACTCATGTGGCCCGCTCCAGTACTGAAGCAGAATATTGTGCCCTTGCTGATACCACATCTGAGCTCCTTTGGCTACGATGGCTTCTTAAGGACTTAGGTGTGTCTACATCCTCTGCTACTCCTCTTTATTGTGACAACCAGAGTGCCATTCATATTGCTCACAATGATGTCTTCCATGAGTGGACTAAACACATCGAGATTGATTGTCATTTTATCCGTTTTCATCTTGTCCATGGTGCTCTCCAGCTCTTCTCTGTCTCCTCCAAAGATCAACTTGCAGATATCTTCACCAAGTCACATCCTAAAGGACGCCTTCGTGATTTAGTTGACAACCTCAAGCTGGTCTCACATCTATCTTGAGTTTGAGGGGGGCTGTTAACGTGTATAGTGTTGTGGGCTTTAAGCCCAACTAGTTTACTTGTAGAGCATACTAGATCATTTGTACAACACTCCTACTTGTACTACACTCATATGCCTCCTATATAAAGGCACACTCATGTATATTTTTTTACAGAGAAATACAATACAATTGTTCAGTATTTCTAACAGTTTGGATACACTAAGAGTCCGTTTGAATACCGCTGAAACTGAAAATTGAAATTGAAAACTAAAAAATACTGTAGTAGAATAATTTTTAAATATGTAAATAGTGTAATGAGACTCATTTTTAATGAAAAAGTGGCTGAAAAGTGGTATTTGTAGATCTGTAAACAGTAAAAAAAGAATTGAAAAGTCAAAAGTTGCGGCTACTATTCATGAACAGTAGCCGCACAGTAGCCATTTATGGCTGAAATGTGTGCGTCAGGGGGGAAAAAAAAGTAGTGGAAGATGCAGACGCGAAACGCGTCTGTGCTATCCAAACGAAGGCTAATATTGCGCGTCTACGTTTTTCTTTCACGTTTCCTCCTTTTTTTTTTTTTTTTTTTTTTTTTTGCACGCGTTTCAGGTTCAGTTTTTACTGTTGCGACTACTGTTCATGAATACCCACAAATTTCACTTTTCAGCAACTTTTTTTTATTAAAAATGGGTCTCACAGTACTATTTACACATTTAAAAATTATTTTACTACAGTATTTTCAGTTTTCAATTTCAGCAAAATAAGTTCTATCTAGCAATGTATGGACAACTTAAAAAAAAATTAAAAAAAAAAAATTTCTAACAGCAGTGTATTGAATATTTGAATTGTCAATAAGTAAAAGAAAAACTAATTACTGAAAAATGACTAAATTTTTGGTTCCTTTGAATTAGTTTTTTATTTTAGTTTATCCTAAATCATATGATCCATAACTTTCTTGATTAATATGTTCTTTCCAAGGTTTTCAAATCCGGACCGTTCATTGAACTGTAAAAGGGAGAGATTCAAGGTTTTTGAGGTCCAACCGAGGTTGAACTGGGGTCGAACCGTGATGATGTCATAATTAATTTAATAATTAATTAAAGCCTAAATATAAATATTAAATTTATAAAACTAGCAAAATTGATTAATATATCTATATATGTGAGGAAAATTTAATGATTTTCAAAAATATATTTAATAATTAAATGATAAAGTTGATAAAATAAAATAATAACCATGAAAATATTAAAATTTATGATTAATTTTTGAAGTAAAGTTGAATATCTTTGAAAGATTTTAATTATAATTTTTTTTATATTCCTTGTAAGTGATGGATAATTTAATTAAGTAAAATAGAATTGTGTTAAGTTGTTTTTATAAAAAAAAAAAAAAAAAAAATTGCATTAAGTTTACTTCAAGTATTTTTTTTGTTATTGTTGAGCATCAACTAACAAGCTTGGCTGAATGGTTAGGCTCCAGCTGTACATCTGATTGGCCAGGGTTCTAATCCTTGCATCCGCATTTTTTGAATTTTTCTTATTAAATTAGCATGCTTGAACCGAGGTTGGACCGCACAATTCATGCCACCGATTCTGCATGAACTGTGCGGTCCAACTCCGGTTTGGGCGGTTCACGAAATTTCAAAGAATGCCCGGTTCTCTATGCTAAAAAACCGGAATTCCATTTGGTTCCTGGTTAACCCGGTCAGACCGCCTGGTTCGGTCCGGGTTTGAAAACCCTGGTTCTTTCTCTAATTCTTTTTGTTAAAGAAACAAATTTGTTAAGAAAAAAGCCACAAAAAAATTTACAATTCAAGTAGAAGCACGTATTAAAAAAACCAAAAAGAAAAAAGAAGAGGAGCAGATATTATATTACGGGTCCGTTTGGAATTTATTTATTTTACTAAAATTGAAAACTGTAAATAAAGATAAAATTTAATTGAAATTGTACAATGAGACTCATGAATAATATAAAAAAAGCAATAGAAGTGTAGAACCCATAAATAATAGTAAAAAATAAGTTAAATAGTAAAATCAGTTAACAAAAATAATTTTTACTAAACACACATAAATGTAGCTGACCAATAAGCTATAATTAAATGAATGTAATAATAAAATGTAAAATACATGCAACCATTGAAAATGGAAAAACGAGAAAGAAAACCAAAGCCATCAGTAAAAGCTAGAAGCGGAACAAAAACCCTAACCAAAAGGACCATATATATTAATCAAAAGACGACAACATAGAGAAAATACCATGTGTGCAAGGACAATCAAATTCACCAAAATTCAATCAAATAAATGTATTAAAAGCCTAACCCCACTTTACAGTTCACTCCCACCAACCGCCTCGTACGTCAAGCCTCCTAAAAGATAGGAAGAAGTAATTACACTTATAGTTAGGAGTAAATACACAATCAATGATATGGCAGATCTTTGAGGAAGGAGTACTAAAGGTACAACTTGGCCGTTGGGATTCAGAAATCTAGTAAAGGCACCGTAGTTATAATAAGAATGCCATTAATGAGTTCGTTGAAAACTTTTTAAATGTTAAAACAAGTTTGTTGAAGTGTTAGCCCTGGCCCTGCCATAAATGTCTGTGGATCGAGTTAATCCATTTTATATTTGGTTTTGTATTTATGTTGAATAATTAGGCTTGTTCTTTTTCTTTTCTTTTTTTTTCTTTTTTTTTTTTTGGAAATAGGTAAGGAAATTAAACTTGTTCTTAAATGAATTTTAATGCATAGAATTGTATTTTTTTTTTTTAAGGATAAGGCAATTTGTAGGGGCGAAAGGCCCAATATCTGGTAATGGGCCGCAGGCCTATCCGAGGAGACCTGTACATCTGAGAACAACAAATCTTGAGGAGTGTGCCCAGCTTAATTCGATTCTGAAGTGTAAGTCACGTGGAAGAAGATAAATCTGGGCCGAGGAGACTTGCCTGTTCGGATTGTCAAAAGGATGTCCCAGATGAGCGCTCCAACATCAATCATAGCTTTCCCAGAGAATCTCCTGATTTATATGGGCAAAAAGGACAGGTGGCAAAGATCAGATATTAGGCAAAAGGCTGCTACCACTGCATTTATGATCCTGCAGCTAACATCATGACCGCATTAATGGGAAAAGACACCTGAACAGTGAACTTCATCCTTTACAGCTGCCAAGTGAAGACTCTAGATGGAGGCTGATGGGACAAGTATCAAAGAAAGCCCACCTAATTGGCTGGGAAGGGAGGAGGGGCGTATAAATAGAAGAAAGAAAGAAGAGAAAAGGGGACGACCATTAGAAGAAGAAAAAGAGCAACAAAGAGAGAAAGAGAAAGAGAGAAGTGTTCATTGTATTAGTCTAAATATACTCCTCGGACTGTGCCGAGAAGAATCTTATATCTACCTTGTATTTCATCAACGTAAATCTGATCATAATTATACTTAGGCCATCAACCCATACGTCTTCAATCAAGTATTCTCCAGCCCACTCTCTTCACAAATTTATTTCAAGAATACTGTACACAGCTTGGGCCTCAATCTATTCTGTTCGTAGGCCCAATTCGTAAATTTATATCCTTACAATTGGCGCCGTCTGTGGGGAGAGTACTATTGCTTGTGTGAGTTGAAGCTTGAATGATGGTTAGATCAGGTTCTAACAGAGTGGAGTCAGATGGCTCCCAGCATATTGATCACTTTGTGCATCTGGAGCGTGAAAGAGACCGCGAAGGGAGTGTGCACACAAATCGCACTGGGAGGAGTCGACATCGAAATGATAGTGACGAGTCTCATGAGGACATGCAACGCAAGATTGATCGTCTCAAGAAGAAGTTGCGCCATGCGCGAAGAAGGCGCAGTCCATCTAGCAGTCCATCCACCACGGATGACTCTTCTAACGATGATGACAATTCCAGTTATAGACGCCGCTCCCGGACACCTCCAAGTGAGTCTTTCTCCCATGAGGAAGAGCATCACCATGACCGCAGGAGTAGAAACACGTCCTCGAGGGGTACTAGGAGTGATGCCATGAATAGGGTGCTCAACCAAATTTCCAGGTTGCCTTTCACACGCAGCATCGAAGGAGGGAGTCTTCCTCGACGCTTTGCTCAGCCCACCTTTACTGCGTACAATGGACGGACCGACCCTGTGGAGCATGTGAGCCATTTCAACCAGAAAATGGCTATCCATTCTCGGAATGAGACTCTTATGTACAAAGTGTTCTCCTCCAATCTGGGGCCTGTGGCCATGAGGTGGTTTGATGGCCTCGCGGCAAATTCTATCGGATCCTTTCAGGCGCTCACTAGGGCCTTCTGCTCTCGGTTCGTGACGAACACCAGGGTCCCTCGACCATTAGATTCCTTGCTGTCCATGTCCAAGCGGGAGGGGGAGACGCTGAAAACATACTCAAACAGGTACTGGGAGATGTTTAACGAAATCGAAGGGAGTTTCGATGACGTGGCAGTAAGAACCTTCAAGGTTGGCTTACCAGCCGAGCACGACCTGCGGAAATCATTGACCAAGAAGCCGGTGAGAAGTGTGCGAGGGAGACGCTGAAAACATACTTAAACAGGTACTGGGAGATGTTTAACGAAATCGAAGGGAGTTTCGATGATGCGGCAGTAAGAACCTTCAAGGTCGGCTTACCAGCCGAGCACGACCTGCGGAAATCATTGACCAAGAAGCCGGTGAGAAGCGTGCGCCGGCTAATGGACCGCATCGACGAATATAAGTGCGTTGAGGAAGACCAGCTGATCGGAAAAGGAAAGGCTAAGGTTATCCCTCATGAGAGGAGGGATTTCAGGTCGGACAGGTATAGCAACAGCAGGCCGCGGAGGGACTACATTGTGCAGTCTGGGTTTGCTGCATCGCAAGCAGTCTATGCTATATTTCGAGAGCCAATCCACTAGTCTGGAGAAGATCTAGAATGAGCCATACTTCAGGTGGCCAAACGAGATGGGGGGAGACCCCACGAAGCGCAATCAGAGCCTTCATTGCCAGTATCATCAAGAGCGAGGGCATACCACAGAAGATTTCAGGACTCTGAAGAGCCACTTGGAACAATTAGTGAGGGAAGGAAAGCTACAGCAGTTCATTTATCGCCCAAATGACCAGGGAGACCATATCAGGCCAGGGGCTTCAGGGACTGCCTCATCAAGGCCCCCGTTGGGCCCGATTAACATTATCTTCGTGACCTCCGGAAGAACTGGATCATGCCCTTCCAGGGTAATGTCCATTTCTGGGGCATCCGCCGAGGACGCAAGCCATGAGCAGAAGCGGGCAAGGATGGAGGCCCGACCAGTTTTAAGCTTTTCGGATGAAGACAAATTGGGGACGATATAGCCCCATGACGACGCTCTAGTCATCACCCTTAGAATAGGGGAGTACGATGTGAAGAGGGTGATGGTTGATCAGGGGAGTGGAGCCGAGATCATGTATCCGGATCTGTACAAAAGACTGGGCTTACGGCCTGAAGACCTGACAGCGTATGATTCACCCCTAGTCAGCTTTGATGGAAAGACCGTCGTTCCCAAGGGCCAGATCAGGCTACCCGTACAGGCAGTGTTCGAAGTGGTCGAGGTGGACTTCATCGTCGTGGATGCATACTCTCCCTACACGACCATCGTGGCCAGACCTTGGCTCCACGCCCTGGGGGCTGTTTCATCAACCTTGCATCTAAAGGTCAAGTTCCCATCCGGAGGACGAGTGGAGGAGATTGTAGGAAGTCAACCCATGGCAAGGCAGTGCCTCATAGCTGCCATTTCACATCGGCCTGCTGCCGAGCCGACAACCACCTCGGTCGGAGATTCGTAGCAATCAAAGACCCCGAGTCCCCTAAATGCCATGGAACCGGACAAGGAACAATGCGAAAGACTAGAGAAAGTTGTCATTGGGGAGGACCCTGATAAGTTTTTCCAGACAGGGGCTCAGTTACCTCTTCAGGAAAAGGAAGAGTTGCTGACGTTCCTTAGGAGAAATATTGACGTGTTTGCCTGGAACTCTTACGAGGCCCCAGGAGTGGATTCCGGGTTCATCTGCCATCACCTTAATGTGTGCCTAGCTGCCCTCCCCAAAAAGCAGCCACCTCGGCGCTCATCTAGGGAACACTCTGACGCTGTCAGAGATGAAGTAAATAAACTCAAGCAGGCAGGGGCTATCAAGGAGGTCTTCTATCCAGAATGGATAGCTAACACATTGGTGGTGAAGAAAAAGAACGGGAAATGACGTGTATGCGTGGACTTCACGGACTTAAACAGGGCCTATCCAAAAGACCCTTTCCCCATGCCACGGATTGATCAACTGGTAGATGCAACCGTAGGGCACCCACGAATGAGTTTCTTGGACGCCTTCCAAGGGTACCACCAGATTCCCCTAGCCCTGGATGATCAAGAGAAAACAACCTTCGTAACTCCCATTGGGAACTACCATTATAAGGTGATGCCATTTGGTCTGCAGAATGCAGGCTCCACCTATCAGAGAATGATGACAAAAATGTTTGAACCACAGTTGGGGAAGTGCATCGAGATTTACATTGATGGCAAGGTGGTCAAAAGCAAGCTGGTGTCCGACCATGTCGGTGACCTTGGGAACATCTTTGGGATCTTAAGGAAACATAAGTTGAAGCTCAATGCCTCAAAATGCTCTTTTGGTGTTGGGTCAGGGAAGTTTCTTGGTTACATGGTCACTCATCGCGGAATTGAGATCAACCCCAACCAAATAAAAGCGATTAACGGCCTGCAGCCTCCTCGGAACCCAAAAGAAGTCCAGAAGTTAACCGGGATGACTGCTGCTCTCAACCGATTCATCTCCAAGTCTGCGGAGAGATGTTGGCCTTTCTTCCAGCTGCTGAACAAGTGGAAGGGGTTTGAGTGGAATGAAGAATGTGTTCTAGCTTTCCAATAACTAAAAGAATACCTAACTCAGCCTCCCATCATGTCCAGTCCTGCAACGGACGAGGTCTTGTTCGCCTACATTGCTGTAGCCACCGATGCTGTGAGTTTGGTACTCATACAGATTGACAATGGCGTACAGAAACCTGTATACTACGTGAGTAAGTCCCTTCACGAGGCTGGGGTCCGTTACCTACCACTTGAAAAGGCCATATTTGCAGTAGTTCATGCCACTCGTAAACTCCCTCCCTACTTCCAATCACATACGGTTGTGGTCTTTACCCAACTCCCGCTCAGATCATTGCTTCAGAGTGCAGACTATACGGGGAGGATTGCCAAGTGGGGTACCATCCTAGGAGCCTTTGACATAAAGTACATGCCTCGCACCTCAGTCAAGGGGCAGATACTGGCCAATCTTGTGGCCGAGTTCGCTGAGCTTGTGTTAGAAGAGATTGCTGAGACGACACACATGGACAGAAATTCAGTTGGCCTAATGTCTGTGCAAGAGCCCACACCCTGGAAACTGTATGTGGACGGTGCAGCCAATCAGAGAGGCTTAGGAGTGGGGCTAGTTTTGATATCTCCGAAGAATGTTGTCATCGAAAAATCCCTCAGACTAAACTTCCCAGCTACAAATAATGAGGCTGAATATGAAGCGTTACTGATCGGAATGTCCATGGTCAAAAGAATGGATGGAAACACCGTAGAGGTATTCTCTGATTCAGCACTGGTCGTCGGCCAAGTTAGGGGAGAATTAGAAGCTCGTGATGAAAGAATGCAAAAATATCTAAGGCAGGTCAAGCAACTACAATCACGGTTCAAGTCATTTAATCTACAACATGTTCCTCGTAGTAGAAACACGCACGCGGACTCCTTGGCCACTCTTGCAACCTCCTCGGCTCAGGGACTACCCAGACTTATCCTGGTGGAGGATGTACAAAGGCATGCTGAAGAGAAAGAAGGGCCCAACATCTATCAAGTTAGAGTAGGTGACTTATCTCAGGGACGACGTCTTACCGACAGACAAGGCTGAAGCTGACAAGGTGCGGAGAAAAGCACCTCGATTCTGGCTATTAGGAGACAGTAAGCTATACAAACGTTCTTTTTCTGGTCCCTACTTATTGTGCGTGCATCCTGAAGCCATAGAGTTACTCCTCGAAGAGCTGCATGAAGAGATTTGTGACAGCCACACAGGAGGAAGATCCCTAGCACACAGAGCCTTAACTCAGGGATACTAGTGGCCGAACATGCAAAGGGAATCACAGGCATATGTAAAGAAGTGTGACTAAAGCCAGAGGTTCATGCCAAATATACATCAACCAGGAGGAGTTCTGAATCCTTTGTCAAGTCCATGGCCTTTTGCTCAGTAGGGTCTGGACATTGTAGGCCCTTTTCCTAAAGCAGCCGGTAGTAAGAAATACTTGGTCGTCGCAACAGACTACTTCACCAAATGGGTTGAAGCCGAGCCATTGGCAAACATCAGGGATGTAGATGTCCAGAAGTTTATATGGAAGAATATCGTAATACGGTTTGGAGTACCACATAGTCTCATCTCGGACAATGGCCTTCAATTTGACAGTAAAGCATTCAGAAGATTTTGCTGCGGGCTAGGCATTACGAATAGGTACTCCACCCCTGCATACCCTCAAGGAAATGGCCAAGCTGAAGCAGTTAATAAAGTCATAGTAAGCGGTCTTAAGAAGAGGTTGGATGATGCCAAAGGAAAATGGGTGGAAGAACTACCGCATGTCCTCTGGACCTACAGAACAACTCCTCGAAGGTCTACAGGAGAGACCCCCTTTGCGATGACGTACGGTGCTAAGGCTGTTATCCCCATAGAAACTGGGTTCCTTACACTTAGAACTAGTTCATTCACCCCGACCGACAATGACAAACTGCTAAAGGACAATCTGGACCTTCGCCGAGCGTAGAGAAAATGCTGCGGTTCAACTAGCCAACTATCAGCATAAGCTCAAGCAGAGTTATGATGCCAACGTCAAGCTAAGGCCACTCGTACCAGGAGACTTGGTTTTACGGAAAGTCATGGGAACAGCAAAGAACCCAGCTTGGGGAAAATTAGGACCTAACTGGGAAGGCCCATATCGCATCCTGTCGGTGGCCGGAATAGGGGCCTTCTACTTGGAAGATCTGGATGAGAGAGCTGTACCACACCCCGGAAATGTAAATAATCTAAGAAGGTACTATTATTAATAAAAGTTTCCATTCTCTTATTGAAATCTATTATACTGCTTGTTTACTAACTATTAAACAGAACCTTGGTCGTGCCTGGTCCCTCGGACCACACACCTTGGGTAAATTAATATTACTAAGTGTTAAACAGAACCTTGGTCAGGCCTAGTCCCTCGGACCACCTACCTTGGGTAAATTAACACCCCTAAGTGTTAAATAGAACCTTGGTCAAGCCTGGTCCCTCGAACCACCTACCTTGGGTAAATTAACACCCCTAAGTGTTAAACAGAACCTTGGTCAGGCCTGGTCCCTCTGACCACCTACCTTGGGTAAATTAACACCCCTAAGTGTTAAACAAAACCTTGGTCAGGCCTGATCCCTCGGACTACCTACCTTGGGTAAATTAACACCCCTAAGTGTTAAACAGAACCTTGGTCAGGCCTGGTCCCTCGGACCACCTACCTTGGGTAAATTAACACCCCTAAGTGTTAAACAGAACCTTGATCAGGCTTGGTCCCTCGGACCACCTACCTTGGGTAAATTAACACCCCTAAGTGGGGTGTTAAACAGAACCTTGGTCAGGCCTGGTCCCTCGAACCACCTACCTTGGGTAAATTAACACCCCTAACTGTTAAACAGAACCTTGGTCAGGCCTGGTCCCTCGGACCACCTACCTTGGGTAAATTAACACTTTTAAGTGTTAACAAGAACCTTGGTCAGGCTTGGTCCCTCGGACCACCTACCTTGGGTTAATTAATATCCCTAAGTACTTAACAAAACATTAGTCATGCCTGGCGTCTCGGACCACATACCTAGGGTAAATTAACACTCCTCTACATTATTCTAAGTGTAATTTGTGACCTTAAACGTACCAAACCCCTTGGATCGTTTATTCGAAGCTACATTACCATCTCAAACACTTCACTACACATTGCACACTTCGAGTTAGTATTCTCACTCAACATTAATGTCTCTAGCTGATAAATCAGGGACTGCGTTAGCTTAAGTTCATCCCCACTTGCTAAGATGAGAATGAATTACTTGAATGACTTCAGTGTAATTGTTAAGGTTTTCTTCTCGTTAATCTCGGAGTGCTATTATCATATTCATGATGTCCTCATCATCGCATGAGAACAGAGATTTATTTTTGCTACTATTTCATTCTATGGATTTAAACTTTTCATAGGATTAAGGACTTCAAGGCAAAATAAGCGAATAAGTGAAATTGGAAACAGAAGAAGGTAAACAAAACATTCTCATTAAATAGAAAGGTAAAGTACATTAGCCCGTCATCTAAAGTGACTGTTACATCAATAAGAAGAAAAAAAAACTAACAACTACAACTACAGACGACTAAACCCTAGTCTTAAGCCTGTTCGGTCTGAGGAGGAACGCTATCATGACCGCTCGGCTCGGTCGCTGAGGGAGCTGCTTCCTTGGCCTCGTCGGGATCCACGGTCACAGAAGTGGCACCCGGAGCTACTTGTTCCTTCTGAATCTCCTGAGTGGCCACAAGAGGAATAAGAGCTTGGCTCACTTGCTCTGGGGCATGAGGCGATGAGGAGGAGGGGTCAGCCGGGTGCAAGGCGAGATCTGGATGGAAGTATGTTTTCCCCGGCTGCCTGAGATTCGAATCGGCTGGGACTCCAGCCATGTTCAGGGCCTCCTCCCAGGTGGACTGGCAATAGTCCCTGCACACTTCGGTGACCTCCTCCGTGAGCCTCTTCTCTGTTTCTTCGATGCCGCGGATGTATTCGACCTCCTCTCAGCCTCTGTAGCCCTCAGCGCCTCCCGAGCCTCTTTTTCAGCCTTCTCGGCCCTCTCCGCTCGGGCATGAAGCTCCAAGACCAGCTGCCTCTCGGTTGCCAGCTCTATCTCCATTATGTGCAATTTTTTTCGCTGATCTTCAGCCTGGTCTTGGGCGCTCTTCAACCCAACTTCCGCGCTCCTCCTCTCCCTTTCTTCAATAGTTAGCTTCTTGGCTAACTCCAACTTTTGATACTTCAGTTCTCCTAGGCTCTTCTCTACCTCCTTGCGAGATTGGGTCTCGGCCCTGGCCAAATTACGGGGGTCCCTAACCCAATTCTCTGCCACATAGATTTGCTAGGTGAGCTGCACAATAAGAAAAACAAAATTACGTCACTGCAAAGATAACAAAGTTGCACAGCTCAAACATAAATAAATTCTATGTGCACAAAAATGACCAAGAACTCACAATGGCTAAGTCCCTCTTCATGGACATAAACAGGTCGGCCTGCCTCTAGGATCTCACCGTCTCCATGTCTCAAGGGAGGAGCAATGGGCGCTCCAAGGCCTCGGCAATGTAGCCTGAGTGCCCATTTTGGAACTCCCGTATAGAGGCGGTGGTAGGGATAGGGGCCCCATCTAGGTCCAGCCGCGGAGCCCAGGTTGGTGGTTGTTGAACCTCCCTAGGGTGGGGGTCGCTCCTGTGCCTGGGTGGGGAAACCCTCCTATCGTCTCTCCCTTCCTTCTGTTGTTTTGACCCTTTTTGCTGTCGAGGGGACACTTCACCCTCCTCGGCGTCCACGTCCACGACCTTCCTCTACTTCTTCTTCAAATCTGGCATAGGAAGAAGGCCGGTCGTAGCGATGGAGGAGGAGGAGGTGGAGGCAATTTGTCAGCATCCTTCCTTTTAGGGGCCTCCTTGGAAGATGTCCCCGCGTTTCGCCCTGCCACGAGGGCTTTCAATCCCTTTCTCTACTGCAAGGGTATCTCGTCTTCGTCTTCTGAAGTCTCGGAACTTTGAGGGCTAAGAGGTTTGGTTTGCACTTCTTCCTCCTCTTCGAAACGGAATCAGTCTATCTCCGTATCCAAAGATGGCTGAGAAGATGCAGACTCTTCCCTTTGTGTAGCTGGTTGGGGGGCAACTTGTTGAAGCGGCCACGGAACCGGGAGAAGATCCTTCTTTGCTAGAAAACCCGGCCGAGAGACGTCTATCCGATGAATTCTCTTGTCCCCCACTCGGATAGAATTCCCGATTTCCTAGAAACTGTCTGATATTGGAGCAAAGTCAAATATCAAGTGAACGGGACGCAGCTGGCCATCCGAGTGAACAAATACTTCGGATCGCAGCAGATGATTTAGACCGAGCACGTTCACAAGACTAAGCTTGGGAGCGACAAACTTTCTATCTGCAATCATAATCAAAGAACGCAAGATTAATTATCACACCTCCAAGCCAAATACATGCACAATAAAACAAAGTGAAATCTAAATTGCAAATCCTGTGTTATCTTAACCTAGTCCTAAAGTACCCCACCTGGCTCCCCCTCCGTGGTCGGACAATGAAGACCGTCATGCCACGCCCCAAAGACGATGACGTAATCGTCCTTCATGCCCTTGTTGGACTTCGGAAGGCATGATATCATTTTTACAATGGGAGACCGGGATTTCAGGTAGTACCCCCCCTCGGTCAAGGAGTGACACTCGTACATGTGTACGACGTCGTGCCAAGTAAGCTGTAAGCCCATCATCTCATTAAGGGCGTCTACACTGCCCAAGATCCTAAACATATTAGCGGCACATTGGTGCGGGCACAGCCTATGATTCCTAAGGTACTCCTAGTGACGCTACCCATGGGGATGGTCATTCCCCACTCTAAAAAGGCGATTACATGGATAACCACCTCATCGGTCCTCCTAGAGGTTGAAATATCCTTTGGTGGACAGTAACGGAGATTAACCCCCTCGGGAATGTGATATTTCGCCTTAAAAAGCTCTACGGCCATGGGAGTATCGACTAAATTCTTAAACCTACCCATGTGGATGTATGAAAGGATGCTAAGGAAAACCCCTAAAATAAGAAAATATAAAAACAAGAAGGCCGAGCTGCTTAGCCGAGGAATAGAAGACTTGGAAACCAAGTACTTACGAGAACAATAGGTATTTTTGATTCAGTGACTTCTGAGAAATCTAGGATCCTTTGTGAAAATGTGCTCGAAGTTATTAGAAGAAGGTGATATAAGAGGGCTAGGGTGCTCAAGAATTCTGGTGTACCAAATGAGCCAAACCACTCCTTCAGAGCCCCTTATATAGTGGAGGAAAGCAAGTGGGAGTTATCCCGCTCAAAATTTCACGAAGAAGCCCTGACCGCACGATCTGCATCTCACCGTTAATAAAGGAGACAGAATGCCACCTAGAGCAATAAATGATGCGTCACACCTTCCGAAGCATCTTTGGACATTGAAAGTCTCGCGAAATAACACCTCCACGTGGATTAGTTAAGGCGTTTGATGGATTTCACCCTTAAGGATGTCAAAATCCCGCCTTTCTCCTCGGATAAGAGGGAAGGTCAGAATTTTGAGGGGCTATTGTAGGGGCGAAAGGCCCAAGGTAATGGGCCGCGGGCCTGTCTGAGGAGACCTGTACATCCAAGAACAACAAATCTTGAGGAGTGTGCCCAGCCTAATTCGATTCTGAAGTGTAAGTCACGTGGAAGAAGATAAATCTGGGCCGAGGAGACTTGCCTGTTCGGATTGTCAAAAGGATGTCCCAGATGAGCGCTCCAACATCAATTTTAGCTTTCCTGGAGAATCCCCTGATTTATATGGGCAAAAAGGACAGGTGGCAAAGATTAGATATTAGGCAAAAGGCTGCTACCACCGCATTTATGATCCTGCAGCTAACATCATGGCCGTATTAATAGGAAAAGACACCTGAACAGTGAGCTTCATCTTTTACAGCTGCCAAGTGAAGACTCCAGATGGAGGCTGATGGGACAAGTATCAAAGAAAGCCCACCTAATTGGCTGGGAAGGGAGGAGGGGAGTATAAATAGAAGAAAGAAGGAAGAGAAAAGGGGACGACCATCAGAAGAAGAAAAAGAGCAACAAAAAGAGAAAGAGAAAGAGAGAAGTGTTCATTGTATTAGTCTAAATATACTCCTCGGACTGTGCCGAGAAGAACCTTATATCTACCTTGTATTTCATCAACGTAAATCTGATCATAATTATACTTGGGCCATCAACCCATATGTCTTCAATCAAGTATTCTCCAGCCTACTCTCTTCACAAATTTATTTCAAGGATACTGTACACAGCTTGGGCCTCAATCTGTTTTGTTCGTAGGCCCAATTCCTAAATTTGTGTCCTTACACAATTAATTCAGGCAATAAAGGCTAATGAACTTTAATTTTATAAAGGTCATAATGAAATTAATGAATGTTAATGCAATTAAATTTGAATCAATTTTTTTTTTAGGAAAAACTTTGAATTCAATTGGAATAAGGAATTAAAGGAAATTTGCACCTAACCTAAGTCTCAAGATTTTAGCCTGCACAACCTTTAGTATTTTGGACATAATATATGGCTCAAATATCCAATTGCGATGATTCAAGTTGGACAGGAGAGCTAACTCTTTATAAAAACTCTGAATTCTAACTTTAAATATGTGAAAAACATTGGTTAAGTAAAGTCTTAAAATTAGGAATTTTCTCCAAACGAGAATACAACTTAATTGGAATAGGATTTCTTCGGCTAGGGAAAAATTCAAAGGGTTAACAGTCTTAGAATAAAAATTAGGTTTTCTTAAGATTCCTTTATAATTCTTAGAGTTTTATTTGGTGTAACGTCGAGTTAAAAGCCTTGCTAAGACAGAAGTGAAACCCAACCATTTACAGGTATGTTCTTAACAATGATTCTATAGTTTTAATACTTATGTTCTTATGTTTTTGATTGATTTACTTACAATAATTTTATATGTTTTAATACTTATGTTCTTGTTCTTTTTTGTTGATTTACTTATCTAGAAAAGTGTTTAGTTTTGTAAAATTATTTGATTTAGCTTATACTCTAGACATGTTAAATGCTTAGGATTCCTTGCAAATTAATTCACTCGTTTTATTTTGCCTTAAAACCAATGAAATTCATGAAAATGCCTTTGAAAATTAATTCTTGAGTTCTTATTACTAAAACATCAGACTAAGATTATCAATTGCATAATTTTTTTTGGGGGTAATTCAACTTTTATTTATAGAAACAAAACACAAATTACAGAGGAAGACCCAAAATAAACTAGCAAAGGGAAACCTCCTTACTACAGCAACCAACCAAAACAAAACTAACCATAAAACCAAAGCAAGCCAAAACAAATGGCAAAGCAAAACACACTAACTACTGCCCTAACAATCTAAACAAAAACATCTATAAGGCATCACAACTAGTAATTTTAGCACAGTAGCACATAGACTAGCACTTTGGCAAAACACAGCAGTACAAGATTTCAAAGATCAAATTAAAATACTACTTGGATCAATCCCCCAATTACAAGCTGGAAAGGATAAAATGGAACTCGACGGACCCATTCTTCGAGGTTAACCAAAAACTACGAATGTAACAGGATATGCCTCAGATAAAGGGAGAAGGAGACGAACGGATTCTCCATGATGGACGGATTCCAGCTAAACAAATTAGAAGGGGATGGATAGAAAATCCACATGCCATCCATATGGCCTTGGAGGTCTCCAAGAAACCCTAAATGGAAATGTCTTGTGCCCTATGATTAACCCTAATCAACAAAATCTCTGCATGGGAAGAATCCCACGAAATACGTATATTTATGAGGATCTTCCCCACAAGGAAACATCTTCCTAGCCAAGAAACAAAGGTCGGTTTAACACTACTAAAAAAGCCAAAAGCCCTCAGAAAGTAAGGTACTAACCCAGCTCTGGCACTTTAGAGTAGTGAACATTCTCTAACTTAAATTTCGAAAGGTATTTGGCCAGTACCACACCGGTACTCTCTGTATGGTTTCTTCTTCTTCTTTGTTGTGCAGGTCTTGTCTAGAGCATGTGAGAACCGTGTAGCTTACTGACGATTTTTCGGAATCATCAATAGCATTCAAAAATGACTTCTTGAACTTAGTTTTAAACCCTAACCTAGCTTTGGCATCCTTATTGATGCTTCTCTTTAGCTATTCTTCCGCCCAAATTCTTTCTTCATGAACAATGGCATTTCTTTGCAGCCAAATATGGAAGACCGTTGCCCACCAAGCAAGTTTGCAAGCTACTACTCTTAGCCCCTTCCCTTTTAACTCTCTAACTCCCCAAGCAATTAAGTCCTCCCACACAAATTGAGCATTTGAAACTAGACACAACTTCATCATGTCATCCCAAATTCTTCTAGTGAAAGAACATTCAAAGAAGATATGATATCTACTTTCAAGGCAATTTCTACAAAAACACATAAGCTATCACCCAAGTACCCCAACTTGGCCATTCTATCTCGCGTGGACAGCTTGTTGATTATAGCTAACCAACCAATAAACGAATGCTTCGGAATAGTTAAATGGAACTAAAGCAGTTTCCACCACTCAACTTCATTAGATTTATCTCTAATCTCAGCATATGTTGCAACACAAGAGAACTTCCCAGATTTAGTAGCTTGCCAGGGGGCTTTGTCCTTATTTTTAAGCTTAACAAGGAATAGTTGACACTGAATAGTTACAAGGACATCAGATCTAGTAGGCCTCCAAATCCATGTCTTATCTTTCAGCACAAAATCCACTTTAGCTTCAGGATTACTTGCAACATCATAAATGACACAAGAACCAAATCTTTGAATCAATACCCCAGCAGGATGCCAAAGGTCATGCCAAAGAAATATAGTTTACCCATCTCCTACCTCAAACCTGATAAACTTCCTTACTTCATCCCTTAATTTAAGAATTGCTCTCCAACTCCAGGTACATTCTTGAGGAATTTTTAGAGTCCAAAAAACACTTACCTTTGAGAAGATTTGCATGAACCCAAGCCACCCAAAGAGATCCAGCCTTAGTAAACAAGCTCCAAATGTGTTTCATTATAGCAGCTCTATTCCAACTAGCAACTCTTTGCAATCCCAGCCCTCCCTCTCTTTTGGGTAAACAAACTTTTTCCCATGCTACTTTAGTTTTCCCTTTGCCAATACCCTACCCTTGCCACAAGAAATGATTAAAATTCTTCTCTAGAGTCTTGATGACCTTCTTAGTGAGGATAAAGTTACTTGACCAAAATTGTTGAATACTATATAGAATAGATTGAAGAAGTTGTAACCTGCCAGCAAAAGATAGTTTCCTTGATGACCACCATGATTTGATTTTGCCTTAAATTTTATCAATAAGTTGTTAACAGTCCTTCAACCTTAATCTACTAGAGATAAGAGGTAATCCCAAGAATCTAACTGGAAGAATACCCTCCTTAAATTGTAACACATCTAAAATTTTCCATTTTACATCTTGAGGCACAGCTAAAAAGAAAACTTCACTCATACTTGGAATTATATCCAAACTAGAGGCTACTTTAAATTCTTCAAGGCCCTTTTTTACTAGATTTATTGTGGGAAGATTAGCAACAGTAAATATGAGGAGGTCATCAGCAAAACTCAAGTGGATAATCTTCAAGGCTTTGCAATAAGGATGGAACTTAAACTGAGTAGGTTCTTGAATCTTCCTTTGAATGATCCTTGTGAAAGCTTCCATGGCAATAACAAAGAGATAGGGAGAAATAAGATCACCTTGCCTAAGTCCTTTACCTCCTTTGCAGTAGCCAACCATGCTTCCATTTAAAGATATAGAAAACCTTGGATTGGTGATGCACTCCCTTATCCACATTACAAACTTCATAGGACAATTAGCAGCTATCAAGCACATAATTATAAAATTTCAATTTACAGAGTCATAAGCTTTCCTTAGGTATGCTTTAATAGCACATCTACCTAGACAAAAATTTTTGTGATAGCCTTTAACTAATTCATAGGCAAGTAGAACATTTTCTGAGATATTTCTACCTTTAATGAAAGCTGTCTGATTAGAGTTTACTAGAAAATTTAAGCAAGCTTGAAGCCTATTGGGAAGGACTTTCGTGATGCATTTGTACACCACATTACAGCAAGCAATGGGTCTAAAATCAGCTACTGTTGATGGATTTGGGATCTTCATTACTGGAGTAATTAGTGTAGAATTTACCTCAGTAAGAAGCTTTCCTGATCTAAAGAAAGTGGCAATGGCTGCAACAAAATCTGATTTTACAGTATGCCATGCATGCTTAAAAAATTTCAGAGTAAAGCCATCTGGTCTAGGTGCTCTCTCGCTTCCATGGAATAAAAAACTTTTTTTTTTATCTCAGTCTTTGTGACCTCTCTCTGCATGAATGACTTCCTATCCTCAGGAATCTGATCTTGGAATAAAGAAGAGACGGTTTGAAAGATGGTAGCTTCCTCTACATCATTTGAGGATTCCAACAGCTTCTGATAAAAATCAACCACAAGATCCTTGATCTGGTCAAGTTCTTTTACTCGATTCCCATCATCATCCAGCAAGCATTTAATGGCATTTCTTTCTTGCCTAGTCTTAATAAGGTAGTTAAAATTGGAAGAATTATTATCCCCCAAGTTAAGCCATTTATTCCTAGATTTTTGCTTGAAAAAAGCCTCTTCTGCATTACTAATTGAAATGTACTCATGGAGTAATTCATCCTCTACCCTTTTGGATCACAAGCAACTACCAGAATTCAACATTTTCCTTTGAAAATTCTCAAGCTTTCCTCTTGCCATCTCAACTCTTTGAGTAATCCCCCCAAGAAGATATTTATTTATTGTTTTCTGCTTTACCTTAGTTGCCTTCAACTTTTGGTACAGTTTGAACATAGGAGTACCACTTACCTCAATATCCCAAGCATCCTCAACCCACCTAAGAAAATCTTTTTGGTCACACTGATAGTTGAAAATTTTAAAAGGTTTGGGCCCATAGTTTTTACTACCACCCATGGAAACCAAAATAGCTGAATGATCTGAAATGCTTGGAGGAAGAAACTCAACTACACTATGACCAAAGCAGGAACTCCATTCTTGGTTAACTAAAACTTGATCAAGTTTCTTAGCAACAAATTCTTCCTTCGATTGTCTGTTACTCCATGTATAGAAACACCCCACAGTAGCATGGTGCCATACCTTAAGCTTATCTAAACATGAATTAAACTCATTTTCATAACAGCCAACAATCAAACCACCAAGCTTTTCATTTGCATTTCTAATCACATCAAAATCTTCAGCCAAGATCCGAGGAAAGCCCCTCACTTGCCTACAAAACTGAACTAAATTATCCCATAAAACATTCCTCTCAACACCCTTATTAGCCTCGTATATAAAGGAAGAGTAGCACATTTTATCCCCGAAAAGAATTTTACAGTGTATGGCTTGAGGAATAATTTGGCAAATTTGTATAGAAAACATGTCCTCTCTCCACATAACCTAAATTCTTCCCAAACCATGTTGAGAGACAGAAAAACAAAATTTTCATCTAGATAAAAAAGAATTCATAATCTCTCCAGTTTTCTCCTCCCTTACTATTAGGACATATGTGTTTCATTTGTTAAGAACATATGTCATTCTTTTATATAATTGGCTAATCCTTTGACAAAACACACTTTACTTATAATTGGGTAGATTTAAGATGTGTTTGATACTTCAAGAAACCTGTTTCAAGATCAAGTGTTAAAGCCATTCAAGTCTGTCCAAGAAACAAGCTGAATAGTGCAGATTCATTAAAACTCGACAATTATCTCAACAGCTGCATCTATCGAGCTTCAGTAAGCTGTTCTAGCCTGTGTTCTCGACACCTGCTCGACAGCTTCTCGACAGCTCCTATCTGTCGAGGTTTAAGAAAATCAGATTTTCTGTTATGTTTTCTTAGGATCCGTGAATATGTTATTGGGCCTTCCTCTCTTCTAACCCTAGACATATAAAAGGATTATTTTAAGGACTGTTAATGTGTTCACAAGTTGCACAAACATTGAGCAAAGTTTATTCAAGCAAATTGTGACCAGAGACAAAGTTTTTCCCTAGTTCATCTCTTGTGAAGAAGTTCCTGTGTATGTGCACCATAGGGTTTTGTGACCAAGCATCATTTGGATCTTCATCGTGTGATAAACTGAAGAACTTTGCAACCAACAAACTTCTCTAGTTGGTGATTTAAGTCACATACTGGGATCTGCGCATTTGGTTAGTCATGTACTCAGGAGCTGTGCATAAAAAGGAGAAACGGTCACTACAGAACAAATCCAATTGGGTATTGGGATAAGGGTTCAACTGTAAGTTGGTATATGGTACTAGGATTCCTTTACTTGTAACCACTTGTTGTGATAATAGTAGAGTTTCGGGAGTGGTGACCTTAAAATCACCTAGTGGGATTTTTGCTGTATAGGTTTTCCCCATTCGTAAACAAATCACCGTGTCAATTTATTTTCCGTTGCATACTCTAGTTAATTGGTGATTTGTTTATGCTACCACGCGCTTTGCATGTTAATTAACTTAATTAATTCACTTGGCTAAATTAATTAGTTAATTCATCACAAGGGGTCAATTTGTGTTTTGGCCTTTCAAGTGGTATCAGAGCAGGCACATTCTGATTAGGTTTAATCTTTGCTGTGCTGATCCATTGACCCCTGCTTGTCATGGATAAAGGACAGTCATTAATTATACCTCCTTTATTTGATGATACTAACTATGCATACTGGAAAGTATGCATGAGAGCTTTCTTGCAGTCTTTATATGAGAAGGTGTGGCAAGCTGTTGAGATTGGCTGGACCAAGCCAATGAAAGCGCCGGAAGATTGGGATGATGCAAAGATCAAGCCGGCAAAATTCAATAGCAAAGCATTGAATGCTTTATTCAGTGCAGTCACCAATGAGGAATTCAAGAAGATATTCTCGACTGAAACTGCTAAGGAAGTGTGGACCATCCTCCAGACAACCTATGAGGGAACAAAGGCTGTCAAGAATTCAAAGCTTCAGAGGCTCACTACAAGCTTTGAAGAAATAAAGATGGAGGAGGATGAGTCGTTCGATGAGTTCTATGCCAAGCTCAAGGACATAGTAAACTCAGCCTTCAATCTTGGGGAAACCATTCCTGAGCCCAAGATTATGAGGAAAGTGCTCATATTTCTACTCGAGAGATTTCATGCCAAGATTACAGCAATCGAAGAATCAAAGGATATTGACAAGATTCCTTTGACTGAGCTTGTTGGTAATTTGCAAACCTACGAGCTAAGGTTAACAAGAATTGGCAAGTCGGGCAAGTGCAAGAGCATGGCTTTGAAGGCCAAAAGCAATGAAACTGATGGGTCTTCAGATGATGACGATTCTAAGATGAAGTCCTACATTACAAAACAATTTAAGAAGTTCATGAAAAATGCAAATGGTAAGGGCTTCGACAAGGACCGTAGGCAATCTAGTTCTTCTCAGTTCAAGAGTTAAGATAAAGGGAAAAAGGGTGCTAGTGATGGAGGTCAATACGCTATTCCCGTAGGACCTAAGTTCTTTGGGTGCCAAGGGTTTGGTCACATGAAGCAAGAGTGTCCCACATATCTCAAGAGCATTGGCAAGAGTAAGGCACTTGCTGCTACTTTGAGTGATATTGAGCCTAAGGATGATTCTGACAATGAGGATGACGGAATCTTGAATGCCTTCACTGCCACTATTAGTCCTACTAAAGGGATTGTTGAAGATGTGGATGAAGAAGAAGATTTGGTGAAGTCTAAGTTTGAGAAGATGGATGAACAAGATGACATCCATACGGCCTATGAGAAATTGTACAAGCTTTCTGAGAAACACGAGAAACTTTATAGGCTGGCCACCAAGAAGCTCAGTGATGTGGAATTTGATCGTGAAAAGCTCTCCACAAAGTTTGATGAAGCTTTCTGAGAAACACGAGAAACTTTATAGGCTGGCCACCAAGAAGCTCAGTGATGTGGAATTTGATCGTGAAAAGCTCTCCACAAAGTTTGATGAAGCAAATCAGACTATTGGAGCACTGAGATTTGAAAACAATTTCTTGGCTGAAAAGACCAAGAAGCTTGAAGCAGAGCTGTTTCAAGTTAGAGCTCAATTGGAGAGAACTTCAAGTGCAAAGCTTGACGAGATGCTCAGCATTTAGAAATCTGCTTCAGATTAAACAGGTTTAGGGTATGGTCTTTCTTCCTCTAATATTGCTTCTACTAGTACTACTGTTTTTGTTCTTCCTGCTAATAATGTTGAAATTGAGAACAATGTTATTAAAGATGAATTAGCCAGCGAGAACTTAGACAAGGGTAAATCTATCTTAGGAGCACCCCCTAACTAGGTTAAGAAAGATGTTAAAAACCCTAGGGCTAAGAAGGTTAACTCCCAAAAGCCTAAACAGAAAAAGCAGCATCTCTGTCATCATTGTGGAGTTGCTAGTCACACTCGACCAAACTGCTATAAGTGGTTAACCACTCAACAGAGCAACGACATGATAGCATCTGGAAGCAAGAATCAGCTTCAATCCTCTCTTGCTCCTCTTGGAGATCTTCTCAAAGCCCTCATGTTCCTTTCAAACTTGAATGGGTTCAATTCTTCCCCCTCACCTCTGGTTCAAGGGTTTGATAAAAAAAAAAAAGGTACTTCCAAGGTGTGGAAGAAAAAGGGTTCCAAGTGAATGTTTCACTTTCTTCTCTCTCTTCTTGTTTTTGTTTTTGCATAACCTATGTGTTTTGCTTTTATCTTGAGTTAGTCTAGTTTTGTTGCATTGCTTTGCTTAACATGTTTTTGTTTGTTTATTTTTTTCAGTTTTGTTTATTTTGTTTTTCATATTAAAAAAATTGAAAAATACAAAAACAGTGTGTGTTATGTGTACATTGGTATTTGTGTACCTTGGATGGCCATTGAAACAAATTTTTCTAAAATTTGTATCATTTGTAGCTTAAATGAGCATCTCTATGCACAACTAAGCAAGTGAGCTTTGTGGCTCGTGTTTGTGATGAGTAAGGTTAAGTGATCTCTTGTACTTAACACTCATATCACTCTTTTTGACGGGCAGGACTAGAAAATTCTAAGAGAAAGGCATAAATAACCATCTCACCACTGTTACCTGCCAATCATAAAATGACATTTGTATGCTTCGGCATAGCAAAAGTGCAATGTCAAAAGCTTAACATCATTGGGTATTTCTTTTCTTTCTTATATATGCTCATGCATGGTTTGCTTAAAAGAAAAATATGCAAAGAAAATTAAAAAGCAAAAAGATCAAAAATGCTTTTAAATATGATTGCAAGCGTGTTTTCTAGGAGATGTGAGAGTTATAGGATGTACCTCAAAGGTGATAGTCCCCATCAAACAGTTATGATTGTGTGTGAGTTAAAGTAATTTTCTCATATCTCAAATTGTCATAACATGCATACACATTTGCAATCTTGTGATGTTTTTCACACATAACACGCAATATTCTTTGCTACTCTTAGTACGTGTGTAGGTACAATGTGATTTGGCCATCACAAGTTTTACATGTGCTAATGTATGCTCACTAAACTATCTTGACTTATTTTTGAAATATAAAATTGGTTAGACTTGTTTAGTGGGTGTGTGTGTGTGTTTTTGGGATCCATGTGCTTAAAATTGTTCATTGAGTGATGATTTTGAGAGTTCAAAATGTTGATTGGATCATTGTTTGAGTTGCATGTCTGATTGCATTCATGTCTGTGTTTTCTCGTCTCGAAAAATTGCTTTTAAAAGCTAGCTCGACAACTCCTCGACACCTCTTCTATACCTAGCTGTCTGTCGAGCTTCTCAGCTTTTTCTTATTGCAATCTCAACAGCTTCTCGACACTTGGTGGATTGATCGAGTAAGTTTCTGGACCCTCGATATCTCCTCGACACCTAGTGGATCGATCTAGCTTCTGTTCTTGCTTTGAAGGTGTGTTCCTCGACACATTCTCGACACTTGCATCTGTCGATGACTAAATTCTCGACACCTATCTCGACACTTGTCTCGATACCTCTCGACACCTATATCTGTCGAGATTTACTGAGGGCCTATATATTCTTTCTGCGCGATCTGCGATCCATTATTCTCGATCTCTCCCTCGACACTTCCTACTTTTCACCTCCCAAAACTCTCTCACTCACTCCAATCTTCTTCCTTGAGGTTTCTTTAAGATTTTTCAAGATTTTCTTCATTTGGTAAGCTTCTAATCTCTCATATTTCATGCATTTCATGTTTTGAAATCTATGCTTTGGGGGTTTTTTTTTTTTTGAAACTTTTGGGGTTTTTCAAAATTGAAGAGTTTTCTTTTAAATTTTTGGGATGGGTGTTATAGTTTTAATCTCAAAAACTTCATGCATTGCATTTCAGTTGCATTTTAACTGTATTTTCATGCATTTAGTTGTGTGTTGAACAGTTTGTGTGCTGGTAGGATTGGATTAGGCTGAGCCCATGATGCAATTTCTATTGCATGTCACATGTTCATGCATTTTCCATGCACACGTACTTTTTTTTTTCAATATACTTGTTATATTTGAATTGTTTGTTATATTTGAACTATTTTGGAGCTTTTCTGATTGTCTCCTCTTTTCCTTCTCTTATTTACGTTAGTAGTGTCTATGGCACCCAAACGTAAATCCATTCAATCTCAGAACTCTCTTCATTCCGAGACATCTACCTTTGTTGATCCTACCCCCTCCTCTGTTCGGTTCCGTGATGAGAATGCCTATAAGGACTTCTCGGAGAACTTTTCTAAACGAGGTGTTCATTCAGAACGCCGAGTTATCTTCTCGGACTTTTCCGACACTGACCTACCCACTGTCATTTACTGTAGGGGTTGGGAGTTACTGTGCGACGTCCCGGTCACATGTCCATCCGTGCTTATTCAGGAGTTTTACTCCAACATGCATGGATTGATTTTTTAGTACCTCTCTTTCATACTCGCGTTCGAGGTACGCGCATTGTAGTCACACCGAAGTTGGTTTCCAATGTGCTTCATGTTCCGAGGGTAGCGCATCCTAACTACCCCGGTTGTGAGTGTCTAAAGACTGTGTCCAAAGACGAGATAATTTCTGCCTTCTATGAGCGCCCTTCTGACTAGGGTGAGCATCGGTTCACACCATGTAGGCCTTTTGCTAAAGATCCTAGATTCCTAAACATGGTGATGACTTTTGTTTTGCATCCTCTCTCTCACTATAACTCTATCACAAAGTCTCGTGCTTGATTTTTGTTGTCACTTTTAGAGCACCTCACTATAGATTTTCCCTCTCATTTTATTTTCTCCATTCTAGATGTCTATAGGGATACGGCTACTCGTGATAAGCTCATTTTCCCTTCAGCTATCACGTGGATTTTGTGCCATTTTTCTATTCCTTTTCCCTCGTCCGACTATTTCTCTGTCATGTGTGCCATAGACGTCGCTACCGTTAAACGTAGCGAGGCGCAGTTTAGGTCGCAATAGCCAGGGTCAGCAGCTCCTCCCTCCCATTTAGCTCCTTCTCACTCTGCTCCATCCACATCCGTTCCTTCCTCCTCTATGGGCGATGTGACACTCGGAGACATCATGGCGCAGCTTCAGCGAATGAATGCTCGCCTTGATACGCTCTCTTTGGAGTTGTCTCAGGTGAACGTTCGTGTTGGTCATATTGCACGACGGCAGGTGGTCATGGGCGGCTTTGCTCCTGAGACTACTCCTCCACCTCCTCTTGTGGCTTCTGAGTTTGAGGCTGATGATGATGGTGATGACGATGATGCTTCTGAGGATGATGATGGAGATGCTAGCTCTATCGTTGAGATGTCTACTTGACACTCTTCCCTTTGTCACTCATGACAAAAAGGGGGAGTAGTTTTGTGATAAGAGTAGTCATACTTAGGGGGAGAGTTTTTGTTAGGGGGAGAGTGTTGATTTCTTGAGGGATGTAGTAAGGTCATTATGTATTTTTCTTTCTCTTTTAGATACATTACTCATGTACCTTTGACATACGTTGTGTTGGGAAATATACATGTTTGTATCGCATACAAAACATACGCAGCGGAAAATAAACGGATCTACTTCATTCGCAATTGATAACATGCACTATGTAAGTTTCAGAATATAAGAACAAGAGAGTGTACCTTGATGCAGTGAAATTCAAAACCGAATGAAGAAGTACTCGGGAAGACTTTCAATCTTCACTCCAATTCCACTTGATGCCCAAGATGTGTGGTCTCTCAATCAGTTCTATGTTTTCTAGAGAGAATATATGAAAGAGTGTCTCTCTTCCTTATTTTTTTATCTTATCTTTTACATACAAACCATTTTATTCAATATAAAATTCTGTATGTTTCTCTTCACATAACTGATTATCTAATTGGGCTAGCCTTTTGGGCCTTCCCAATTAGGCTTTAGTGTGTGGCTTGGAGTGGGACCAAAAGGGAACAAATAAGACACTAGCTCCAATGGGCCTTGGGCTTTTCTGTCAACTCTTGACAAGTCCAAAGTTACCATTAATTATATTTAATACCACTATATAAATATAATTACACTCTAGGCCTCATTAATAAATTATATCCCAAGACTTTATTATACATGCAACCCCTTCATAAAATATTCGTAGTAATACAAAGTCATGAATATAGACTGCCACTTTGTAAATTACTACATCTTAATCCTTGAGTACCCGGTTTAATCCTTTTGAGTTATTCACCATATATTTATAAAATCCAATTTCATAAACATATACTTTAGTCTTACTAAAGTGGTTAGGCCTAACTCTCTGAATAACTGTACCCATTAAACTTATCTCAAGGGAATATTTTATATCTCCGTTAAGAGACTATGAATTCCATCTTGAGAATATATGTTCCATCAACACTAAATGTGACTGCCCAACATACTGAGGTTTTGACCGTTACTTTAGATCTCACTCCTGATATATCAAAACAACCTACATTTCATGATCATGTCCATTATTCTCTCAGAATTAAGAGTTCATGTGAATACAAGTCGTGAGATTTATTATTCAATTGACAGTCGTTAGGAGAATAATAAATCTCACAGCGGTCCAGTTCAATATGTCTTAACTCTTAAAACATATCAACATATTAACTAGAAGTCACCACTTCCATGATCAAGACAAATCATCGTAGTTAATATGTTATAGTCTTCGCAGATGAAATGCCCAATTTCATCACCGACTATGAACCAAAATTCTGAGTTTACAAAGAACTTGTGATCTATATCTTCTGTGACTAAATCACATAAATCACATACTATGCATCTCATGGACTATTTGATAATGTCCGAATATTCATGTTATCATTATTTTAGATAAGAATAAAACAACTTTATTAAACACAATATTAAGTCATACATCATTTCTCATATAATGTCATACATAATATCATACAATAGGATTTAAGGGCACATATCCTAACACGTTGTACTTACTTTCTTTATATTTTGATGTATGTTTTCTACACCTACTTCTACATGTGTTGTTTCTTTTCTCTCTTTATGCACATGCTTCTTATTACATGTACGCAATCTATTATTTCTGTTTCACACTAAGATGCCTTGATGAGTTTTGTTTAAGTGTTTCAGAAATACAGGTTGTCAAAGTTTACTTGTCATAAACTCTCTTCTTACAAAATTTTTCAAGAGTTTGTTTTAAGATAGATTTTATTGTACTCAACAAGTGAGTATGAGTTAAGTGATTTATGACTTCTCTCATATGTTCATTTGTTTGTTGTGATTTTGTCACAGATTGCCAAAGAGGGAGATTATTAGGACATATGTATTTCATTTGTTAAGAACATGTCATTCTTTTATGTCATTGGCTAATCCTTTGACAAAAAACACTTTACTTGTAATTAGGTAAATTTAAGATATGTTTGATACTTCAAAAAACCTGTTTCAAGATCAAATGTTAAAGCCATTCAAGTCTGTCCAAGAAACAAGCTGAATAATGCAGATTCATTAAAACTCGACAGCTACATCTATCGAGCTTCAGTAAGCTATTCTAGCCCGTGTTCTCGACACCTGCTCGACAGCTTCTCGACAGCTCCTATCTATCGAGATTTAAGAAAATCATATTCTCTGTTCTGTTTTCTTGGGATCCGTGAATATGTCTTTGGGCCTTCCTCTCTTCTAACCCTAGACATATAAAAGGATTATTTTAAGGGCCATCAATGTGTTCACAAGTTGTACAAGCATTGAGCAAAGTCTGTTCAAGCAAATTGTGACCGGAGACAAAGTTTTGCCCTAGTTTATCTCTTGTGAAGAATTTGTTGTGTATGTGCACCATAGGGTTTTGTGACCAAGCATATTCTGGATCTTTATCGTGTGATGAATTGAAGAACTTTGTAGCTAACAGACTTCTCTAGTTGGTGATTGAAGTCACGTACTGGGATCCGCACATCTGGTTAGTCACGTACTTGGGAGTCGTGCATAAAAAGGAGAAACTGTCACTACAGAACAAGTCTAATTGGGTATTGGGGTAAGCATTCAACTGTAGGTTGGTATAAGATACTGGGATTTCTTTACTTGTAATTGCTTGTTGTGATAATAGTGGAGTTTCGGGAGTGGTGACCTTAAAATCACCCGGTGGGGTTTTTGCCGTGTAGGTTTTCCCCATTCGTAAACAAATCACCGTGTCAATTTATTTTCCGCTGCATACTCTAGTTAATTGGTGATTTGTTTGTACTACCACGCGCTTTGCATGTTAATTAACTTAATTAATTCACTTGACTAAATTAATTGGTTAATTCATCACAAGGGATCAATTCGTGTTTTGGCCTTTCACTTACTCTCGTTTCAACCAAGCACACTAAATTGACATTCAACTTCTTCACCTTTACCTTAACCTCCTTCTGCTTCAGGGGGCAATTGAACCCCCTGATATCTTACAGTCCAAGAGATTCTTTGGCATTGTGATGATGCTTCTTTTGCATGGCAGATGCATTGCAAGAAAGATAAATGAGGAACTTAAAAGGTACGAATTCTGCGATTCAAAAATAATTTGATTTTGAGAGTGATAGCTGATGTTTCTATATTAAATAAATTGCACGAATTGCAAAGCTTAATCTTTAAAATTGAGAAAAATATGACATATAGGTATTCTAAAATGGTCATGAATATTCTTAAAAGAATGACCTAAATGATCTCAAAGGCCAGTAAATAGGAGCTGTGTCAATTTGTTGAAAGAATGACCGTTAAATTTGTGTAAAAAGTAAACACATAACGAATCAAACGGAAAAGATAATAGCAATGAAATATGGCAAATGCTATTGAAGAATAAAGCTTGGCAAATGCTATTAAAGAATAAAATCATAATAATTAGGATTCAGATCTTCTAGATTTCCTAGAGTACTCTACCGAATAGAGTTTTTTTAATCTTAGGTTGTGTTCAGGATTGGCTTAAAAAGCCAGCTTTTTTTTACTATTAAATTTATTTTTGCTACTATTTAGCTTATTTTTGCTACTATTTATAAGTCTTATTACACTTTTTGTATTATTCTTGAATCACATTGTATTATTTTAGCTACATTTTAGTTTTATCTACCGTACTTTCAGCAAAAAGTTTTCAATTTCAACTAAATAAACTATTCTCAAACAGACTCTTAACCTCTCATTAAAAAACCAATGGTTCAGATTACACCATATCATTTATTTTTTAACAAAACATTAAAAATAGATGCCACATCAGCTATTAAAATGGGCATGTCACATTTTGAATTTATTTTTAGTTTTAAAAAAACTTTAAAAACTCAAATCTCTGCCATGCCAACACCAACGGCACAAAACTTTTCTCTAGCAAGATCTCTGCGCCAGAATGAATGGAGAACTTGACCACTAGTGCGATTAGGGAGGTAGTTTTTGGAGTGGGGTGAGTGGAGGAGTTATATGGCCTGGGTCACCAAGAGCTTGAGTTGCAAGGTGAAAATGCCACATTTTCAGATTTGGGTTATAGAATAGAAGTGCAAACTTTTTATTACAAAGAAAGTAATCTCTCCATTGTGCATGTATGGACTCCACTCACCAAATAAAATGATTTAATAATGAATTCAATTGTGTACAGAAACTAACTTAGAAAAAAATTGGAACAAAAACTATCCCAGGCCATTACGCATAAAGAGCAAGTCTACTAGTTGAAAAATGGGACAACCGAATAAATATAATTTGCACAGAGGTATGTTAAAAAAAAATTGAGAAGGATGTATGTTAAAAATGGTTCTACCAAAGCAATTGTTTTTTTGGCATTGAAAATTACCATCAAGATCTTTATTCATTGTGGCACCAAGATCTTGCCAGAGATCAGTTTGGTGCCTTTGGGTGTTGGCACGATAGTGAGATTGGGGTTCAGATTTGACTTTTAAAAATTGTTAAACTAAAAATAAATTCAAAATGTGACACATTCATTTTAATAGCCGATGTAGAATTTATTTTTAAGGTTTTGTTTAAGAATTAATAATATGGTGTAATCTGAACCGTTGAATTTTAAATGAGATGTCAAGATTAAAAGAACTCTACTTGGTAAGTACCCTAGAAACTTTGGAAGATATGAATCCTAATAATTGATGTGTGATTTGATAGTGTATATGGTTCTTTAATGGATGTGATATATATATATATATATATATATATATATATATATATATAGGACAAAATATGGTCAATAATTTGTATATCTATTAATTTTTTATACTTTTGTTTAATATTCGGAATTTTAGCATTTGGGATTTAAATTCCTTGATATTAGGTGTTTTTAAGATTTTCCTAGCTAAATTAGAGTCCTATTATAATTAGTTTAGGAATATTTTTTACTTAGGAAATAAGTTTTCTAGAGCATAATTACTGGTGCATAAGTTTTCAAAACCAATTGGTAGTAAATGAGTGTTATTTTTTTTTTTTAAATGTAATACCGATGAGTACTCTATTCAAACCTTAAGAGCAAATTTAGGCTTTAAACAAAGGAAGGAAATAGAATATTTGATACTTGCACCGTTAACAAGCTATTTGTTTAATTATTTTGATATGTTTAAAACTATTCCCCATAATTTTAAAGGAATTCACAATTTTTTTTTTTTTTTACATTTTTATGTAGATGGTAGAAAACTCCAATAGGTGTGAAGGTATAAACCTTTAAAGATTTGTAAACTAAAAAATGCGTCAAAGATGTGAATCCTATATTGAAAAGTGTTTATCCTTTTTATTATTATTATTATTATTATTATTATTATTATTATTATTATTATCTGATTTAATCTTTATAGGTCAAGTTGAAAAGTGTTTATCCTATATTGAAAGTGAATTTTAAGTCTTGGAGACTTGAATGTTATATATATTAGAATCAAGAAGTGGAATTATTGAATTTTAATTATATGATACTAGAAATGCATCAAAACCTAATCAAACACAAATTTTTACTCTAGTATTAGAGTACCTCTTATTGAAATAAACAAAGTACAAGTGAATTCACTAAATTAATGAACATTGAAAAGTCAATTAATAAGAAAATCTTGGATTGTATGTCACATATAATTTTAGTGTGCATGATTGAATGTGAACAGCTTTCTAAATAGTGATCCTGAGAGAGTGTATGTTGATAAACTTGTTTGTACTTCCTAAAGTTGTAGTACAGTACTATGGTTTATGGAAATTAAGGTGAAGAAACAATGTCTGGACTACGTAAGTTCTCATTGAGATTGAGATGAAACTTCTCGTTGTGTATGAAATGATGCTTCTTAACTTTAAAAGAACCTAGTTCACCTTTTGTTCCAATCTGAAAGCTTATTGGTAGGGCTATAGCACAACTGGAGTATGCCAGAGCCAGTAGAATTAAAACATGGTGTGTTATGGACTTCACAAAGATTTTTAAGATCTTGTAATCCAAATGAAGATCACTACAAACCAACGTTGTAAAATTACTGGATATCGATATGGTCAAAAATTTAAATGATCATTGGTGAAAGTGATAAAATCCATGATTAGTTAAATATTCACTTATGACTTTGTTCATAAAATAAATAAATAAAATTCACTTATGACTTAAGACTTTATGAGCATTGAGGAAGAAACAGTGCATTTCTTTTCTTTCTTTTTTATACCAAAAGTGCATTTCTTAATCCACCATAAAAAAAAGTTTATAGCATGGTTAGCAACAGGTAAGAAAAAGGAATAACATGAGATGTTATATAAAAGAGACGTGGCCACATCCGATTATGGTTAGTTATTGCACTATAAGAGTGAAGCCACCATAATTTAAATGTAGTGTTAGTGTAGACATATAAGTCAAAGAAAATAATACGTAAAAACAGAAAGGTAAAATTGGCCTTTGCCCTTTTCACACAAATTATATAGTGTTTTACCCCCTTTCCCAAACTAATTAAGAAAATATTCCTGTTTTGAAACTCGATTTTCTCAAAATCGAGTTAAGCCGTATAGTGGCGTTTTAAGGAGCCTATAGTAATGTTTTGGAACTCGAGTTATAAGTTAAAAACAAAAAAAAAACAAAAAAACTTGCATGGAACTTGAGTTCATGGAGCTCCACTATAAGACTCTAGAATTTTTTTTTTTTTTTTAGACTCGATTTTGAGAAAATCGAGTTACAAAAGAAAGACATTTCCCTAATTAGTTTAGAAAAAGGGGTAGAAGGCTGTATAATTTGAGTGAAAAGGACAGTGTCCCATTTTGTCCGAAAGGTTATGCAAATAACATTTTTTATATTGACCTTTCTTTTTAAATTTTATAGATTAGATTGACTCGTATTGAGATATCTTAAAAGAAAATAAAAAAAAAATAAAAAAAAAAACCTCAAGTTGGGGCGAATTGAGTAACTATTACTCGGACCAGTATACAAAAATGTTTTCGCTATGTAACCTAATAACCTAAGGTGAAATAATTATAGTTTTCCAAAAAATAAAAAAGAGTACTTGAGTTGAGGTAGATTACATACCTTTTGGAATGGTTCCAAATGTGCGCAAATGTATAAATTCTTGTATTTTATCTTGAACTTTAGAAGCAGTCTCAAAAAAATTCGGAAGAGGGATGAGAAATAGCATATTGATGACCCAAACGAAAGTTATAAGGAAACGACCAAATCTAGATGCTAGTCTGTTTTTCTTTTCTCCTTGTCTCCTTGGATGAGATAATTTCCCTTGTTGCTGTCTGCATTGGATAAATCAAAGGCAATAAATTAGAGATAATCGAACCAGAGAAATAATTTTTAAACACTACTCCAGCGAAAGTGCGAAACAATATATATACACTTTAAATTAAATTGTATCTAACAAAATTAAACTTTAAATAACTGTAGATAAGGAAAATAAATGCGATTCCCTCTTCACAGTTTAAGAGATGCCAAGGGATGTTTGCCATTTGGATTCATCCTTGTCTGGCATCGTCTCCCACTCTCACTGTCCAAACAAGGGCATGCATTATTAAGCACGCGGCATGCATTAGCGTGACTAACAGGAGAAGGTATCTCAAGAGATCTCTCTCTCACACCATGTGAGATCCACACGTGATGTGAGAGATGTCTCATAAAATAATTTTTCAACTAATATTAGATAAAATGTTTAGTATGACTAATGGTAGGCATAAAAATTTTCATAATCTTTTTAAAAATTGTTGAAATGATATATTATGATTGCTATTGATTAACATGAGGGTAATTGTAGGTATATGTACTCAACAAAAAAGAAATTTAAGGTTTAGGTCGAAGTGATATAAAAAAATTTAGTTGAAATATACTCTTGGTTCCTAGAGCACTATTTGTTCCTCTATTCCACTTTCATTAGATTATTTTGTCCATATTTCTAATGGAACAATGATGTGGCATTTTCCCTTAACAGAATCCTAGAAACCCCCAAGACCAAGATCATAACTTAAATGATCTCATCTTTATTGCCAAATGTCAAACAAATTCTTCTAAGATGCAAGAACTTGCGTGCTTACTAACACACCTTTGGATGGAAGAAATCCTATTTTTTAGAATAAAAAAAAAAACATTTGAGGAGGTTATGCCTCTCCAAATGATGTTGAGAGTATAACCGAAAGGAGCTCAAATCTTCTATCTCACTCTTCTTACTCCATTATATACTCCATAAATAAAAACATGCCACATATACATCTAATTTATTAAATGCTAAATTTATGCCTTCTATTATTTCAATTTCCTAAAATAAATAAATAAATAAATAACCCATCATATTAAATTTAGTATTTAATAAATTTTTTTGATACAAAATTTGGAATTTAATAAATTAGATGTACATGTGGCATGTTTTTATTTGTGGAGTGTATAGTGGAGTAAGAAGAATGAGACAGAAGATTTGGACTCAACTGAAAAAGAGAAAAAGATGGAGAAATTTTTGTGTAAAAAATTAACTAATAATAAATAAATAAGTATATTTAAATAAAACAAAGAATGTGAAGCATTTCTACTAAAATTTCAGGCTAATGTAAATGTTTTTTGTCACTCAACATAATCAAAAAAAAAAAAATCTTAGCTTTAATTTTAATAATTATAAAAAAAATCACCTAATATTTTAGGCTTTTTAGCTTATATGTTGGAAGTCTAGAGGCCCAACCCAAATTCAAATTTTTAATGTCATTAAAAATTTAAATCTAGTCACCATCCACTTCTCTTCAATCATTAAGGGCCTGTTTGGTTCTTTTTTTTTCATCACTCAATTTCCGTCACTTAATTTCTATCACTCATCACCCATCACTTATCACTCTAAAATATCACACCCAAACGGCACCATCACTCAATATTTTTCACATTATTTGTGGGCCCCATATCTGTCACTTTGTGCAACTTTTTTTTTTCTCTCACTGGGTTCGTCTGCACTCTTGTTCTTTTCTTCTTTCTTTTTTTTTTTCTTTTTTTTTTTCTTTTTTTTTTCCAGGATGAATGCAAACCAAACCCAGTTAAGAAAAAAAAAAGTGAAGACCGAACTCAGTGAAAAAAAAAAAAAAAAAAAAAAAAAATGAAGATCGAACCCAGTGAAAAAAAAAAAAAAAAAAAGTGAAGACCGAACCCAGTGAAAAAAAGAAAAAAGAGTCAATTGGTCAAAAGTTGCAGCTGGTGGGTTCCATGAGTGTTTAATTACAAACATGTCATTGAGTTATGAGTTATGGAAACTGAAAACAGCCAAAATGTGTTTTCAGTTTCCATAACAAACAACTCAAAAATCAGAGAATTGAGTGATGAAAACAGAGTTATGGTGCTCTCAAACGGACTTTTCGCTATGAGTTCCACCATTTTTGAGTTATGAGTTATGGAAACTGAGAATTGAGTTTTGGAAACAAGTGAACCAAACAACCCCTAAGTACCTCACTCTCTCTGTCCCTCTCTCTCTCTCTCTCTCTCTCCCAAACAGTGATCTGGGAAGTAGGAGGAGGTTCGGGGTTTTACTCAGAGACTCTAAGGAGAAGAGTGGGTTTGCGAAGGAGGACCTGAGGCTGCATAGGGAATGAGTTCACGAGGGGTACAACCATTTGAGGAGGAAGAAAAAGAGGTGGGACTTTCTTTTCTTTTCTTTTTCTTTTTTGTTTTTTTTTTTTTTTGTTTTTTTTTTTTTGTTTTTTTTGTTTTTTGTTTTTTGTTTTTTGTTTTTTGTTTTTTTTGTTTTTTGTTTTTTGTTTTTTGTTTGATTTTCAATTAAATTGGTTTTTCTTTTGGATAGTGGTTGTGATTTTGTTTGGTTTGGCTGGAAATGGTTGTGGGATGGTTCAGTTGGGGTTTAAGGTTTTCGTGTTTTGTGTTTTTTGATAAGTTTTCAATGATGGGTCCAGTTTGGTGTTTTGTGTTTTTGTTTAGTTTTGATGGAAATGGTTTTGGGATTTTTAATTTTAATTTTTGTGGAAATAATGGTTTTTATTATTATTATTTGAAATGGTGGTGGTGATTTTGTTTGGTATGGTTTTAATTGGCTCTAGGAAGATTTAGTTGGTTTCTGCTATGAGTAAACTTAACACTCTTTGCCTAATGATTCTAAGATCACAAAAATTAATCTTTTCATATGGCAATTTATTTTTCACTGAGTCACTCTTAAGGGTTCTTCTCTTTTCCAAAAGAATGGTAGAGTTTCTAAACCTCGACTTGTTTACATTGGTTAAAAGAATGTTTTAGAGGAGGAACTTCTTGATTGTTGAGACATACTTTAGTGCTTGAGAACAATAAACTCATCGCAGGTATTAGATCCGGGAGTTGACTATGATGGTTTTTCCCAATAAATGTAGTTCTTATATGTGTAATAAATAAAAATTAAAAAAGTCATGTCAATTATGGAAATAAGGGAGAGTATGACTTCGAATAAAATAGAACGATGGAAAAGAGTATACGTGGCAAACCTTGACTAGTCTGTTGAGATTCAGGATCCATACCAACCCCAAATTTTTGGAGTTAAGGCTTTGTTGTTGTTATTGTTGTTCCTTTTCTTTGACTAGTGTGTGGTCAAAGGTTGAATGCCTGAAGCTCTTGAAATTAAAAATATCTAATTTAATAATATTCATTATTGTATCCGATATGTATCATTCCAGTATCGTACTGAATACCTCTAAGATACATACCTAGTCTTTTTTCTTTTCTTTTTTTGAAAAAAAAAAGAAAAAAAAAAAAGAAAAAGAAGAAGAAGAAGAAGTAGAAGAAGGTACCAATATGTCCAGAATACACCTGTGATGCAGCTTGAATACCATTGTAACTCAACCCCCAATAGTGAGAGATAGCCAAAACTTGTAAAAAAATTTCATTTATATTGTTTATATATAAGTTTCAATGTTGAACACTTATCTAGTTATCGTTTATTTACTTTTTTTTGGATCTTGGTTTGTATTCTAAACATCCATTAATGGCAATGGATTCACTTTACTATGCATTATTGCTCTTAAATTGATATATGCTTAACAATATGTGAAAAATAAATGCTTAATAATATATTAAAAATATAAAAAAATATATTTAATAAGTAATTAATACACGTATCCCTAATATATCGTACCCTAGGTTTTTCAAGAAATGTTGTGTCCTTGTACCCATACTCATGCATCTTAGATTAGCATATTCTACTTTGTTTTATACATTCCCTGTAGAGGTCATCTTTGGCTCAGGTTTTTAATGTAGTTCACATTGTCAGCTTTAAAAAATTGAATTGCAGAACATGTCAATCACAAAGGAGGTGAAGGCTAGTGATGCAACAGCACAAAAAATGTTCAGCAAGGGGACACTAGTTGAGGTTAGCAGTGATGATGATGGTTTTGAAGGTGCTTGGTTTGCTGCAACAATCGTTAAAGCAGTGGGAAAGGACAAGTTCCTTGTCCAGTACCAGAGCCTGAGGACTGATGATGATTCAGGCTTTCTGAGAGAAGAGTTTGATACCCTGCTTATTAGGCCATGTCCACCAGAAACTCTTGTTGTTGATGGTTTCAGTCTTTTTGAAGAAGTCGATGCTTTGTACAATGATGGGTGGTGGGTGGGTGTGATTTCTAAGGTTCTTGGCGGCTCAAAATACTTAGTTTACTTTAGGGACACAGATGAGGAAATAGAGTTTAAGCATTCTGACTTAAGGCCACGTCAGGACTGGATTGATGGAAAATGGATTATGGCTTCCTAGGTATGACTTCTCTATACTTGAAACTTGAGAACCTTTGTTGATCTCATTTTGTACTTTGGTGTTAAATGGGGTTGTCCGTTTTGCAAACTTGGCATGGCTTGCTCAATGTTACTAGTCATTTAAGGTAAGTTCACAACCATCTGGTCAAATTCAGGTTTTGGGCCGGGGGCTAAATAATCGACAGTGCAAGGTTCGGTTATTTTCTAAGATTTTCTCTTTGAAACTTGAATTTAATTAATTATTTTTGAACTCTGCCACAATCCACCTATTTGGAAAATTTGGAAGCTGGTCAAAATAAAGTGAATTAAAAGAATAGAAAAGAGGTAAACCTCAATGAAATTTGCGGAAGCCTTGACCAGCTTGTTGTGATTCTTTGATCCAAAAGTATTATCTGATAAGCTGCCCCAGTCCCACCTATCATAAGAATTGACTACTCCATGTGTGTGCAAATGCAATGGGAAGGAAGTGATTGTGTCACTTTTTTTAACCTATATGATTCTTTTTCCTTCTAACTTTCTGTTTCTGACCTTGCACAAGTTAAGTATTATTTAACCCAAGCAATTCTATATATATATATATATATATATATATATATATATATATGGTATTAAATTTATACTGATAGTTGGCTAAATATTAATTCATGTCAGGCTCTGATGAAGTTGCCTTACTTGTGATTGCTTGAGAAATCAAGAACGCATCCCTTGTGTACCAGGAGAGATTGCATTACATCTGAAGGACTCTGCTTCTTGCAGCAGTGGAAGTCAACTGATGATTTTTTGATAAACAAATTGCAATTTTTAGTAGTGATTTCAACTTTGGTAACCTATCATAGGCATTCTCAACGATTTGTTTAGACTTTACCAATTAATTGGAAGCATAGTTTGACTTTATGATCCAAAGCCAAAAGCTAATGATGTAAATGCTTCCGGGTAAATTCTTGTATTGTATTGGCAACTGACCAGCGAGTCAGTGACTGTTCTCAATTTCTTTCTGCATGAAAAGGGTTCTCTAGTACTGTTTATTCCTAATCATTCAACCTGCAACATAAATTTATTTCAGAAGCCTCTTTAAGATTAGATGGCTGCAAGTTCTTTAAAAAAAAGTTTAGATACAATTGAGTGTTAACTGAAATTAGTCCTGTGATTTTGTATTAAGCATCAAATAGAGTTGTCTTTTAAGAATTCTATCTGGAGTCTAGAGTTGTCTTTAAGAGTTCTATCTGAAGTCTACTCTGGCTGTTCAAAGCCAATGTAGACATCAATAATATAATGTTTACAACTAATAAGGTAGCAAGTTGTGATTGTTAGAGCTTTCAGAGCAATGAAGCTAAATAGCTATTTTAGTTTTACCAAAATACAAAAATTCATACTACAGCAGTGGAGTTAAAAGATAAAATTTTTACCTTCGTTACTATAGTGCACAACTATATATGGTTGTGCACTGTAATTTAGAGCTAAAAGAAATTGATTTTTTAATCTCCAACTGGATTAAAATAATATTCCCCACCCGGATTTTTTATTCTCCACCCGTGCTCTTTGAAGACAAAGCTAAAGATAAGTTTAAGAACGAGAGCCTCCGTGAGCGATAGCAATGGCAAAACTGGGAGCTGGGTCAAGTGGATACCCACCGGAGCTTTCTCTATCTCTGCCGACAAAGTTTTCAGGCTGATTTTCGGTGCCACCGCCAGTCCCATTTACCAGTTCGTTTCGTCTCCAACAACTTTTCTTCATTCTGTGGACCCCAGGATCAAATTGGTGTGTTTTTGTTGTTCTGGGTACTTTTTTTATTTGCTAGGTTTGATTGAGATTGTCTTGTAGTGAAATAAATTTGGCTTATTGTATTAGATTCAATTTTGAGACTTTTTTTTTTTTTTTTTTTTTGAGTAATTTTGAGACATTTGAATCCAGTAATAGGCAGAAAAGAAATGAAGAAAGCACTAAGCAACATCAAAAAAGGGCATTGTTTAATTAACCTGAACTAACGATTTAAGATATTCATTTAATTAACTCTTCATTTTGTGCTTCAACCAAATTAAAAATGATGGATAATGTCAATGTACTTAGGTTGTATTGTTAGTATTGTTTGGTTGTGAAGTATCTACATTCCTACCCTCTTAAAATTTATTTCATTTGCCCTCTTTTGTAGAAGATGGAGTAAGAAATGAAGAGCATAACCAATAATCGAGAAATTACAAGCAAGAACAGACCAAGCATGCACACAGAGAGGTATAAGCCAATTAAACTGCAGAAAACCAATTCTTGTGCTGCTGCAAACTTCAAAATTGAAACATTACAGGATCCTGCAAAAACAATTTACAGGAGTAAGCTTATCATTGGAGTTAGTTACATCTGATGGCTGTTAGGAAGTTTGTTAGTTTATTATTTTATCTTTCCCGCCAGTCTGTTGCTTCATATGTAAAGCAGAGTAATGTAATTCATTATTAGCTTAATACAATCAGTTTTCCAATTCACTCTCTCAAACTTGATACAAATCATCCAAACTTGATACAAATCATCCCAGACCAGTTTGGGCATAGCAATCAAACAGTTATTCAGTACTCGTCTAATGAGAGAGGAAAAACATCGTACTTAGGAAGCAACAACAAAGAATAACGACTATGTGGCACCACTGTATAGGTGCCTGCAATAAAAGCTACCAGCAATGCTCCAATAGACCAATTTATGAGAAGAGAGGTACGTCGTGCCACTTCTCTGTGAAAAATGGCTTCCGTAATCGTCGCTGAAGCCAAAAAGTGAACGAATACTGAGGTGGTGGAAAGACCAAAAGCTAAAGTATTAGCTATTAGAAATACGCCGAAAGCAGTTCTTTTCCTCAGTATTGCCAAGCCATCATCCCCATTATTACTTTCGTTTTGGTTATATCCACCAGGAACCGTGAAAGCTGCCGTGAAGGTCACAGTAGCGATAAGTGTGGCTACCAACATATTGCTCTTACTCCCTTGCTTCACGAAATT
This sequence comes from Lithocarpus polystachyus, assembly GCA_033629205.1. Taxonomy (NCBI): domain Eukaryota; kingdom Viridiplantae; phylum Streptophyta; class Magnoliopsida; order Fagales; family Fagaceae; genus Lithocarpus; species Lithocarpus polystachyus. The sequence goes on along the minus strand of CM066164.1, from coordinate 7,236,242 downwards.
TGAAGGTGTTCCATCACCATCACCAGTACCTGCCAATTTTGGTTTCCCTCTAGGGTCCAACTTCTGAATGCCCATCCTTAAGAGTGCTCCCCTCAGACTTGGCCGAGCGCCTTTGCTCCAAAATTCTGAAGGCTAGCGACCCATAAAAATATAATTAAATAAAAAAAACGCGTGCATGCGCACAGCCACACACTCATTATACATGTAAGACATGTGTATGTGATACACAATACATTCTAGCTTTAACACGTGCAATACTTTCCATCAAAATCAAAATAATAGAACTTGGTCACCATTGTATTCTTCCACTTAATGTTATAGGTATAGTTTTATTTTATTTTTCTAGAAATAGTTAAAGACACTCGTGTGATTCGAATGAGTGATGATTATAAAATTCATCAGAATTGAGTAAAAAAAAGGACCCAATGCACCTCCAATCCTACTAAGGCCTCGAAGAACTCTTAACAGTATTGTGTTTTTACTTTTTTTAATTGGTGAGTTATGCACCCAGTGAATTTTGAACCCACAATCATGCCCTCCACCTTGCTCTTATAATGGTAGGAGGTGTTATTTTAGATAGAGCTCAATGAGCAAAATAAATCATTTTATACAAGACTTTAACAAATAGAATTTAAACAAACTGCGAAGAAGTTTAGTACCTATAGAAAAAGACACACAAAGCACCTCTTACGTCATAGGAGGTCGTATCCTTTCATATGATATTATTCTAATTAGTATGCTCTTACATTTTTCAGAAAATCAAGAACTCACTCATACATGCTCTTAGCATTCTCAACCTTAATAATGACCTATATATTTGGGCCTTCAAGTATTTCTCATAGATTCTCCTCTCCCAAAATTTTCTTACAAATTACATATGATAGCTTTTCAGGAGCCTAGTATCAACTAATCCTAAAACTATTCTCTATTGACCAATGTAGTAATTTCCCATAAAATTTTCTCATTTGTCACAAAAACTAAAACCATGTAACGAACATATTATAAGAGACCACATACCATGAACACCCTCATATACGAATTGTTCGTAAGAAAGATTCCTCCTGGAGGTATACGAAGATCCAAGAGGAATGCTACCCTAAGTGCCCTTATTCTGTTGTTGTGTATTAAATATTGGGCAATTATTAGTTTACACTATATTATCAATGTAAAATTTACATTGTAGAGTGTGGATTAAATAAATATGTACAACATTGTACATATTTTCATAAAATATACAACATTGTCTTCATTTGTTTAGTTTACGAAGTAAATCTTATAACTAATATAAACTATTTTACAAACATTTTACAAAAGACTTAAATGGGCCATGACACATTTGCTATTAAAATTTTAAAAAAACTAAAAAAAAAACCACATCAGATTTCAGAAAAACGCAAATGAAATTTTCATTTCAAAGTCTAAAAAATAGTCTGAAAATCTACAGACCATCCATCTCTCTCTCTCTCTCCCCAGTGACATACCTACGCAGACCCACATCTGATGCCAGCACCATGAAATGTATGAAGTGGGTTGTGAACTTTTTTTTTGGAGAAATTCATGGTGTTTCGATCCAATTAAACCAAAGAGAGAAAAAAAAGTTTATGTTTTTGGCTTTTTGCTGTGTTGGACTGTGAACCTAATCTTTCGTGGTGATTTACCAACATTCTTCAAAATGGGTCCAGAGAGTGATAAAGAGATAAGGGCGACAAGAGGTGGAGACAGTTGTTTAGGAACTCTCCACTAATTTTGGGTTCGCTTGAAATATTTGGGAGAACACAAGACGGATGAATTTGTGGTGCTGCAGAGAGAAGATATGGAAGGTATGAGTTTTTTCAGATTTTTTTTTTTTTTTTATTCTAAACTTTAGAATGAAATTTCTATCCGTATCTGTGTGTTTCTAGCCAAGGTTTTGAAACTCAAACCGGACCGGACGGTCGGACCGAAAAAACCGGGAATCGGATTGAATTCCGGTTTTTTAAGCCTACAGAACCGGGTGTCAGTGGGTTGTGAGAGAACCGGACGAACCGGGATTCAACCAGAAAAACCGGACAAACCGTAGGCCGGTTCAACCGGTCAGAGAATAGAGAAAAGTTCAGGAAAAATGCAGATCTGAACTTGAGTAAACCGGAACAGCAACCACCCTTGTTCCACCCCGGGTAGAATTTCAGCCCATTTCGAGCTATTTCTGGAGTTTCAGTCCGTTTCGGTCAATACCGGCCGAATCTCCGGTATGAAACTTTGGCCTTTTCCCCTGAATTTGATGTTTGACCCACTGCCTTACCAGAAAAAGAAAAAGAAAAAAAGAGAAAAAAAGAAGCTCCACTGCCTTTTTCTCTGTTTAAAACGGAGAAGAACAAACACAAGAATGAAAAATAATAATGAAGAACAAAATGAAACAAACACAACAGAGAAAGAAAGAAATAGAAGAAACAAAAAAATAGAACGAAGCGGTGAGACCGAGACAGAGCTCTGGGTACTGGGCAGTGGTGAGCCTCCAGACTTTTTAAAGTTGAAACTCTTGAAGGAGGAGATTGAGTTGCGTGTGAGACAAAGGAAATAAATGGGTCGGTGATAAAGTGACGAAGAGATTCACGTGGGTATAGGTTTGGGAAATGGGAAAAGTGAAAGTTTCAAGAATTTTCTTGACCATTAACCGGTCAACATGTTTACTTTATTCACAAAAACGTAACAAATAATTTTTTAATAACCAAATGCTAATTTTATTTGAGAATTTTTTTAAAAAGTAAATATATTAAATTTATTATATTATATTTTTATATTTATATATTTGTGGTAATTCGAAATGGTCTAAAACAGTACGCTGAAATAGACCGGTATCAAAATATTTTATTCTAATAAATAAATCGAAACGGATTCCGAAACAATATTCATAACATTGCTTAAGATCTCACACCTTATAAGCAAGACTGAAGCCATAACCAACAGACCAAGTGCTCTTTTTGGGAGCTAATATGCAATATTATTAAATTTATATTAAATTTAATGATTTATAGTTTCTAAACTTCTATATAATCTTTCTCAACACATTAAATATTACTAAATTAACTTTTTATTTAAGAATAATACCTATGCAGTTTATGAATTTATTTTAAAAGTCGTTTTTAGTTAATTGAAATGATTTCTCTTAAAGGATTATTATAAAAATTTCTTTTTATGCTTATTTATGTTGTACTATTTTTTATTAACCTTATAATGTACTATTTTATGTATTTTGTTTCAATTTTTAAGATATTTTTAGTAAATTTTGCTAATATTTACAAATTTAATATATTTATTTATATTTAAATAATTATTAAATTAATTATGACGTCATTACGGTTCAACTCCGGTTCGACCTCGGTCGGACCTCAAAAACTTTGAACCTTTCCTTTTTACGGTTCAATGAATAGTCCGGGTCTAAAAACTTGTTTCTAGCATTATTCAAATTGAGCTTACAATATAAACTAATAATTTTCCCCCAAAATCAATCCTCCTTTTGTACATCTACCCCAAAAAAGGCAAACTTGGGAAAATTTCCTTCTTCAAAATTCTTAAAAATTGTGCAGTCAATAAGAAGAGCAAGACAGAAGAGTCACACCGTTCCGGAGTTTAACTTCCTATGTAACAAAACATTGTCCGTTGTGCTGAAGCCCTCCTTGTTCGTAACATTTAAGTCAACGCCTCTATCATATTTTAAATAGGATGAAAGATCAAACGGATCATTAATGGCCGCCAAATGCACAAGCGTATTTCCTTCTTTATCTTGCTCGTCGAAGAAAAACTTAAACTCTGGTCTCCCCACGAAAAAGCTGAATGCTTTATACGTTCCACTTTCTGCAGCAACATGAAGAGCCGTCCGACCCCCGTTGTCCAACAACTCGTAGATATCTGGACATGCTTTCACGAGTTCTTTCATTACCCCATGATTGCCTTCCTTGGACGCAATGTGAAAATCTGATAAACCATCTTTGTTTCTTGAATATGCGGGGGAATTGCCCTTTTCTAAAAGCAGCTTCATAAATTTCCGATTACCCATATGCGCGGCAATGTGTAGAGGAGTCCATCCTGAGTCATCGCCTTCTTCAATTGTAGATGGACATTTTTCCATCACTTCTTCACAAAATCTAAGAAGATAGGGAAACCATTTCGCTCAAGTTAGTATATGTTTAGAGGTTTTTTTATTTATTTGTTGTTGGAGAAGAGAGTGGGGTTTGCATCTATTTCCTCCCTCTGTCACTCAATACTATGATGGTAGTGGCAGACCTAAGATTATGGATGGAAACAAGATTAAAGTGTTTGTTTATGATGCACTTATAAACTAGTTTACTGTTTATTTTCCTACTATTTGCAAATTTCATATAATGCACTTACAAACTAGTTTATTGTTTATTTTCCTACTATTTATAGATCCCACATAAATTACATACTTATTTTATTTAACTTTATAATTACTTTAATTTAAGCAAAATACTAGAATAAATCACGCCAAAAACAAAGCAGAACTTTAGGTTTGGGGAGGCCAACATTACACAGCATAGCCAAAAAAAAGTTTCCCATTGGACCAAATTAATTATAAAAAATTCTTTAAAAAAAATCCTTCATGATATAATTCATAGTTAACAGGATTTTCTCATATAGTATTAGAATCAATATCGGTGGTTGTAACCTCCAAATCTTGAACACTTTTTGTATAAAAAAAAAAAGGCATCAATTGTAGATAACCCCCCCCCCCCCCCCCCCCAAAAAAATACTCATACTTTGAAATCTGAATATTAAATTTTATAAATTAGTTACATAGCTATTTTTTTTATAATAAAAAAAGATTAAATAATGAAGTACATGTAATCAATACAAAACCAAAAAATTAAAGTGAATTTCCTAATCATGCTACTATTTATAAATATAAATACATCAAAAAAGAGCATGTAACAATAATTTAATTTAACTTTTTTTTTTTTGAGAAACTAATTTAATTTAACTACTCATTCCTCTATTATCATATATATGAAAATAATAACACATAAAATTGTAAGGTCTCCAAAAAATTTATGACAAAATATAAATAAGCTCACCAAAAGTCAAACATCTTTAGTTTTATATATACTAGCTTATAATTTGTGCATATGTTGGGTGCAATACACACACATACACATAAATGTCTTTAGTTTTATATATAATAGCTTATAATTTGTGCATATTTAGGATGCAATACATACACACACACATAATATATACATCTAATCAAAAGTTACATCCACTAGCGAAGCCAAGATTTCCCTTAGGAGTGGCAGGGTTTAAAGACAAAATTTAAAGTAAAATGAATTTGACAAATATTAATTGATAACAATAACAAAATAAATGAACAATTATATGCTAATGTAATTGCTATTCACAATCTAATATAAATGTAAAAATTGAATTTATTTTTTCATACCTAGAGCTTGATATAGACTCTTTATTATGATTCTTTTCTCCATAATCTAAATTAACTACAAATACATATTTCTTACTAGTTAAAATTTGGGTTTATAATAAGAAAAAGACTAAAATACACTTTTTACCCCTACATTTTGAGTTGATTCTCATTTTGATCCCAGTTTTGATTTTGTTACTATTCAAGTCCCTAAAAATAAAAAATCAATTCTATTTTGGTCTTAGCTGTCAACCCACTAACAAAAAACTCTTACGCAACAGACAGAAGCCCAGTTAGCATAGAAAATGCTGACGTGGCTATTAAAATAATATTTAAAAATACCACATCAGCATCCAAGTTAGCATCTTATTTTTAAAAATTAATTTATCAATATAAAAAAATTAAGAAACATAAAAACAAAATTAAAAATGTAAAACCACATAAATTCAAATCATGTTGAAGAACATGAATAAACAAGAACACAAACTCAGATCACAAGAACATAGTACTCAAATATTTTCTTTTCCAACATTTCTCATATCACAAATTCAACTAAAGACATAGAATTTCATCCCAAACATATCTCTAAAACCAGTAAATCAAAACCCAACCAAATCAACAACAAAACAACGTATCACCGATCAGACCAACAAAACCCAACCTCTATGCTTCCATATATTCCATCCAAAATCATCAAACCACAAATCTCAACAAACCCAAGAGGCAGATCTACGTTTGAAATTGATTTTTTTTTTTTAAAACCCAAATGTTGCTCATCATTTTCTTTGCATCAAGACCCCATGGCTTCCATGATCAAAACCTCAAATATAATCCATGAATGAGGTAGAAATGTGGCTTCCATGATCAAAACCTCAAGTATCAAGACCCCCACAGATGCTGATATGCTCATCATAGGTCGAGGGAAGCTTAAGAGGTAGACCCACAACCCAAATCACCCAAACAACCACCTATCAATGGCTGGGATCGGGCTTGAGAGAGGGTGAGGTATAGAGAGGTTTGAGAGCCACTGCCTGAGGCTTCACTGTAGGGACCGACCAACACCTTAACCAATCTAGGCTTCACAACATCATAGCACACCCACCGATCTAGGCTTCACAACAACACAGCACCATCGAATCCTTATTCCCATTGTTGCCGAATTGTCTCCACGACAAAACACTCAACCAATCTGAACCTGAAGACGTCGTAGCGATTAAACCCCTTCAAAAACTCCTTCCTTGACGAAGACAAAGATAACGAAGTTGATGAATCACCGTAGAAACTCTCCAACTAGTGAATATAATTCTGATCGTAACCTCCACCACCTTCACCTCCTCTACTTTCTCCACTTGACCATAGAGGTCTTGCCAATTTGTGAGTATCGAAGGATTTGAGAGAGTGAGATTGTGAGCTAGAGATAGAAAAAACCAAACCTTTTGTATTTTTGTGTTTGGTTCATAAAAAGTAAAATTCAAGAAAATATTAGAATTGAGAACTTAAAATTTTAATTCAAATCAAATTTTTATTTTTAGTTTAAGTTAAAATTAAGAAATTAATTTTTTTTTAGTAATTTATATGCTGATGTGGCATTTTTAAATTCCAAATAAAATTTATTATTATTATTATTTTAATAGCCACGTCAACATTTAATGTGCCAACTGGGCATTCCATTTGCCATGTAGGAGTTCTCTGTTAATGGATTAACGGCAATGACCAAAATAAAATTGATTTTCAGTTTTTAGAGACTAGAATAGTAGCAAAATCAATGACCCTTGTGGATTTGAGGTTATTTTTAGAAGTAAACATATTTTGTTACTTGTTTTCTAAAAGTAGACGTACTTTGCTTCTTGATGCTTCTGCATCTTACAAGCTTTATAGGGAAGATTACTTGTTTGAAGGACTTGTCAAATATAGGAACCAAAAATGCATTTCCGCCTAAATTGTAATCATGAAAGGGAGAGGGTCTTATTCCCTCTCATTCATTCAATTATTTTCTCCCTTGAAACCACCCCTAACCCCCACCCCCCAAAACAACCCCTATCAATTTCCTCTCAGTGAGCCAATTGTTCTCATTTAAAACCCTAACAACCCCTTTCGAACTTCACTTCAATCTCTCAAACCCCTTAACAGAATCCTAGAAACCCCCAAGACCAAGACCATAACTTAAATGATCTCGTCTTTATTGCCAAATGTCAAACAAATTCTTCTAAGATGCAAGAACTAACATGCTTACTGACACACCTTTGGATGGAAAAGTTCCTAAACGACCTTATTTTTTAGAATAAAAGGAACACATCTAAGGAGGTTGTGCCTCTTCAAATGATGTTGAGTATAACCGAAAGAGATAAAAAGATGGAGAAATTTTTGTGTAAAAAACTAATAATTTAAATCTAATCACCATCCACTTCTCTTCAATCATAAAGTCACTCTCTTTATTCCCCCCCCCCCTCTCTCTCTCTCTCTCTCTCTCTCTCTCTCCCAAACAATGATCTGGGAAGTGGGAAGAGGTTCGGGGTTTTGTTTGGAGACTCTAATGGCCTGTTTAGAAGTTTAGAGAGGGAGAAGAGTAGAGGAGAATGGTTATACTCCATCTTTTTTGGATGTTTTTAAAATTAAGGGAGAGGGGGGTAATTAGCCCTTCCTCTTGTTTGGATGTTTTAAAATTTAAGATGGAAATGAGAGGAAATGATTAAATATTTTTAAATAGACAAATTTACCCTTATTAGAAAATGGACTTGCAACATTGGTTTATGATTATTTTTGTTAATATAGTAAGGGTAAGTTGAGTAATTCATTTAGTCAATAATTTACGTACTCTAGTCTCCCTCCAAATTTCTCAAATTTGGGGAATTAAAAATGAAGGGTTAAAAGTAGTTAAAACCCCTCTAAATCTCTCCCCCTCCTTCCTTAAAATACTTTTAAACAAAGTAATTTAATTACTCTCAATCTCTCTACTCTACTCTTCCTCCTTTTCAAACATCCAAACAGAGCATAAGGAGAAGAGTGGGTTTTCGAAGGAGGACCTGAGGCTGCATAGGGAATGAGTTCATGAGGGGTTCCGCCATTTGAGGAAGAAAAAGAGGTGGGATTTTCTTTTCTTCTCTTCTTCTTTTTGTTTTTGTTTTGTTTTTGCTTTTTTTTTTTTTTTTTTTTGTGTTTCGGTTAAATTGGTTTTTCTTTTGGAAAGTGATTGTGGTTTTGTTTGGCTTGGCTGGAAATGGTTTTGGGGAGGTTCAGCTGGGGTTTAAGGTTTTGGTTTGTATTTTTTGATAAGTTTTCGATGATGGGTTCAGTTTGGTGTTTCGTGTTTTTGTTTAGTTTTGATGGAAATGGTTCTGGGAATTTTTATTTTAATTTTTGTGGAAATAATGGTTTTTATTATTATTGTTATTTGAAATGGTGGTGGTGATTATGTTTGGTTTGGTTTTAAATGGTTCTGGGAAGATTTGGTTGGTTTCTATTATGAGTAAACTCGACACTCTTTGCCTAATGATTCTAAGATCACAAAAATCAATCTTTTCATTTGGTAGAGTTTCTAAACCTCCGCTTGTTTACATTGTTCAAAAGAATTTTTTAGAGGAGAAACTTCTTGATTGTTTAGACATACTTTAGTGCTTGAGAACAATAAACTCATTCGGGAGTTGACTATGATGGTTTTTCCCAATAAATGTAGTTCTTATATGTGTAATATATAAAAACCCAAAATAAAAAATTCATGTCAATTAAGGAAATAAGGGAGAGTATGGCTTCGAATAAAATAGAAAAACGGAAAAGAGTATATGTGGCAAGCCTTGACTAGTCTGCTAAGATCCAGGATCCATACCAACTCCAAATTTTTGGAATTAAGGCTTTGTTGTTGTTATTGTTGTTCCTTTTTTTTGGGTAGTGTGTGGTCAATGGTTGAATGCCTAAAGCTCTTAAAATTAATAATATTTGATTTAATAATATTCATTAATAGGATCTAGGATGCACAGATATTCCATTTTTGCTCATATTCACATATCCAATATGAATCGTACCAATATCGTACTAGATACCTCTAAGATACATACCTTGTCTTTTTTCTTTTCTTTTCTTGAAAAGAAAGTAACAATACATCCAGAATACACCTGTGATACAGCTTGTATACCATTGTAACTCAACCCCCGATAATGATAGATAGCCAAAACTTGTAAAAATTTCCATTTATACAGTTTATATATTAGTTTCAATGTTGAACACTTATCTAGTTATCGTTTATTTACTCTTTTTTTTGGATCTTGGTTTGTATTCTAAACATCCGTTAATGGCAATTGATTCACTTTATTATGCATTATTACTCTTAAATTGATATATGCATAACAATATATGAAAAATAAATGCTTAATAATTTATTAAAAATATAAATAAAATATAGTTAATAAGTAATTAATACACGTATCCATAACATATCCTAACCTAGGTTTTTCAAGAAATGTTGTGTCCCTGTACCCATACCCATGCATCTTAGATTAGCATATTCTACTTTAATTTATACATTCCTTGTAGAGGTCATCTTTGGCTCAGGTTTTTAATGTAGTTCACATTGTCAGCTTTAAAAAATTGAATTGCAGAACATGTCAGTCACAAAGGAGGTGAAGGCTAGTGACGCAACAGCACAAAAAATGTTCAGCAAGGGGACACTAGTTGAGGTTAGCAGTGATGATGATGGTTTTGAAGGTGCTTGGTTTGGAAAGGACAAGTTCCTTGTCCAGTACCAGAGCCTGAGGACTGATGATGATTCAGGCTTTCTGAGAGAAGAGTTTGATACCCTGCATATTAGGCCATGTCCGCCAGAAACTCTTCTTGTTGATCGTTTCAGTCTTTTTGAAGAAGTCGATGCTTTGTACAATGATGGGTGGTGAGTGGGCGTGATTTCTAAGGTTATTGGTGGCTCAAAATACTTCGTTTACTTTAGGGACAGATGAGGAAATAGAGTTTAAGCATTCTGACTGGATTGATGGAAAATGGATTATGGCTTCCCAGGTATGACTTCTCTATACTTGAAACTTGAGAACCTTTGTTGATCTCATTTTGTACTTTGGTGTTAAATGGGGTTGTCCGTTTTGCAAACTTGGCATGGCTTGCTCAATGTTACTAGTAATTTAAGGTAAGTTCACAACCATTTGGTCAAATTCAGGTTTTGGGCAGGGAGCTAAATAATTGACAGTGCAAAGCTCAATTGTTATCCAAGATTTTCTCTTTGAAACTTGAATTTAATTAATTATTTTTGAACTCTGCCACAATCCACCTATTTGGAAAATTTGGAAGCTGGTCAAAATAAAATGAATTAGAAGAATAGAAAAGAGGTAAACCTCAATGAAATTTGCTAAAGCCTTGGCCAACTTGTTGTGATTCTTTGATCCAAAAGATCTGATAAGCTGAATGCAGTGGGAAGGGAGTGACTGTGTCACTTTTTTTTTTAACCTTTATGATTCTTTTTCCTTATAATTTTTTGTTTCTGACCTTGCACAAAGTATTATTTAGCCCAAGCAATCCTATAAATATATATATATATATATATATATATATATATATGGTATTGAATTTATACTGATGGTTGGCATGTCAGGCTCTGATGAAGTTGCTTTACTTGTGATTGCTTGAGAAATCATAGAGGCATCCCTTGTGTACCAGGAGAGATTGCATTACATCTGAAGGACTCTGCTTCTTGTAGCAGTCGAAGTCAACTGATGATTTTTTGATAAACAAATTGCAGTTTTTAGTAGTCATTGCAACTTGGTAACCTATTATTAGGCATTCTCAACGATTTGTTTAGCCTTACCAATTTATTGGAGGCATGGTTTGGCTTTATAAAACAAAGCAAAAGGCTAATGCTGTAAATGCTTTCAGGTAAATTCTTGTATTGTGTTGGCAACTGACCAGTTACTCCACTGGTACTGTTTATTCCTAATCATTCAACATGCAACATAAATTAATTTCAGAAACCTGTTTAAGGTTAGATGCCTGCTAGTTAGTAATAGGTTAAATGCATGTGATTGAGTGTTACTCAACTAAAATTAGTCCTGTGATTTTGTATTAAGCATCAAATAGAGTTGTATTTAAGAGTATTACTTGAATTCTACTCTGGCTATTTGAAGCCAATATAAACATCAATAATATTAGTGACAAAATGTTTACAACTAATAAGGTAGCTGTAGGGATCAAAGGCCCAATTATGGATGTTGAGCCGTGGGCTTGTCCAAGGAGACACATCTATCCGAGGACAGTAAATAGCGAGGAAAATGCATGGCTACAAAACTCGCAAGTATTAGGCAGGTTTGTAAACGAAGAAGAGTTGTCCAAGGAGAAATACCTCTTCGGAGAGTCAAAGAGAAAGCTAGAATATGCATTCTAGCATTTATTATGATATTTTAGGAGATTCTTCTAATATAAAAGCATCTGGTAAATACATAGGACAGGTGGAAGCAGTAGGATATTATATAGAAAGCTGCTACCACCGTATTAATTGCCCTGCATCTAACCCTCTCGCCTCATTAATAAGGAAAAGATGTCTGAACAATGACTCTCAATTTTTACAGCTGCCATGTGAAGACTTTAAGGCGAGGTTGATGAGACAAGTATCAAAAGAAAATCATTTGACCATCACGTGGGAGAAAAGGAAGTATGAAGAGAAAGAGAGGGAAGGAGAAAGGAGATTGAACGAATCTTGGGAGAGAAATAGTTGTGGTAGAGAGAGAAAAAAGATACAAAGTTGTAAACATTCAAATAATTATATAACTATCCTCCTCGGATAGAGCTGGGGACGGTTTTTTGTAATAGCACTACTTTATTTCTGTTTACCTGATTATTGAATACATCTGAATAATATTTGATTTCACTTAAAACCCAGTCTTTCTAGCCCACTCTCTATAAATTTATTACTAGGACTTTTTGGGTCTGAGTCTGTCTATCTCGTGGGCCCTGCATTCAAAACTGTGTCCTTACAGTAGCATATTGTAATTGGTGTATAATAAAAATGATATCAGAAATAGGGTCATTCACAGCATGACACTTCAACAAGTTACGTAATAGATTGTGTTCACGGCAATGCATAACTTGCAAGTTGGTCAAGAATACAATTGGGTATTGTTTCTTCCCATGTTTGGCTTTCTTCTTTGGTGCAAACCTTGTGCTAGATTCTAGCATGAAATCATGTTCCTGATTGCCCAATTAATGTTAGCCCTGTAGCATAGCAAAGTACCACGCATAAGCCACGTATCTAGAGAAGAGATTGTCAAATTTCTTTAGGATCAACTATAAACCAACCCACCCATGCATCACAAGAGGTGAGTCTGTAATGGGGTTAAAGAGAGTTGTTTATGTTTTGGATTAATTAAATGAGTTGTCAACCATCAAAGATTTAAAGTTGCAAAATTAGATTCATACAACCTTGGTCCCACAACCACAAGCTATATTGGGCATGGGAGTCAATACCATACCGTACCGTACCAGCCAGTACCGGCCTTATACCGGTACAGGTACACCTCTATTTCATGCCGGAAAATATGCCGGCCATACCGGCCGAACCGGCGATTTCCGGCTGTATCGGCCTCGTACCAGCCGTACCGGACCGGAACACAAAATGCTGTTTTTTTTTTTTTTTTTTTTTTTTTTTGTAATTGTGGCAATTTTTTAAGGGCCAGATGGTAATACTCATGTATATTATGGTTCTGAAGTAGATCATTTTAATGGATGAGAGTAGATGATCCTATGTAGTTTGCGTTAACTTAATTATTTGTATTATTTGTTTTCTTTGTATTCAATGAACAATTAAGTTTTTTGTTTTTTAGTGTTTTTTTTCTTTGTATGCAATGAACAACTGAAGTAATGTTTTATTGTAAACAGGAAGTAATGTTTTGTGGTAAATAGAGATTTCGTGTGTGTGTGTGTATATATTAAATATATAAAATAGCGATAAACCCGAAACAGTACTCCGGTATTGACTGGTATCCGAAATATATCGTACCGGTGGCCAAACCGGTACAACCTTTGGTACGGTATTGACCTCCTAGATATTGGGGCAGTACTTTACAAGTTAACAAACATGTGGAGCGTACTTTGTTTTTTTTTTTTTTTTTTTTTGTAAAACGGGAAGTTAACATTATTCGCTATAAAGATCTATTTACCTGAGTAACAAAATAAGTGTGGATGTCCCCTGCATCTGCATGACATCTCATAAAATATATATAATTCAACAAAAGTCGCTTATTCGACCGGTTACCGAGCAACAATTATTTTAAACATGTATTACCTCAACTGGTAAAGTTTTTTGTAATTGCATAAAAGATCTGGAATTCGATCCCCACTTACATAAAAAACCAATTGATGTGTTTTAGTTGAATACTTGGATAATAAAGAACAAATATCATAAGCAAATGCCATAAGTTGAAATTTTCACTAAAAGAAATTCTATCGTATGTATAAAATTCACAAGTGTAGACCATGTAAATATATAAGAAAAATATAGCATGGTCATTGAAGAATTAGATCGTTGAGGAACAATTTGGCTGTTGGGAGTTGGGACTGAGTTCTGTGAGTAAAAACACCATAGATTTGTAAGCAGAGCATCATTTAGACCGATGAAGAAGAGGAAAATTACAATAATGCCATTAATTAGAAAACCTTTTAAGGTTGAAAACAGGCTGAAGTACTATATGTCTGTGTTCCAACTCCTCTCTCTCCACCCACTCTCTACCTTTTTATATTAAAAAAAAAAATTTATCTGCAATTTTTTTCCTCCTCAAGTAGAAGGTAGAAATTTGATTGATCAATAAAGTAAAATGTTACATAATATCACTAAGCATGGGTGGGGTTACACCTTGCCGTACTTATTAGCTCTATCATTTTCCAAATGAGGCAATTGGTTAAGGAGTGTTATTAAATAAGAGTGGTGTTTATTTCACACATGCCATTACACACAAAGTACATACACGCAGGGTTTTGTACTTCCAACTTCGTCAGTCATAAAGGGGGGAAAATAGCAGCAGAAATGTTATCCGTCATAAGATTGGCAAAAAAATTTGGCCTACAATAGTAAGATGATCACGTATGAAATTATAGACATTTTATGTAAGGAGTAAATATCAACAAGTATAAGAACATTTTTGTAGTAAATATGCATATTGTACTACTAAGTCACAAGAAGTCAGGGTCAACTCAATAAGATTTGAGGCATAAGGAGACAATCTTAGTATAGTATTTTCTTATATTTAGATATAAATTAAATAATATTTTATTTAAATTTTTATAGTATAATTAATTTTTTACAGTCATCACTTTTTTTTTTTTTTTTGGTTGCAAAATTACTAACTAAATTTTGCATTCAAGTTTTTTAATATCTCATTCTTAGTTGATGATTTGGCTTATCTTCCTAATCTTTCTTATGACCGTTAATTTTAGATAGGAAAAAAAAAAAAAAAAAGAGGAGTTTGATGTGATTAGTTTTCGAAAAATGCTTTTTAGACAGAGACAAGGTGATGACTAGTTGTAACTTGTAAGAATTCTTTTTTTGAATAAAAAAGTACAAAATTCCCTCCCCTTTCTGGATCATGATAATATTCTGATTGGTGGTCGAAGTTGAACCCCATTTAGAAACTCTTCTAGTAGAGAATACTCATGATATTGCACGTAGGAATTTTTTTTTTTTTTTTTTTTTTTAAGCGTACGTCTTTTGTCTAATAGCCTCAAGATAGTGTTCAGGATTGCTATTGATTAAACGTGATCCATATGATCAAAACATCGCAATATTAACCCACAAATGTGTATTTAATAATTTAAATTTGGGCACATCAAAATTTTCGACAATGGACACCAATAAGGTGATTTGGGTTGAAGTTTTTACTTTAATATCATATCATTAAACAGC
The DNA here is from genome assembly GCA_033629205.1 of Lithocarpus polystachyus. Classification (NCBI taxonomy): domain Eukaryota; kingdom Viridiplantae; phylum Streptophyta; class Magnoliopsida; order Fagales; family Fagaceae; genus Lithocarpus; species Lithocarpus polystachyus. The sequence continues at coordinate 7,220,943 of CM066164.1, read as the reverse complement.
ATCATTATTAAAACAAATCTTTTGAAATTTCGATAAAACTTTTGAAATCAAATCTTCAAATCACAATTTCATTTGGAATCGTAATTTTATAGCACCTATTTCATCATAATTGTAAGTGTAACCCTTAATCAATTTAAAATTTCGATAAAACTACAATTATTAAAAATTTTAAACCCCTTCATGTTTGATCTTATGAGATTATTTTTATTGAATTATTTTATTAAAATTAAATTGAATAAAAATAAATCATACCTAAAATAAATGATATTTTTAAAAAGTACGTATGTTTTGGAACTTGATATTGCTAATGTTTTTAAATTCTGCCTCAAACTCGACATTAATCGACTTTTATGTGTTTTTTTAAGTAAACTTGATATTATAGCAATGTCAAATTCTATGCAAAATTTTCAAAAAAAATTAAATGGCAAAATATGCATAGAACTCTACATTGCTAATGTTGAGTTTCAGGTAAAACTCGACATCAGCAATATTGTGTTCCAAAAACAAAGATATTTTACTAATTAATGACAAAACTTAAAATAAAATTTCATCTATGAAAAAAAATCCACATGACAATATTTTAAGATGAGAACCTATAGAACAGTACCTACTATATCTAAGTCTTGCCATTTTACTAAATACTTCAAAGAGATAGCTGTTTGATTAAATAGTTTAAAAATAACAGGTAAATAGTCATTTTTCCCTTGGAAGAGGGCCGTTAGGCAAAACAAAAGGTAACGGCTCAAGCTGCAACAAGTTTGAAGTGGATATATCTCTAGATCTGGTCGTGGATATAAATATATATATATATATATATATATATATCCACATTATCTAGTTGAAACCATGCTCATGCTGTTTTGTGTGTGTGTGTTTTTTTTTTTTGGGGGGGGGGGGGGGGGGGTGTCAATTTGTCACTGCAAGAATGCTACGTACTTTGATTTGGTATACCAAAAATAACATGCACAATATTTTTTTTATTTTTTATTTTACCATGAATGAGCATTTTGTTCAAAAATAAAGATAATATAATCAAACCAACAGCACCCGAAAACAAATACAAAAACAAAAACATTACAAGAAGATTAACACAAGCACACCGTTCAAAGGCTTTGCAACAAGCCTCCCATATAGTGATCTTGACAATGCTGTCCTCAGACTGACAGCGTTCCTCTTTTTCCAAACATAGCTTTAAAGTTTTTTCCTTTCAAATCATCCCACCAGGTAGGGCTTAGCAATTAAACAAAAAAAAAAAAAAAAAAAATCTTCATTTTTTCTTTCCTTAATCTTCCACATAAGAAGCAAGGAAATTAATATAAAACCGATATCCCCTCGTAGCATGCTTGTTTATAACAGTAACGAATACAGGGGTAAGTTAGCCAGTAGAGCCAGCACAAACAACTAATAACGGCTGTTGTAATCCCCATAGAGTGTGGCACCGCTGCGTAGGTGCCTGAGATAAATGCTACCAAGAATGCTATAGTAGAATATAATGTGAAACTAGTGCTGAAGTCTAACTGTTTTCTGAGAGGAACGACTTCCTTAGAAAGTGCTGAATGGAAATAGTGGAAGATTACGGAGTTAGTGGAAAGACCAAGAGCTAAAGTATTAGCTATCAGAAATACACGGAAAGCAGTTCTTTTGCCTAATGCTGCCATGCCCTCATCCACACCTCCGATTTTGAATCCACCAGGCACCGTGAAACCAGCCGTGAAGGTCACAGTTGCGATGAGTGTGGCTACCAGCAAATCGGTCTGCTTTTTTCGATTCATATAATCTAATTCGGAGGCGGACATTTTTTCGTCTTCTGACCCTTCTTCGGGTTCCAATTTCTGGATGGCCATTTCAGAGCGCGCTCCCCTTAGACTTGGTCGAGCGCCTTCCTTCCACAATTGGATCTTGTTTTCATCATGTAAAATTTATAAATAGATGATTTTTGTATGGGAAATTCAAAAACTAACATTGGATAAAAACTAAATAACATGACGGAAGAACGTTGAGTAGAGCAGATGCAAAAGTTTAGGAATATAAAATGCCAATTTTATAAAGTTTTGGGACAAAGACTAAGGGGTGTTTGGTGCATGCACTTAAAAACTGAAAATTGTTGTTTAAAAATATGTGTGGAAATGCGAGTGAAAAAATGTGTGAAAAAATATGTAATGTTATTTAAAAACTGAAAATTGTTGTTTGAAAGCAATACCAAACACCTCCTAAACGTCTTATAAATTTTGGAGAGGAAAAAGTGGAAACAATATTTTATCCCATTTTTATAGAGAAGTGATATAATCTTAATATTTTCACAACAAATTTTAAGTAGTAAATTATATTTGGTTGTTACGTGGGGATTAAAAAAGTAATTTAAATTGTAAATTTAAATTAGAACTAATAACAACCTACCATCTATGATTTATTGTGACAATATTGTTGATGTAGCATTTCTCATTTATAAATAGATGATTTTTTTTGAATATTCAAAAACAAACACGTGGCCGCATTATACATATGTGATACATTCTAGCTAGAATTTGAGGAAAATTAATACACACACAAATTAATTTGCTTTGTTCTAAAACAAATTTTTGAAATAGAATCTAGTTAGATACTTTAATTCTTTAAAGCGCCTATGACCACACCTAAATCTACACCCTATTTCATGACTTGCTTCGATGTCATCTTGATCTTGTGATTGGATTTCAATACTTATGTATGAAACCACCATAAAAACTTAACAAATTATATATATATATATATATATATATATATATATACATATATACACACACACACACCAATTACTAGGTAATACTTAAACATATTATGAATTTGGACGTACAATTGAAGATATCCCCATCATTTTTCTTAATTCTTATACTTTCTTCTTTTAGCTCTTCGCAAAAGAGAAACAAGTCACAATTCACCTTTGTATACTATTCTCTTATAGGTATTATAATTCTATACTTTTTAATTTTATTATTTATTGAAATTAATGTATTATATATCACTGATTATTTCATAAGCCATTTTTTTGATTGAGTGGTAGGGTTATCTAAAAAATACATAATAAATAAATATGAGTGGTGGGGTAGAAGATAGGCTATTACCTCAGCACCACCTACATTTATATTATTGTAAATTACCAATATTCTTAAAAGTTTAAATTATTAAAAAATGATAATTTTATCATTTAAACATAATTCTAACACTTTTTTTCACATGTAAATTACTGAGTCTCCTCAAAATTTAAGTCATACAAGAATGATAAATTCAATTATTTAAATATAATTCTAACAATATGTAGCTCTAAGAGCCCATGTATCCTTCGCGCATATATATATATATATATAATTTCATTTTATGACTTTTGCTTTTGATGGGTTGATTTTTAGCATCAAACTAAGATATTAATACTGCATTCAGCAGAGTAAGAAAGAGAGGGCATACCGTTGGGTGGCAGTGTCTTAACTTCATTCGTAACTTAACATTGTCCATTGCAGTGAAGCCCTCCTTGTTCGTAGCATTTAAGTCAACACCTGTACCTTGTCTTCTTAACAGGCATGCAATCTCGATATGACCATTGTTGGCCGCCAGATGCATAGGCGTGTTTCCTTCGTTATCCTGCTTGTTGATGAGACTCTCAAACTCTGGTCTCTTCAGAAAAAACTTGACTGCTTCCTTCTCTCCACTTTCTGCAGCAACATGAAGAGCCGTCTGACCGTTGAGGTCCAAAAACTCATAGATATCTGGACATGTTGTGATGAGTTCTTTCATTACATTAACATTGCCTTCTTTGGCCGCAATGTGAAGAACAGATAAACCTTCATTATTCTTTTTGTATGCAGGGGAATTGTCATTTTCTAAAAGCAGCTTGACATATTCCTCGTTATCCAGTTGTGCGGCAATGTATAGAGGAGTCCATCCTAAGTCATCCCTTTGTTCAATTGTAGATGGCCATTTTCTTATCACTTTTTTCACAAAATCTACGAGAATTCAAGTAAAACCTTATTGCTCACATTAGTTATTAGTACATATTAGGAGCATTTTTCTTTCTTACACAAACTGTATATCACGAGGGAAGGAGCTTCGCACCATATTGTTCTGGTTAGTATATATTCGGGTAAAATGCAAAACTGACCCTTTAATTTTTTTTAATTTCATTTCAATCTTTTAACTTTCAAGTTTATTCAATTAAGGTTTTTTCATCAACTTTTGTTATATGTTGTGGTTAATTTTTCAATTTTATAAATTTTTCTTATAATTTTTTAAATTAAAAAAAAAATTGAATTAATGATTGAAAAATATTTTCCAGATTTTTTTCTAAAAATAAATTTAACAAAAGTTAACGGAAAGACCTTAATTAAATAAATTTGAAACTTAAGAGACTGAAATGAACGAAAATAAAGTAAGAGAACTGAAATGAAATTTGAAAAAAACTAGAAGATCAATTTTCCATTTTAGCCTATATATTAAGAACCATTTCCCCCCCCCCCCCCCCTCCCCCCCTCTTTAGAGGAGGTTCGAATCTTTGTTGTATTCTTTTTGAGAATTAAATATTGCCACTGTGTCAAGACTCTTGGCATATATAGAATTGTTTGAAATTAGTTTTAAAACCTTTAGCTTTCAAGCATGATGGGTACAGGGTCAAATTTACAAGACAATTGATGAAAGCAAAATTTATTACAATTTCATAATATTTTCGAGTTAGCATGTTACCTTACACATGGGTCATTAAAAAAATTGAAATTATAAATTGTGATAAGTTCATATGTCAGGTGGTAAACTAATTTTAAATATTGTGACATTGTTTTAAATTTTTGTTGTGTCACTAACTTAAAACAGTAATATTCCAAATATAAGAAATTTAAAGGCTAAAATCTAAAACTCACCTTCTGGTTCTTGAAGTTTGAGTTTTGTAATTTTAGTCCTTTAAGTTTCATTCATTTCAATTAAATCTTCCATTAATGTGATATTAGTTTCTGCCGTTAACTTTTATTTTTTTATATTTTCGTTTATTTCTTAATTTTAGAAAAAAAACAATAATAATAATAATTAAATTAAATTAAAAAAGCCAAATGAAATCAAGGAGACAAAGGAGACATGTTAGCGACAAAGTGAATGACAAAAGCACTTGGCAGACTCCTAAAATGACCCTCCAAATGCCTTTTCGACCTTCGTTATGGTTAGGTGTAACTCATAGTGAAGCATAATTGATTTTCACTTTGCAGAATTGACGAATGGAAAGACCCATCTGAGGAAGCGCTTGCTGGCAGCCGAATCTGAAGCACTTGAAGAAGAAGAGGAGGCCTCAAGTCTCCAATCTTGTCGCCGGCGACAAAGGCGGCGTGTTCCGGCTGGCGAAGAAGATGAACAGAGTAAGATCTTCAAAGCCTTAGCATAGGCCTTTTCTTTGGCTTGTCTAGACGACGTCGTTTCAGCCTTCCGCCAAGCCAACGGCGATCCTAACAAAGCCGCCGGGATATTAGCCATGAGCTCGGGTTACAATGCGGATGACCCGTCCACGAGCTCGGGTTCGGGCTCCAGAGAAGGATCAGATCAGAATTGCGACGCTGCTAAGCTTCGGAGGTCATCAAATCGATTTGGTGAGGATAAGGATGAAGTTTCAGCGGAGACTTTGTCGAGGCAGTATTGCAGGCCTCTTCCTCTGGCCCTTTCCCCCTCTCGATCTCTCTCTCTCTCTCTCTCTCTCTCTCTCTCTCTCTCTCTCTCTCATTCTTGTTTTCCCAGAATGTTCCTATAATCGGCTTTTTTTTTTTTAATTCACATTTTTATAAAATTAAGAAATAATTAAAAATTAAAAATTAAAAAAAAAAATATATATATATATATATATAAGTTAACGGCAGAACTAATGGTACATTAACGGAAGACTTAATTAGAGAGGAATGAAACTTTAGAAGATTGAAATGACAAAACTTAAATTTATAGAACTGAAATGAAAAATGATGAAACTTATAAGATGAGTTTTGTATTTTTGCCAAATTTAAACATACCAATATCTGGAGTACATGATCCCGGTAAATACTCCAAAGGGATGAGCTTGGGCTTGACTACGTACAAAAAAAAAATAAATAAATAAATAAAAATAATTAAACAAATAACCAATAAAAAGAAGAAAACATATTTTTACAGACAAAATTTAGCTACAAAATTTGTTATAGTCTAAGAATACAACTTTACTCAATAAAATAAATACTCTATATATTTTGAAAATCTAACCATTAAATTGAATATTCTTTACACGCTTAATACATATGTCAAATTTTTTGTTAATAAGATATTATTTACTAATAGTATATTTCAAATAATAAATTTATTCAACATACGTATTTTAATGTTTGCTTTTCTTTTTACTTTTGTTGATTGATGTTTGACAAAGTGCCTGTTTGTTACCACTTTTCCAGCCCCAAAAAGTCCGTTTTGAAATCTCTAGCCCAAAAAGCCCGTTTGGTAAGTTTCAAAACGCAACTTTTAACAAAAAGCTGCGTTTTGAATTTGTGAAGAAAACTTGCATTTGCAAAATGAGCTCCATTTTGCAAAACGCACAATCACGTTTTCTCAAAACAGGAATTACCGTTGATGGATTTTTTTTTTCCCTAAATTGCCAATAGTTTTTTTTTTTTTTTCTACTCCTCTATGCTGCTGTGCTGCGGCATCTCATTATCTTCTTCTTCTTCTTCTTTTTCTGTGCAACTGGGTTTCTTTTTCTGTGCTGCTTTTTCCTCTTCTCTTCTCTTTTTTTTTTTTTTTTTTTGATTTACATCTTACAAATCTAATCTCAAAAAAAAAAAAAAAATCTATTTAATTCGGTAGAGATTTTGATAAATGAGACCTTTGGAGACATGGAGTAGAGAGAGGGAGCTCGAGAGAGAGCTCAGACTTGTGTGTGTGTGTGTGTGTGTGTGTGTGTGTGTGTGTGTGTGGAGGAAAGTAAAAGAAAAGAAGATAAGAAGGTAAAGATGAAGTGAACGTGTGGATGAGAAAAAAGTAAAAGAAAAAAAAAAAAGAGCTTTTGGGTTTGGGTAGAGTAACGTGAAGGAAATATAGAGAGTACGACACAGATTATTTTACAACTTTTTTTTTATAATTGTGATGTTATAGAGCACGTGGTGGAAAAAATATTGTGAGTATTAGAACAATTCATTTAAAAGATAGGTGTTAATAAAATTTTATTTTACAAAAATTAATTTTAAATTAATATTGTGAAAATATTGTGACATTTTATTATATCTCTAAACTTTTTAAGTTAGCACTATTTTTCTTTAGAAAAAAAAATAGTACTATTGACAGAATATTTTTATAACAATTTCATAATAAAATTTACATAGTAAGTTGTTATTAGTTCTCATCTAGACCTACTAGTGACATTTTTTTTTTTTTCCTACCATTAACAACTTGTTATATAAACTTTATTGTGATATTTTTGTGAAAATATTGTGTCCATAATTTGCATTAAAAGAGGTAATTAAAACAAAGAATTTTCGTTATATAAACAGTCCTTTTTAGTAATTTACCCCTCAAACTGCCACTTTTATAAGTGCTAGCCAAACACTCAGCTTTTTCAAAAAAACACTTTTTAACCGTTTTTACCAAACACTCAGCTTTTTAAAAAAACCACTTTTTTAAAAAGCCATTTTTCAAAAAGTGGAAACAAACTCACCCAAAGTCCGTCTAGTCTCTACAATTACAATAGATAAGCTGAGTAAGGCTTGGATCTAGTGTTTCTACGTATTAGACCTATTAGAATGTGGACAAGAGACAAGTGTTTGACATGCATTCGCATTTCAAAAAGTTTAGCGCACAAGGATATTAGACCCAAGCTATTTTCATATAAGCTTGGCTCTAATATATTTAGAGTAGAATTTTTATCTTATAAAAAAAAAAAAAAAAAAAAAAAAACCCTTCAAAATCAATAAAGTTGCCTCCTTTTTGGTTCTTTTCAAGTTTTGAACTTGGGTTGAACCTTGCTTTGGCCCGATTTCAGAATTCTCTAGCAGCCCAAGATCAATTGGGCTTTAATTAGATCATGTATTACTAGTATGTCGGCTCTATACTGAAGAGGGGATGCCACCCATGCAATTTGTAAAGGGTACCGTTGGGGATATTACGAACTCTATTATATAAGCTTTATACATTAATTTTTCATAATGGTCGAGTTAAAGGTTGCCATTAGAGAATTTATTAATTGACAATTTTAGGAAAGTTTTGATAAAATTTTTATTAAAAATACAAAAAAAAAAAATGAATAAAAAAATTATCCTTTTTTTTATAAAATATTTCCAAAAATGGTCCATCAATTTGTTAACTTTTCCTATTAAAAAATTTGAATTTAAAAATTTTCTCTTAACTTTTTCCTATTAAAAAAATTATCTTATTTAAATGGTAATGTGGTGGTATTATTCACATGCTACATCAATTTGTTATTTTTTATAATAAAATTTGTGAAGATGAATTTAGGGAAACAATTTATTAAACCAAAAAATTATGGTTGGAATAACATTATTTGTGTATCAAACCATCCACTAGACATACTATCTCAACAATCAAAGATTCAAAATGTTCACTTTTTAAAACATGAAAATGAATGTAAGAAAACGAGTCTTGACTCTAGAATATCGTTCAACCTTAGTAAAATTGATTTGTTAACACGCATCAGGCATGGGATATAGCCATGACATTAACGCCTCGAAGAGACCACATCCTAAAAGAAAAGTGCAAAATATTTAGGAGCAGAATGGAGCAAAACTTACAACTACTTGTATGAATGACAAGTGCATGCAAGACATTCATGCCGTGCCTTCCAGCATAAGAGCAATCTGGAGCATTACTTAGGATATGTAAAGCCATGTTATAGTGTCGTCTATCCACAGCAAGGAACAGTGCAGATTCCCCAGCGTTGTTTTCATGCTTAGCCAGTTTTTGATCCTCCTTAATGAGCTCTTTCACAATCTCAAACTCATTATTGTTATCATATCGCACAGCGACGTGCAAGGCTGTATCCCCATCCTGATTCACCATTCCCAGAAGATCTTTGCCACCTGCTTCAAGATCTTTGGCATCCCCATCCTGATTCACCATTCCCAGAAGATCTTTGCCACCTGCTTCAAGATCTTTGGCATCCCCATCCTGATTCACCATTTCCAGAAGATGTCCGCCACCTGCTTCAAGATCTTTGGCCTTCTGTATTAGGATCTTCACCAATGCTGATGAAGCTCCTACCATCGCAGCAACATGTAGCGGAGTATTGCCTTCGGAGTTTGTTTCATACAAAAGTCTTGGACTTAAATTAACTATCTTTTCCACAGCAACAAATTTTTTGAATTGCAGTGCAACATGAAGAACAGTGTTCTTCTCGATTGTCACTTCGAGAAGGGTTCTATCATTTGGTTCTGTCAAAATCTCAAAGAAACTTGAATCACCCGTGGAAGCAGCTCGGAACACTTTAGGATCCATTCTGTGTTGCATTCCTTCTTCCAAAGTCGGATATCACTCTGGCTAGTATTGTGAAAAGAAAAATCAATAAATAAATCAATACTATTTTCTCTTTAAAAAATTAAAGAAAAAGAAAAACCTTATTTTCATCTGTTTGCCTTGATTATTGTGTTGAAAAAAGTTATCAAAAAAGAGAAAATATCATTTTATACTTACATTATTTTACACTTTATGTTCACAATTAATGTGAAAAATATCTATATTTAACACATAAAAGTGGACGTGAAATAATCTATATAAAAGTGATTTTTTTTTTTTTTTTACAAGATAGAATTATATTCTAGCCTAATCTAAGTGTATATGTGTGCGAAGTTCCTTCCTAGAGACTTGCACCCGAGCTCTTGCCCCCCACACCTCACAAGCACTTATACTTGTAAAGTGACCCTCGCACCAAATGTGTGCGGTGGTAAAGTGACTTGAGAGTATAAACTATAAAAGTCCATAAATTGCATTTCAGCTTTTCATGTAAAAATTGAGGCAAATGGAGTATTTGGTAAAAAAAAAAACTAAATATTCTTTGTAAATAACAAGATTTTTTATATAACGAAAATTAATATGCACTAAAACTCAATTTAGCTCATTGATTTTTACTTAATTGTTAAATTAGTCTCTAAAGATTAATTTCTAATAAATTAATACCTCACTATTCAAAAATTAATATAAGCAAAAACTAAAATTTAGTGTCTAACGTTTAATATCCTTCTGTCCAAATCTCTCGTCAAATGATGCCAATTAAAAATTTAATTGAAAATATGCATGAGATGCATTATTAAAATAGATCTTGTTATTTGATAAGTATTATTTAGAAAATAAAAACTTTATAAGACTTCATTTGTTAACTAGTTTGGATGAAATGACTAGGGCTGTCCACGGGTCGGGCCGGGTCAGGTTTGTGCCCAACCCGGACTCGACCCGAATGCATCGGGTGGGGAAAAGTTTAACCCGTAGCCGACCCGGTTCAACTTTCGGGTCTATCGGCCCAGGTCGTATCGGTTTCGGGTCCATATCGGTCGGTTTCGAGTTCGCCGGAGTGGAGCGAAATCTGGCCTGATTTTGGCTGAAATATTGCCGGATCTCGTTAGATCTGGTCAGATCTAACAAGATCTGGCCGATATTTCCCTAAATCTATAAGGATTGGGCCGAGATCTTGAATGATTTGGCCGAAATCTACCTATATCGTCGGACTTAAGGGTTTGGACTTACCGATTTTTGGTTGAGTTTGTGATTTCCGACGAGAGAAGAATAGCTCATCGGGCGAGTCGGGTTCGTCGGTTTCTCAGACAGCCAACCCGCAACTCGAATCGATGGTCTCGGGTTCTTGCGCCGGCGACCCGCATCCGACCGTAACTTGGCTTTGATCAATCGGTTTCGGGTGAAGATGGTTGGGTTTCGGGCAGTTTGTCGGGTTCGGGCGGGTCGTGGACAGCCCTAGAAATGACCAAATCTACTCATTTTGAGCGAGGGACAAAATTGGAAAAAAAACTTTAAAAAGTATTCAGACATTTGAAATAATAGTAAAGAGATTAATTTGAATACTAACCCTTAATTTATAGGGACCATGCCCTGGTCTGGTTCCTTAGTTAAAGTATACTATTTAAATCCAATAAAGGGTTCTATTGTATATATCCATGAAAAAATAGAGGGCTCCCTTATCTCTCCTTTTATTTTCCCCTGAAATAAATATTTATTGAGAATCGGCAAGTCTTTTGTGAGCATGGCCGAGGAGACTTAAACGTCTCATATCAAAGAGAACTTCTCCCACTTTCAAACTTATAAGCGATGAAGCAAAGGTATGAATGTCAAAATTTAAACCAACTTTTATGGATTCAATAAAAGTATGAATGTCAGAATTTTTTTTCTTTTTGTCATCGACAAACTATAATTTCATATTGGAGAGTTGTATGTTAAAAATGAAAGACAACCTAAATCAATATGTTGCCTACCAGCTTAGGTTCTTGCAACGTAAAAACAAAAAATACAGAGGGGATAGGAGGTACCAGGCTAGCGGCAGAGGAGGAGATGAGAGAAGGTAGGGCGGCGGCGGCGGCGGTGTCTAGCGGAGGAGCTTGAGGCGGCGGCGGAGATACGAGGGTGAGGGAGAGAGAGATGTGCGGCTAGGTGAAGGGAAGAGGCGAGGCTGAGGGAGGAAGAGAGAGCTGGCGAAGTGAGGGAGAGACTAGAGAGAGACCCGTGAGGATAAGTAAGAGGGAGTGAGGCGGCTGAAAATGTGATAGGATAAAAAAACCCTAACTTTTGCCTTTTGTTTTTATCCGTTGATCTTTGTTGGTGTTTTGTTTTTATCCATTCATCCCTTTTTTTTTTTTTTTTTGAATTCTAATTAATTATTTATTTATTTGTGCTGATCCTCCTTTGTTTTCTACTTTTCTCTTTACTTTTCTTTTTTCTTTTTCTTTCCTTAAGCGTGACATGCTCTTTTTTTTTTGCCTTTTTCTTTTCCTTAATTTAATACCTAATGTTTCACTCAAGAAAGTGAGGCGGCTGAAAATGTGATAAGATAAAAAAAAACCCCTAACTGTTGCCTTTTGTTTTTATCCGTTGATCTTTCTTGGTGTTTTGTTTTTATTCATTGATCCTTTTTTTTGAATTCTAATTATTTATTTATTTGTGCTGACCCTCCTTTGTTTTCTACTTTTCTCTTTACTTTTCTTTTTTCTTTTTCTTTCCTAGAGCGTGACATGCTCTTTTTTTTTTTTTTTTTTTTTCCTTCTTATATCTTTTTGATAAGAACATAATTTAATACCTAATGTTTCAATCAAGAGAGTGAGGCGGCTGAAAATGTGATAAGATAAAAAAAACCCTAACTTTTGCCTTTTGTTTTTATCCGTTGATCTTTCTTGGTGTTTTGTTTTTATCCATTGATCCTTTTTTTTTTTTTTTAATTCTAATAATTTATTTATTTATTTATTTATTTGTGCTGATCCTCCTTTGTTTTCTACTTTTCTCTTTACTTTTCTTTTTTCTTTTTCATTCCTAGAGCGTGACATGCTCTTTTTTTTTTTTTTTTTTCTTTTTGTTTTCCTTCTGATACCTTTTTGATAAGAACGTAATTTAATACCTAATGTTTCAATCAACCCATTTGGGATGGCAACGTTGTTATTACTTTTCAAAAATGATAAAAAAAAAATTGATAAAAGAAGTTTAAATTCTTAACCTAATAATAATTCTTAGTCCTAAAATTTTGTAAGTAATATATATATATAGTATAATATAATATAAGCATAGTTATATAATTTAACTTCAAATTTTAATATTATTATGCTACAAATTAAGTTTCAGGTGCATATAGGTTGACAATATATTTTAAGAAGTATATCCTTACATGTGACTTGTATATGTCTAGAATTTAATCCTACAATTTAACAAATATATAATTTAATACTTTAAATTACTAAAATTAAATTTAATACTACAATTGTCAATAAAATATAATTTATTAATTAATAACAATATAATTAATACTTCCAATTATGTAAATATATTTTAATACTACAAATTAATTGAGTATAATTTAATAATTAATAAGATTTGTAAGGACACAAATGGGCGGGCCATAGAATGTGAAAGCTGGGCTAGAGTGATTTAAACGGCCAGTACCATAGATTTAGGTTCCCTGAATGAAAAGATAAGAAGCCCAAGTTTAAAGAACTCCTCCCTTTTGGAGTCCGAGAAGGTCAATTCTTCTATTCCAACTCTCTCTTTCTTCTTTCTGCCAAAAAAAAAGTCCCTTCTGTAAGAGGATTCGTTCACATTATATAGCCCCCTCAAGACCATCTCCACCTTACACTTGTCAACCATCTGAGTCTTCACTTGAGTACATGTCCCATCATGCACCCCTTTTTGGCCCACTGTGAGCCGCGGTGGCCGAAGTTGCACTGTTCAGGGATCTTCTCCACATAAATGCAGTCAGAAGAGTAGGTGCAGCATCATTAATGCGGTGGAGGCAACCTTTCCTTAGGTATTTTTGGGGACTCCCACCTCCCTAAAGCTAGGGTCACTCCTCGGATCGCCTTCCCTTACCCCAAACGTAATAAAGTACAATCTGGGATTCTGCAGGTCTGTTTCCCTCTTCTCAGACTCCACCACGTTCTCGGACACAGCTGGAGGCTTAATACACGGTTTTGAGCCTTTAACCCTGCAAGGCCCACCACATTATCTTAGGCTCTTTAGCCTCTTCACGACCTAATACGTAGTCCTGGGTCCCTGTCCCCACAATAACCCCTCAAAAATGGTCCATCAATTTGTTTTCTTTTTTCTAAAAAAGAAAACAAATTGAATTTGTTAACTTTTTTCTTTTCTTTTCTTTTCTTTTTTTATAAAAGATTTCTAAAAATGGTCCATCAATTTGTTAACTTTTCCTATTAAAAAAATTGAATTTAAAAATTTTCTATTAACTTTTTCCTATTAAAAAAATTATCTTATTAAAATGGTAATGTGGTGGTATTATTCACATGCTACATAAATTTGTTATTTTTTATAATAAAATTTGTGAAGATGAATTTAGGGAAACAATTTATTAAACCGATAAATTATGGTTGGAATAACATTATTTGTGTATGAAACCATCACTAGATATACTATCTCAATAACCAGAAATTCAAAACGTTAACGTTTTAAAACATGAAAATGAAAGTAAAAAAAACGGGTCTTGACTCTATAATATCGTTCAACCTTAGTAAAATTGATTTGCTAACACACATCACGCATGGGATATAGCCATGACATTAACGCCTAGAAAAGACCACATCCTTAAAGAAAAGTGCAAAATATTTAAGAAGTTGAATGGAGCAAAACTTACGAGTACTTGTACGAATAACAACTGCATGCAAGACATTCATGCCATGCCTTCCAACATAGGAGCAGTCTGGAGTAGCACTTAGGATATAAGAAGCCATGTCGTAGTGTTGTCTATCCACAGCAAGGAACAGTGCGGATTCCCCAGCGTTGTTTACCTGCTTAGCCAGTTCTGCTGGATCCTTTTCATTAATTAGTTCTTTCACAACATCAAAGTTACCATATCGCACAGCGACGTGCAAGGCAGTATCCCCATCTTGATTCACCATGCTCAGAAGCTGATGTCGGCCACCTGTTTCAACATCCCGTTTTTTGGCCTGGTCTATTAGAAGCTTTACCATTGAAAAATCTTCTACTACCCTCGAAGCAACATGTAGCGGAGTATCGCCGTTGGAGTTTGTTTCATACACAAGGCTTGGACTTAAATTAACTATCTTTTTGGCAGCCTCAATTTTTTTGAATTGCAGCGCAACATGAAGAACAGTGTTCTTCTCGATTGTCACTTGGAGAAGGGTACTACTATTGGGATCTGAACCTGCCAAATTCTCAAAGAAACTTGAATCACCGGAAGAAGCAGCTTTGAACACTTGAGGATTCATTTTGTATTGCCTTTCTTCTTTAATAGTGATTTGTCTTTCTATTGGACTAGTGGTCTTTTCTTCTTCCATAGTCGGTTATCAATTTCCCCAGTAATGTGGGGTAAAAAAATACCTAATACCAAATTAAATAAATAAGGGTTTTGTTAATTAATGGGGGCCATGGGATCTCAACTAGAAATTGAGAAAGTCCATTACAGCTTTTATTTCTTAGATTTAATTCTCAAAAAAATAAAGGGTCATGCTATTAAAAATTTAAATTTAATACATTTTTAGATTTGAATCATTTAATCTTAATAATGAAATAGATATATTCATATATGTGCGCAGTAGGCTCACAACTTATTTGTTATTGTGGGTTTATGGATTTCCTACCAGGTTTAACTTCCCAGAGGTAGTCTCTCTTCTCTGCCAAGAACTCTAACACCTAATATACCTTCCTAGCTATTTTATTTTCTGATCTTTTACCCTCGTGTGTCTAACCCCTGTTTCACCCTCCCCTTGCTTATTTGTAGCCTTGCTATAGTGGGCTGGTGATGATTACTCTCTGGCACCACTCGTGTGGGTGGGGCTGGTTTTAATTATTCCTGACAAGATCTGATTCTGCTTTGGGCACACGAGCTAGGACATTGGAAATGGGGCTAGATGCTGAATAATACTCGGCAGCGATATTTCCTAAGGCACTGCCGACATACCGATATCCAACCGAGCAGAGGCGGCACTGAGACTCTGATCAACTCGGTCTGTCTTACCGTGCGTCTAATTCTTAAACAATGGGCTGGCGCCTGTGGGCCGTCCAAAACTGGCTACAAAGGATGACGGGCCCAAGGCTGCTACTGTTTATGGGCCATTTGGATTTGGGCCCAGTGGACTCTGGGCTTATAGCCGGGCACCGTACAATATACATGAAGGGAATTCTTACACCCAAGACTTGATGACTCTACCACTGAAACATATTATATCATTTAAATCCAATTTTTTGCTTGACTTTTTATTTTTTAAAGAAGAATTAGAAAATGGACAATTATTAATTTACATAAATAGTACTGTATAAAGTATGCATTGCAGGGAAAAAATGTGGCTAACATTAGCCCATGTTAGCCACAGTTTTGGCCTACAATATGCACTTTACATGGTATTATTCATATAAACTAATAATTTAATCTATCTAGCAAAGTGAAAAACTAACTAATACTATTTTATTTTATGCATGGCAGTTATATGTTTACCTTTATTGTTCATGTAAAATATACACAATTGTACTTATGTGCATAAATAGTACTTATGAAAAAAAAAAAATATATATATATATATATAATGTTAAACACATATTATATAAAATGTAAATGAACCTTGAATGTAAAATTATTATTTTATTTTATTTTATTTTACTTTTTGAAAACGCTAATTAAACTAGGTAATGCTAAAACTTTACAAACATCCCTGACACAACCAACCCCTTGCAAGGCAAACAAAAGGAGAGAAGAAATATAGCAACCAGTTTTTTGCACAGCCGTAGAGTAAGGACGACCAACAAAATGAAGGCGAGAATTGGATTTTCTAATAAAGCAAACAAGTATGAACAAAGAAAATCATATGATTCTGAGTGAGGAGTGGTTCGTAAGAATGAAGAAGGAAGAAGTGTGAGAATTAAGGTGGATTGTGGATTTGGGAGGAGAAAAGAGAGTATAAAAGGAGGAAGGAGAAGGAGACCCAAAAAAAAAAAAGGATGAATAATTGTTGAGGGTATCTCACTATCTCACAATAGATGGATCCCACACGCTTGTGAATCTACTGGTTGTGAGGAACTAAATGCTAATAATTGTTCCAAGTTGATGAATGGACAACTTAAAAAGAAAAAAAAATCTAACAGAAATGTATTGAATTGCCAATAACTAAAAGAAAAATTAATTACTGAAAAATTAATAAAATTTGATTTCCTTTGAATTAGTTGTTTATTTTATCTTATCCTAAATCATATGATCCATCACTGTCTTGATTAACATATCCTTTCATTACTTCTAGACTTCTAGTAATATCGCATTAAGTCTTTCTCTAATTCTTTTTGTTAAAGAAACAAATTTGTTAAGAAAAAGGCAATAATAAAATTTAGATTTCAAGTAGAAGCACGTATTAAAAAAGAAAAAAGAAAAAAGAGTAGAGATCATACGACAAATGTAGCAAACCAATCAGCTGTAATTATATAATTGTAATAATCAAATGTGTAAAGTTTTAGAACATTGGTACACACAATGTTTAACCTAATTTATTAGCCAAGATCTTACTTAGATTAATTATTCAAATCTAAGTTAAACATTCAACACACATAACATACACTGTAGAAAACTAAAAAACACAAGATGTGATGATTCAGGAAAACCAATGAAACAAACTAGTTTCAAGGTAAAAAACCTAAGGGGGAATAATCCCAAGAGAACAATTGAGATTTACAGTTCAAGAATACCAACTCGTAGTAAATCTAACTATAGTTACCAAACCTTAGCTCTGAACCCCTCAAACTTCTCTGATGTGGACTTGCTCTCATATGATCCTCCAATTCACGCTTTAGATCTCCCACAAAGACCTCCAATCTATAACTCTAAGACCATCCTTGAAGGTTTAGATCTCTAGCACCTTTGATGATTAGTGATGGCAACAACTTCTACAACACCAAATCTTGAATTTCTTTAAAGAATATTGCCAGTAGAAGATTTGAGAGAGTTTTTGGTACAGAAACTCTAGATCTACAATAGGCACTCTTCTCTCTTTAAAACCCCACTAAAGTTAGCTTATAATGTCCTTTAAATACTACAAAAAAACGGATCACAGTTTGGGCTTGAAATGATCAACTTATAAGCTTTTTACTTTTGCTGATTTTTGTTGATCCGTAACTTTCGATTGATTGAAAATTCTCTCGATCAATCGAGCCAGTCTAATTTTGACTTTCGATGGATCGAAAATTCTCCTAATCAATTGAGCTAGTCTGATTTTGACTTTCTAAACCTGTTGCTTGAATATTCTTGAATTCTGACTCACAGTACTTTGAGCAATGTCAAATATGACTTCATAAAATTTAAAATCTATTTCTAGACAAGTTTATATACACAATTTGCCAACAAACAAATCATTTAGATTCTAAAAATTTATACCTAAATATTTAAAACCTAACAAAATGAAAAATACATGCAATAAGTGAAGAGAGAAAAAAGAGAAAGCAAATCAAAGCCAAAATTGAGAAACTAAAAACTGGGTTTCAAATTAAAGTATCTGCGCTGGCTTAAGAGTCCATTCAAACAGTGCCAAATAATATAACAATCAAGTGTGCCAAAATGCATATGATAGAACCTTAGAAAGCCAAAATAAACCAACCCCATGTCCCCGCTAGTGAAACGCATGACTCATGAGTAGTCCCAAACTTTAGAGAGGAGATCTTACTGCTGTATTGGATTCACTTGTACTCAATCTTTTGTGGTGAGATGGTATATATTTCTAGAGATATATTCTTGATTTCTTGTACTTTCCTAATTTATGCAAGTAGAAGCACTTATGTTGTGCATTAATATTCAAAAACAACAACAAAAGAGCAAATATGAAACGAAAAATGTAGTAAACCAATCAGCGATAATTAAATGAATGTAATAATCAAATGTAAAATACATGCAATCATTGAAAATTGAAATACGTAAAGAAAGTAAACCAAAGCCATCAGTAAAACCTAGAAGCAGAACAAAAACCCTAACCAAAAAGATCCTAATATTAATCAAAAGACGGTAACATAGAGAAAAGAGTGTAAGGACAACCAAAATTCACTAAAATTCAATCAAATAAATGTATTAAAAGCCTAACCCCACTTTACAGTTCACACCCACCCACCGCCTTGTCAAAGCTTCCTAAAAAGAAAAGGTGTTCTTAGGGCAATAGTTAACAATTCATTTTAGGAAAGTTTTGACACCACTTTTATGGGAAATGGAAAAAGTTGTCAAAATATTATTTTTTTTTTCTTTTCTCATAAATTTTTTTTTAAAATGGATTGTTAACCATTGCCTAAGGGCATCTGTTAGTGTTTCCTAAAAAGAAAAAGGAAGAAGTAATTACACTGATTGTTGGGAGTAAATGCACAATCAATGATGTAGTAGATCTTTGAGGAAAAGGACTAGAGGTACAATTTGGCCGTTGGGATTCAGACGTCTACTTATCTAGAGTAAGGATTCACATCTACAATAATAAATCATTTTAGAAAACTTTTTATGGAAAAATAAAAAATTTATCAACTTTTTGATAGTTTTTTCAATTCCCCATCTAGTATAGGCATTGTAATTAATTAAGTTGATAAGCAGAATGCCTTTTAAGACTGATAAAGTAGGGAAAACATGGGGTCTCATTCATTACAATAATACCATTAATGAGTGTGTTGTAAACGTTTTAAAATTAGGGCAAGTTACAATTTATTCACCTATAGTATGATCGAAATTTAAGTTATCTACCTATGTTTTAAAAGTTACACTTTACTCACTTGAAGTTCATTTTGTTAAGCTTCCATAACCTACCCCTGTACTTTTACCGTTAAAAACACAAAAAAAAATATAACAAAAACATAAAAATAACGATCTAAATCTTAAGATCACTCTTACCAAATATAACTTTCTTAAACCAATGTCAACTCAATGCTTACCATAAAGAATCACGGCAAAACATAGAAATACTTACAACGCAAAGAGATTTTTTCACCAGATTGTAAGGAATACAATGGGAACATTGCTCTTTCTTGTCATAATCATTTGCTAAGAATTGTGTAAACCTGTTTGTAGTGCACCTCGAAATTTACATCTCCATGTAAGAGAAATTGGATAATCGTTATAGATAACACAATTTAATTGAATATATGATTTTACATTTTTCTATTACCAACATTTTTAAAGTTGAAGCTGTACATAGCATAATCTTGTTCCTGCTGCATCAATTCCTCAAGATGCTCCTAACACTATGAGTATTCCTATTGAAATCATGATGCCAAAAGACTAAAACGAGGCATTTTTCTCCAACACTAAGCTATCCTGCCACCCATGAGAAGAAATATTTGAAGCCATCTTTCAAACAACAAAAAATGACTAGCCCCCAACATCTCACTAAAATCAAAGCCCACCATCAATGAAACCCCCCCCCCCCCCCCCCCACCCCACAAAAAAAAAAAAAAAAAAAAAAAGCCTCAGCCTCCTCAAGTCAAGGTTAATGACGGAGAAAGGAAATAGAGAGTTAAGGAGATACAAAAATATTTTTGAGCCAAGCACCATTGAAAAAAAATAAATAAATAAACAAACAAATTTTGATCTTGTTTTTGTGTTTTTGTAACAGCTCTTTAAGCTTCCAAATTTTTTTTTACAAAAACCACTTTTTAATCTTGTTTCTTTTAATTTTGTTATGTTTTTTTTTTTTTTTTTTTCTGTTTTTAACAGTGATGAGTTACGGAAGCCTAATAGAGTGAACCTCAGTTGAGCAACAAAATTAACCAACTCTAAGAATATCAAAAACATTTTTTGTACAATGCTCCATTTTGAGGTGGTAGCATTACACATGATTGGATCTAGGACTAAGCTAGCATGACTCTCCAAAAAGCAAAACTTTTAACTTCAGAGTTTGCTTAACAATCCTGCTACAATTTTCTAACTAGATTTGGCAGTTGATCTTCATTTGAAACTTCTGAGGAAGAAAAAAAAAAAAAAAAAAAGAGGTGCGGTTTGAAAGAGCTCATACCTGAATAGATGTGATTTAGTCGCACTAGCTTGCCCAGTTGGTGTCCCAGCAACTTTCCTTTTGATTATCTGTAAATTTACTAATAGAAACCGTTAAAATTTAAAGACAACAATTTGAGTAACAGGTAAGTTCAAGCAAAGATTATCGAATCCAAGTCAAGTATATATAATAAATGAAACATAACTAAAGCAACAAAAAAGGAAAAAAACAACCAAAAAAAAAAATTCTTATTGTTAGATTATGTTTTCGTTAATCGTTATGCCCAAGCCTTAAATGGGTTTCTGTGTCCCATTTTGTGGCAATAAATAATTTTAATGCAAGATCATGTGAAGACTATGATTTATTCTTATAAAAATGCTAAAAATATTACAAATTTAATTATATAATGCATGGTTACAAATTGATTTGTTATGATTGGCGGACTTTAACCACTTAATAAATAAATGTTTTAAATGTGTTTTGATGATTCATGATAGGTAACAAATCAGTTTGTGAATTCTGGCCTTCTAGCCTCTAAGTGATAAAAATTGTATTATGTGTAATATTACTTTTTTTCTTAACTAACCTGCAACCCTTGCAATGCAGACAAAAGTTACACATCATATGAATTTTTCTTATCTTCAATTTTGTTCTAAATATGAAATTTGATAATTAATAATATGAATTATTATACTTAAGTTTTTATATAGAATTATATATTAAAGTGTTAAGCATTTATTATAATTATGTTTATATATAAAATTATATATTTATAAATTAAATAAAATATAATGTGCTATGATTTTAATGAATAGAATCCTATAAAAAAATATTTAAATATAGAATAAATTTTAATTTTAATCAGATATTAAAATAATTATGTGTAAAATTGTGATATTTTAAAAATTTATAAGGAAAAACTTTATATAGTCAACCAAAAGTAAACGTATTTAGTTTATATATATATATATATATGTGTGTGTGTGTGTGTGTGTGTGTATATATATATATAAACAAGCACACATATGTTATAAATGGTTCTCAAATTGCCAAAAGTAAAAAAGAAGAAGTTGATAAACTAGGCTCATTCAGGCCATGCTCATCAAGTTTGATAGAAAATTTGACATTTTGATCAAAATAAAAAGTGGTCCAATCATAAAAAGTGTATAACTTCCTTCAATTTAACTAATTTTACACCTTAAAAACTTATTTTTTTAGACTTATTTATTTATTAAAAAAAATGCTACATTCACAATGTCTTTACAAAAATTTCACATGGCAGGTTGTTATATATTGGTTTAATCTAAGACCCACCACTGAAAATATTTTTTTTACTCATCAGCAAGATTTTTAGACCCGAACCGTTAATTAAACCGTAAAAAAAAGAGGTTCAAGATTTTTGAGGTCGAACCAAGATCGAACCGGGGTCGAACCGTGATGATGTCATAATTAATTTAATAATTAATTAAAGCCAAATATAGATATTAAATTTATAAAACTAGTAAAATTGACTAATATATCTATATATGTGAGAGAAATTTAATGATTTTCAAGCATATATTTAATAAAATTGTGTTAAGTTGTTATTGTAAAAAAAAAAAAAAATTACTAAGGGGTTGGACTGCACGGTTCTTGCAACCAGTTCTTACAGTCCAACCCCGGTTTTAAGGGTTCACGAAATTAACTAAAAATCTGATTTTTTAAGCTTAAAAAACCGGTTTTTATCCCGGTTCTCACGGTCCGACCTCCCGGTCCGGTCCGGTTCTGAGAAATATGCTCACCGCATGTCATTCACCACGTACCTAAAATTTGTTTTAGATATAAAATTTATCTATAATTTTGTCTTTAAACTTATCTTTGAACTTATTCAATCAAAAGAGTTAAAGACATATTATGATGTCTTTTTTAACGAACCAATCGACAGCATCCATAAAAAAAAGAAGCAAACAAGCACGCCTAACAAAGGCAAAACAAACTTGCAAAAGATAGCTTTAAAGATACAACTTGCAGTAGATACCAATCAATTAAATCATCCCAGACCAGCTTGGGCTTAGCTATCAAACACTTCTTCCATCTTTATTATCGAGAGAGGTAAAAACATGTAAAATCGGCTGATAAGTTGGCTGTCAAGATAATTAATTCCTCTATGCAAGACGAAAGCTCTTCGAAATGGAGAGATAAAAGAATATGAAGGAAACTGTGGAAGCTCTAATTCGTTGGCTACAATTCAAAATTTGTGATCTAGGAAGATAGTAGCAGAATCAAACATTGTGTGTTAAAGACAACAATTTGAGTAACACGTAAGTACAAGCAAAGAATATATCATATCAACGAATCCAAGTCAAGTATATATAATAAAGGAAACATAACTAAAGCAAAAAAAAAAAAAAAAAAAAAAAAAAAAAAAAAAAAAAAAAAAAGCAACAAATAAAATATTCTTATTGTTAGATTATGTTTTCGTCAATCGTTATGCCCAAGCTTTAAGTGGGTTTCCGCGTCCCATTTTACCGTAATAAATAATTTTAATGCAAGATCATGTGAAAACTATGATTTATTCTTATAAAAATGCTGAAAATATTACAAATTTTATTATATAATGTATGGTTAAAAATTGATATGTTATGATTGGTGGACTTTAACCACTTAATAAATAAATGTTTTAAATGTGTTTTGATGATTGGAAACAAATTAGTTTGTAAGTGCTTTCTAGCCTTTAGGTGATAAAAATTGTAGTATGCGTAACATTAAACTAGTCTGCAACTCATGCAATACACACAAAAGTTACACATTATATGATTTTTTCTCTTCTTCATTTTTTTCTAAATATGAAATTTGATAATTATGATAATTATTAATATGAATTATTATGCTTATGTTTTTATATGGAATTATATGTTATAGTATTAAGCATTTATTATAATTATGTTTATATATAAAACTATATATTTATAAATTAAAGAAAATATAATGTGCTATAATTTTAATGAAGGATTTAAATATAGAATCGTATAAAAAAATATTTAAATCTAGAAAAATTTTTAATTCTAATCATATATTAGAATAATTATGTGTAAAATTGTGATGTCTAAAACCTTTATATGGAAAAATTTTATATAGTAAACCAAAAGTCAAGTGTTTTTGGTTTATATATATGCACATATAAACAAGCACACATATATTATAAATGGTTTTCAAATTACCACAATAAAAAGGAGAAGTTAATTAACTAGGCTCATTTGGGCCATCCTCGTAAGGTTTGATAGAAAATCAGGCATTTGATCAAAATAAAATGTGGCCCCATCATAAAGAGTGTAGAATTTCCTTCAATTTAACAACTTTTACACCTCAAAGATTTATACTTTTTAATTAATTTATTTATTTAGAGAAATATTACGTTCATATATAATATTTTCACAAAAGATTTATGTAGCTAAGTTGGTATTGATTTAATCTAAACCTACCACTAAAAATAGTTTTCTTGCCCCAGTAACAGCAAGTTATTTACCACCTTTTTTTTTTTTTTTTTTTTGTGGATATAAATTTCTCTATAATTGTGTCTCTGAACTTATTCAGTCAAAAGAGTTAAAGAAATATTTTGATGTCATTTTTTAATAAACCAATGGACAGCATCCAATACATAAATAAAAGCACACAAGCACACCTGTTACAAAGGCAAAGCATCAAGGCTAAACATAAGCAGCTTTCCTTGACAACATTCCTCTTACTCCAGTTGTGCCCATACCAAACTGCAAAAGATATCTGCTTTAAAGTCCTTTCCTTTCAAATTTGAAGGCCACCAATCAATTAAATTATCCCAGACCAGCTTGGGCTTAGCTATCAAACAGTTCTTCCATTTTCATTATCGAGTGAGGAAAAAACATGTAAAATCGGCTTATAAGTTGGCTGTCAAGACAACTAGTTCCTCCATGCATGGCGAAAGCTCTTCGGCATGAAGGGATAGAAGAATATGGAGGAAACTGTGGAAGCTATATTTTTTACCAAAAGTAAAACGTTGTGTGTGGCGTGGAATGCTCTAATTCGTTGGCTACTATTCAAAATTTGCGATCTAGGAAGACAGTAGCATAATCAAAATGTCAATAGGAGGATGGAACAATCAAGGATGCTTTCCCTTCAAGGATGCTTTCCCTTCTAGCTTGAAATTTAGAGACAGCTCTTTCATCTCAAATGGAACCATCAACAGAAACTTCAAGTTCTCTAGTGAAGCCCGAAAGGAGAAGAGTAGTCACAGTGAAGGTACCTGCATGGAAAAGGATGGAGCAACATCGGTGGATTTGCAAATTGGGCAACCTGGTGAAGAAAGTAGTAAGAATAAAAGTTTGGAGGATTGTGTTGCAGCCATCTCTAGTACCGTTCTCAAACGAATTCAACCTAAGGTTGATACTGGTGGAAAGAAGGTTGCTTATAAACCTTCCCATCTCAACCTTAGTAATGGGGATCAAGAGCTCGCCGAAACTAACCCAGTTATGCCTTGCCAAGATCGAGGTCAGCTTGCAATCGTGGGACAGAGAGATGAAGATGGAAGTGCTCCTACCTTGTGTCTTCCTCATGCCGAGGAGGGGCTGCTTCAAGAAATTGAATCATCAGACCGGATGGAGTTTGAGGGAGGAGGTGGGTCTCATGCCTGCTAATGATCATAGTTAGTGCCGCCTTTTTTATATTGTGCTCATGATGAACATCATTATTTGGAATTGTAAAGGGGCACTAAAGCCCTCCTTCCAGTCAAGTGTGCGTGATTTAGTTGCCAACCACGACCCAGCATTGCTAGTGGTTATGGAGACTCGTATTGGTAGTGATAAAGCTAAAGAAATCACTAATCGGCTTCCTTTTCAGGGAGCGCTCTATACTGATACTATCGGCTTCGCAGGAGGACTTTGGCTTCTGTGGGATTCTGACAGAGTTGAAGTCACTTACCTCACTAGCACAGAGCAGGAAATCCATACTCTTGTAAAGGTAAGATCCTCTTCCCTCAACTGGATTTTTACTGCTGTTTATGCTAGTCCTAGACATAGGGAAAGATGTATGCTCTGGGATAATCTAGCTTCTGTTGCTAACACTCATAATTTGCCTTGGATTATTGCGGGTGATTTTAATGAGCTGTTGTCTAATGATGAAAAGTTAGGAGGTAGGCCAATTAGGTTATACAGAGCTAATCTTTTTAAAGACTGCCTTGATACATGTAATATGGCTGACCTTGGCTTCCAAGGACCAAGGTACACGTGGACTACCAAACATGGTCTAAGCTCTCTCATCCAAGAAAGACTTGATAGATTTTTTGCAAATCCTGGATGGTGTGTCCTCTACCCTGAAGCTCTTGTTACTCACCTCCCAAGATGCTCATCAGACCACTGTCCGGTACTGATAGAATTGGAACCTCGGTCCCCTCTCAGACTCAACAGGCCTTTCCGGTTTCAAAGCTTTTGGCTCTCGGATAACTCTCTACCAAATGTGGTTCGAAATGCCTGGTCCAATAATTCTGGACTATATGAATCCATCTCGAACTTCTCTAGAAATGTTACAGAGTGGAACCGGGTGCACTTTGGGAATATTTTTGCAAAAAAGAAAAGAATTCTTGCTCGGCTAGGTGGCATTCAAAAAGCCTTGGCAGAGAGGCCATCGGAGTTTCTTATTAACCTGGATAAGCTTCTCCAAACTGACCTATTGGAGGTGCTGAACCAAGAAGAGGAGTTGTGGGCTCTCAAATCTCGAATCAACTGGATGATTCAAGGTGACAGAAATACCTCCTTCTACCACGTCTCCACTCTTATTAGAAGGAAGCATAATAAAATCCTCAATCTTAAAAATGCTCAAGGTGAATGGATCAATGACCTGCCTGCTGTTATGGAGCATGTTCGAAATTACTTCTGCAAGCTGTTCTCTTCTGAGTTGCTTTCTTCTCCTCTATCTGTGGCCTCAGATGAAGTGGGTTGTCCCCAAATCTCCTCTTCCGAGTGTTACTACCTTTCCTTGCCGGTGACTGATGAGGAAATAAAAAATGCTCTATGGTCTATGAAGGCCTTCAAATCCCCTGGTCCTGACGGATTGCACGCTGGATTTTTTCAAAGATTCTGGTTGGTGGTTGGTAAATCAGTAACGAAGGAGATTAAAAAAATCTTCAGTGATAGGAAAATTCCTTTGGCTCTCAATCAAACTCATATTGCTCTCATTCCGAAAATCAAAGGCCCAGAAACCATTGGAAATTTCAGACCTATTAGTTTATGCAACTCTATCTACAAGATTGTTACTAAGATTATTGTGGCCAGAGTTAGACCACTTCTAGACAACCTTATCTCTCCATTCCAGTCAGCGTTTGTTCCGGGTAGGAAAGGAGTAGATAATGTGATTATCGCCCAAGAAATAATCCACACTATCAGTAGGAAAAAAGGCAAAGTGGGGTACATGGTTATAAAGATTGATTTAGAGAAGGCCTACGATAGATTGGAATGGTCTTTTATAAGAGAAGTCTTGTGTGCAGCAAATTTCCCTTCAGAGCTTATCCAGCTTATAATGAGCTGTGTTACTACAGTCTCTACTTCGATCCTATTTAATGGTGGTGCTCTTGAACCTTTCCTTCCAACTAGGGGCATCCGACAAGGGGACCCATTATCCCCATACCTTTTCATCCTATGTATGGAAGTTCTGGGTAGAATTATTGAGGAGAAATGCAATAACAAGCTCTGGAATCCAGTTAAAGCCTCCACGAGTGGTCCGGCATTCTCCCACCTTTTCTTTGCCGATGACCTTCTGTTGTTTGCTAAGGCAAACCAGCAGAACTGTGAGAGCGTAAGGGAAGCTTTAGATGAGTTTTGTATGGTTTCGGGCCAAAAAATCAACCCCACCAAATCCAAAGTTTATTTTTCCCCTAATATAGATGGAGATCAGAGAGCTGGATTTTGTGAGATTCTTGGTTTTCACTCTACTCCCAAGCTGGGAGCTTACCTGGGTTTTCCTCTTAGACATGCAGGAGCGTCAAACCAAGACCTAAACTTTATTCTGGACCGGGTAAACCAGAAGCTTGCTGGCTGGAAAGCCAACCTTCTGTCTTTTGCTGGCCGAAAAGTTCTTATCCAAGCCTCTGCTAGTGCTGTCCCCACTTATGTGATGCAGACTACCTTCCTCCCAGGTAGAATCTTGGATAATCTAGATAGACTTAACAGGAACTTCCTATGGGGAACTAGTGATTCTAAGAGAAGGATGCACTGGGTGGGATGGGAGAAAGTCACACAACCCATGGAGAAAGGTGGCCTTGGTCTTCAAACAGCGAAAGGCAGAAATTTGGCTTATCTTGCTAAGCTTAGTTGGAGATTTCACTCAGAAAGGGATTCTCTTTGGGCTCAAGTCATTAGGAAGAAGTACATGTCTCCTAGAAGAATCTCCTCTAGCAATGAAAATTCCCTCCCTAGCTCTCAGACTTGGAAGGCCATGAAGAAGGGTATGGAAGTGCTCAAGAGGGGAACGAGATGGAGTCTTGGCCGAGAAAGTAGGTTGAAGTTTTGGTACGATAAATGGACATTAAATGGTCCTCTGAGATCTATCATTCATGGTCCTCTCACTAGAGAAGAAGATGAGATCAAAGTTCGAGATATTGCTTCAATAGACGGTTGGGACTGGGAGAAACTTTCCATGGTTCTTCCAACAAAAGTCTGCCTAGAAATTCAAGCGATGCCCCGCTCTCAGGTGGCTAATGAGGAAGACAGAATGATTTGGGATGCTTCTTCTAATGGAAAGTTTAATCTCAATAGTGCATATACTCTTGCCATTGGGGAAGCTCCTCAATATTTTAATGGAAAGTGGATTTGGAAGTTAAAAGTGCTACCAAGAATTCAGTTCTTTATTTGGATGTGCCTCCATAATAGCATTGCAACTCGGGAAAGGTTAGTCACTAGAGGTTTGCAAATGTCCATGCTTTGCCCTCTCTGTAATTCCTATCCAGAAACCATCATCCATCTGTTGAGGGACTGTCACATAGCTGCAAACTGCTGGCAAAACCTTGGTATAGGGGTTTTAACTCCTGAGTTTTGCTCCTCGAGCCTTCCTACTTGGCTGGAAAATAATTGTAAATCTTCTCTAACCTCCAACCATCTTCTAATTCCTTGGAGCACATTATTTGCTTTTGGGATATGGACTATTTGGAACCACCGTAACAGTGTGGTATTTAAAAATAAGCCAATCATCCAATCCATCCATGAGGAGATCATTCACAGAGCAGCTGAGTTTTCTTTCATTGCTCAAAACTCTTCAAATTGCAACCCTCGGATTGATAGAAGCATTCGATGGGAGAGGCCTAATAGAGGCTGGCATAAGTTAAACACGGATGGTTCTTCCCTAGGCAACCCTAGATTGGCTAGTGGAGGTGGTATTCTGCGAAATGAGGTAGGTGGTTGGATAAGAGCATTCAGTAGAAAGATCGGTATAACCACCAGCTTTGTAGCTGAGCTCTGGGCACTTAGAGATGGGCTTAGCATGTGTGTGGATATGCAGATTCCAGCTCTTGAAGTTGAAGTAGATGCTAGACTGGTCGCTGACTTGATGAACAATACCACTAGATTGAATTCTGATTACGCGGCCATTGTGGCTGACTGCAGGCAGCTCCTATCTCAAATCCCCCAAGTTAAAGTCTCCCATTGTTACCGAGAAGCAAATCGTTGCGCCGATGCCCTCACGAGAATAGGTCATTCTACTTCTCTAAATGTCATGTTTTTTAATTGTCCCCCTCCTAGTATTTTGAATGTTTTTCTTTCTGATTTGTATGGTCTGACTCAGATCAGATCTTGCCCTGTATTTGACTCTCCTATTTCCCTTTAATTGATTTTGTTCCCTAGTTACCAAAAAAAAAAAAATTGTCGTTGGAAGTCAAAAGAATCAGTCCATATTTGTATATTTTTTAACTTGATGATTTATATTCAGTGTAGATGCTGCTGTAGTACACACTTGTTTGTACTTGCATCATTAATAAAATTGTGGGCCATAATTGTCTTGTACATACTGGGCCATAATTCTGTATATTCTGGGCCATAATTGTCTTGTTCATACTTATATCATTAATAAAATTGTGTATCTTTTATCATTAATAAAGTTGCATAAAACACTTTTGCAGTGGCATTGACAAGTTATGGGTTAAATGACTTGAGTAATGAGTTTGTATTTGTGAATTTTTATTTTTATTTTTATTTTTATTTTGTGGCTAAACAATTATGAGGAGAATGTAAAACGTAAATGAAGGACTTATAAGAGACTGGAGTATGAAGGATTGTTAGTTGTTTCTCAATTAGTGGTGTAGAGATAGTAATAATAATAGCTTTGAAGCTTTTCTTTTTCATTTTTTTTTTTTTTGAGAAGAAGCTTTGAAGCTTTATTGTGTTAAATAAATAAAGTTATTTATCTTTACAGTGTAAGGATAGAAATAGAAAATAACCTAAATTTCTTACTTATAGTTTCATCATAAAAATAAATAATAAGATATCACTGTAAACACAAAATTTCTCAATTGCAGAAAATTAAACAATTGAAAAGAAATATAGTTTGCAAATATTAATTTGTATTGATAAATAATGAGTACAATCTCTATTTCAATTCTTTTACAAAAGAATACCCTCTGATTCTGTCTTCTTTGAACTTGACTCGAACAAGAAATCTTCTTGGTTTTGGTTGGAAGATGGATTGAACGGTCTTCACAACAAATCTCTAGCTTTGAGCTTGTTAGAGATTTATTGTTCTTCAAGTCTTCGAATGTGAAAGCTTTTAGGTTGAAGTTCTTCGGGCTTTAGAGGCTTGATCCGTTGAGCTTCAGAGATTTGGGTTTGTTGAAGTATATGGAGGCTTTTTAGCTTAATTCCAATAGAACTTCGAAGAACTCGAACAAGAGATCTTCTTGACTTTGGTTGGAAAATGGATTGAACGGTCTTCACAACAAATCTCTAGCTTTGAGCTTGTTAGAGATTTATTGTTCTTCAAGTTCTTCAAAGATGCTTCAAGTTCTTCAAAGATTCTTGAGACAAGCTTAGGCCTCTTCCAAAACTTCTCCTTCAAAATGAGAGGAGATGTCCTCTATTTATAGTGATTTTAGAGGATAAGCTCCATTTTAAATTGATATACTTGAAAGTATGTAGTAGATTTTTTATTGGCCCAAATTCTTCTTAGAGATAATTATCTCTATTTATCTATTTTGATAAATATCATATTTTGATAAAGATAATAATCAATAATTATCTCAAAGATAATTATCTATCAATTTTGAGTAGGAAATTTATCTTTATTTTATTTATTTATAAAGATAATTATCCATAAATTTTGAATAGGAAATTTATCTTTATTTTGTGGGCCAAGTGACACGTGGCAAATTTTAATATGCCAATGTAATATCCATTTGAATGACACATGTCATCATTTGATTTAGTTAATTTAATGACAAATTAATTTAAATTTTGTCACTAAACTTTGATGTGGCATTTTATGATTGGCTTAAAATTTTGCCTCCTACAAATGCCCCCTCGAGACTTGAACATGTACACAATTTTGGGTGTGAAAAATGGTCAAGTCTCGACAACTTCATGCGTTGATGCTATTATTTTCAAAA
This sequence comes from Lithocarpus polystachyus, assembly GCA_033629205.1. NCBI lineage: Eukaryota > Viridiplantae > Streptophyta > Magnoliopsida > Fagales > Fagaceae > Lithocarpus > Lithocarpus polystachyus. The sequence goes on along the minus strand of CM066164.1, from coordinate 7,189,704 downwards.
TCTTTCATATATATTTTTCCAATCTTGAAAATTTACAAGCAAGTTAATTTAGAACCCATAATTTCTAATATGATAGGAAGTTCCCCGTGTACATTATTCCAGAGTGTCTGACATCATACTTCTCCCTTGGAATCATGTGACCAACATTTAGCAAGGTGGAGTCCGTAGGTTGGGTAAATCCAAACAGGAGAGTGACTTGATAACCCACACTTCAAAGAGTTTTAATGTGATGCAATCAAATAGAATTCTTATTCAAATAGGAATTGTTTGAAAAGAATTCAAACGTGGAAGTGGCCACATTCAGATGCCTTGGCTATGGATCCACACCTTTCTATTAGATCCAGACCATCATAATTTTTTTTTAATGGCCCAACTGATAGTCTTGGACTCTTCTGGAAAGACTCACCGACATAACAAGCCATTTTTCAAAGTATAGGAAACTTGTTTTTACATACATAATGCTTTGACTTTCATGAAGACTTCTGATCATCAAAATTTTCTTTCCAATAGTTCCACGTGAGCATTAATTCCTAACAGCTCCATGTTTATTGGATTTGTCTTCTACCCAAGGTAAACTTCTTTTCTTAGTCAAATTATGATGAGAGGGCTTTTAATAGGAATAAAGGAGACAACCTCCACCGCTTGAGACAAATCCAAATTGAATAAGAATTCCACTTGAACTTGAACTTCAATAGATAATGGTAATGGGAGCACGGGTAATGGGAATTCTTCTGACGTTCAAATCCAAGGCATATCAAGACTCAAAATCTAACGGATGCAAGATTCCCCCATGCAAGACTCCATGCGAGAAGCCACGTTTCTTCTTCTTCTTTTTTTTTTTTTTTTTTTTTTTTTTTTTTAGTCCAAGCTGAAGAAGAATTCCCTTCCACTTTTAAGAAGGAAGTTTGTTTCCTAGTTGAAGTAGTCTTGCGAAGATAACTTCAATGAGGAGAACCGGTTTCCTACTTGATATCAACAGTCACAATACACTTGATATCAACGTCCTATAAGAATTGAAACTCTATCCTATTTAAATAGGGGTGTCAAATGGGTGGGTTTGGGTGGGCTTGGGGTGAGCATAATTGGGTTGGGTATATAAAACTCATTTACCCATTAAAACCCATTTAACTAATTACTTCTAATCCAAATCCAACCCAACCCAATTATTATGGGTAAACCCCAACTTACCCAATTATCAAAATTACCAAAATACCATTAAAGTGAAAACTCCAACACTTTCTTTGAATTCCCTTTTCCTCTCTCTAGGATCCATTCTTGGGATTAAAAAATTCCACATTAGCAATTATATTAAAAATCCAAATAAAAAAAATATTTTCTTTTCTTTTCTATTTTCTCTCACTTTCTCAGCAACCAAACAATGCAACAAATACAAATACAAAAAAAAAAAAAAAAAAAAAAGTCATTTCAAGCTCAAAACTTTCCTAGAATTTCGAAAGCAACTGTGCTTAAATCAAATAGAAATTCTTCTGAACCCAAAAAAAAAAAAAAAAAAAAAAAAGAGAAAAATGAACGCTCATTCATTTTAAATACACAAAAAATCAACAAAATTGTGTCGCTCATTCATTTTCATCAAAATCAATCTCACTTTACCTCTCACAATTCTCACACACACCGAAAAAAACTTCAGCCTTTCCTCATCGATCTCTGAACTTCCATAAAGTACAGAGTAACCAAAAAGCACTCGTAGATTCATAGCTTTCTCTGAATATAGCTAGGTGGAGGAGCAGAATATGGAGATTCGAACCAGAAGATAGACTACTATGTGTTCAAGGTGGTGCTGATAGGTGACTCGACGGTCGGGAAGTCTCAGATACTGGCTCGGTTCGCGCGCAACGAGTTCAGTTTGGACTCCGAAGCCACCATCGATGTTGAGTTCCAGACTCTCACTCTTGTCATTGAGCACAAGAGCGTCAAGGCTCAGATCTAAGACACTACTGGTCAAGAACGGTACCTTATCTAGTTTAGAAACTCATACTAATTTTGCTTGATTCGTAGGGTTTTGATTTCTATGATTGTTTACTGAGAAAATAATCCCTAGGAAAAATATAAATTTATACTTTGATTGTTCATATACTGTTTTTTTTTTTTTTTTTTTAATTATGGGAAGGGCTGAGTTGAATTTGAGTATATTGTTTTTGGGTTAAATGGATCTCAATGGGTTTTTAGTTAAAACCCAATAATCACTGGGTCTAATTGGGTTGATGCCCATTTAACCCAACTAATAATTGGGTAGGTTTGGGTTCTATTAGAACGGGTGAGTTTGGGTAAGCAAATGGGTTTGGGCTTATTTTGCCACCCCTATATTTAAAGTCCTTACAAGTTTAATTCCAATTAGAACAAAGGAACTCGCAATGTCTTCTCCCTTCAAGAATCCTTCTTTATTTTGAGTTTTAGTTGCAATTAAACTCTCTCTAACCAGCACTATAAAAGGATAGCCTCAGCCACACATAATTCACAAATTTTTTTAGTGTGTAAGTTAGAGATCTTCAAAAACAATTCTCGAAGAAGGCATAAGATTTTTTTTTTTTTTTCTCTTCTTTCTCCTTCGAGTAACAAGGTATAATCTCCTCTTCTCATAATTTTATCTTCATATTTATATCTTCGTAAACTGGATTCATGGTTTTTTTTATTATTATTATTCTCTTTTCTTCTCTTTTCTTTGCATGCTCTCAAATGTATTGACTCATGTTTGCTGGTGCAGATTTGATTTCAACCTTCCAGAAGTCATCCACGCCACTAGTAATAATTACTAGTATCTAGGTATAGGAAGCAGAGACTTTTTCCTCCATCAGGTATAACAATTCTTTTGATTCAAAGGAAGCGTGTGGTCCCGCAATTTCAAAGGAAACTTTCATCAAGTTTATCTTGTCAATTAGAAGAACAATAGTCACCATCATTCGAGTAGATTGCGTCAAATCTATAACATAGATTGCACCAAGTTTTATCAATCTATACGAATATTGGTTGATTATCACCCTTCTGATTTGATTTTTTTTTTTTTAATATGAATCTAATTCATTCTTTGCCTTCCTTTCTTTGTAAAGTACGGTCCATCTTAGAACACTTTAGCCTCAAGTTTTGCAAAAGTTCCGTCACTCAAATCTTTGGAGGTACATTCTTGTACAAAGTTTTCTTATATGTGAATTTCTCTTCCTGCATGTCTATTTTTTTTTTTTTTTTTGGTATTGCTCCTCCTCCGTTTAGGATAGGTAATATGAGCACTTAGTGGCACTACAAAGAACTTGCAAGAGTTTATTTTGTTCCTCAAGCCAAGTAGCTACCAAGACAACGATCTCGAAGACAATCTTGAAGACGAAGATTGTATTGGGGATGAAGACAATCTCGAAGACAATCTTGACAACGAAGTCTATCTGGGATACGAAGACTTCCTTGAAGACGAAGAAAATATTGAAGATGAAGACAATCTCGACAACGAAGTCTATCTGGGATACGAAGACTTCCTTGAAGACGAAGAAAATCTTGAAGATGAAGACAATCTTGAAGACAATCTTGTCAACGAAGTCTATCTTGGGTAAGAAGACTTCCTTGAAGGCGAAGACAATCTTGAAGACGAAGATTGCTTTGAAGATGAAGAAGATCTCTAAAAGAACTTGAAGACGAAGATTTCATCGAAGATAAAGACTTCCTTGAAGATGAAAGAAAATCTTGTAGATGAAAAGGATCTTAAAGATGGAGTTTGTCCATGCAAGGATGTACATTGGCATCATTGCAATGGAGCACCTGTCAATGCAACAATCTAAGGATGTGCATTGGATTCTTGATATAAAATAATGAGTACCAGACTTTAGAGATACGGGGTGACACCATTCAAAGTTTAATATGAGAGAAGATGACACCAAAACTTCAAGGATTTGAGGTGATCCAACTTAACAGAAAGGCAATTCAGTCTAAACTTTAGAGATGCAAAGAGATGCCACCAAGTTTTTGAAGATGCAAGGAGATACCACCAAGTCTTTGAAGATACTAGGAGATTCATACCACTAAGACTTTATATGTGAAAGGTAGAACTACTTAGACTTAAAGACAAGAGAGAAATCACATTTTAGAGATGCCAAGAGACATTTTCACAATAATGTTTGCTTTCATGGTGACTTTTTAAGATTTAATTTTTTTGACATGTGACTGAACTTAGCGTAGAATACCAAGCTGCCTACGTACCCCTTTAAGAGGGATTAAGTCACCACGTAGTTCAAAGGGTTTTTTGGTTTAAGACGTGACTGAACTTAGTATAAAATACTAAGCTGCCTACGTACCCCTTGAAAGGGATCCAGTCACCACGTAGTTCAAAGAGGGGATTTTGTTTTTGAGGATGCGACTGAACTCAGTAAATGATACCAAGCTGCCTATGTACCCGAAATGGGATCAAGTCAATACGTAGTTCAAGAGGGGATTTTGTTTTTGAGGATGCGACTGAACTCAGTAAATGATACCAAGCTGCCTACGTACCCGAAATGGGATCAAGTCAATACGTAGTTCAAGAGGGTTTTTCAAATGAGAAATTTTTTTGAGGATGTGACTGAATTCAGTAAATGATACCAAGCTGCCTATGTACCCGAAATGGGATCAAGTCAATACGTAGTTCAAGAGGTTAGAGTTTTTTTTTTTTTTTTTTTTTTTTTTTTGTGCCCTAACTTTTGCCTAGGCCGCCTTATAAAAAGGTTTTCAACCTAGCAGGCTTCTTTTTTTTTTTTTTTTTTTTTTTTTGTGCCCTAACTTTTGCCTAGGCCGCCTTATAAAAAGGTTTTCAACCTAGTAGGCTTCTTTTTTTTTTTTTTTTGTGCCCTAACTTTTGCCTAGGCCGCCTTATAAAAAGGTTTTCAACCTAGCAGGCTTCTTTTTTTTTTTTTTTTCTTTTTTTTTTTATATATGAACACTTTCAAGAGTAATGGGAAAACATCATGTACCCTTTGAGTGTTGAGGTAGGTAGTTTAGGCTCATACCAAGGAGTGTTTCAAATTTCAAGCATGGTAACGCTTTAAGAATTTGCCATTGATGGGGCCAATTCTCAAACCATCTTCAATTGTATTAGTATTGATTTCCTTCAATTCATCAACTGTAGCTTGTATGCCTTCTTCAAATATGGGTGGAGCATTCTTAACATCATCTACAACTTCTTGGTTTGTGATCACCATTGTAGGCCTTTTTATAGTCAAGGCTTCTCCAGTATTCACTTCCCAAATGGTTTTACGTTTCATACGAGATGGAATGGAGCTTCGAATCTCATTTGAATCTTGATCAACAATAAGTGTGCCATTAGCACCTCTAGGAAGGAGATTTTTCCTTTCATTCTGCTCTTGCTTTGCCTTCAAATCTTTTGAGAGTCTGGAAGGGATTGCTTGACTAAGTCTTGTGAGAACTGAACCTCGAGTGCCATCCTGAGAAGGAGTTGAGTGACTGAGTCTTGTAAAAATAGAACCTTGAGTGTCAATAACAAAGTTATCTTCTTGTGTCCCCAACCTATCAAAGACTGAGATATGGGAAGTGGGTCAACCAATGCGGTCAAAAACAGATGATTTCTTTGATAAGTTCAAAGATTTTTCTTCTTCTTTATCATCTATTGAAATCATTAAAATGCTAGCTTTCCGAATGGGGATGTGAATGGGAGTTGGTGGAGTGTATCCAACTCCAGCCTTAGAACTTGTTCCCCTAACACCTTTGGCTTTCATTGTCTTTTGTCCTTCTTTTTCAGAGGCTTCAGGGATGAGCTTACCCAAACCACTTGGCTTTTCATGGTTATAACCTGCTTTTTCCATAAGTCTATACGCGTTGGGGTCAAAGCCTTCTTTGGTTCTTTTGGTGGGCAAAGTCCCATGCTCAACAATTGGTCCTTGGGATGGTCTTGTAAACCCTTTCAACGGTTGACTTGAGGGTCTTGGTTTTGTGATTTTAGTTACTGGCAAGTTTAATCCTTGTAAGTTCTTCGATATTGACTCCTCATCTCCTGAAAATAGGGATTGGCCTTCTTTTCTTTTGGCGATTGGAACATAGTGTAGCACAAGGGCTACTTTAGTTGCTTCAGAAGTATGATACTTCTTCTCTTCCATAGAATTCTTAGTTCGCTTGGTTTCCTTCTCCTCAATTGGAGGATCAATTTTTGGAGCCTTGGAGCGGGGCTTTTCTTCTTTGCTAGATGATGAAGCCACAACTTGGGTTTCTTCTATCGTATCGTCTTCCAAATAAAATTTTGCATCAGCAAAGTGTGACTCAGCTGTAGAAAAGGGCTTATCATCAGCTACAATCTTCTTGACTTGTCCATCTTGAAAATACTTGAGGCATTGGTGATACGTAGATGGCACAACACCATACTCATGCAGCCACGGTCTTCCAATAAGCAGTTTGTAAGTGGTCTTGGCATCGATGATATGAAAGAGTGCGCTTGATTCCATTTCACCAATGAGCATATAAAGTCTAATCTTCCCAATAGCTCTTTGTCCACCCTGATTAAAGCCTTGAATCATCAACCTACTAGGAAGTAGTTCATCCAAGGAGATTCCAAGTTCTTTCAATATTTTGAGTGGAAGGATATTGACTGTAGATCCACCATCAATAAGGATACGATTGACTTGTTGTTCTCGAATGTGCCCAGTTACAAACAAGGGGCGATTATGAATCTTAGAGCCCAACAAACGATCATCATCAGTAAAAATGATTGAAGACCAATATGCCCTATACACAATAGCTCGTTCTGTCTCTTTCTCACTATCTGAAGATTCTTCTTCATCACTTACTTGATAACATGTAAAAGATGAAAAGATATAATCCTCCGGAATTGGCACTGTGGAGAAAGGCACTTTCACCTCAATAGGCTCAAATGAACCAAATTGAATGGTGAGAAAAGTAGAAGTGGTTGTTGAGGCCACCATGGCAAGATTAGAAGTCACAGCTTCATCATCAAATGTGATTTTTCCTTGGTGGGCTAGCTCCATAATTTTGTCTTTCAACACAAAGCATCGCTCTATAGGGTGGCCTATGAGGCGATGATACTTGCAATACTTAGGGTTATTTGTTTGGTCAGCTTCTTCAGGCCGTTTCATCTCTGGTAACTCAATCAATTTCAATTCAAGTAAATGATCCAAAATCTCGAAGACATCAGAATCAGGGAATGGATATTGCTTCTCTTGCATCTCTTGTAACATCGGTCTTCTTCTTTTTTCTTGAGTGAGAGCAGATGTTTGTTCTTTTATCTTGGGTTTAAATGGAACTTTGAGAGGAGCAGTAGTTACAATCAAGGACTGTTTGTTTTCCGGTTTAGGAGGGAATTTGCCCCTTTTGCGAGTATCTTGCCCTTCTCTCCCCTTACAGGGTTCTTGAACAGGGGGACCTTGGCAACCATTGGAAGCAATGCTAAGCTCCATGTCATGAGCACATGTTGCTAATTCTTCAAATGTTTTAGGCTTTATTCCTTGAAGAATATAGCTTATAGCCCAATTCATTCCTTGAATGCACATCGCGGACGCCTCAAATAATTGATCCTTGCAGTTAAGACTAAGGTTTCTCCACCGTTGAATGTAATCAATGACAGGTTCTTCTTTCCACTGCTTTGAATTGGTGAGTTCTATCATGCTAACAGTACGTCTAGTACTGTAGAAACGGTTTAGGAATTCTCTTTCCATTTGATTCCAACTATCAATAGAGCCAGGCGTTAGATCGGTATACCAATCAAACGCATTTCCCTTCAAAGAGCGAACAAATTGCTTGACCATGAGATCCCCATAAGTTCCAACATTGTTACAAGTTTCCACGAAGTGAGCTACATGTTGCCTTGGATTGCCTTTACCTTCAAATTGTTGGAATTTCGGTGGCTGATAGTTTTGAGGCATCCTTAAGAGATCTATCCTTTGAGTGTATGGTTTAGCGTAGGTAATGGATGCCTGACTTCCACCTCCAACTTGGTCTTTAATAGCCTCCTTGATTAACTCCTTGAGCTGGTCAGGAGAGATAGACTCCTCTGTAGAGAAATTGCGATCCTTTGTTGAATTTTCGGGTTTGTCATTATGGGTTTGTTTCAGCCCGGAGCTTTCATCTTCATGATTTAGTCCAGATGTATTCCCTATCTAATCCATTAGGAGAGTTATTTGTGCATCTCTTAATAGTATGGATCGAAGCCCTCAACCAAGCCGGGGTCGAGGCTTCATCCATGCTGAGGAAAGTAGAAAACATCTACTATCCCCCAGCCATCCGAGTCGATTCCTCTGTTGGTCATCCCACAGGCCCCCCACCCGATGTGACTGAGCAGTCGGGGAATGGTTCGGATGCGGCTTCTCTCCCACTCTCCGCTCCCGAGACCCAAGTTAAGGAGGCTGAAGAGGCTGCTCCTGATGCCACTCAACCACCTGCTACCGTCGAGGAGCCCGCCGAGAAGAAAGAGGCACCCAGGATGGAGCTTGTGCTCGCCAGTCTCCCCATTCCTCCTCCGGGTGACCCTAAAGGGTCGGATCCGAGCATTCCCGCGGGTGCCACAGAGCAGACCAAGGCCCCCCCAGCCGGGAAGATAGTGTTGAAGAAAAAGTAGGCCCTTGTGGGATTTTTTTTTTTTTTTTTTTTTGATGTAGTGCTTCCTTTTAGTTTCTGTTTCTCTTCTTTTTTATTGTACTTTCACTATCTTGTTTCCAGTTTACATTAATGAAAGGTGCAAGTAAATTTCCTGATTCCGTGGTGTTTCACAAATACAATGATGTATTTATTTAATGTGTTATCTATTATCATTGTTGTTTACTACTATCGTTGTTGATTAGATTTATTTTTGCCTTTACATACGGTTCTTCTAAAGAGTAACTAAAGATCATATGCTTCATCATGATAAGCCGTTGATTCCATCAACTATGCGAGCAATGAGAATGGGGTGAGTTATGTCAACACGTATACAGGTATCCCAAGCGGTTCTTAGGAGTTCATGCTGGGACAGAAGATAGCTCTTTGTGTTGAGATAGCCACTTATGAGTGCTTAGGCATCTCATGAGCGTGTCAGCCTAGAGCTTTGCCTTCACACTTGGTTCGAGTTAGCAACTTAGGAGCCGAGCAAAGGTTTAAAATTATTGCGTGCCCAGAAGGATTAAATGTTACACTAAAGAAAATTTCCCCCTTCTTCCTTTTTCCTTAATCAAGGGGGGTGGATGATCCGAGAAATCGGGGGTAGCTCGGTTCTGTTTAATGCTTAGAAAAGAAATGAATCGTATTAATTTTTCCAAGGCAGATGGTCCGAGGAGCCAGACATAGCTTGGATCAGTTTAATACTTAGGAAAAAATGGATAATAGTATTAATTTCTTCAAGGCAGGTGATCCGAGGAACCAGGCATAGCTTGAATCAGTTTAATACTTAGAAAAGAAATGAGTCGTATTAATTTTTCCAAGGCAGGTGGTCCGAGGAACCAGGCATAACTTGAATCGGTTTAATACGTCGAATTAATGAATAACAGTATTAATTTCTTCAAGGCAGATGGTCCGAGGAACCAGGCATAGCTTGAATCAGTTTAATACTTAGAATTAATGAAAAATAGTATTAATTTCTTCAAGGCAGATGGTCCGAGGAACCAGGCATAGCTTGAATCAGTTTAATACTTAGAATTAGTGAATAACAGTATTAATTTCTTCAAGGCAGATGGTCCGAGGAACCAGGCATAGCTTGAATCAGTTTAATACTTAGAATTAGTGAATAACAGTATTAATTTCTTCAAGGCAGATGGTCCGAGGAACCAGGCATAGCTTGAATCAGTTTAATACTTAGAATTAATGAATAACAGTATTAATTTCTTCAAGGCAGATGGTCCGAGGAACCAGGCATAGCTTGAATCAGTTTAATACTTAGACGCGTGATAAGCATAACCGAGAATCATACAAGATATAATTGAGTAAAAGATAAAGGGCACTTTTATTAATAGTAGTACCTTTTCAGGTTGTTTACATTCCAAGGATGCAACACTGTTCTGTTTTCTAAATCTTGCAGGTAGTACGCTCCTATCCCGGCTACGGATATGATTTGGTACGGCCCCTCCCAGTTTGGTCCCAGTTTTCCCCAAGAGGGGTTCTTTGCCAAGCCGACAACTTTCCTCAATACCAAATCCCCTGCCGCTAAAGGCCTTGACTTTACATTTGCATCGTATCCTCGCTTGAGCCTATGTTGGTAAGAGGCCAACCGGACCATGGCGCATTCTCTTCTTTCATCAATCAGGTCTAGATTTTTCTCAAGTAGATTATCGTTACTATCCGGAGTGAAGGAGCTAGTCCTTAGTGTAGGGAAGCCCGTCTCCAACGGAATAACTGCCTCGGCTCCATAAGTCAATGAAAAAGGGGTTTCGCCAGTAGACTTCCGAGGAGTGGTCCTGTAGGTCCACAGTACATGTGGCAATTCTTCGACCCATTTGGCCTTGGAGTCGTCCAGCCTCTTCTTTAGTCCATTTACAATAACTTTGTTCGTGGCCTCGGCTTGTCCATTCCCTTGAGGGTAGGCTGGGGTGGAGTAGCGATTCGTTATTCCTAGTTTGCAGCAGTATCTTCGGAAAGTTTTGCTGTCAAACTGAAGTCCGTTGTCGGAGACGAGTGTGTGCGGGACTCCGAACCGGGTGATGATATTCTTCCAAATGAACCTCTTCATGTCGGCATCTCGGATATTGGCCAATGGCTCTGCTTCGACCCATTTAGTAAAGTAATCTGTGCCGACGACTAGGTATTTTTTGTTCCCCGCTGCCCTGGGGAAAGGTCCAACAATATCCAAGCCCCATTGGGCAAAGGGCCATGGACTGGATAAGGGGTTAAGCTCTCCTCCCGGCTGATGTATGCTCGGGGCGAACCTCTGGCATTGGTCGCACTTCCTCACATATTCCTGAGCTTCCCTATGCATGTTGGGCCACCAATACCCCTGCGTGAGGGCTCGATGAGATAGAGATCTACCCCCCGTGTGACTCCCACAGATTCCTTCATGAAGTTCCTCCAGGAGAACCTCAACGGCCTCGAGATGCACACACAATAAGTACGGTCCAGAGAAGGACCTTTTGTAGAGTTTCAGATCCTCGGACAGCCAGAACCGAGGTGCCTTTCTCCGTATTTTATCAGCTTCCAACTTCGTTTCAGGCAATAAGTCATCTTTGAGAAAATGCACGATGGGGTCCATCCAACTGGGAGCCGCTTCTGCCTGGTGAATAGTTGACACCACCTTCCCCAACCGACGGGGTTGTAAGAGATCCTCCACAAGAATCACCCTCGGCAAGTCTTGCGCCGAGGATGTTGCTAACGTCGCAAGGGAGTCGGCATGTGCGTTTCTGCTTCTGGGGATCTGCATCAAGTTGAAATACTTGAAACCAGATTGTAAGTGTTTAACCTGGTTAAGGTATTCTTGCATTCTTGGGTCCCTGGCCTCTAGTTCCCCTCGGACTTGGCCTACCACCAATCTGGAGTCTGAGAATATGTTTACATCTTTTCCTCCCATTCGCTGGATCATGGCCATCCCGACTAACAGGGCCTCATACTCTGTCTCATTGTTCGTGGCAGAGAAACCAAGTCTTAATGACTTTTCGATCGTGATATTCTCGGGCGAGATTAGAACCAGCCCCACTCCGGATCCTTTATGATTCGATGCGCCATCAACATATAGCCTCCATGGTGACACCCGCTCTATGGAGGTCACTCCAACTGAATTTTCATCCATGCGATGTTTACTTTCATCATCTTCCAATGGGGTCTCGGCAAACTCAGCTAGAAGGTCGGCGATGACCTGGCCTTTCACGGAAGTGCGGGGCATGTACTTGATGTCATAGGCCCCCAGCTTAGTCCCCTACTTCGCAATTCTTCCTGTATAATCAGCGCTTCGAAGTAAGGCCTTGAGTGGCAATTGGGTCAAGACAACAACCGTATGCGCCTGAAAATAATGCGGCAATTTGCGTGTGGCATGCACCACGGCTAGGACGGCTTTCTCCAACGGCAAGTATCTGACCTCGGCCTCATGGAGAGACTTGCTAATATAATACACGGGTCTCTGCACCCCATTGTCAACCCTTAGTAATACCAAACTTACCGCATAAACGGTCACCGCGATGTAAGCAAATAAGACCTCATCTACGTCCGGTCTGGACATTATCGGTGGCCGAGACAGATAGTCTTTCAGTTGCTGGAAGGTTAAAGCACATTCCTCAGTCCACTCAAAGTCCTTCCACTTATTCAACAGAAGATAAAAGGGTCTGCATCTGTCAGCGAACCGGGCTATAAAGCAATTGAGGGCAGCGATCATTCCGGTCAGTCTCTGCACCTCTTTGGGATTCTGAGGTGGTTGTAAGATATTAATGGCCTGGATCTGGTTTGGGTTCACCTCAATTCCACGGTGAGTGACCATGTAGCCTAGGAACTTCCCCGAGCCTACCCCGAAAGAACATTTAGAGGCGTTGAGCCGCAATTTATGTCCTCTCAGGATTTCAAAAATGCATTCAAGGTCGGCGATGTGGTCGGACTCTTGTCTGCTCTTGACTACCATATCATCGATGTAGATTTCGATATTTTTACCCAGCTGAGGCTCGAACATTCTGGTCATCATCCTCTGATACGTGGACCCCGCATTTTTAAGTCCGAATGGCATCACTTTGTAATGATAGTTGCCAATCGGCGTGACAAAAGCCGTCTTCTCCTAGTCTTCCCCGGCTAGGGGCATCTGGTGGTATCCTTGGAAGGCATCCAAGAAACTCATCCGAGGATGCCCCACGGTTGCGTCCACCAGTTGATCAATCCTAGGCATGGGGAAGGGATCCTTTGGGCAGGCTTTGTTCAGATCCGAATAATCCACGCAAACCCGCCATTTGCCATTCTTTTTCTTCATTACTACGGTGTTAGCTAACCAGTCGGGGTAGAACACTTCTTTGATAGCCCCAGCCTGTTTTAGCTTATCCACCTCCTCCCTAACAGCATCGGAATGTTCCCTTGAGGATCGCCGAGGAGGTTGTTTTTTAGGAAGAGCAGACGGACTTACGTTCAGATGATGGCAGATGAAATTTGGATCCACTCCCGGGGCCTCATAAGCATTCCAAGCAAATACATCGATATTGCGCCTTAGGAAATGCAATAGCTCCTCCCGATCTTGAATAGGCAGTTGGGCGCCGATTTGAAAAAATTTCTCCGAGTCCCCATCAATAAGAACTTTCACCAGATCCTCACACTTCGCCTCTTCGGCCCCTACGTCAGATATTGGGACCGCTGACTTTAATTGCTAGGAATCCTCGCTGGCCAGGTCCGAGGACCCTGATTCTGGTTGGTGCATAATGGCCGCTACCAGACACTGCCTGGCCACAGTCTGACTCCCGAGCAACTCCTCAACTTGGTCCCCGGATGGGTATTTGATTTTTAGGTGAAGGGTGGATGAAACTGCCCCGAGGGCGTGGAGCCAAGGTCGCGCCATGATAGCTGTATATGGTGAGAAGGCATCCACCACGATAAAGTCTACCTCCACCACCTCCGAGCCAGCCTGAACAGGCAATCTGATCTGTCCCCTCGGAACAACTACTCTCCCATCGAAACCGACCAAAGGTGAGTCATAGCTGGTCAGATCCTCATGCTTGAGATTGAGGCCCCTATACAGGTCTGGGTACATAATTTCAGCCCCACTGCCTTGATCTACCAGTACTCTTTTCACATCATAACCCCCTATCCTAAGAGTTATCACCAATGCATCGTCGTGGGGCTGTATGGTCCCGGCCTTGTCCTCGTCCGAGAAGCTCAGCATGGGTTGGGGGTTCAATCTAGCCCTCTTTGGCTCCTGCCCAGGATCCCCAGGATACACTCCAGCCACCGTCATTATCCTGGAGGGGCACGACCCTGTCCTGCCAAGTGCGGCGAGGATGACATTGATTGTTCCTAAGGGAGGTCTGGAGGAATTATTACCTGGAACCCCTACGCCGGTCTGGCCTCCCTGTCCGTTAGGCTGAGATAGGAATTGTTTCAACCTGCCCTCTCGGATCAGTTGTTGCAAATGGCTCCATAGAGTCCTGCAGTCCTCGGTCGTATGCCCGGGCTCTCTATGATACTGATAATGCAGGCTCTGGTTACGTTTCGAGATGTCTCCGCTCATCTTGTTCGGCCATCTGAAGTATGGCTCGTTCTTAATCTTCTCCAAGATCTGGTGCACTGGTTCTCGGAACACAGTGTTAACTGTTTGGGTGGCTTTAGACCCAACTTCCCCTCCAAATTCTCGCCGAGGTCGGTTATTACCGTAACGATCCGACCTGAAATCCCTTCTCTCCTGAGGGATAACCTTACCCTTCCCTTTCTCCTGCAACTGATCTTCCTCGACCCTCTTATACTTGTCAATGCGATCCATGAGCTGGCGAACACTGACCACTGGCTTTCCTGTCAGGGACCTCCGTAAACCATGGTCGGCTGGCAGACCGACCTTAAAAGTTCTGACGGCCACATCATCGAAGTCACCCTCGATCTCGTTGAACATCTCCCAGTACCGATCCGAATACGTTCTCAGAGTTTCTCCTTCTCTCATGGATAAAGACAGCAAAGAATCCAGAGGCCGAGGAACCCTACTGTTCGTGATGAAGCGGGATCCAAAAGCTTGAGTGAGCTCTTGGAAAGAGTTGATGGAACCCGTTCTGAGGCCGTCAAACCATCTCATCGCCACAGGACCCAAACTGGACGGGAACACCTTGCACATTAAGGTCTCGTTATGAGAGTATACCGCCATCTTCTGATTAAAATAGCTCACATGCTCAACTGGATCGGTACGGCCGTTGTAGAGGGTGAATGTTGGTTGGGTGAACCGCTTGGGGAGTCGCCCTGCATCAACCCGGCGTGTGAAGGGTGATCTGGATATCCGATCGAGGGCCTTGCTCATGGCGTCGTTTCCCAATCCCCTAGAAGACGCGCCTCCGCCCTTGCGTTCTCGGCTATTGTCCTCCTCGTAAGAGAAGGTCTCGCTCGGGGGCGTACGTGACCTGTGCCTGTAGTTGTCATCTCCCTCTCCATCGGAGGAAGGATCAGAACCTGAAGGGCTTCTCTTCCTTCGCTCCCGTCGCAACTTCCTCTTCAAATGATCAATCTCCTTCTGCACGGCTTTAGCACGGTTGTCCTGCGAGACATGGCTATCGCCCCTAGACTGACCCCCGCCAGCACAGGTGGTATGCACGCTTCCTTCCTGGCCTTCCTGGAAGTGCTCTTCCCTTTGAGATCCCAAAGATTCTTGATGGTGTGGACCTGAGCCAGCCATGTTAAAGAACCTAACTATTCTAGACAACTAGCCCTTCCCACAGATGGCGCCAATTGTAGGGACACAATTTTGAGTTACCAGCCCAACGATGGATAGATTAGCCCAAAAGGGCCCCTAAGCAATGAATTTGTAGAGAGTAGGTTGAGAAGGACTAGACTAGGAATGATTCAGCTCTTCAAATGGTTGGGACTAGCACCTCCACCATGATCAAATTCTTTTTCACACTTGCAATCTTATATTCGTTCTACGTCCGAGGCTCTCTCTATCTTTCGTTCTCTTTTTTTTTTTTCTTTTTACACCCCTTCTTTTCGAAAGATCCTCTTCTCTTCCTTTTTTCTCCCCTTTTATACTTCCTCCCCTCCTTTCTTAGCCATCCACGTGTGGATCGTTTCCTTCCTCTTTGGACACTTGTCACCCAGTTTTTTCCAGAAGTTGCTTCATAGAAGCAATGGGACACTTTGCTACTGTTCAGATGTCCTCTCCACATAAATGCGGCCAGAAGATTAGCTGTGGGGCATTCAATGCGGGGTTGGCAGCCTTTCTCCTTGATATTTTGGGATATTTTCTGGATGTGTGGATCTACTACGTTCGACAAAGCCAGTGGAGATTCCTGGGGCACTTTTCTGACCGGCCGGTTTTCAAGGTTTATCTATACCTCGGCCGTCCGAGGTGCTAATGTTCTCGGACAGACGGTCGATCTCTCCCAAGTCTTGTTCAGATTCCCCTCCGCTTATCTCGGTCATTATAGATCAGACTAGGTAGTCCTCGGCTGGGCCATGGTCCTCGGCGTGCAAGTTTGGTCCAACACACGGGCCTATGATTCTCGTTATTTGAGCTCCACACCTAGGCCCATCATCTCTGTCGATATTTTTGCCCCCACACATATATATATATATATATTTTGTTGTCATCTTTGGTAATTTACAATTCAAACTGCCACTTTAATACGTAATAACCAAACACTCCGTTTGTTAACATACTTGATTATATATACCGCATACACAAAATATCTATAATTTAGCATAATGTCCAAATTTTTAAGAATATCCAAATATGAAAGGTGAACACCATCACGGTGATATGTCATATATGTGCACGGATGAAATACAGAATAAAAATATAGAGTGACCTAAAGTTTGTTCTAGGACATGTTAACAATTTGAACACCCTACGTTAAGCTTTCCCTCAATGACAAGCACAGCCCAGCCAAACTTATGATTATTGGGACAAAACTTATCTTTGATAATCACATTCAACCAGCCCTTTCCTTCTCTTGTAGTCACTAATGGTTAATGTCAGAGCATGTCTCTTCCCAACAGTTACCTCTATTTTTTGGTTCCTTACTAAGAACCTACGTAGAGAACCCAGCTGGGATCCACCAAAATTGTGTAGCATTATTTATATTTGACCCTGTCCCACAATCCACAGGAGTACTAATATCAACCAATAAGTTTCAAAGAATTAATCAACCAGTTTAACGGGCAATAATTAACGGAAGATGAATGTGTACACAAGCAAGACATATCACACTGCAATACTGCATTTTCATTCTGAAGTTGGTAAGAATCATTAAAATGGCTGATAGAAGTAACTATGATTTATGAGCAAATATAGTTTTTCTACCTAATGTTAGTGGAAGGAGTGTGAGAGTAATGGAAGGAGTGTGGGAGTGGATAGTTGAATTCAAGGACAACTAACCTCCAAGAACAGGGCAAGGAGAAAATAGAAACAGAGATAGAGGAAATAGAAAGAAGTAGCAGAGAAGAAGTATTCAATTAAAAAAATTGTTCTGTTCCCCTTTACAACCCAATTCCCAAGTCTAATACCTTCAACTCCTCTCTCAGTGCTAGCTGTGTAACTGTCTTGACAGCTAATTACTCTCATTACTACAAGAAATTTGGTCTTTAGCGACGGCATATAGTCGTCGCTAATTATATTGGTGACAAAAAATGTCGTCGCTAACTTTCGTTAAACGAAAGTGGTAACAAAAAAGTTTTTTAGTGACAATATTAATGTCGTCGCAAATACAATAATATTAACGATGACAAAGTCGTCGCTGATTGTGACAATTGTTGTCATAAATAACTCGAGAACCCAAGACGAAATGTCGTCGCTACTAGCTTATTAGTAGTGACGAATTTTTTTGTCATCGCTAGTAGATTATTTTTAACGACGACATTTTTGTTGTTGCTAATATGTCATTACTAACAACAACGCTTGCTGTCGTCACAGATAATGATATATTAGTGACCACAAACATGTCATCACCAAAAATTGCATATTAGCGATGATATTGTTTGTCATCACTAATGATATAATAAAATATTAGCGACAACAATGTTATCGCTAATAATATTTTACATTTTTTTTCTATAAAATTTACATTTTGAATTTTACATGGGTACCTGATGGAAAATAATAAACCACAATCCCACATATCACAAATTTTCAATTACAAATACACATGTAAGCATAATAACTGCTCAATCAATAACTATTAATAAGGAAAAACAATACCCAAGTTCGATATCATATAACATAATTTAAGCTCCAATCTATTCTCTCAAATACTAATCAAATAATAACATATTCCACATGAAGATATGTTGCCAAGCTAAAACTTGTTGCAATGAAATATATCTCCCCTCAACGTCATCTATAAAACTGTAACCCAAGGCATGCGACATTTTAACCTGAAACAAAGAGTATAAACCAATGTAAAGGTCAACTAAAATAGATGACAAAAATACTTACTAAATAGTTTTTACATTCAAGTAAAATTTTAACATTTATTTTTTTCAAAAATACCATAGATGTGGATATAAGTTAGTAAACTTCTTGCTTTATAGATGCTTATAAGTTAGTAATTAAGTAGTGTATTATGTATTAATTATTATAAGAAAGTAGCTAGCGTAGCATGAAATGAAAACAATGGGACAAAATAACAAAACTTCTATCATCACTCATTTATAACAAGACTAGCACAAAATCTAAGCCTTTAGTTATTTTGTTATCTCCATACATATAACTCAAGCATAATTATGCAACCATTAACATTTTCATCACTTGCACTTCACTAATTAAGTTGGAAGGCTCACACAAATATTTTGAGAGTACTTATAAATTCATGGATAGCTAAATCAAGATGAATTGATGAACACAGAAAGAGAATTGAAAATCTAGATGAAACATAAATAAGTTTTTCTATGAAAAAAATTGTAAAATTGTCTTTTCCAAAACTTTTTTTTTTTTGATAGATTGTCTTTTCCAAACCTACATTGTAAACATGCTTGGTCAATTCAATGAATTATATAATCAGCATGACATGTTTTCATACAATTTCAATTATCTATGTTGAATTCATTCACAATGAGAACTTAATTAGGTGTTTTTTTTTTTTAAGACAAAGGTAGAAATAAGCTGTAGAGTACAAAATTCCTTAGAAGATAGAAGACAAAGAAATGAGGTGTTTGTGTTTCCATGGTTACCATGACAAAACTTTGCAACTACATAAAGAAACTATATAGCTGAGGACCATAAAATACAATCCAACTCCAAAAGTTAGGACTAACCATCACTGCAAATCAGATATTCAAATAATAATTTGATAAGTCAATCATTCAAAACAATATTATAATATCATCCATTTCCAGTCCAGCCCCATAAGCCCTGTTTCAACTTCTTGAGTTTGGATGAGACATGATGTGGATACTTATTTTCTGAAGTGCACGAAGTATCATGTTTACTACATGGTAAGACATACATGAAAGACAATTGTAAAACTTTAAGAATTCATAAAAAGAGGGAAAAGAATCATGAAGTTAAAAATAAAAAAATAAAAAAGAAAATAAAAAAGAAGAAGAGAGAATGTAAATTAATTCACCCCGTTATTATTTTTGTCTTATGTTTTATTATTTTTCTCCATATGTGACATCTATTACTCAATACTCAAATAAGTAATAACAACACATAAGAAGAAAACATGTAGCTGTGATGATCTAAATTCTAGAATGTAGCCTAGCTAGCCAAGGTATTGATATTATAAAAAAAAAATCTTTGTGTTGTTCATCTAAAAATAAAACATACATATTTGTAGGAACATAATTATTTCTTCTCAATCAAAAAAAAAAAAAAAAAAAAAAAACCTAATTTTTTCTTCTGCTCCCCTAAAATAGAAAGACAATAACCTATCTAGGACAAATTTTCGTTTTACTAGTAACAAAAAGAAAATAGTAATATTAAAAGTCCCTAGATCCAAAAAATCAATCTAACAAAAAAAAGGTATGTGACCACATTCTCAACAAATAAAAATTAAAATAAAAAAAAGAGCATCCATATAGAATCTAGTGCTACTGCTATACGAACAAAAGTACTTTCTTAGAGGGTTTGACAACAATATCCTTACAAACTAAGATTAAATGATCATTTAAAAAAAGAAGAAGAAGCTAAACTAAGATTAAATAAATTAATTAGACAAGTAAGGTCACACTTGCCAAATCTTAATGCTAGTGGCAGAGCCAAATTATCTTTGAGGGGGGCAAACAAAAAATAATTTTTTTCTTTATATATATATATATATATCAATTATATTCCTATTATGTATAATAGTTTCAAATGGTAATGTAAATGTAATTCAATATATAAGTTAAATATTTTATAATTCAATGTGTGCTAAAAAGATGTATTTATTGAATTAAACAATCAAGAGAAGAAAATTTTGAGAAAAAGAATGAGTTAATAGTTTTTAATTTGCCTATAAACCTAAATTTTCAAAATAAATTAGACAAACAGTTACTCAAATTTCAATAAGAATCTAATAAGAAACAACCAATTTGCTATACAAAAAGGAAAATGTTGAAACTACATAAAATGGCACAATTTTGCGCTACAACTTGCTACATAGTGAGTTGTGATTGGTGAAGGTGTGTTCCCACATGGCTCATAAACACTCTTTCACTAGTCACAACTCACCACAAGACAAGCTATTACACAAAATTATGCAATATTTGATAGTCCTAGAACAACTCAAAAATCTACATATAGTACTAGTACATTTTAATAACAAATAAATATATGAGAAGAAAAGTCAAATAAAAAAAAATATGAGAAGAAAACGTACCTGCAAATTCTACACAGTACACTGTAGTTGAGTGGGCTGGCAAATCAAAATATGGTACTAGTATATTTTAATAACAAATAAATATATGAGAAGAAAAGTCAAATAAAAAAAAAAGATGAGAAGAAAATGTACCTCGAAAATCTACACCAGTACGTACACTTGCAATTGAGAGAGCAATTGAGAGGGGAAAAAAAAAAAAATGCCTGGCCAGTGGCAGAGGAGAGATGATCAGTGGCAAACTTGCAGTGGGCTAGCAATGGGTCTGTAATTCTGTATAGTGTATAGGTTCAACCCTTCAACAAGAGAGAGAGTGTGTTAGTGATAGGTACTAGACTAAGAAAAAAATGGGATCATGAGATTTCAATTCAATTTGTAGACCACCACAATTGCAATATTGGAGCGGGAAACTCTCCCTCCAATATTTAAAAAGAGACTCCTTTTCAAAAAAATGACAAGGGACTTCTTTTTTTTTCTTTTTTATTTTAATGACCAATTTTTATAGAAAAAATCTATATAAAAAAAAAGTATTATGTCTATAATATTTTTACATCAAATCATAGATGGATAGTTGTTATTGGTTCAAATTTAAACCTAACGCTAAGATTACTTTTTTGCTTCAACAATAATAACCAGTAACAACCTGCCACTTAGGATTTGTTGTAAAAATATTGTGAAAATATTGTAGACATATCGTTTCTCTATATATTAAAAAAAAATGTTAGTTTTCATTTATCACTTAAAGATAGGTATGTGGTTCGGGTTTAGGATTTTTTTCAATCTGACCCGTTATAGTTAGGTTAAAAAAAAAAAGCAACCTAACTCAATCCATCGCAGGGGTCCAACCCAACCCAACCCACCTAGATTAGGTTGGACAGTTTTTTATTTTATTTTATTTTATTTTATTTTTAGTATTAACCACTAGAATGACCAAAATATCCCTAAACCTAAAAATTTACTAAAATAACTCCAAAATCTCTAAAATAACAAAAATATCTCCAAAACCTCTACAATGAGTAAAAATAGCATAAAACCTCTAAAATAACAAAAAAAATACCGTGAAACCTTTAAATAACCAAAATACACCCAAAACCATTCGAATGACCATAATACCCTCAAAACTTATAAAATAACCAAAATACCCAAAAACCTCTAAAATGACCAAAAATACCCTTTAATTTGCAGAATGACAAATATACTCCCTAAGCTTCTAAAATGACCAAAATACATATAGAATGAGCAAAAATACCACGAAAACCACTTAAATGGCCAAAAACCTCTAAAATGATTAATATACTCCCAAAATCACAAAAATGACAAAAATGCCCTCAAATCCTCTAGAATGAGAAAAAAAAAATACTATAGAGCCTCTAAAATGACAAAAATACTTTGAAATCAATAAAATGACCAAAATAACCCTAAATCCTCTACAATGAAATTTTTGGTCATTTTAGAGGTTAAAGAGTATCTTGGCCATTTTAGAAATTTCAGATACTTTGGTCATTTTAAATATTTTAAGGGTGATTGGGTCATTTTAGAGGTTTTAGAGGGTATTTTGGTAATTATGGTTGTTTCAGGAGTATTTTCATCATTTTAGAATATGCTTGCCTAGTCTTGAGGGCATATGTCTTATGATATCTTACATGCATCAAGAATAACACGTGTTTAGATATTGATGATTTTGATTCTAGAGGAAGCAAATTAGCTTTAGTTTGAAAACCATTTGAAAAACCCATGATTAGCAAGAGTTAATGTAAAGATAAATTGAAAATCTCATGTTTGATCCATGGGAGCACCTACTAATCTTGCTTTTAAAAATGAATTTTGGAAAATTGGTAATTTTTTGTGGAAAATATAATTTTAAAGGAATTACGTTGAACTAAACCTCCTTTCACACCCATGTGTGATCCAGGGGAAAACATACCTTCAAAGCAAGTACTTTGGGGAACACAATTTTAATTGAATGGTCAAATTATCAGAATGGAGCTAACGAAATCTTCATGGGGCCACATAGCATGTGACCATCATGCGCCAATTCATATTCAAATCTTGGTCATTGGATTAAAGAGTATGATGACGTATTAGTGTTGGTGACATTTGAGACCAATTAGATGGTCAGATTGAGAAAACATAGCCATACAAGTACACAACACATGTCCATCATGCACTTTACTTAGATTTGAAATCTAGCCGTTGGATTTGAAGAGTGTAATGAATGGTTAATTTTGGTAAATTATGGTCACAATCAAATGGTCGGATTTAGAGAAAGATGCGATCAAAGTTTAGTTAAAAGTTGGTCAAACTAGGTCAAACTTAATAAATGATCCCGAGACTACTAGACTTGGTGAAATTCATATTCAAACCTTGATCATTGGTATTAAAAAGTACAGTGACATATTAGTGTTGGTGAAATTTGAGACCAATTGGATGGTCAAATTGAGAGAACAAGTACACAACACATGTCCATCATGCACCATACTTAGATTTGAAATCTAACCGTTAGAATTGAAGAGTGTAATGAAGGGTTAATTTTGTTAAAATTATGGTCACAATCAGACTGTTGGATTTATAGAAAGACGCGGTCAAAATTTAGTTAGAGTTGGTCAAACCTGGTCAAACTTAATAAATAATCTCGAGACCACTGGACTTAGTGAAATTCATATTCAAACCTTGATCATTGGTATTAAAAAGTACGATGACATATTAGTATTGGTGAAATTTGAGACCAATTGGATTGTTG
Organism: Lithocarpus polystachyus; assembly: GCA_033629205.1. Lineage (NCBI taxonomy): Eukaryota > Viridiplantae > Streptophyta > Magnoliopsida > Fagales > Fagaceae > Lithocarpus > Lithocarpus polystachyus. The sequence goes on along the minus strand of CM066164.1, from coordinate 7,166,619 downwards.
AATTGAGAGAACATAGTCATACAAGTACACAACATATGTCCATCATGCGCCATACTTAGATTTGAAATCTAACCAATAGATTTGAAAAGCGTAATGAATGGTTAATTTTGTTAAAATAATGATCACAATCAGACGGTTGGATTTACAGAAAGGCGCGATCAAAGTTTAATTAAAGTTGGTCAAACTTAATTAATGGTCCCAAGACCACTAGACTTGGTGAAATTCATATTCAAACCTTGATCATTGGTATTGAAGAGTATGGTGACATATTAGTGTTGGTAAAATTTGAGACCAATTGGATAGTCAAATTGAGAGAACATAGTCATACAAGTACACAACACATGTCCATCAGGCGCCATACTTAGATTTGAAATCTAACCGTTAGATTTGAAGAGTGTAAGGAATGGTTAATTTTGTTAAAATTATGATCACAATTAGACGGTTGAATTTATAGAAAGGTGCAGTCAAAGTTTAGTTAAAATTGGTCAAACCAAGTCAAACTTAATAAATGGTCCCGAAACCACTGGATTTGGTGAAATTCATATTTAAACCTTAATCATTGGTATTGAAGAGTACGGTGACATATTAGTATTGGTGAAATTTGAGACCAATTGGATTGTCAAATTAAGAGAATATAGCTATACAAGTACACAACACATGTCCATCACGCGTCATACTTAGATTTGAAATCTAACCATTAGATTTGAAGAATGTAACAAATGGTTAATTTTGTTAAAATTATGGTCACAATCAAACGGTTGGATTTATAGAAAGGCGCGGTCAAAGTTTAGTTAAAGTTGGTCAAACCTGGTCAAATCTGGTCAAACTTAATAGATAGTCTCGAGAATACTGGACTTGGTAAAATTCATATTCAAACATTGATCATTGGTATTGAATAGTATGGTGACGTATTGGTATTGGTGAAATTTGAGACCAATTAGATGGTCAGATTGAGAAAACGTAGCCATACAGGTACGCAACACGTCCATCACATGCCATATATATATTTGAAATCTAACTGTTGGTTTTGAAGAGTTCAATGAAAGGTTAATTTTGGTAAATTGTGGTCACAATCAGATGGTTAGATTTAAAGAAAGATGCGGTCAAAGTTTACTTAAAGTTGGTCAAACCCAGTCAAACATAATAGATGGTTCCGAGACCACTAGACTTGGTGAAATTCATATTCAAACCTTAATCATTGGTATTGAAGAGTATGGTGACGTATTCGTGTTGGTGAAATTTGAGATCAATTGAATGGTCAAATTGAGAGAATATAGCCATACAAGTACACAACACATATCCATCACACACCATACTTGGATTTAAAATCTAACCGTTAGATTTGAAAAGTGTAATGAATGGTTAATTTTGAAAAATTATGGTCACAATCAGACGGTATGATTTAAAGAATGGAGTGGTTCAAAGTTAAATTAAAGTTGGTCAAACCTGGTCAAACTTAATAGAAAGTCTCGAGACCACTAGACTTGGTGAAATTCATATTCAAACCTTGATAACTGGTATTGAAGTGTATGGTACGTATTGGTGTTGGTGAAATTTGAGACCAATGGGATAGTCAGATTGAGATAACATAGCCATACAAGTACACAACACATGTTCATCACGCGCCATACTTAGATTTGAAATCTAACCGTTGGATTTGAAGAGTCTAATGAAAGGTTAATTGTGGTAAATTATGGTCACAATCAAACGGTTTGATTTAGAGAAAGGCGAGGTCAAAGTTTAGTTAAATTTGGTCAAATCCGGTCAAACTTAATAGATGGTTTCGAGACCACTGGACTTAGTGAAACTAGGTTCAATGGGAAGGTTTTCAGTGGATTATTGGGTATTGGAATAGTTGTTAGAAAATGTCAATGAAGAAATAATTTTGGAAGATAATGAACATCATGTTAACATTGACTTAGGTAATGTTGATTCGGCAAAATGATAAAAAAAATTTATTATTTTGACTCATATATCATGTATTATCATTTCTAATTTTAATCAATTTGAATATGTATTTTGTAAATATATTTTCATTTGATTTATTTAGTTACTTTTGGTAAATATTAAATTGATGATTGAATTGGTTATTAGTTGAATGTATTATGAATTTATAATGAATATACCTCTCATATATTTATAATGAATTTATTAGTTTGGTAAACATTGACGAATACCTTTCTTATGACACATGTTACAAAAAAATCCAAAATTGATTCACAATACGATTCACATTTTGATAACTATGGGTATTAGTTAGTATTTTGAGTGGAATCAAAACTTTCTCGATTTTTGTAATTTTATCGATTTCAAGTTTCAAATGGGTAACATTATGATTTAGGAGTATTTTGAAGCAACAAGCCCTCCCTTGTCTCATTTTTTCTTTTTTCTTTTTAACACATTTTAGAGTTTTAAATTACTTTATAGATTTCAAGGTTATTTTGGTCATTATATAATTTTGGGGTTATTTTGGTCATTTTGACGTGGTTAATAGAATTTTAATTATTTCATATATTTTAAAGGAATTTATGTCATTTTAAATATTTTACGAGGAATTTGGAAGATTTGATAAAAATAATCATATTATATCAAAATTATTTTGGCCACATTTTAGTGACAGCAATCTTTGTCTTCATTAAAAGATCCCTTATAGCGACGACCTAATTCGTTACTAATATATAATCTGCTTCCCTCCAATAATTCCCACCACTTTTTGATAGTGAAAATTTTTCCCTCCATTATATTTTGGTAGATATATTTGCGACGACATGTTGTGTCGTTGCTAAAAGGTGACTATCAGAGACGAAAAATTATATTGTCGCTAATAGCCTTCTAATAGCGACGACCAACGTGTTGTCGTTGATAAATAAAGCGTATATGTAATATATTTAATATATATTTTTGGCCACATATCTGCAACGAAACACAAGGTCGTCACTAAAGATGATTATTTGCGAAGATAGATGTCGTCGTTAAAATAAACCTTATTTTAGCAACATAAATGTCGTCTCTACAAAATTTATTATCGTTGCTAAAATTTTTCCTCCATTTTCTAAAAGTAAATAAAATTCCCTCCATGATGTTAGCCACGAATTATTAGTGACGATCTTAGTGTTGTGGTTACTATGCACTTATTAGCGACGACCATATATTATTGTCGCTAATGTGTGCCTAATAGTGACGACTTTTTGGTCGTCGCTAAAACATTGGTCGCAAAAGACCAAAATTCTTGTAGTATATAACTAACTCTTACATCAGCTAGCACACAAGCTAACATACATCTGTCATATCACCATTATAGTAATACACGTGTCACTACCCTACAATACAGGTATACAATGCTAATTAATCAATTCACTACAACAAAATGTATTATTAGTGACGAAAAAATTCGTCACTAAAAGTCCAGTTTTTCGTCACTAAGAACCTTTAGTGACGAAATTGGACTTTTAGTGAAGAAACTCATTTTGTCACTGAAACCCCATCACTAAAAGTCCTAGTGACGAAAAATTTCTTCACTAAAAGTCCAATCTGTTAAAAAAAAAAAAAATTTTAGTGACGAAAACGTTTTGTCGCTAAATGTTTTCCTCGCTAAAAACACTATTTAGTGGTGAAATATTTTGTCACTAAAAATACCTTAGTTTATTAAATCATATTTAGTGACGAATAATTTCCTCACTAAAATTATGTTCAGGTACATACAGTGACGAAAAAATTCGTCACTAAAACTATTTTTAAGAAATCCAGACACATATAGCGACGAAAATGTTCGTCACTAAAACCATTTCTTACAAAATTTTGCTACATTTAGCGACGAAATATTTCGTCACTAAAACAATTTTTTTTGCTATATTTGTGATGAAAAAATTTGTCCCTAAAACTTATTTTCTGTTTTTATTTTTTTCATGCCTTTGATATTAACCTGTCATTACATTATTAAAATCTCACATTTGAATAAAACATTTATTTCAACAACACATTTATAAAAAAAATCCATACATTCCACAAGTAAAAAATAAAACAGGTATCCAATTCAAACTCCTTCCATATAATAATTGTTTGCAACACATACAATAACTCAAGATGTTTTATAACAATACAAAAAGTGTAGCATAATATAATTATAACTAACGGAAGATGTCCTCATATGTCTTCAAGTAATGCCAAAAGTAAATCTCCTAAAAGCCACCACTAAGAAATCTGCATAAATATAAAAACAATACTACATTAAAATCATAAAGTAGAAATATTAACTATGTTTTAAGAAACATTTCTAACAATGCATTAAGAGTAGCCACACTAATGAATTAAAATCACAACTCCTAATGTATAAGTTGTAGAAAGCAAAACAAGTGTAATATAAGACAATTAGTTTCAAATAATGCATCAAAAAAACCAACAATACTCATTCAAATAATGCTTCAACACAACCCACCACAAAACCAATTTTCAATATCACAAGTATAAAGTTTTACAAGTATTGAAATCAAATAAAATACTATTCATCACATCTAATCAACAATACTCATTCACATTTGCAAGAATTGAAAAACACTCACAATATGTATTTTAACCATCTTATAACACCATGCAAGCCACCCGCTTGCTCCAACACAATAATCCACCACAAAACTAATCACAAACATCACAACTATAATTCTTATAAGTATTAAAATCAAATAAAATACTATTCATTACATCTAATTAACAAGGTTCATTCACATTTGCAAAAAATACTATTCATCACATGTAATCACCCACTACAAAACCAATTTCCAACATCACAAGTATAGAGTTTTACAAGTATTTAAATCAAATAAAATATTATTCAGCACATCTAATCAACAATACTCATTCACATTTGCAAGAATTGAAAAACACTCTTAATATGTATTTAAACCACCTTATAATACCATGCAAGCCACTCGCTTGCTCCAACACAACATACCACCATAAATCCAATTTTTCAACATCACAAATATAGAGTTTTATACCGTTTTCAACTAAAATATACTTACTTTGCTCAAGTTAGCTTACAACTTTCAGAAAATATCCAAAGTTATTGCAAATAATGTGTCTTTAGCCTGCAAAAGAAAAGTTAAATTTATAAGTATTTCAGTCCTGAAAATGTTCCTTTCATAAATTACTACACAAACTCATAGCTTACACATGAGAGCAGAACTCCAACCTACATCAAAAGCAACGCCCAAAGAAAATCCTTTGAGTGCTTACCATATTCATAGAACACAATAGCAGATTGGACCTATCCAAGTAATTTATCACATTGGGCATAAAAAACAGAGTTTATATTCTATAACCAAGATAGATGGGACAGCTGTTATCATGTACTGAACTCTTTAAACTACTTAATAATAGAATTTATTAAAACTGTGAAATATCTCAACACTTAAACAATATGCAAACCCATAAACCCCTCTTTGGCATCCCAAGCCTTACTTTTCACCCGCTATTAACTAACATCAATAGTAGAAACCATAAAAGCAAAAGCAATACACATAAATCACAATAATCTACAGCTCTAAATCCTCACATTAACATCCAATCTTCAAGTCAACTATAAATATTCATTTAAATAATGCATAACCCTACAACTACAAACAAAACAACAAACAAAAATAGTTTTAAATATGCTTTAACATACGTTATGAGTCAATAATCACATACTATATAGATGCAAGAAACAACTAAACAGTAAAGAAAATATACAAGTGAATTCCCATCCATAACCAATTAGCCAATGTATGAATTTCCTTAACAACAATAAGTAAAATTTTCCACACTTCATCAACAACCAAAAAAATAAAGTACATTCTCCACACTTTTTCCGCAACCAAACAACAATACACAAATCAAATTTTCACATTTGAACAGTTACCCAAACAATAAAAAATCTAAAATTTCAACACTTACTCATTAACCAAACAACTAAACTTTCACACATTTCATCAGCAACCCAATAGTAAACAACTACACATTCCACAACCCATCAGCCACCAAACAGCACATAACCAAATGAGCAAAACTTATCCTACATTTTCAAAGCAACAAAATAGAGTAAACAAAAGAACCCAAATTTCTCCTGCAAACCAAAACAGAACACAACAACAGTACCGATTTAAAAAAATAAACATACCGATTCAATCCTTGTCTTCCCACCAATCCTTGATCCTAAACAAATAAACATAAATGTGAAAATGGAAGGGAATGGAAGGTAAAAAAAAAAAAAAATAAAATAAAAACCTTACCGATTTCGAACAAAGGCCACGACGAAGGGAGGCGAATCGGCGTCGCAAATGGGAATGGGAATCAAAATCATCGAGGAGTGTCACCAATGGGAATCGGAATCGTCGAGATCGTCACCAATGGGAATCGTCAAAATCGTCGAGATCGTCGCTAATATCTTTGAGATCGTTGCGAATGGGAAATCAGCGTCATGAATGGGAATCGGTGTCGCGAGGATCGTCGCGAATGGGAATCTTCGAGATCGTCGCGAATGGGAATCGGCGTTGCGAGGATCGTCGTGAATGGGAATCTTCGAGATAGTTGAGAATGGGAATTGGCGTTGTGAGGATCGTCGCGAATGGGAATCGGCGTCATGAATGGAAATCAGAATCGTCGCCGATTGGAATCGGAATCTTAGAGATCGTCGCCAATGGGAATCGCCAGAATCAATCGTCGCCAATGGGTTCGGCACTGGTGTATTGTTATGGTCAAAATGAAATAAAAAGGCTTTTGGGAGCTGAAATAAAAGAGAGAAGTTATAAAATGAAAGGGGTAAGTGAAGTAATATACTCTGGTCTTTAGCGATAAACCTTTTCCATCGCCAATGCCTACTTTGTCGTCGCAAAGGGTATCAGGTTTTTAAGTTTTTAGTGACAAATGTTAGTTTCGTCACTAAAGAACCCACGCTTTGTTAAGATTTTTAGTGACGAAATTCATATTTCGTCACAAAAGCATACTTTTAGTGAAGAATTGTGATTTTGTCACTAAAAACATATAAGTGCAAAACTATTATTATTTTTAGTGACGAATATTTTTCGTCGTTGATTCTTCCTTATAGTGACGAAAGGATTTTCGTCACTAATACTATCCACAGCAATACCTATAGTGACAAAATATTTTGTCACTAAAAATTTCAACTTTTAGCGACGAAATATTTCGTCACTATAGATTAATTAAACTTGTGCTAAAGTTTCCCTCCATTTGCGCCTATTTTTCAAATCACAATAGCGAAGAAATTTATTTTTCGTCGCTAAATGTTATAATTTTTTTCATTATTAGTGATGAAATTCATATTTCGTCACTAAAGCTAAATTTTTAGCGACGAAAAATATTTCCTCACTAATTTTCATCACTAAAAAATACATTTTGTTGTAGCGATACACTCACTATCTGCAACGTGGTCCCACACACACCTAAGCTGCACTAGAAGTACACCTTTCATCAACTGAGCACGCATGCTGCATCAACAACCCACGCCCCCACATCATCAGCCTAGGCACACTCTGTAGCATCACCCCCTTGCAACACCACATGCACTGACCATCAGCACCACATGCACTGGCCATCAGTCCCAGGTGCACACATATTAGTTACACCTACAGTTAGGTACCTAACAATGCCCTCTCCTTCAAAACACCTTGCCCACAAGGTGTGGAAACTTTTGCTGCAATTCAAACAAACTCTCCTAGGTAGCATCATCCTTGCTCTCACCTTGCCACTGCACTAGCACCTGAGTGATAAGTCTACTCCTCAACTGATGTGTTCTGGTATCAAGAATGGCCACTAGTTCTGGGGCAAGGATCTGATCTGCAGACACAGCAGGCAAGGCAGGCCAAGGAACCACATTAGCACCTAATTTGGCCTTGAGATTTGAAACATGAAACACAGGATGGATTTGTGACTCCTCAGGTAAATCAAGCTTGTAAGAGAACTGGCCAAACTTCTGCACAATCTGGTAGGGCCCATAAAAACGAGGAGCAAGCTTTCCAAACTGTCTGGATTGCACTGAGGACTGCTTGTATGGTTGAAGCCTGAGATAAATCCAATCCCCCACCTCAAATGATCTATCCACCCTCTTCTTGTCAGCAAACCACTTCATTCTTCTTGAGTCATATTTAAATTGTGTTTCAACAAGGAAAAAAGTTGCTGCCTATCCTGCAAATAAGAATCAACAGCTGCAACCATTGTGACACCTAATATATACTCCACAACCTTAGGAGGAGGATAGCCATAAAGTGCTTCAAATGGAGTGAGCTTAATGGAGGTGTGGAAGTTAGTATTGAACCAAAACTCAGCTAAGGGTAGCCAATCCACCCAAGAGTAAGGTTTGTCAGCAGCAAGAGCTCTTAGGTAGTGCTCCAAGTTCTTATTTACCACTTCAGTCTGCCCATCAGATTGGGGATGATATGAAGAAGACATAGCCAAGGTAGTACCTTTTTGTTTCATAAATTTTGACCAGAATTTGGAAGTGAACGTTGGGTCTCTATCACTCACAATTGTAGAAGGCAAACCATGTAACTTGAAGACATACTGCATGAACAAATGAGCAACCTTAGCAGCAGTGTAAGGATGAGCCAATGGAATAAAATGCACATACTTGGTGAATTTGTCCACCACCACAAAAACCACTGACTTCTGTTGAGACTTAGGCAACCCCTCCACAAAATCCATGCTAATGTCCAACCAAGGTCTATCCTAAATAGCCAAGGGCTGCAACAAACCAGCAGGTAAGCAAGTTTCACTCTTCAACCTTTGACAAGTATCACATTCCCTCACAAATTGTTTTAAATCCCTCACCATACCAGACCAATAAAAATCTTTCTTAAGCCTTTGAAAAGACTTCAAATAGCCAGAATGACCCCCTAGAGGGCTGGCATGGACCTGCTGCAACACTTGGACCTTCAAATCTTGAGCTGAACTACCCAAAAACAGCCTACCTTTGTAAAACAACAAGTCATTACAAAAAGTAAACCCAATTGGAATATCACTGCCTGATTGAATAGCAAGAATTGTTTTCTAAATTTCAGCATCAAAGTTATAAGTCATCTTGAGTTCATCCAACCAAGTGGGAGCAGGGAAAGAAATAATACAAAGGGTTCCCACCTTAACACCCTCAACAACCCCATCCTCAACAGTCTCCTTCCTTTGAAGTGCATCAGCCACCAAATTTTCTTTCCCATGTTTATATTCCACCAAGAATGCATAGCCAAGGAGCTTAGTTATCCATTTTTGTTGAGCAGGGGTCCCAATCTTCTGTTCAAGCAAGTATTTAAGGCTTTGATGATCTGTTTTAATCACAAAGGGCCTTCCAAGGAGATAGGGTCTCCATTTCTTCACTACCACTACTAGAGCCAGCAATTCCTTCTCATAAGTTGAAAGAGCAAGGCTTTTACCCTTCAAGGCCTGGCTATGGTAAGCAATTGGTCTCTGATTTTGCATTAGGACAGCTCCAACACCTACACCAGATGCATCACACTCCACCAGAAAGGACTTAGAGAAGTCAGGTAAAGCCAAAATAGGAGGATTTGACATTGCATCCTTAAGAAGTTGGAAGGCATGAAAAGCTTCAGAGTTCCAAATAAGGGAATCCTTCCTCAACAAGGCTGTTAGAGGGGCAGCAATTTGACCATACCCCTTGACAAACTTCCTTTAGTAGCCTGTTAACCCCAAAAATCCCCTTAAGGCCTTAACATCTTTGGGAATTGGCCATTGCTGCATAGCAGCAGTCTTCCTAGGGTCTGTTCTGACCCCATCACCAGAAATAAGGTGTCCTAAATACTCCACTTCCTTACAAGCAAACACACACTTTGATTGTTTAGCAAACAATTGATGTTTCACCAAAACCTCCAACACCAATTGAAGATGATGCAAATGATCACTCAAAGTCTTACTATAAATAAGGATGTCATCAAAAAAATACCAAAACAAATCTCCTTAAGTAAGGCTTAAAAATGGAATTCATGAGGTATTGGAAGGTGGAAGGTACATTGGTTAAGCCAAATGGCATCACCAAAAACTCATAGTGACTCTCATGAGTCCTAAAGGTAGTTTTAGGAATATCCTCCTCTCTCATTCTGATTTGATGATATCCAGACCTTAAATCCAATTTAGAAAAGACAGTTGCACCAAACAACTCATCCAATAGCTCATCTATGACAGGTATAGGGTATTTATCCTTAATAGTTTCTTGATTTAAGGCCATATAATCGATGCAAATTCTCCATGAACCATCAGCCTTCCTAACTAAAAGGACTGGTGAAGCAAAAGGGCTGCTACCGTTTCTAATTAAACCAACAGATAATAATTCTTTAACAATCTTCTCAATTTCATTTTTTTGGTAATAAGGGTACCTGTAAGGCCTCTAGCAGATTGCTTGAGCTCCTTCCTTCAAATTAATTTGGTGTTCATGATCCCTTAAAGGAGGCAGCCCTTCTGGTGTAGTAAAAACTGACTTGAACTCATCTAACAAAGCAACCACCTCTTCAGGTAGTTGATCTATACCTTCTGCAGCTGACAATTGGGGCTGGAAGGAAATGTGTAAAACCAATCCTTTTTTAACTGATTGCTTCAAAAAGGTATCCCCATCTTGCAATTGAGATCTTGTGCTCCTCAACCCTTGTAGCAGAACCTGCCTGTGGTTATAGCCAAAACTCATTGTAGGCAGCTTAAAATCCCATTGAATTACTCCTAAGGTGCCCAACCACTGAGTCCCTAAAACCAAATCACACCCCCACATTGGCAACACATGCAAATGTACCAAGAACTCATGCCCTTGCAGCCAGATTGACACTACCTCACAAACACCTTGAGTCTTGATCAAATCACCATTGGCAACCTTAACTTCCAAAACTTGAGAAGTATCAACATTAATGTGCAAATGTCTTACCAAGGCAGCATCAATGAAGTTGTGGGTACTTCTTGAATCAATGAGAATGACAAAAGATTTATGCTTAATCCTCCCTATGACCCTCATAGTGCCTGAAGTAGGAGTTCCACTCAATGCATAAAGAGTGATTTCAGCACCCTCTTGGTCTTGCCCAATCTGATCTATACCACCACTCTCCTCCAATTCAGTGATATGCACCCCAAAATTGAAGTTTTCTTGAGCTAATTCCACATAATCCAAAAGAAACAACATTGCATTCTTGCATTTATGGCCCGGACCCCATTTCTCATCACAATTATAGCATAACCCTTTCTTCTTCCTCTCTTCCATCTGAGCAGGAGAAATTCTTTTAATTGGCAGCCTAGCTTTGGACTCCAAAAAAGAAGTAGTTTTAGGTGGAGCACCCAGAATAGAAGGCTTTCCTTGATCCAACTTAGCACTCTTCTTACAACTCCAATTATATTCCTCTTGTATTTTTGCCAAACCAAAAGTCTCATTCAATGATTTTGGGTTGAGTATTCTCACTAGCAGCCTTATTTCACCTCTTAATCCACTAAGAAAACAACTTAGTTTATGGGTAGCAGATAAGCCTTTAATCCTATTAGACAAAACCTCAAATTGAGCCTTATACAAGGCCACTGAAGCAGTCTGCCTTAGCCTAGTGAGAGTTTCCATAGGATCATCATAGGCTGTTACACCAAATCTGATGTGCAAAGCTTAAATCAATTACTCCCAATCAACAAAAAGACTAGCTTCCTCACTATCTTGAAACCATATCAAAGCCTCACCCTCCATGTGAAATGAAGCAAGCATCAACTTCTCTGTAATTGGAGTATTGTAATATTTGAAATATTGGTTGGCTTTGTAAACCCAACTAGCAGGATCTTTCCTAGAAAACTTTGGAAATTCTAACCTCACAAGGCGAGACAGAGCAAAAGATGAAGAATTGGCATGTCTGGTTTCATCATTTGTTGGAGATGGAGGCAATAATCCTTGATCAGAACCACTATGCCTCTGTACCAAAATTGCCAATTGTTGATTCATCTCATTCAAGGTTCGTGTGTGCACTTCTTGAATTGTTCACATTTCTTGAATTTCTTTAGCATAATGGTCAGATGCAGTCCTGAGTGAAGCAATGGCTTCCTGAGTAGCAACAATGCTTGATCGTGTTTTTGCCATGGCCGAGGAAAGCCAAGCTCTGATACCAAATGGAAGGAGTGTGGGAGTGGATAGTTGAATTCGAGGACAACTAACCTCCAAGAACAAGGCAAGGAGAAAACAGAAACAAAGATAGAGGAAATAGAAAGAAGTAGCAGAGAAGAAGTATTCAATTAACAAAATTGATCCGTTCCCCTTTACAACCCAATTCCCAAGTCTAATACCTTCAACTCCTCTCTCAATGCTAGCTGTGTAACTGCCTTAACAGCTAATCACTCTTAACTTACTCTTACATCAGCTAACACACAAGCTAACATACATCTGCCACATCACCATTATAGTAATACACATGTCACTACCCTACAATACAGGTATACAGTGCTAATTAATCAATACACTCACTATTTGCAACGTAGTCCCACACACACCCAAGCTGCACTGGAAGTACACCCTTCATCAGCTAAGCACGCATGTTGCATCAGCAACCCACGCCCCCACATCATCAGCCTAGGCACACTCTGTAGCATCACCCCCTTACAGCACCACATGCACTGACCATCAGCACCACACGCACTGGCCATCAGTCCCAGGTGCACACATATCAGTTACACCTACAGTTAGGTTCCTAACAGTTAGGGGCTTGCAGCTTGCTTAACTTAATGAAAATCATAAAGTAGGTGTATCCCTATTTCCTACCATTCCTCTTTATGGGAACATTGATGTGGTACACTATTAGAAGCATTTAGCTCAATTTCCTCCTTAACATTTGTGGATACATGCCGGGTATGTGTGCTAGCAGTTGGAAAAGCAGATGCAAGTGACGTTAACACCCGAATAAACACAACAATATTGGAATGCATATCAATATCATACCAAAATCACTCCATATCCTCAATTCAAGTTGTAGACATTTCTCGATGCTCCTTTTGCTCTTAATCATCTAGTTAGGCATGCAAATACATTACTAAAATCAAATGAAAATACTAGAACACAACTTCCTTTATCCAACAGAATGAAATAAAGAAAGACAAACACATGTTTAGTTACACTCCAAAAACATGGCACCAAAAACAAATTTCACAACTCTATCCTCAATTTAACTCTTTACCACCAGTGGGTGGTCTGGTTGAGTTTTAATTAAGTGTTTTGTGTGTTCCTGCACTGAGCAATTTATTAACTCTTGCAGCTATGGTTTTGAGCCGTTTTAGCAGCTAAGCTGGTTTGTGTGTCGTTTGTCTACTGCTACCTTTTTGGTTTCTGTACTGAGCCGTTAGTTAACTCCTGCTCTTTAGCATGTGCTTTTGTGATTTTAGCCATAGTTTTCAAAATCGTAACAGGTTGTACGAAATTCTGTGTTCGTATATATATATATATAATAAAAAAAAAAACCGATTAAACCATAGAAAACCGACCATTTTTTAGAAAAAATACTGAATTATTGGTTACTTTTATACCATTTTCTCTCATTATATGTTGAGGGTCTCAGATAACCTAACCTTTTTTTTTTCTTCTTCTTTCGAGAAGAACAGAGAACCTAACCTAGCTAAGCAAAAACATATACTAATTATCTTTGCAAAACTCATTACATTAACATAATAGTTTGGCCAAAAAAAGTATTCATATTTAGGGCTGTAAATGAATCAAACTATTTATGAACAGCTCAAACTCGGCTCGAAAAAAAACTTATGTTTGTTTATTTAATAAACGAGTTAAGGTCAAACTCAATTTTAGACTCGATTATTAAACGAGTTAAACTCAAACATAATAATATATTCGTGAATAATCTCGTTGACATGAGAATTTGAATGTACTATATATAATACTATATATTTATACCATTTTATATATACTTGTTTAAAAATATATTTATATAGACTTGAATCTGGGTTGAATAAGTTTGTAAATTGATTAATATAATATAAAATTATTATTTGTAGTTCCTAGCTACACTAGGTCCACTCTTCAATTTCCCAAGAGCTTGTGTGAGAAAATGGATGCGGCGGTAAAGCAGTTTTGGTGGAAGCCCAAAGCTGATGGGGGTAATTACCCCCATCAGCTTTGGGCCTTCACCAAAACTGCCTTACTGCCTTTCTGCCTATATGTACCTATCTCCAATGGCTTGGTCCTTGGTCTGTTGGCCTCAAAAAGGAAGGTGGACTTGGTCTTAGGACCTTCTGGGACTTCAACCAAGTCCTCCTATCCAAATTGGCTTGGTGTGTGTTAATCAACAAAGATTGCCCTTGTGTCAATCTCCTTTGTGCTAAATACAGGGTAAGAGATAATTGGCTTAGCCATAGCACTCCTAATAACCCATCTCCAGTATGGAAAAGCTAAGAACGTACAAAACATCTCATATCCAAAGGAGCATGCCTATTAGTGAGAAGAGGAAATACCATAAAAATTTGCGAGGATCCTTGGGTATCGGACCATCCATCTTTCATTCCAAAGCCTAAGGAACGGGTGAATTCAGATGAAGCAATCATTGTGGCCCAATTGCTTCAAAGTTATGGCCTCAACTAGGACAAGCAAAAATTAAATGCACCAAATTTTATTTTAAGAGTGTTTGGATTTTACACCCTGATGTTTCAGAATTTGAATTTTACTCCTTAAATTTTAGAAATATTTAGATTTTACTCCCTTAAAATTGGGAGTGTTTGGATTTTACACATTGAAGTTTTAGAATTTAGAGATGTAAAATCCAAACATTGCCAAACTTTATGGAGTAAAATTTAAATTCTGAAATATTTGGGTGTAAAATCCAAATAGTCTCAAACTTTATGGGGGTAAAATCCAAATTCTAGAATTTCAAGATGTAAAATTCAAACATTCCCAAATTTGAAGAGTATAATTTGCAAGAGTATAATTTGCAATTTACCCAAAGTGCTAAGACATATTTTGATGCATTTAATCAAAGAGGAGAAAAGTGAGTTTAGAAGGTTGTTAATGACAAAGATGGGGATTTGGTAGTTACTTATTAGTACTATTGAAATAGAAAGGTAAAATAAGGGGAAAAAAAAGAATTAGATGAAGTGGAAATGTCTATAGTAACAACAATAATAAAAAGATCACCTTCTCCTGAGAATAAACCTTCCTCACCCAAGTGTCAAAAGTTGTCCAGGAAAAACAAATAAAAATCAATATGACCCATTCTAAATAATTAACCTTGGGCTTATTAACTGCTCACTGAAAGAATATATGCAACTTTGGTATACACAAAAAAGTACATGCATTTTTGTTTTTTTTAATGAACTGAGAATGTTATTCAAAAGTAAAGATAATACAGTCAAATCAACAATACCATAATAAAAAATAAAATTAAAAAAGCACACAAGCACACCAACAAAGGCTTTGCAACAACTCTACACACAATAAGCCTCCAATTACATAAAATATAAATACAATGATCTTGAAGTCTTGATAATGCTTTTCTCGTACTGACAGGGACAGCAGTCCTCTTACTCCAATTGTGTGCCCATAACGACTTGCAAAACATAGCTTTAAAGTCTCTCTCTTTCCAAATTCTGAAGGCCTCAATCATCATCCTAGACCAGCTTGGGCTTAGCAGTCAAATAGTTCTTCAATAATAAATTTTTGTAAAGAAAGGGAAAAACAGACTAATTAGGAAGCAGCAACAATGAGTGATGGCTACAGTGATCCCCCAAGAGTGCGGTACCACTGCATAGGTGCCTGAAATAAAAGCTACCAGCAATGCTCCAACAGACCAATTTGTGTAAGAAATTGAATGTTGCACGACTTCTCTGAGAAAAACGTTTCCCGTAATTGCGGATGAAGCCAAAAAGTGGACGAATATTGAGGTAGTGGAAAGACCGAAAGCTAAAGTATTAGCTATTAGAAATACAAGGAAAGCAGTGTTTTTCCTTAATACTGCCAAGCCCTCACCCACATCCCCACTTTGGTTATATCCACCAGGCACTGTGAAAGCTGCCGTGAAGGACACAGTTGCGATGAGTGTGGCTACCAACAAATTGGTCTCACTCACTCGCTTCACAAAATCTGATACAGACCTTCCCTCATCATCGCCATCGCCATCGCCATCGCCATCGCGTGCCTGTTCTGGTTTTCTTCTAGGGTCCGAATTCCCAATGCCGGCCTGTTCTGGTTTTCTTCTAGGGTCCAAATTCCGAATGCCCATCGCTCCCCTCAGGCTTGGTCGAGCGCCTTTCTTCCACAATGGCTTGATATGCCGCTGTAAAATTTATAAATAGATAATTTTTGAAAAATGCTAAAGCTAGCTACCACATTAAAACAAACACGTACAAGCGCACAATATATATGTAAGACGTGCAACGTGATACATTCTAGCTTTTGAGAAAATTAGTACAATACTATAAATTGTGAAAGTTTCTTCATTCAAAAATTCTATAAATTGTGCAGCAGTACCGCATTCAGCAGAGAGTGGGACAGAATGGGCATACCTCTTTCCAGGCTTCTCCAAATGACGCCCTTCCTAAGAGAAGTTTGTCCATTGTGGTGAAGCCCTCCTTGTTCGTAGCATTTAGGTTATCACATTCAGCAAATTCCATAAACCTAAAACTCAAAGCATGCCCTTTAATGGCCGCCAGATAAAAGGGCGTATTTCCTTCTTCGTTCTGTTCGCTGACGAGGGTCATGAGACCCTTAAACTTTGGTATCAGCTTAAACACTAGAAATGGGATAAGCTGTCCTCTTTCTGCAGCAGCATGAATAGCCGTCTGACCCCTGTTGTCCAACATCTCATAGATATCTGGACATGCTGTGATGAGTTCCTTCATTACACTAAAATTGCCTTCCATGGCCGCAATGTGAAGAGCAGATAAGCCTTCTTTGTTCTTTGCATATGCGATGGACTTCCTTTTTTCTAAAATCAGCTTGATAATTTTATCGTTACCCAATTGCGCGGCGATGTGTAGAGGTGTCCATCCTGAGTCATCGGCTTGCTCAATTATACATGGCCATTTATTTATCACATCTCCCACAATTCCTTCCGCAATTCCTAAGAATATAAAAGGAAAACCATATTGCTCAGGCTAGTATGTATTAATAGAAATTCTGTTCTCTTTTTTTTTTCTTTTCTTTTCTGACACAGTACATGGGCATGAAGAGAGGCGAGAGGGTTTAAACCATCTCCATGTCACTCAATTGCAGCATTCTTGGCATATACAGAAATAATTGGAAATGGTTTAACCTAGTTTTTGAGCATGCTAATTGATGGTATGGAGGAACTAATATTATAGTTAAGGGTCAAGATTAAGATTAAAAAACTAAGTTTAAAACAAAATTGATCGGAAAATGTTAATTAATAGGACAAAGTATACTTTTTCGCTTTAAACTATCACCTTGATATTAGTAAGTCACGGAAAAAGCATATGCAAATGAGGTGAGGTCACAACAATTGAAGGAGTACTTCAGCGTTTCAATCATTGAAATTACTAAAATGCCCTTTAGTTCTGTTTTCTTATTAAAAAGCCCTCTATTCTCTTCATATCACTCTTTGTGCACAATACACGCCAACCCAGCAAGGAAACAGAAAGTGCCATTAAAGAAGCAAACATAGGAAGCCAACATGACGGCCCCTTCTGTTAAATATTCGGTTTTTGAAAATTATTTTGTTACAAAGTCACTATTGCAAATTATTTAGCTATATAGCTTCTTTTTGGAACTTGATATGCCAAAGTTGAGTTATTGCCATTCAGTGGAAAGTGAAATTCGAGCATGAGAAAATCGAGTTTTATGTTTGCCACATATCATTGAATTGCATAAAACTCGACTTTGACAAAATTGGGTTATACTTTGAACTTAAATTTTGAGAAAGTCGAGTTCCAAAAAAACATTACATAATTAACTACAGTAAGTTGCAATAAAAACTTTATAACAAAAATCATTTTCAAAAACCAAATATTTAGCACAAAAAAAAAAAAAAAAAAAAATACAAACAAACAAACAAACAAACATCCAGCAAGACAATAGAGCGAATTGGACTAACTCATTTAACCCAAGCGAAGAATTGCACCAACCCAAAAAGCAAAGAGTAAGATTTTGTTTCATTTTCTTTGCTTTGTTTTCTCGGGATCCAAGCAAGGGCTAAGATTTCTTCATAAGGAGTAAAGGACACGTACACAAGATTTCACTAACCCCTTCAATCCACTTACCAACAAAAATACCACAAACCACCTTAACTCTCTTTCACTGTCACAACCTCATTCTACTTGCGACTCATCGCTGCCTCGTCAAATTTTGTAAATATTACGCCGTAAAAAATATCGCCAACCTGAAGTTTTTGAAGGAAAAAATTGAACGGGTTGGCGATAGCAAAATAACATCATCTCTATTGATTGGGGCACGCAATCTGCAAAATTTAGCAGCACTAGTGGTGATAATGTTCAAGATCCTTCATTGTGATTTGCTCTCTCTTGGTGTTTTGCAACTTTTGGATTTGATTTGTAGCTCTCTCTTTGGTTTGTACACAATTCGCATTTGGTATTTGGTATTCGTATTTGGTATTTGTGAATCTTTAGTTCTTTGGTTTTGTATTTGTGAGAGAGAGCTAATTGGGTGTATTTGGGATTTGGATTTGTGAGAATGCCTCTACACCAATTTGTATTATTCCAAATTTGTTATAGTGAAATTTGTTCATCGTCGCTCGTGGATGTAGGCTATTGCCGAATCACATAAATCTTGGTATTCTATGTCTATTTTCTTTTGAATTAATTTTCTTCGTTCTTATTATTTGTTTGGAGATCTTTCACAAGACTAAAATATTTTCACAATCAATCTTGATAATTTTGACCTTCCGCTATTTACAACACCTCTCCTATTTGGAAGAGCTTTGAAGGCACAAAAGCCCTCATTGCCTAGGAAGCTTGCTTGTAGCCTAGGAATGGTAGATCAATCAGAGTGTGGGAGGACCCATGGGTCCTAGACCATTTTGGAATTGAAGCCCTTTCCAAAGGAAGGGGCAAACAAAGACGTTGTCTGTAATGGCAATTCCAAAATCATCATATATATACAAGTGGATGCAATGATATTTGGATATGAACAATGGCAAATTCAGGTACAATTTCTGTCAAATATGCCTATTCGCTAAGCAGAGTCTCTTTCCCTCCTACCAATAGAGATAATTTAAGGGGCTGTGTTTTGAAAACAAAAATTCATGAATGGCATAAAATGCATCGACCGAATATTGATGCAGATTTTCCTTCAAGGGAAAAAATTGGAAAATTCACCAAACTCCCTATTGATTTGTGTCTTTTGCTGGGATGCACCGACATGGACACAGGTACAAATACGGGTATAAGTACAACACAACGACACGAGCAATTTTTGAAAAATTATAACATGAAATGGCAGGTACAACACCGGTATGACACGATACGACATGGATACAACACGGGTATGACACCCCAAATGAAGTGTCTATACATTTTAGGTCTTCTGTGTAATTCAAAGAAGGAAACGATGGAGATCATCTCCTTCTGTTCGGTGCAATTCTATGCAACCAAGTGTCAAAGATAAGAAATGGAAAAATATTTGAAGGGATAGATCCAAGCCAAAAAGAGATTAGAGCTTGGCTCATCAAAGCATTTCCTTAGTTTAAAAGTATTAGAACAGCTCCAACACCTTCCTCTCCACCCAAATCTAGGGGCGGCGGCACGTTAAGGCCAGTGTGGTCACAAGACCACCCTGACCTGAAAAAAAAATTATATATAATAAGTTAAAATTTTACATTTGTCTACCCTTAAAAAAATTTGTGACCACCCTAAATAGTTTTTTTTATGCCCAATAAAATTAAATTTTGGTCCATAATTTGGTCCGAGGTCTTTCAAGCAAAAATAAAAAGCCCAAAAAACTTTTTTTGAACTAAAATCTGAAAAAAAAAAAAAAAAAAAACAATAATAATAGCAAGCCCAAATGCCCAATAAAGACCTCAGGGAAAAAAGCCCAAGATCAATCCTCACTCACTACTCAGACAGATTTTTAAATCATCAAAAATAATAATAATTAAATTTTAATAAACTAAGTACCCAATGAATCCTCACCATCGATTGAATCAAATTAATTTTAAACCAAAATAACTCCTAACCTAAAGGGAAATAAGAATCTCAGTCCTCAGCAGTCCGCGAGTAGCGACTCAACAACAGCAAGACCCTGGCCTCAACGTGCTGCAGCCCCTCAAGGTATTTCAATTCTCTCTCTTTTTCTCTTTCTCATCTCTGCTCTAAGAGCAGTGCTCTCTCTCTTTCTGTTTGGAACTAAAAAATCTAATTTTCTTTGGAATTGAATAGCTTTGCCTAATTGCCTTTATTTGATTTTATTGGTTTGTGAGTTTGTCCTTTTGTGTATTGTTAATGTTTTATATTTCTTTAATGTTTGTGTAAGTGTATGTTGTTGTGTTGATTGGCTCTTGTCTATTAAGTGGGGGTGGATGGGGCTGTGGCATTGGATATTTGGATTGGGGTAGTGGAGGCATTAAAAGTAAGTGAGCAAGACATTATAAAAGATTAAAAAAAAAAAATTATGTTAGGCAACGGGTTGAGCCAGGTGGGTGATGCAATGTATTTTTAGTCTTTATATTATGCAAAGCAAACTAAACAATGAGGTATGTGCTAGACTGCTAGTGGTTAATAAAGAAAAATAACGAAACAATTAAACAACAATAATTATTAATATTTCAAATGAACTTATAGTAACGTGTCAGTGAAAGTGAATGTTGATGCAACGGTGGGAGAATCAAAGTTAATTATTCTGCAGTGGCCAGAGATTGTAGAGGGGAGTTGGTATCATGCTTGCACCAAATGGGCAAACATCGACCTCTCTCCGCAAACGCTGAAGCTTTAAGGTGGGCAACCTCTCTAGTAATGCAGCTTCCTTTTGAATCTACGTCCATCGAAGGACTCCAAAGTGTGACTATTTAAAATAACTTAAAATAAAATATGAGTAGTGATTATTTAAATTATTTTGATGTCATACATGTTATAACCATATAATTTATTGATGTGTATTTTTTGGATTCTGTTTACAGTTCTCTTAGGCATTTATTAAATGATCATTTTAAAACAGTTTTGGTATCACTTTTTTGAAAAACGTAAAAGCTATAAAAAAAATGCTAACGAGTGCCCCAAAGGCATTCATTAATAATCCATTTAAAGAAAGTTTTTATGGGAAAAGAAAAAAAATTAATTAATATTTTGATAACTTTTTTCATTTCCATAAAAGTGGTATTAAAGCATTCCTAAAATGGATTATTAACGAGTGCCCTTAGGGCATTCGTTAGCATTTCCCTAAAAAAAATCATTTGTTTTTTACTTTTCACATAAAATGTTTCTAAAAATATTTTTCTAAACTAATGCATTATTAGAGCATCAATTAACTTTTGTTTATTCTAAAATTTTCTAAAATGAGGTAAAATTTTTGGACTATCCAATACCATTACTAATTAGGATAAATATACCATAACTTTTGAGTAAGGTTTGTGGTGTATTTTGGTGCTAGAACTTATTTCCTTCAATCTCATGCGTGTATTTGTTTTTCAAAAAAAAAAAAAAAAAGGATGAATACAGGATGTATTTAGATTTTTTTTTTTTTTTTTTTTTCTAATAAATTAGATTGACTTGTTTCATGATAACCTAAAAAAGGGAAGAAAAAGAAGAAGAAAAACACTCAATTCGGGACGAATTGAATAACTAGAACAAGCATAAAATAAGGTTTTGTTTCCTATGTAATAAAATAACCTAAAAATATGAAATTATAGTTCACCTAAAAATATAAAATAGTTCTTGAGTTGAGGCAACTTTTTTACCTGGAATGGTTCCAATATTTCCCCAAGAGAATGCTAATGCTTTCCGATACCTAAATTTCTGTAATTCACGACTTAGGATATTCGTAATAGGGTAGTCACCAAATAACATCTTGTATACCCAAAACATGGTTATCGCGAAACGATTACATCCAGATGCTTGTCTGTAGTTCCTCAATTCTCTTAGGGTGACTGCATTGGATAAATCAAAAGTAGTAACTTTAGAAATAATTATACTTCATACCAGAGACATATATAAGTTTTAAACACCAGCAAAAACATTACTATGCATCTACTTTACGGACCCAAGCTTTTTAGGGGAGTGCACAGGTTAGGCTGGGTGGATGGACTCAGTGGCAATGCCACATTCATGTCAGGGTATTCCCAGGAACACCCTGACCTAAAAAAATATATATATAATAATTAATTTTTTTTTATTTGTTTACCCTTTTAAAAAAATTAGGAACACCCTCAATCAAGATGAGGAACACCCTAAAATAAAATAAAAAAAATTTCTATTTGTTCTACTTTCAAGCCCAAAAAAAAAAAATTGTAATAGGCAAGCCCACCAGGAAAAAAAAAAAAGCCCAATATACTGAAAAGAGAAACCCACGGATTCTCAAAAAAAAAAAAAAAAAAAAAAAAAAAAAAAAACTGATCAGTGCAAGCCTAGCAAACCCACGGATTCTCAACAAATATAATAATAATAAAAATTTTATAAACTTAATATGTATACCTATTACCCAATCATATTTTAAACTAAAACAATTCCTAACCTAATAAGAACCTCACGTCCTCACTTCTCAGCAGCAGCAGCGGCAACTCAGAGCAACTGAGCAAGGCAGCAACAGCAACACTGAACACCCAGAGCAGCTCTGCGATGGCGAGATCAGAAATTGACTTGGCCCAGATCAGAGATTGCGAGATTGGCGACGGCAAAAGTGAGATCGGGAAATAAGAACCTCAACCTTCAACGTGTCGCAGCAGCACCGCCCCTGACCTCAGGCAACATCAAGTTATTTTAGTTTTCTCTCCTTTTCCCTATCTCATCCCTGCTCTGGCTCTCTCTCTCTCTCTCTCTCTCTCTCATACTCATAGTGGCGAAGCCACGCCCCCCACCCCCCCCCCCCCCCCCCCACAAAATTTTTTTGAATTTTTTGGAACGTAACTTCCGAGCTTGACAATTTCTTGTCTCAAATTTGTGTTTTGGGAAAGTATTAGGAGTAGGAAACTTATTTCTTCTTTTCTCTGAGTTGTTTTCTAAAGCCTTCTAGTGCTTCACGGATTTCTAAGGCCAAAAATACTTTATTATTGCCCTAATCCTAGAGGACCACACGTGTATGGTTTTAAAACTATACACTACAAAAGGAAAAGGTTATCTCAGTTACTTCCAGCTAGCTACGTGGCTTTTGGCTTTTATTCTCTTGTTTGACGTGTTGTGAGTCTTGTGACTTAGACTTATCTTTTGATAATATAAATTGCTTAATTTGTCTTTTGTTTAAATGTATGTAGATATAAAAATATGTAATTGTGTCGAAATTGCTGATCAGCTCTTGTCTCTTAGTGTGGGGTGGATAGGGCCATGGCATTGAATTGGGGTAGTGGTTTGTGGTCTCTTAAAAGTGAGTAAATACACATTTTAAAAGACACAAAAAAAAAAAAAAAAACTATGTTAAGCAGTTTTGCAATGGGTTGAGCCGGGTGGATGATGCATATTTTTAGTCTTTACATTGTGCAAAGCAAATTAAACTATGGGATGTGTGCAATATTGTGTAATTTATGCTTCTTTAAGGATCACCCTAAAAAATATTTCTAGAACCACCATTGTTTACTGAAACACCTCGAAACACTCAAAATAGACCAGAATAACCCGAAATTTTTTCCGAAGTAAAATAGGGTGAGTTACTGTTCTAGTTTGTTTACTAGCACGGTATTTTCCAACCGTTACAGCCGGAACGAAATGGAATTAATAACATTGAATCAAACCTAATTACCTAAAGAAAAGAAATAAGATTGTGTAATTTATGCTTTCTAAGGAATACCCTAAACAAATTTCCTAGAGTTGGCACTAGATGGACATGGACTCCAATATTTTTAGCTAACCCGCCAATGACGTGTTGGGAAACTAATTTGCTACTGACTTACTAATCTCTAAATCCATTGGGTAGCTAGAAAATCTTAGCGGGTTGAGCGGATTGGGTGGTTTGGCAAATGCAATTGACTCAAACAAATTGAATAATTGTTTGCTCCCTCAAATAAAAAAAGAAAGAAAGAAAATTACAATTTTTACTCATAATAATTACAAATACTAAATTTTTATCACATTGAAAAGAAAAACATCTCATAATCTTAAAAGGCATGTACATATAGTAAAATCAATAACAAAAACTTAGAAATAGCGACTGGAGTTCATCAAGAAGAGAAATGTGAATATATATATATATATATATATATATAATATAAAAAGAAGGGAAAGAGATGATAGATATAGAGTGGATGGGTGAATGATGTAGAGTTTTGCAAGTTGGGTCATGACGTGTTAGAGATATCTCATCCCACTACTCAATCCAACCCACTTATTTAGTCGGCTAGCCCGCCCAAACCAACCCACCTCACTTAATGTACCCACACAAATTCCGTCGGGTTGAGTGGGTTAGGCGATTTTTTTTGTACAACCTACTTTTCACAATAATTTTATAACAAAATTTAGGTGTTAAACTATTAATGACAGGTAAAAAAGTGATACGGTGAACTCATGAGAACAAATAACAACTTGTCACATAGGATTTGTTGTGAAATTATTATAAAAATATTGTGTTTGTAATCAAAGTTTTAAATTTCATTTCTGTTCTATTTTGATCTAAATTCCAATATGTTTCAGGCAAATTTTGGCTATTCTAGACTGTATTGGATTTTTTTAAATATTGAAGCCCAAATTCGTCATTTGAACCATTTTATTCTCATGTCATATTTTAAATTTTGTATTGGTTAATTAGATATAATGAAGATGAAGTTATAAACATAGGACCTATCTAGTTTCATTTTTCAATGTTGTGGAAATACGTATTTGAGTATTATAGAAATACGTATCAGAAGTATTATAGTTGTTTAAATACCGAAAACTTTTGTTAAAAAACAAGTACCAAATAGCCCCATACATATATGTGTGTGTGTATTTAGTGCGTAATCCCGTAATGATGCACTAGAACACACCGCTATTGAATTATTTCATTCCAATTGTCAATTAAAAGGGGTCTCTGGAACAGAATTCAAAACCTTGTGGTAATACTACTATTACATGTAAGCTTATTTTCATTAGTTTAATTTATATAAAAAAAATAAGTTAGATAAAAAATAAATTGTTTGTAACAAAAAATAAACTTTAAAAAGCTGCAAGGAAAATAAATGCGTTTCCTTTTTCAGATTTTTAGAGATGTACAGGGTTATTAGCCATTTGGCTTCGTCCTTACGGAGCACTGTTCTGTCCCACGTTGGTAAGGTGCTCCTTGGCATGACTGGGTGGTTGGAGGTTATGATGGCTGGGTAGATGGCATGGTCAGTGACCAAGTTCGGGACTTGTATATGTTTCTTGACGTTTATAGTGGCATGGCTGGGGCCATAAGTGGCATGTCAGATGGGCTTATCCTATGATGATGGTGCGTGCTGGGTAAGTTTTAGAGGTGGAATTGACACAGGCCAAGGCCATCAAATGTTGGTGCATGGATTGTCAGATATTGGTAAACGGTGCGAGGTTGATACTAACTAGGCTAGCTTCATGGGTTGTCAAATGGTGTCCAAAGGCCTGATGGTGGCCAGTGGGCTAGGTCATGTGCAGCAGAATGAGCACATGTGCCATGTTGACATGGCATGGTGAAGTGGCGTGAGGGTTGACATGGCACAAGGCCAGCTGAGCCTATAAGGGCCGAATTTCACATTTAGAAAGTTGCTGGAAGTAGAAGTCATGTGCTATATTAATATTATATAGCATGCAAATAATAATTATAATAATAATAATAATAATAATAATAATAATAATAATAATAATAATAATAATAATAATAATAAGCTCTGAGCACACGTTCAGGGACTCTTCTATTTTTTAAGATAAAGGTTAAAAATTTGCATCCATTATAATTTAGAATTACTAAATTTTCCAATCACAAAAAAACCTAACGCGTGCTTAGAGACTAATATGAAATAGTAAGTGTGGAAGAAGATAATGTTGGTAAGAAATGAGCTGAAATAATAAAGAAGAAATTGAAAGAATATTGTGAGTTTGAAGTCATTGAGATCTACTGTTATTAGAATTTTTTCTCATACATTCCACAACATTGGAAAGAGTAGAGAATAACAAATAGAATGAGAAGTTTTTTCAAAGAAGTTATAATTGGTTTCTGCTTGAGTTTGTTTGTTTGTTTGTTTGTTTTTTTTTTTTTTTTTTTTTTTGTGTCGTGGGTTAGCTTTTTTTATAAAAAAAAATTAGCTTTTTTATTTTTATTGGAACCGTTAATTTTTTTAATATATATATATATATATATATATATAGGAATTGTGGGTGGATAGCCTTTGTTTCCTTTTTGGTTAGAAACGTGGGGTAGTGGGGCTAGGAAGTGGAAAGTGTGAGGGTAGTGGGAAAATTTATTTTTTATTTTTGTTGATTTACCATTTTAACTTTATTTCTTTTTTTATGGAATAAGAATAGATTAATAAAATTAAGGGTATTTTGGAAAGTAAAAATGCAATAACTAACTTTCTGAATCTTCTTAATATATAGATAATCCTCTTAATATATAAAAATAATAGTATGCGATTAATATGTAACAATCGTATTTGAACATGTGATAAATGTGAGTTAGTTATGGATGATGTCGTCACCAATAGCTAATCCATGGGCCATAAATATCCATGTATAAGTATCGTAAATGAGGTCTTTTAGTTTGTAAATAAAATAAGTTTTTGAGAGCTCTTCCTTGAGAACTTAGGGCCAGTTTGATAGCAGATTTCAAATTATGATTGAAAAAACATCATTTGCATATAAAATAGTCACTGAAGATACCATCGCAACAGTTGTGAGAAAAGATTGTGAAAAATTTCTTGACATCATACTTATTATTTGTAAAATTTGTTAGGTTCTAAGGATTAGGATCTAATATATTTAGAACTTCAATTTGTATGTTGGCAAACCATGATCAAAACAATGTTTAGTCGTGTGTTAGACTTGCTCAAAGTATGGGATTTAATGTAAAGTTGGAATCGAGTTTTTATGCAGAATTACTATTAACTTTCTGTCAGACTCGATCGATCGAGAATTAGACTCGATCGATCGAATATCGGGCAGATCGTTTTTCTGCAGAATTTTCCAACTCAGCCCTAGTCCATTTAATGTATAGGGTTTTATGTTTTGCCCTAAGTATAAAAGGGAAAACCCTAGCCACGTTTTTAGAGTTCTGAATGCGGTGTTTGTGAATCTCATTGTGAGATCTAGAGGTGTTTACCTTCACATACACTTAGGGTTTACAAACTTGAGATTCATGTCAAGAGTTGTGTAGATCAATACAGTTGCAGAATCAAAAGAGCACAAAGATATACAAGCAGGTGCGCTTGTGGATTTGCTGAAGAATTCAAGAAAGAAGGAGTCCGTGGATCTCGGAGCTATCATGGGGTCGTGGTAGTAAGTTTCCTACACTTGGGTAGCAATAGGATGTTAGTGGTCTAAGTCTTATTGTGTAAACTTCGATTCTTTCATAGTGGATTCAGTTTACCTTGAGGATAGCTAGGTTAAATCCTCCCCAGGTTTTTACCGGTGTGGTTTCCTGGGTCATCATATCTTTGTGTTATTTATTTTCCGCTGCTTTGTTGTTTTTGTTTATTTTGTGTTAACCTAGATTTAATTAAATTACCTAAGTTAATCACTTGGTTAATTCTCTAGGTTAATCTGTTGGGTTTAAGGGGTCTAAACGAACTGACAAAATTGATTTGCTAAGAGCATTGATGTTAAAGAATAACCAAACACCCATAATTTAATCACACATTAGCCTCCTTAAACTAACCCGAAAATTTAGCAATGAACAGTACCACACTACTTGTTACATGGTACTATTCATCGCTACTTGTTGCGTGGTACTGTTCAATGTCAAGTTAAAATTTTTATACTCTCTCTCTCTCTCTCGCTCTCTCTCTGATCCACCACCAAGGCTGCAACCCAACTTAGATCCACAACCTATCACCAAAACGCTATTTGATCCAATTTACCTACTTTGAATCTGGCAACCAATAAAAAAAACCATCAACCACAAATATTGCAACATCAAACCCTCCATCCAAAATCAAACTCAAGCTTTCAGAGTCATAACAAATAGCCATCAAAAGCCTCAACTCAAAGACCCAGTGAAAGTGAGAAGAAGAGAGAGAGGTTTTGTGGTCATGGAGGAAGAGAGAAAGTGAGAAAAAGAGAGAGGGGTGGTCATGAAGTGAGAGAGAGAGAGAGAGAGAGAGAGAGAGAGAGAGAGAGAGTTTGGTGAGGAAGATTGGAAGAGAGAGTGAGAAATATAGAGAGAAAGAAATATTTAATAATGAATAAAATAAGTGATAGTATGAAATAAAGCACCATTACCCCTTAGTGGAAGGGCATGAGATGGACCAACTTGTCGGCCTCTTTGGAAATACACGTGGTCTACAGCTTGAAGCAAACAAGGTGAATCCGGGTTGATGGAAGTTGACGGGTTGAAGCTGTGCGAAGTGAAGCTGAAGGCTTGAAGCCGAAGGGGTTAGCATGACTTGCCCTACCTGCTTACGCATAAGAAGATATATTGCACTCCACGCAACAAAGAGTGGATCCGGTAAGGGAAAGGCTCCATAAAGAACATGCAATAGGGAGCGATTTTGGTGAGGATAAGGTTTCGTGAGGAACACACAATAAAGAGTGGTTTCGGTAAGGAGATATCTTCTTAAACATGCCACGGACGTCGACTCTACACCACTATAAATACCCCTAAGCCCTCGTGAACGAAGGTACGCATAACTCTTCCCAGCTCTGGCACTCTAGGGTTGCAAGCACTCACTAACTTAACCTTCTGAGGGTCGTTGGCCGGTACCACGCCAGTGCCCCCCTTAAGGTTCTTTTGACTTGTGTAGCTTGACTCGAGACCATGAAGACCCTGTAGCTTACTGAGGGGATTTTGATATCATCAGTTGGCGCCGTCTATAGGAAGCGCAAGAAGAAGCCGTGCTTCGTGCTTTCAGGACAAAAGGTTGCATGGTACTCATGCGTTTGATGGCAACCACCACGAACGATCAGGGCGACGAACCGCGTACCACGGCTCTTGAAAGGCAGGTCCAGACCCTGCAGCCACAGTGGAACACCTCACAAAACGTAATCATGACTTGGAAGAGCAATTGCGCTGGAAGGGTGCGATGCTCGATACCCAAGAGGAAGATCAGAAGGCCAGCAACGCCAAGAAGAGGAGTTTTGGAGGTCCGAAGGGAAGCAATGCCCTGAGCCGACCCGAAAGACAAGACACAGGCCGTCCGTCGACTATGGACTAAGTCCCGTCTCACGTGGTTGCAAAAATGCAGATGATAAGGGAGCACATGGATTTCATGATAAATACCCTCAAAGGACGGGTATCCAACGACCTCGACGACCTCGTCCATCAAACGGATTCTCCATTCACCACATCCGTTAACTCGTTCCCCCTTCTGCCGAAGTTTCGTATACCACAAGTGGAAAGCTACAACGGATCTAAGGATCCGATAGATCACCTAGAATCCTTCAAAACGCTGATGCACTTACAGGGCGTAGCAGATGAGATCATTTGCCAGGCCTTCTCGACGACGTTAAGGGCCTCCACAAGAGTTTGGTTTAGCAGACTGACGCCCGGCTCCATTAGCACCTTCAAAGAGTTGAGCGCACAGTTTGCCTCACACTTCATCGAGGGACACAGGTACAAAAAATCCATCGCGTGCCTGATGAGTATTAAGCATCAGGAGGATGAGACACTGAGGTCCTACATAGCCCGTTTTAACAAAGAAGCACTCTTGATCGATGAAGCAGATGACAAAATACTCGTTGCCACGTTCACAAATGGGCTGTGGAAGGGTAAGTTTTTATTCTCCATATATAAAAATGACCCGAAGACCATGTCGGATGTGCTCTACAGGGCGACGAAGTACATGAATACAAAAGACGCATTGTTAGCCCGAGAAGAAAAGCTTCACAAGAAAACGGAAAGACAAGAAGACGCATGGCAAGACAGGGGACAAAAAGTAGCCAGGACAAGAGAGGGCCGAGATAATAAACGCCCAAAACCCCCCGCTGGGAAGTTCATAAGCTTCACCTTGCTGATGACCCCGATCAACCAAGTCTTAATGCAGATCAAAGATGAAGGGGCCTTAACGTTCCCAGGAAAACTGAAGGGAGTCCCCAATAAGTGACCCAGGGACAAGTACTGCCGCTTCCACCGTGAAGCAGCAAATCGAAGCTCTGATCACGCAGGGGAAGTTGCAAAAGTTCGTCAGCGGAGAGAGAGCAGAAATGCCTCACCAAGAATAGGCCCCCCGACGGGATAATGAGTGGCCCAGACTGGCCTTAGGAGACATAAGAATGATTGTTGGAGGCACGACGACCGTTGGCTCGTCCAAAAAGGCTTGAAAATCATACCTCAGAATGGTTCAAAGCGTCCAGTTTACGGGCGTCGTCCCAAAAATGCCGTTGGTCGACGAACCCACCATTGGTTTCACGGAGGAAGATGCCCGACGTCTTTACCACCCGCATGACGATGCGCTCGTCGTCAGCATCTGACTAGGAGATTATAACATATACCGGGTCTTGGTCGACAATGGAAGCTCCGTAGACATCCTCTACTACCCTGCGTTCTAACAGATGCGGATTAACAGAAAACGCCTGGTCCCAACCAACGCTCCGCTCGTTGGGTTCGGAGGAACAAGGGTGTACCCTCTGGGCACGGTCACATTACCCATAACGAATGGAGACTACCCTCGACAAGCTACTAGAGACATTACATTCCTCGTCGTTAATTGCTCCTCCGCATACAACGCCATTATAGGGCGACCTACCCTAAATGCATGGAATGTCGTGACTTCAACCTACCACCTGATGGTCAAGTTCCCCATCGAATACGAGATAGGGGAGCTGCAGGGAGATCAGATGGCCGCGCGCGAATGCTACGTCGCAATGATAGAGATGGACGGCCATTTACAGACAATGAACATAGAACAGCGTGAGGGGCAGAACCCATAGAGAAGCTTGAGGAGATATCCCTCGATAGCTTTAAGCTAGATAGAACCACAAGGATCGGCACTCTCGCCAGCTCTACGGCTCGCCAAGCGCTCGTAGCCTTCCTCAAAGAAAACCGGGACGTGTTCGCTTGGAGTCTTGAAGATATGTCAGGAATCACCCATTGGTTATGGTGCATAAGCTGAATGAATCGCCCTTCTTCCAACTCTTCCGACAAAAGACACAAGTGTTCGCCCCTAAACGAGACTGAGCGGTGGTGGAAGAAGTCGGCAAGTTACAAGAAGCAGGCTTCATCAAAGAGGTATACTATCCTGACTGGCTAGCAAATGTAGTGATGGTCAAGAAAGCCAACGAGAAATGGAGGATGTGCGTTGACTTTACAGACCTGAATAAAGCGTGCCCCAAGGATAGCTAACTCCTCCCTCGAGTCGACATGCTAGTGGACTCTACCGCTCAGCACCAACTATTGAGCTTTATGGACGCCTTTTTAAAATACAATCAGATCTGGATGGATGAAGTGGATCAAGAAAAGACCTCGTTCGTTACCAGCCAAGGTCTTTTTTGTTACAAAGTGATGCCATTCGGACTAAAGAATGCAGGCGCAACGTATCAAAGACTCATGAACAAGATGTTTGCAAACCAAATAGGAAGGAACATTCAGGTCTACGTCGACGACATGTTAGTGAAAAGCCAAAGGGAAGAGGACCATTTGAAGGATCTCAAGGAAACATTTGACACCCTCCACTCCTACAACATAAAGCTCAACCCAAGTAAGTGCGCGTTCGGTGTAACAGTGGGAAAGTTCCTGGGCTTTATGGTGTCTCAAAGAGGCATTGAAGCCAACCCAGACAAGATCTGAGCCATAATGGAGATGACCTCCCTAAAGAATGTAAAAGAGGTGCAGAGTTTAAACGGGAAAGTAGTCTCACTGAACAGGTTTGTATCGAGGGCGACAGACAAATGCTTGCCCTTCTTTCGCACGCTGAAGAAGTCCTTTGAGTGGACAACCGAATGTCAACAAGCATTCAAGGAGCTATAGACCTACCTCTCTTGCCCTCCGTTGCTAAGCCCTTCGCAGTCGAGGGAGGAACTTTTCCTTTATCTAGCTGTTTCCCCAGCAGCCGTCAGCGTGGCCCTTGTCAGAGAAGAAGACAAGGTTCAAAAGCCCGTGTACTGTGCCAGCCGGGGGTTCTGCGGTGAAAAGGAAAGATATCCACCCATGGAGAAGTTCGCCTTCGCGTTAATCGCAGCAGTCCGCAAACTCAAGCCTTATTTCTAGGCCCACACGGTGGTTATCTTGACTGACAAGCCCCTACGATGGGTAATGAACAACCTCGAAACTGCCAGCAGGTTGGCACTGTGGGCGATAGAATTAAGTGAGTTTGACATTTGGTACTGCCCATGCACCGCCATCAAAGGATAGGTCGTCGCAGACTTTATAGCCAGCCAAGTTCACTAACGGGGAGGACCAGGGGGCAGATGAATGTCCTCAGTGGAGTATACATATAGATGGTCGTCCAATAGATGGGCCGGGGGCATAGGTGTCGTGCTTCTTTCCCCCGAAGGCGACTAGGTCGTATGTATGGTCCGCCTCAACTTCCCTACCACTAACAATGAAGTAGAATACGAAGCTCTAGTGGCAGGGCTTGATCTCGCCAAAGCAGCAAGAGCTGCAAGAGCGGTGGTCTACTGCGACTCTCAGGTCATCACCAACCAAATAAACGGAGACTACGAGTGTGAAGGCGAAAGAATGAGAAGATATCTAGATCAAGCAAGAAGAAGGGTAGACGAGCTGAAGGCCAAAATCATTCAGATCCCTAAAAAGGAGAACGAGCAAGCCGACCGCCTTGCCAAAGCCGCTTCATCCGAACATATAACTACCCTTAACAACGTGCTCTATTTTGTTTAGGTTTCTCCGTTGATAGATTTTGTCGATGTGCAGGAGTTCGGCTCTGAAGGTAATTGGACCACGCCATTAGTCTTTTACTTGAAAAATGGTGCTCTGCTAGACAAAAGGGGGGCTGCAAGAAAGCTGAAAGTCTAAGCGGTGCTGTTCATTTTGGTGAAGGACATCTTATACAAAAGAGGCTTCTCCCGCCCATACCTGATAAGTATGAAATAGAAGCACCATTATCCCTTAGTGGAAGGGAATGAGATGGACCAACTCGTCGGCCTCTTTGGAACTACACGTGGTCTACAGCTTGAAGCTGACGAGGCGAATCCGGGCTAATGGAAGCTGACGGGTTAATGCTGTGCGAAGTAAAGCTGAAGGCTTGAAGCCGACGGGATTAGCATGACTTGCCCTACCCGCTTACGCATAAGAAGATATCTTGCACTCCACGCAACAGAGAGTGGCTCCGGTAAGGGAAAGGCTTCGTGAAAAACACGCAATAGGGAGAGATTCCGGTGAGGATAAGGTTTCGTGAGGAACAAGCAATAGAGAGTGGTTTCGGTGAGGAGATATCTTCTTAAACACGCCACGGACGTCGACTCTACACTACTATAAATACCCCCAAGCCCTCGTGAACGAAGGTACACATAACTCTTCCCAGCTCTGGCACTCTAGGGTTGCGAGCACTCACTAACTTAACCTTCGGAAGGTCATTGGCCGGTACCACACCGGTGCCCTCTTTGAGGTTCTTTTGACTTATGTAAGTTGACTCGAGACCGTGAAGACCTTGTAGCTTACTGAAGGGATTTTGACATCATCAATAAGTATTTGAAATAAAATTAGATGTAGAGTATTGAGTCTGATTTAAAAGTATCTACAAATGAGTAAGTTAAAGTAGTTTTATGGACCAAATTTGACTAAAAATGCTGCTAGGCTGATTTGAGTGCTCAAGACACATTGGATATAGCTATGATATTTAATGAATGACAACCAAAAAGAAAAGTGCAAAAATATTTAAGGGGCAGAATGGAGCAGCACTTATAACTACTGGTGCGAATGACAAGTGCATGCAAGACATTCATGTCGTGCCTTCCAGCATTGGAGCAGTTGTCTGGAGCTGCACTTAGGATATGAGAAGCCATGTTGTAGAGTTCTCTATCCACGGCAAGGAATAGTGCGGATTCCCCAGCATTGTTTACACACTCAGCCAGTCTTGGATCCTCCTTAATGAGCTCTTTCACAATCTTAAATTGACCATCGTTATCATATCGCAAAGCGACGTGCAAGGCAGTATCCCCATCCTGATTCACCATGCTCAGAAGCTGCTTCTGACCACCACTTTCAACATCCTGTTTTTTGTCATGATCTATTAGAAGCTTTACCATTGAAATACTTCCTACCCTTGCAGCAACATGTAGAGGAGTATTGTCTTTAGAGTTTGTTTTATACATAAGTCTCGGAATTGAATTAACTATGCTTTTCGCAGCCTCAAACTTTTTGAATCGCAGTGCAACATGAAGTACAGTGTTCTTCTCAATTGTTGTCGCTCGTTGAAGGGTATTACTCTTGGATTCTGATAAATTCTCAAAGAAACTTGAATCACCGAAGGAAGCAGCTTGGAACACTTCAGGGTCCATTCTGCTTTACCTTCCTTTTTCCACTGTCTAGCAATGTGAAAAAAAAAATTACTAGCTAATACTATTTTATTTCACTTTTAAAAAAGGCTAATAAAATTAGGTAATACTAAAATTTTCCAAACATCCCTAACACACCATTTGGGTTTGATATCATGTTAAATATATTAACAACGCAATGTATTATACCATATTGTATATGCGAGAGTGGATGCAGAAGGGAAAGCATAAAATGAAACATGAGGATTACGTGGTTCAACCTTGTCGACCTATCCTACAAAGGGAACCTTTAAGGGCTACATCTTTATTGTATAAGAGCGTAGTACAATAACCTGTATTACAATAAACCCTAATATGAGTATATATAGACCACTAAATCCTAAACTATTAGTACAAGTAGGAGTGAACTTGAGCCTATTACATTGGGCTAATATGTCTAATATATCTTTAACACATTTGAATAACTGACATTAGTGAGCAAATATAGTTTTGCTACCTGATGTTATTAATGTACATCTTGATGGGGAAAATATAAGGGGTACATTATTTAGCTGCATTTTTAGCTAAATTTTCCTATAACATTTGTGGATTCATGCAGGACATGAGTCGCCTGAGTGCTGGTCGTTGGAAAAGCATACACAAGTGACGTATATCACTCTATATCCTCAACAAGTTGTAGACATTTCTCGATGCTCTTTTGCTCTTAGTCATCTAGCTAGGCATACAAATACATTCCTAGAAGCAAATGAAAATACTAAAACACAACTTCCTTTAGTTTGACCAAAAGAATGAAATAAAAAAGACAAATAGATATGTTTCTTGTACTCCCAATTTATGCAAGGAGAAGCACTTATATTGTGCATTAGTATTCAAAAACAACAACAAAAGCCATCAGTAAAACCTATAAGCATTAGTAATTAAATGAATGTAATAATCAAATTTTTAATACATGCAATCATTGAAAACTGAAATACATAAAGAAAGTAAACCAAAGCCATCAGTAAAACCTAGAAGTAGAACAAAATCCCTAGCCGAAAAGGTCCAAATATTAATCAAAAGATGATAACATAGAGAAAATACCATTTTTGTAAGGACAATCAAATTCACCAAAATTCAATCAAATAAATCTATTAAAATTTAAAAGCCTAACCCCACTTCCTCGTCAAAGCCTCCTAAATAAAAATAAAAATTAGAGGAGGAAGTAATTACACTGATTGTTAGGAGTAAATGCACAAGTCACAACCAATGATGTAACAAATCTTTAAGGAAAAGGACTAAAGGTACAATTTGGCCATAGGGATTCAGATATCTACTTATCTAGTAAAGACACCGTAATTAATTAAGTTCATAAGCAAAACACCTTTTAAGACCGATAAAACAGGGAAAACGTGAAGTCTCATTCGTTACAATAATGTCATTAATGAGTGCATTTTAAAATGTTCTAAAAATTAGGGCAAATTACCATATATCTACGTCGCTTAAAATTTAAGTTGTTTACTTATGATTTAAAAGTTTGTACTTTACCCGCCAAAAATTCATTTAGTTAAACTTTGTAGCCTACTCTTGTACTTTCACCGATAATACTTAAAAACACAAAAAATATAAAAATAAAGATTTAAAAGCATATTTCTTAAAATATGAAAGAAAAGCAGACCTTGATGTTATAACTTGCTAGCTAGCCTTGGGCAACAGATTAACCAACCTTAAGAATATCAAAAACAATTTTTGTACAATGCTCCATTCCGAGGTACCGCATTACATATGATCGGATCTAGGACTAAGCTAGCATGACTCTCCACTTATATATACTACTATGTCTCTCCAAAGAAAATCTTTTAACATCAGAGTTTGCTTAACAATCCTGCTACAATTTTCTAACTAGATTTGGCAGCTGATCTTCATTTCAAACTTCTGAGGAAGAAAAAAGAGAGGTGGTTTGAAAGAGCTCATACCTGAGTAGATGTGATTTAGTCGCACTAGCTTGCCCAGTTGGTGTCCCAGAAACTTTCCTTTTGATCATCTGTAAATTTACTAAGAGAAACCGTTAAATTTAAAGACAACAATTTGAGTAACAGGTAAGTACAAGCAAAGAATATATCATATCAACAAATCCAAGTCAAGTATACAATAAAGGAAACATATATAACTAAAGCAACAAAAAAATATATTCTTATTGTTAGATTCTGTTTTTGTCAATTGTTACGCCCAAGCCTTAAGTGGCTTTCCGCATCCCATTTTGTGGAAATAAATAAATTTAATGCAAGATCATGTGAAAATTATGATTTATTCTTATAAAAATGCTGAAAATATTACAAATTTAATTATATAATGCATGGTTACAAATTGATATGTTATGATTGACGGACTTTAATTAACCACTTAATAAATAAATGTTTTACATGTGTTTTGATGATTCATGATTGGTAACACATCAATTTGTGAATTCTAGCCTTCTAGCCTCTAGGCAATAAAAATTGTAGTAAGCGTGACATTACCTTTTTTCTTAACTAATCTGCAACCCATGCAATGCACACAAAAGTTGCACATCATATGATTTTTTCTTATTTTCATTTTTTTCTAAATATGAAATTTGATATCTATTAATATGAATTATTATGTTTATGTTTTTATGTAGAATTATATATTATAGTATTATGCATTTATTATAATTATATTTATATATAATACTATATATTTATAAATTAAAGAAAATATAATGTGCTGTGATTTTAATGAATGGAATCCTAAAAAAAAATATGTAAATATAGAATAAATTTTAATTTTTATCAGATATTAGAATAATTATGTGTAGAATTGTGATATTTCAAAAGGAAAAACTTTATATAGTCAACCAAAAGTAAACATATTTAGTTTATATATATATATATATATATGCATATATATATATATATATATATATACATATGAGATAGGTTCAAGTTACACCTGATGTAACTTCACAAGAATTACGCCTTTTGTGAACCATTGATTACTATTAGATCTAAGGGTAAAAAAATATTCATAGTAGTGGTATTATTACTCCCTAGAAATTAGTGATTTAAGCATTAACTCTTCTTATTAAAGGAGAAAAAAAAAACAATTACTATTTAATGCTACCTTTCACTTATCTATTTAATTTTTAATGGAATTGACAAGGGAGATGCTGTGTACGTACCTGTCTTCACTCCGAGCTCCAGTAAAGCGATTTAAATCCATAGATTAAATTGCACTTCCTATCATTTTTATAATCTTTTTACTTTCTTATCACCTAGAGGGTAAATAATACATGAGTTTGTATGGCCTTGAGTTTGTATAAAAGAAAAATAAATGAGAACATGCCACTAGCATCACCTCACTGGGTGAAATGTATGTGAAATATATATCTTTGCATGTCCACTGAATGGAACTCTAATATCACTGTTTCTAATTTTGTTATTTTCTGATTTCATTTCTTTATTTTGCTGCATCTGAAGAACTTCTCTTGCTTATGTAGCACACTTAGATTACAGAATTTTTAGAAAAATAAAATAAATTAAAGAGAGATTGAAGCTGTGTATACTTCATTTCTTAAAAAATGATGTATTAGGCCTAAATTTTTTAAGAACGCAGGCCATTCATTTTCAATCTTGTACCATTCTGCTAAATTTTGAGTTTTGACCTGTAAATTTATAGATGACACATGCTCATCAATAAATGAAGCTCGAAGTGAAGACAAGTACTCAGCATCTCCCTTGTCAATTCCATTAAAAATTTAATAGATAAGTGAGAGGTGGCACTAAATAGTAAATGCTATTTTTTTTTTTCCTTAGTAAAAAGAGTTAATGCCTAAATCACTAATTTTTAGGGAGTAATAATGACACTACTATGAGTATTTTTTGACCTTTAGATCTAACAATAATCAATGGTTCACAAAAAGTGTAACTCTTGTGAAGTTACACCAGGTGTAACTTGAACCCATCTCTCTCTCTCTCTCTCTCTCTCTCTCTCTCTCTCTCTCTCTCTCTCTCTCTCTCTCTCTCTCTCTCTATATATATATATATATATATCTAAGGACTAGCGCAAGACCTTCAACCAGTGTGGATAATGGCCCAACAAGCCAAACCAATATATATTTGTAATAGAGAATGGATTTTATAGGTTAGGATCATGTGAGAAAGATAAAAGAAACACAACTTGAGTGGAATTATGATCCTAGGTCAAGCTCGAGGAGGAACTGTTCTTATATTAACTCAAACTTTTTCTCTCAAGGACAAAGAATTCTCTATTTTTTCCCTTTTTTTTTCATGCCCTCTTTCTCATAGGAGTCTTTTCTTTATATAGTCATGTTCTTCTCAATCCCAAACTTCCACCTATTAACTGTGTAGATAATTTCCTAGATGCTTGTTCTATCAGAACCTTCCTAGAGTCTCTGTGTGTAGCTATAAGGCTGAATATCACTGTTTAGATATCATTTCCACATAAATGCAATCAGTTGGTTAGGTGCAAAGCATTTAATGTGGTGATAGTAACCTTTTTCTCAAATATTTCTTAGTTCACTGTTGACTCCTTCCTCTAAAACTTATCTTCCAAAGTATGGTTGCCTTTTGCATGGTATGTTCTAGGTACGGGCTCCAGACTCTCACATCGCCTCCCGAGAAAGTCTGGCTCCTCGGGAGACATCGCTTGTCCATTGTTATCGGCCATTGTCCTCGGCCCATCAACCCACATGCCCTTCTTACTGCTTGATCATCCTTAGGCTCCTTTGCATTCTCAAGCGCGACCCACGGCCCAATATTTTGCTCGGCTATCTTGCCCTCACAATATATATATATATATATATATATATATATATAAACAAGCACACATGTCTTAAAAATGGTTCTCAAATTGCCGAAAATAGAAAGAAATAAGTTAATAAACTAGGCTCATTTAGGCCATTCTCATCAGGTTTGATAGAAAGTTATACATTTTGATCAAAATAAAATGTGGTCCCATCATAAAAAGTGCAGAATTTCAGTCAATATAACTAATTTTACATCTTAAAGACTTGTACTTTCTGACTTATTTATTTATTAAAAGAAATGCTACCATCACAATATTTTTACAAAAAATTTAATGGTAGATTGTTATTGGTTTAATCTAAAATTCACCACTGAAAATATTTTTCTTGCCCACTAGTAACAACAAGTTATTTACCGCCTAAAATTTATTATGTATATAAAATTTCTCTATAATTTTGTCTTTGAACTTATTCAATCAGAAGAGTTAAAGACATTATGATCTCTGTTTTTATGAACCAGTCGACAGCATCCAAAAAAACAAAAATAAAAAAGCAAACATGCACACCTAACAAAGGCAAAGCGACAAGGCTCAACAGAAGCAGCTTTCCTGCTCAGACTGACTACATTCCTCTAACTCCAGTTGTGCCCATAGGCCCCATACCAACTTGCAAAAGATAGCTTTAAAGATACCAACTTGCAGTAGATACCAATCAATTAAATCATCCCAGACCAGCTTGGGCTTAGCTATCAAACAGTTCTTCCATCTTTATTATCGAGAGAGGAAAAAACATGTAAAATCGGCTTATAACTTGGCTGTCAAGATAACTAATTCCTCTAAGCATGGCGAAAGCTCATCGGCATGAAGGGATAGAAGAATATGGAGGAAACTGTGGAAGCTATATGTTCCACCAAGTAAAACATTGTGTGTGGCGTGGAATGCTCTAATTCGTTGGCTACTCTTTGCGATCTAGGAAGATAGTAGCATAATCAAAATGTCAATAGGAGGATGGAACATCGCTTCATGCATTGTGCTCATGCCCTTTAGCTAGAAATGTTTGGGCTTTGGTGAGAGGCAAAATACAAGAATGGCCTACTGATACAGATATTGACCTCTTTGGTCTGTTTAGTAGAGATTGCGTGGAGTGCAGTACTGAAGATACTGAAATGTGGGCTAGCGACGTTGGTGTGGGCCATTTGGAACTCTATGAATAAACATTACTTTGAAAATACCCAACTCCAGCAAATATTGGATATGGCTCAAATCCTGTTGCAAGAATATAAGAAAGCAAACAGGATTTTTTTGCCCATGTCCAGCAGCAGCGCATTGTCGTTGGAAGTCAAAAGAATCAGTCCATATTTGTATATTTTTAACTAGATGCTGCTGTAGTTACACTTGTTTGTATTTGTCTTGTACATACTTTATATCATTAATAAAATTATGTATCTTTTATCATTAATAAAGTTGCATAAAACACTTTTGCATGGGTTAAATGACTTGAGTAAAAAGTTTGTATTTGTGGATTTTTATTTTTATTTTGTGGCTAAACAATTATAAGGAGAATGAAAAACGTAAATAAAGGACTTATAAGAGACTGGAGTATGAAGGATTGTTAGTGGTTTCTCAATTAATGGTGTAGAGATTGTGATAATAATAGCTTTGAAGCTTTTTTTTTTTTTTTTCTTTTTTTGAGAAGAAGCTTTATTGTGTTAAATGAATAAAGTTATTTATCTTTACAGTGTAAGGATAGAAATAGAGAAAAACCTTAATTTCTTACTTATAGTTTCATCATAAAAAAACAAATTACAAGATATCACTTCTATCCGTTGCACTTTTCTCCATTTCCTATTAGGAAATTGCACACAAGATATAGTTTTTTGTTGTTGTTGTTGTTGTTTTTTTTTTTTTTTTTTAAAAGGAAAATGAGACAATCTTGTTAAACTCAAGGGATTGAGGTTTTTGTATTTTAGCATAAATTTTGCATAAAATTCTTGAAATTATAATGATAGGGGTAAAACTCCCACCTGACAGATTGGCCTCTGACGACGGATGTACATGACAGACTCGGCGTGTCGACGGCCTGACCTTCAGTAGTCGACGGTGAAAGGGTCACCCAATGTTGTCACCAAGCGCCGGAGCCCGCCTTGCCACGTGCGCTTCCTTGGTGAAGTGAATCTTGCCGCGTACGCTACTACTCGGTCAGATATCTTACACAGCACGATTCCCTCCCCCAAAGAAGGGAATCGTGCCCAACACACTTGGCCACCCAAGAAGAATCTTACGCCCTACGCTACTCAGGGGCAATTTCGGCACAGCGATATCTTCTCCAGTACGCCTCATCCAAAGGCCACTACCACTACTATAAATACCGCCACGCCCTCCAAAAATCGAGGTACGCATACTAAGACCCGACTCTGGCACTCTAGAGTTGTGTAATATACTAACTTAACCGTCGGAGGGTCGTCGGCCGGTACCACACCGGTACTTCCCTTTGAGGTTTTTCTTCCTTCTGCAGGACCGTCCGGAACGCGCGCAAGCCTTGCAGCCCACTGGTTTGATTCTTGACATCATCAGTTGGCGCCGTCTGTGGGGAGATACACGAGTTTCTGTTACGTGCTTCCTGGACTAAGGGTTGCATGGTACTCACGCGTTCAAGGACGACCACCATGAACGACCAAGGCAACGAACAACGCACCACGGCCCTTGAAAGGCAAGTCCAAACTCTGGCGGCCGCGGTGGAACGTCTCACGAAGCGCAACAATGACTTGGAAGAGCAGCTGTTGCGAAGGAATGCGACGGGTGACAATCAGGGAGAGAATCAGGAGGAGAGCAGTGCCGACGGGAGGGACCGTGAGGGTCCTGAGGGAAGCCATGCATTGAGCCGACTTGAAGGACAACAGCCAAACCATCCGTCGGGAGATGGCCACGCCCAGTCTGGTATGGCCGTAGAAATGCGAATGATGAAGGAACGCATGGACTTCATGATGAACGCCCTCAAAGGGCGAGTGTCCAGCGACCTCGACGACCTTGTCCACCGCACGGACTCCCCATTTACAACACCCGTCATCATGTTCCCTACGCCACCGAAGTTC
This sequence comes from Lithocarpus polystachyus, assembly GCA_033629205.1. Classification (NCBI taxonomy): domain Eukaryota; kingdom Viridiplantae; phylum Streptophyta; class Magnoliopsida; order Fagales; family Fagaceae; genus Lithocarpus; species Lithocarpus polystachyus. The sequence goes on along the minus strand of CM066164.1, from coordinate 7,124,128 downwards.
CGCATGCCCCAGGTGGAAAGCTACGACGGGTCCAAGGATCCGCTGGACCACTTGGAAACTTTCAAGACGTTGATGCACCTGCACGGCGCGCCAGACGAAATCATGTGCAAGGCCTTCCCCGCAACACTGAAAGGCTCTGCAAGGACCTGGTTTGGAAGGCTGGCGCCCGGTTCTGTCGGCACCTTCAGGGAGCTGAGCGCTCTGTTTGCCTCCCAATTCATCGGAGGACACCGGCACAAAAGGTCCACCGCATGCCTGATGAACATTAAGCAGCGGGAGGATGAGACGCTGAGATCCTATATAGCCCGCTTTAACAGAGAAGCACTGACGATTGACGAAGCGGACGACAGGATACAAGTGGCTGCGTTCACAAACGGGCTGCGGAAGGGTAAATTCCTGTTCTCTTTGTACAAAAATGACCCGAAGACAATGTCAGATGTGTTTTACAGGGCGACGAAGTACATGAACGCGGAAGATGCGTTACTGGCAAGGGAAGAGAAGCCCCCCCGAAAGAGGGAAAGGCAGGAAGACACCCGACAAGATAAGGGGCGGAAGGCGCCTCGAGCAGGGGAAGGCCGAGACAGTAGACGCCCAAAGCCCAATGCCGGGAAATTCACAAACTACACCCCATTGACGGCTCCGGTTGATCAGGTCCTGATGCAGATCAAGGATGACGGATCCTTGACGTTTCCGGGAAAAATGAAATCAAACCCGGACAAACGACCAAAAGACAAGTATTGCCGCTTCCACCGAGACCATGGGCACGATACCGCCAACTGCTACGATTTAAAGCAACAGATCGAAGCCCTGATTAGGCAAGGGAAGCTGCAGAGGTTCGTCAACAGGGAAAAGGCCGAAACGTCTCGGCGGGAACAGACCCCCCACCGGGACAATGAGCGTCCCAGACCACCTATAGGGGATATAAGGGTGATTGTGGGTGGCACACCGGTTGCCGGTTTTACAAAGAAGGCTTTGAAATCCCACCTCAGGGCGGTCCAGAATGTCCAGGCTGCGAGTTCCGTCCAGAAGAAGCCGAGAACCAACAGCCTCACTATGGAGTTCACGGAAGAGGATGCCCAGCACCTCCACCATCCGCACGACGACGCCCTTGTCGTCAACATCCGGATAGGGGACTACAAAACCTATCGGATCCTGATTGATAACGGGAGCTCCGCGGATATTCTCTACTATCCCGCGTTCCAGCAGATGCGGATTGACAAAGAACGCTTGATCCCTACCAAGGCCCCACTCACTGGCTTCAGGGGGACCAGAGTATATCCCCTCGACTCGGTCACATTGCCCGTCACTGTCGGGGAATACCCGCGGCAGCTCACTAGGGAGGTCACCTTCCTAGTCGTCGACTGCTCCTCAGCATACAACGCGATCATAGGGCGACCAACCCTCAACGCCTGGAAGGCCGCCACCTCAACCTATGCCTTAAAGGTCAAGTTCCCTACAGAGTATGGGGTAGGAGAAGTATGGGGAGACCAAGTGGCCGCACGAGAATGCTATGTTGCAATGGTAGAGATGAACGGCCAGCTACAGACGATGAACATAGAGTAGAGGACGGGGGCAGAGCCTGTGGAGGAACTCGAAGAGATAATTCTCGACGAGTCCAAGCCTGAGAGAACCACCAGGATCGGTGCCCTCAACAGTCCGGCGACCCGCCAGGCACTCACGACCTTCCTCAAGGAAAATCAGGATGTATTCGCCTGGAGCCATGAGGACATGCCGGGGATCGATCCGTCGGTCATGGTACATAGGCTGAACGTAGCAACCTCCTTCCGGCCTGTCAGACAAAAGAAGCGAGTATTTGCTCCAGAGAGAGATCGTGCAGTGGCAGAGGAGGTTAGCAAGTTACGAGAGGCGGGGTTCATCCGGGAAGTCTACTACCCCGACTGGTTGGCTAATGTTGTAATGGTCAAGAAGGCCAGCGGGAAGTGGCGGATGTGTGTGGACTTCACGGACCTGAATAAGGCGTGCCCGAAGGACAGCTACCCCCTCCCTCGAGTCGACGCTCTAGTAGACTCTACGGCCCGGCACCAGCTGCTGAGTTTCATGGATGCCTTCTCAGGATATAACCAGATCCGGATGGATGAGGCAGATCAGGAGAAAACCTCGTTCGTCACCAGCCAAGGACTCTTCTGCTACAAGGTGATGCCATTCGGACTGAAGAATGCAGGTGCCACGTATCAGAGGCTGATGAACAAAATGTTCGCCAACCAAATAGGGAGGAATGTCCAAGTGTACGTCGACGATATGCTGGTGAAAAGCCAGCAAGAGAAGGATCATCTGAGTGATCTCGAGGAAACGTTCGGAACCCTCCGTTCATACAACATGAAGCTCAACCCCTCGAAATGCGCCTTCGGGGTAACCGCTGGAAAATTCCTCGGCTTCATGGTCTCTCAGAGAGGCATCGAGGCCAACCCGGATAAGATCAGGGCAATAATGGAGATGGCCCCTCCGAAGAATGTAAAAGAAGTTCAGAGTCTGAATGGGAAGGTTGCCGCACTGAACAGATTTGTGTCGAGGGCCACGGACAAATGCCTTCCCTTCTTCCGCACATTGAAGAAGACGTTCGAGTGGACGGACGAGTGTCAAAGGGCATTCGAAGAGTTAAAAGCCTATCTCTCTTCCCCACCATTGCTGAGTCCTTCACAGCCCGGGGAAGAACTCTTCCTCTACCTGGCCGTATCCCCAGCTGCCGTCAGCGCGGCCTTGATCAGAGAAGAGGACGGGGTGCAGAAACCCGTATACTACGCCAGACGGGCGTTCCAAGGGGCGGAAGGAAGGTACCCACCCATGGAGAAACTCGCCTTCGCCATAGTCACCGCAGCCCGAAAGCTCAAGCTCTACTTCCAAGCTCACACAATCGTTGTCCTAACCGACAAGCCTCTGCGGCGAGCAATGCACAACCCAGAAGCCGCAGGTCGTCTGGCCCTATGGGCGATAGAGCTCACTGAGTTTGACATTCGCTACAGCCCACGGACCGCCCTCAAGGGGCAGGCAGTAGCTGATTTCATAGCCGAGTTCACCAACACAGAGGACGAGGGGGCAGAAACAAGTCCAGCATGGAATATACATACAGATGGGTCGTCAACAAGACGAGCCGGTGGCATTGGGGTCGTGCTCCGTTCCCCCGAAGGAGACCAAATTGATTGTATGATCCGGCTAGACTTTCCCGTCACCAACAATGAGGCAGAATACGAAACCTTGATAGCCGGACTGGATCTTGCCAAAGCAGCAGGCGCAGCCCGAGTGGTCGTCTCCTGCGACTCCCAGGTAGTCGTCAACCAAGTCAACGGGAACTACGAGTGCAGAGGCGACAGAATGAAGAGGTACCTCCATCAGGCAAAAAGAAGGGTAGATGAGCTCGGAGCAAGCATAGTCCAAGTCCCCAGGGAGGAAAATGAGCAGGCCGACCGCCTCGCCAAAGCTGCTTCGTCGGAGCAGCAGAGCAGCACTGACGGTGTGCTACACTTTGTGCAGGTCTCTCCACTGGTAGACTCTATTGAAATGCAGGAGGTCGGCTCGGAAAGCAGCTGGACCACGCCGTTGGTCTCATACCTGAAAGATGGTGTCTTGCCCGACAGAAGAGAAGCCGCCAGACGATTGAAGGTCCAAGCATCAAGGTTTGTCCTGATAGAAGGAGTCCTATACAAAAGGGGCTTCTCTCGCCCGTACCTAAGGTGCCTGGGTTCCGAAGAAGCTGATTATGTCATGAGGGAAGTGCACGAAGGAATATGCGGAAACCATTCGGGGTCGCGGTCACTGGCGCATAAACTGATCCGCGCGGGATACTACTGGCCGACCATGAGAAAAGACACGCAGGCTTATGTCAAAGCTTGCGACAAGTGCCAGAGGTTCAGCAACATCGTCAGGCAACCCCCCGAAGAGCTGACCCCCATGACGGCCCCGTGGCCGTTCGCTCAATGGGGACTAGATATCATGGGCCCATTCCCAACAGCGTTACGACAGCTCAAGTTCCTTGTGGTAGGCATAGACTACTTCACAAAGTGGGTGGAAGCTGAGGCATTGGCAACCATCACGGAGAAGAACATACGAAGCTTCGTCTGGAAGTCTATCATATGCAGGTTCGGGATACCCAGGGTATTAGTCTCCGACAACGGCAAACAGTTTGACAATGGTCCCTTCCGGGAATTCTGTGTGCAGCTGGGAATAAAGAATCACTACTCTTCCCCGGCCCACCCCTAAGCCAACGGTCAAGTCGAGGTAACGAACCGATCCTTGCTCAAAATTATCAAGACTCGGCTCGAGGGGGCAAAGGGGATATGGCCAGAGGAGCTGCCAAGTGTATTGTGGGCATACAGGACGACAGCAAGGACCCCCACAGGAGAAACACCGTTCAGGCTAGCCTACGGAAGCGAGGCAGTCATTCCAGCCGAAGTGGGACTCACAACCTACAGGGTGAACACCCACGATGAAGGCCGGAACAACGAGGCCTTACGCCTACAGCTTGACTTGATCGACGAAGCCAGGACAGCAGCAGAGCAAAGGCTAGCCCGGTATCAGGATCACATGGCTAAACACTACAACGCCCGAGTCAGGCACAGGGAATTCCAGGTCGGTGACCTCGTCCTAAGAAAGATCATGGGCGCTGCCAGGGACCCAACCCAAGGAAAGCTCGGCCCCAATTGGGAAGGGCCCTATCGAATCACAGCGTGGCAAAAAAAGGGCACCTACCACTTGGAAACACTAGACGGGCAGAAGCTGCACCACCCGTGGAACGCTGAGCACCTACGTAAGTACTACCAGTAAGAAAGAACGGCAGCCCCCTACTTGTATCTAGTCTGTAATTGATCCATTCCAATGTATATTCCTGGGACATGTTTTCTTCCTCACAAAAATTATGCAAGTCATACAGAGGTTTATTCAAAGTCTCTTCTGCTTATTATTTAGTGCTGAACGTCAGAAACTTGCAAAAACCTTAGAGTTAAATCAGTTCAAGCATAACAGGCTAACGGTATCAAAGGCCGACGGCTCCAATCTATAGGCATAAAAGCGTCATGCGCCCATGCTGACGGCTTAAAAGCCACAAAGTTTTCCTAAATGGAAACGCCTAAGTCTTAAAGACGACGGCCCAAATTCGACGACGGCATAAAAGCGTCATGCGCCCATGCTGACGGCTTAAAAGCCACAAAGTTTTCCTAAATGGAAACGCCTAAGTCTTAAAGACGACGGCCCAAATTCGACGACGGCATAAAAGCGTCATGCGCCCATGCTGACGGCTTAAAAGCCACAAAGTTTTCCTAAATGGAAACGCCTAAGTCTTAAAGACGACGGCCCAAATTCGACGACGGTATAAAAGCGTCACGCACCCAAGCGAACGGCTTAAAAGCCACCAGATTTTCCCAAGTAGGAACCCCCAAAGCCTAAGTCTAAGGTTGACGGCATAAATGGCGACGGCTCAAAGCCAACTACGTCTTATAAGGTTAAAAGCCAAAGCCTTAGTCTAAGGATGACGGCATAAATGGCGACGGCTCAAAGCCAACTACATCACCCTGAAAGGATTAAATGCCAGAGCCTAAGTATAAGGACGACGGCATAAATATTGACGGCTCAAAGCCAACTACATCACCCTGAAAGGATTAAATGCCAGAGCCTAAGTATAAGGACGACGGCATAAATATTGACGGCCCAAAGCTAACTACGTTACTATAGCAGGTTGGAAGCTAAAATCTTGTCAAGGGTGACGGCTCAAAACTATCTACATTATTAATTATGACGGCCTGCTATACTGACGGCTCATCATATTGACGGCTTATTATGACAACAGTTTCACGAAGCACAAACAGCATTTGAAATGAACCATGCAAGCAAGAAACACACACAAGCAAAATTTAAAACAGCATATGAATTGACACAAATGTTTCTAAAAACAATATTGTTCTCGACGGTTCAAAAATTGACCGTTCTACAAAAGTTACAGAAATTCTCCACAAAAATTACAAGTCTAATGGACGGGGGGAATCAACCACGTTCACTTCCTCTTCGGCTTGGATTTTGGGCTGAACGGCTGTCTCAGCATCGTCATCAAGGGCCCCGTCGCCTTTATCATCCCGGCCTTCATCAAGGGGGCGACCTGCGGTGTCGGAAGCGGCTTGGATGATGGACGTTTGCGCCTGGCCTCCGTCAAGGGACACCTGCTGGAGATCCGTCTCCGGATAAAGGGCCTTCACCTGACGGACGGCCTCATCAAAACCGTCCGCCATTATGCCACCAAGCTCCATCAGGTACGCTTCAGAGTCTCGATATTCCCTGATCGCGTCGTCCTTGGCCCGACGGAGCTGATCCTTCATAGACTGGATCTCCAGCTCCTTGTCCGTGAGGACCGTCTGCAGCGTCTCCGTCTGCTTCTTATACTCTAGCCGATCCTCCTTGAGAATGGAGAACTTCTTCTCCATCTTCACCTTCCAAGCTTTGTATTGCGACAGCTCGTCCTCCACCTCCGTCGTCTTTGCCTGTAGACGGGTCATGGCCGTCTCCTCCCGGACACAACGGTCCATCAGGCCCTTCATCATGACGACAGCCTGGAAGTCAAAGACACCAAGTCAACGTGACGGCGAGGATAAATGTATATATTCAGAAAGACTGACGGTGACGGAAAATTGCTTACCTGGGCCAAGTTGAAAAGGCCCGTCTCCCCCATGGCCTCTGTGGAATGATTCCCTATGTCCTCATAGTCCTCCATCGTCAGTATGGAGGACAGCTTCTCGATTGCATATTTTGAGTCCTCACGCAGGAGGACGGGTGGCTTCTCGACGGCGGGTGGAGGGCCGCTCGTCATGAGACCCTTCCCCTTGCCGTGTCTGACAGGGGCCTTCCCTCCGTCTGCCTCTAGCCCGATGACGGTCTCGGGGGTGGTCTTGGGCTTTTTGGGGGGACGGTCCCTCTCCTGGTCTTGTTTTCTCTTCATGACGGGCACCTTGGATGCGCCCGTCCCTGCAGCTTGGTTCTCTCTCTTCCTTGCAGCTGCTTGCTGCTTAATTAGGGCCCTCCTCTTCGCTTCGTCCATCTCTGCAAAACAAGACGGCACATGAGTTGTTACAAAGGCAGGAGAAAAATGGCTAAGTATAAAACTCAGGTGAACGGACATACGTTTCCTGACTTGTGTTTCGTACTTCAAGGCTTCCTCGGACGGTTCAGGCCCGTCACAATGCCAGCAAATGGTCTTCAACGTCACCAGTCTGGCCCAAGACCTCTCCGTCAGCTCACTTCTCTGGAAAATCTTCTCTAAGAAGCTCCAGTCCTCGATGGAAACTTGTGGACGGTCCTGGACTGCAAGAGAGGACGGTCAGAAACCAATGAAGTTTACAACATAGAAAAGAATCTGAACGGAGGCATACCAGACGGGGGTAAAACACCCCAAGTGGTGTCGACGGGCATAAGGAGATTTGAGGCATAAGGAGACAATCTTAGTATAGTATTTTCTTATATTTAGATATAAATTAATTAATATTTTATTTAAATTTTTATAGTATAATTAATTTTTTACAGTCATTACTTTATTTTTTTTTGGGGTTGTAGAATTACTAACTAAATTTTGTATTCAAGTTTTTTTAATATCTCATTCTTAGTTGATGATATGGCTTATCTTCCTAATCTTTCTTGTGACCGCTAATTTTAGATAGAAAAAAAAAGGGGTTTGATGTGATTAGTTATCAAAAAATGCTTTTTAGACAGAGAGAAGGTGATGACTAGTTGTAACTTGTAAGAATTCTTTTTTAAATAAAAAAGTACAAAATTCCCTCCCTTTTCTGGATCATGATAATATTCAGATTGGTGGTCGAAGTTGAACCCCATTTAGAAACTCTTCAACAGTAGAGAATACTCATGATATTGCACGTAGAAAATTTTTTTTTTTTTTAAGCGTACGTCTTTTGTCTAATAGCCTCATGATAGTATTCAGGATTGCTATTGATTAAACGTGATCCATATGATCAAAACATCGCAACATTAACCCACAAATGTGTATTTAATATTTTAAATTTGGGCACATCAAAATTTTCGACAATGGACACCAATAAGGTGAATTTTTTTTTTTTTTTTGGTGAGAAACACACACACACATATTTATATAAGAGAAGGGGGATGAGATAAGGGAATATACTCACACACCAATAAGGTGATTTGAGTTGAAGTTTTTACTTTAATATCAAATCATTAAACAGCATCATTATTAAAACAAATTTTTGAAATTTCGATAAAACTTTTGAAATCAAATCTTCAAATCGCAATTTCATTTGGAATCGTAATTTTATAGCACATATTTCATCCATAATTGTAAGTGTAACCCTTAATCAATTTAAAATTTCGATAAAACTACAATTATTAAAAATTTCAAACCCCTTCATGTTTGATCTTATGAGATTATTTTTATTGAATTATTTTATTAAAATTAAATTGAATAAAAATAAATCGTACCTCAAATAAATGAGATTTTTAAAAAGTACCTATGTTTTGGAACTTGATATTGCTTATGTTTTTAAATTCTACCTCGAACTTGACATTAATCGACTTTTATGTGTTTTTTTAAGTAATCTTGATATTGTAGCAATGTCAAATTCTATGAATTTTTTATAAAAAAAAAAAAATTAAATGGCAAAATATGCATAGAACTCCACATTACTAATGTTGAGTTTCAGGTGAAACTCAACACCAGCAATATTGCGTTCCAAAAACAGAGATATTTTACTAAGGACAAAACTTAAAATAAAATTTCATCTATGAAAAAAAATCCACATGGCAAAACCCTAGCCACATTTTAGGATTGCTCTTTATGCTGTGTGTGTGAATCTTTTGTGAGATTTATAGGTGTTTGTCTTCACATACACTTAGGGTTTCCAATCTCAAGATTGATGTCAAGAGCTTGGTGATAAATTCAATTGCAGTTTCAAGAGCTTAAAGATATACAAGCAGAAGTGCTTGTGCTTACTGAGAATCCAAGAAAGAAGAAACCTATGGACTCGAAGCTGTCACGTGATTATGGTAGTAAGTTTTCTACTCGAGGTAGCAATAGGATGTTAGTGGTCTAAGTCGCTATTGTGTAAATTTCAATTCTTTTATAGTGGATTCGTTTTACGTTGAGGATAGCTAGGTTAAATCCTCCTCAGGTTTTTTACCGGTTTTGTTTTCTTTGGTTATCATATTGTTGTGTTCTTTATTTTTTGCACTTTGCAATGATATGATATATTGTGTTAACCTAGACTTCATAATTTGACTAAGTAATAACTTGGCTAATTAACTAGGTTAATCTGATTGTGTTTTAAGAAGTCTAAAAACGTACAACAACAATAACTACAGCAATGACTAATATCAACTTAACCAGCCAAAAATTGACGAGAACCAAACACAAAACATTCTTGCCTTGACCAATTCAGCATGTCTACAAAATCCCAACAAAGAAACATCACCAAACCAAAAAATCCAACCCATTGCAAGAAACTAACGAAAAACCCATTACAAGAAACTAAAACAAAAACCCATTACAAGTAACTAAATACTATATATTCATACTTACACTTACAAATCTTAAAATTACTCAAAACCCATACTACAAAATCCCAACAAAGAAACATTACCAAACCAAAAAATCCAACCCATTGCAAGAAACTAACAAAAAACCCATTACAAGAAACTAAAACAAAAACCCATTACAAGTAACTAAATACTATAAATTCGTACTTACATTTACAAATCTTAAAATTACTCAAAACCCATACTACAAAATCCCAACAAAGAAACATCACCAAACCAAAAAATCCAACCCATTACAAGAAACTAAAAAAAAAAAAAACCATTACAAGTAACTAGATACTACAAATTCATACTTACACTTACAAATCTTAAAATTACTCAAAACCCTAAACTAAATTTTACAAAATAAAAAATAAAAAACAAAAAATAAAAACTTACATTGTTCAAATCAGTGGAAGGAGAAGGTAAGGGAAGGGGGGAGATAGAGGAAAGGAAGAGGGATGTAGTGGAGGAAAAGGGGGAGGGAAAGGGGAAAGAATGGATAGGTGGTGGTGGAGGAGAGAGGGAGGGCAGAGGAGAAGGGGGGGGGGGATGAAGGGGAGAGGAAGGGTCCGCGGCGGTAGCGACAAGCTTGTTGGGAGGCTGGGTGAAGGAGCCTCTTAGTGGGTCGATGGCTGGGTGAGGGAGAGAGTGAGGGAAAGAGATGGATTTGTGGGAATGAAAAAAAGAAAAAAAAAAAAAAAAAGAAAAGAAATGAGAGACCTGATAGGTATATATATGTACAAAGTTTTTAGTGAGGAAATTGGATTCATCACTATTGCGTACTTGTAGCGATGAAATCGGATTCGTCGTCGATAACGTTACAAAAATACAACCTCAGTTTCAGCTACGACTTCTTTTTGTCGCTATTTCTCACATTCAGCACAAAATAGGTTTCATCACTAATAGTGTGACTAGCAACACCTTTAGCAACGAAAATTTTCGTCACAAAAATCTTACACTTTTAGCGACGAACAGATTCATCGCTATAGATGAATTTAGTTTCCCACCTATGCTTTCGTTTGGTGCCCTTAATTCAGCACAATATATAGCGATGAAATCACTACAACAAAATGAATCTTTAGCGACGAAAGTTAGTGAGGAAATTTTCTTTAGCGACGAAATTTGAATTTCGTCACAAATAATGAAAAAAATTATAACATTTAGCGACGAAATATACTTTTCGTCACTATTGTGATATGAAAAAATGGACGCCAATGGAGGGAAACTTTGGCGCGAACACAATTAATCTATAGTGACAAAATATTTCGTCACTAAAAGTTGGAATTTTTAGCGACGAAATATTTTGTCATTGTAGGTATTACTGTGGATAGTATTAGGGAGGAAAATTCTTTCGTCGCTATAAGGAAGAATTAGTGACGAAAAATAATCGTCGCTAAAAATATTCATAGTTTTTCACCACATTGTTTTAGCGATGAAATCTCAATTCATCACTAAAAGTATTCTATAGCGACGAAAATTAGTTTTGTCTCTAAAAAACATAAAAAATCTAGGTTCTTTAGTGACGAAATTTACTTTCGTCGCTAAAGACCTGCATATATATATGCCTATGGGTTCTTTAGTGACGAAAGTTACATTCGTCTCTAAAAAACATTAAGCCCTTATATCTGTTTGCGACGACAGTTTGGCATTAGCGACGAATTATTTCTGTCGCTAAAGACCAGCCCTCTGGGTTAGTGACAAAAAATACTTTCGTCACTAAAAACATTAAAGCTTATACCTTATGCGACAAAATTTAGCCATTAGCGATGGAACGAATTCATCGCTAAAGACCATATATATACCCTTCACTAACGACCATTAGCCTTCAGCTCCCATTCTCATAAAAATTAAAAAAAAATTAAAAAAATTAAAAAAAAAGACCTATAGCTCCCAACCGACGCCGACACGGAGAAATCCAACCGACGCCGATGAGCCCTCAGCAAACTGTCGCCAATAAGCTCTCACGAATTCGTCACTGATAAGCCTCACCAAATCATTCTGATATCGGCACTCACAAATCCGTTGCCGATATCACTAAATCGTTGCCGGTATCACCAAACTATTGCCAATATCCCCATTCCGTTGCCGAGCTTCATCATTCCGTCGCCAGTTCACCATTCCGTCGCTGTATTCACCGTTCCGTTGCCGATCTGTTGCTCACCTTTTTTGGGTACATTTTGCTCTTTTAACTCGTTGGATTTGTTGTTGTTGTTGTTGTTTTTTTTTTTTTTAATCTTTGTAGATATTGTTTTATCAATTTGTTGGTTTTTATTTGTGTTTTGGATTATTTCTGTAATGATCAAAATTTTGCTTTTTTTTTTTTTTTTAAATAGTTACTACTTCATACTAATAGGCTTCATTTTTAGACAACTTCATACTATAGGTCATATCTATTTTACTTTATCGCTTTATTGTGTATGCCACTTGTGGAAGAGTTTTCCTTTCAGAACTATATGGATTTATCTCCTATTTTGAGTTCATGTTAAAAATTTCAACTACAAGAAAATTTCTAAGTCCTTGGCAAGGGTTTGATTTGGCGACAAGGTTCTTTTTTTTGTTGTTTTGAAGAAGAATTTTAGGGATAGTTTTCTACTTGTTTTAATCTATTCTAATACTTGACCTGTGACTACTTGAAGGCTTTGGTTTTTAAGGGGACTATAAATACTGGTTCACTCAGTAAGGGGACTATAAATTCTGCTTGAAGGCTAATTTTACTTTTCATGATATATAAATCAAGCGCTATTCATTGTAATTTGCCAAACACTCAGAACACTGAAGAGTGTTTTTTCAGTTAATATTCTATAATCTAAAATTGACCTTCTATGTTTTATTAGAATTAATGTCTATGTATATATTACGATTGCTTGCAAGACTTAGTTTATTGCTTCATGTATTTGTATTGGGTTGCCAATTTATGTTTTGCTGGAACAAAAAGGGTGAAGCTTTATGATATATTGGATTGTGTTTATTTATTTATTTATGTATTATTAAAGAAATTTAATGGTTTTTGGTTGAATGTGATGACAAGGTTAGTGATTGTTTGGGTTGCTGTGGGGGAATAAAAAGAGGCTTAGATCTGTGAAAATCAAAGACCAAAGCTTAGCTAACAAATCAAACTTGTACGCTTAGCTTGATCATAGTAAGTAAAATCTGTTTAAATACCTACAAAACTCTATACTTGTGATGTTTGTGATTTGTTTTGTGGTGGGTTGTTGTGTTGGAGCAAGCGGGTGGCTTGCATGGTGTTATAAGGTGGTTTAAATTCATATTGGAAGTGTTTTTAGTTTCTTACAAATGTGAATAGACCTTATAGATTAGATATGATGAATAGTACTTTAATTAATTTCAATACTTGTAAACACTCTATACTTGTGATTGGTTTTGTGGTGGGTTGTTGTGTTGAAGCAAGCGGGTGGCTTACATGGTGTTATAAGGTGGTTTAAATTCATATTGGAAGTGTTTTTAGTTTCTTGCAAATGTGAATGAACCTTGTTGATTAGATATAACGAATAGTACTTTAATTGATTTCAATATTTGTAAACACTCTATGCTTGTGATGTTTGTGATTGGTTTTGTGGTGGGTTGTTGTGTTGGAGCAAGCGGGTGGTGTGCATGGCGTTATAAGGTGGTTTAAATTCATATTGTGTGTGTTTTTAGTTTCTTGCAAATGTGAATGGACCTTGTTGATTAGATATGATGAATAGTACTTTAATTGATTTCAATACTTGTAAATACTCTATACTTGTGATGTTTATGATTGATTTTATGGTGGGTTATGTTAGAGCAAGTGGGTGGCTTGCACGATGTTATAAGGTAGTTTAAATTCATATTGGGAGTGTTTTTAGTTTCTTGCAAATATAAATGGACCTTGTTGATTAGATGTGGTGAAAAATACTTTAATTGATTTCAATACTTGTAAACACTCTATGCTTGTGATATTTGTGATTGGTTTTGTGGTGGGTTGTTGTGTTGGAGCAAGTAAGTTGCTTGCACGGTGTTATAAGATGGTTTAAATTCATATTAGGAGTGTTTTTAGTTTCTTGCAAATGTGAATGGACCTTGTTGATTAGATGTGATGAATAGTACTTCTATTGATTTCAGTACTTGTAAACACTCTATACTTGTGATGTTTGTGATTGGTTTTGTGGTGAGTTGTTGTGTTAGAGCAAGCGGGTGGCTTGTATAATGCTATAAGATGGTTTAAATTTATATTGAGAATGTTTTTAATTTCTTGCAAATGTGAATGGACCTTGTTGATTAGATGTGATGAATAGTACTTTAATTGATTTCAATACTTGTAAACACTTTATACTTGTAATGTTTGTGATTGGTTTTGTGGTGGATTGTTATATTAGAACAAACGGATGGCTTGCATGGTGTTATAAGGTGGTTTAAATTCATATTGGGAGTGTATATTTATGTGTACAATGTATATTCGTTTTAAGTATTAATATAGACTTGTGCATTCATGAATGGGATAGAACTTTATCTAAATAGTTTATGGACTTGATATTAGAATACATTATGCATGCGTTGTCCTTATTTTACTAAAGTAGCATTCACCTTGCAATTGTAGTCAAACATGGATAAAAGTTGGATGACAATGGATAAGACACCTGATAGTATATTAAGTTATCCATATATTGAAGGGGTCAATGCATTCATTAATTTTACAAGAGCGATTGTGGACTTGAGTGGTAATATTCTGTGCCTGTGTATTCATTGTGTGAATTGCTATTGACAATCTCCTCATATTGTGCGTATCCATTTACTTTATCGTGAGATTATACAATCTGACATTAATTGGTATAGTTATGGAGAATCTCGTGTATTGAACAAGAATATTCACCATAATGAAATGTCTGATGGTGATCATATAGATGATCTCGATGCCTTGGTAGGTGACCGAATTAGAGGGAAACCAAGAAATGCAACTGAAGATGAGGAAGTGCGTAACTTTGACAAACTTGAGGAAGATGCAAAGCGTGAGTTGTATCCGGGTTGCACTGATTATAGCATCTTGAAGTTTGTTATTGAGATGTTGAATGTAAAGGTTATGACCAACTTGAGTAATAAGGGACTTGATATGATGCTAGAATTGCTGACAAAGGTTTTACCAAAAGGTAACTTGGTTCCAAGGTTAACTTATGAAGCAAAGAAGATATTACGTGACTTGGGCATGTCATACAAGCATATAGATGCATGCAAAAATGATTGTGCACTATTTTGAAAGGAAAATGAAAACCTTGAAAAATGTTCAGTGTGTGAGGCGCCTAGGTACAAGGATACACGTGCCCAAGGTAGGAAGATTCCTCATAAGGTATTGTGTTACTTCCCGTTGACACCGAGATTGTGGAGATTGTACATGTTAGGCCAAAGAGCTAAGGATATGAGATGGTATATAGACAAATGTGTGGACGATGGGATAATGAGGCATCCGGTTGATAGTGAGGAGTGGAAGGAGTTTGATTTGCAACATCTTGATTTTGCACTCGAACCTCGCAATGTAAGACTGGGGTTGGCTACAAATGGATTTAACCATTTTTGAGAATATGAACAACAATTCTATGTGGCCTATCATACTTATTCCCTATAACCTACCTTCTTGGTTGGTTATGAAGGATCCGTATTTTATGTTGTCCTTGCTTATTCTTGGTCCCTATCAACCGGTAAATGATATTGATATTTACTTGAAACCATTGGTTGATGAGTTGAAGGAGTCGTGGGAAGAAGGTGTAGAAACTTATGATGCTTATAGTAAAGAGCATTTTTAGATGCGTGCAACTTTGCTGTGGACAAAGTTGCACGCATCTAGATTTGGTAACGTGTCTGGGTGGAGGACAAAGGGTTATCATTCTTGTTACACTTGTAACGATGAACCATATTCAGAAGCTTTGGAAAGTAAAATTGGATTTATTAACCATCGAGCTTATTTGCCTATGGAACATTGTTAGAGACATAGTCGGATGCATAATGGTTTATCGGAGAAACGAAAGAGATTTTTAGAGTTACAAGTGGGAAAGATACAAGAGCAGCTAGATAGAATACCAAATATAATTTTATGAAAGCATCCAAGTAACAAGAAGAGACATTTCATTAGGGAGCCAAATTGGTCAAAGGTAAGTATTTTGTACAAACTTCCATACTAGAAAAATAAGAAACTTAAGCACAACATTAGTGAGAGTACTTACGGTACTTTGTTGGGCATTGAAGGGAAAAACAATGACACTGACAAAGCATAGATAGACTTGCAAAATATAAACTTCAGGCACACGTTGCATTTGAAACAACGTCCTAATGGATCATATGACAAGCCTCAGGCTTTCTTTTCATTAAGCCCCAATGAAAGGGATGGTTTTTATGACTTTTTGAAATCAGTCAAGTATCTGGATGGCTATGCAGCCAACATATCAAGGTCAGTGAATGCAAAAAATGGTAGATTATTTGGTTTGAAAAGTCATGACTGTCATGTGCTACTACAACGAATTCTTCCAATTGGGTTGCAAGGGTTTGCAGATAAAGACATTAGTATTGTATTGTTTAAGTTGGGCAACTTCTTCCAAGACTTATGCTCAAGGACTCTAAAGCGGAGTGAATTGGAGAAACTAGAAAAACGTATACTTCTTATACTATGCAAGCTTGAGAGGTTCTTTTCTCTAGCATTCTTTAATGTTATGGTCTACCTTGCTGTTCACTTACCTCGAGAAACAATTCTAGGAGGCCCGGTACAATATCGGTGGATGTATCCAATTAAAAGGTAAATAGATCCTTTGATGCATTCATCAATTACATCATTCCCACGTGGTATAAAATCACATACTGTGCGTATTTTTTCCTCGTAGGCACCTTAGAAAATTGAAAAGATACGTTTCCAACTGAGCTCAATCAGAAGGTTCGATTACAAAGGCTTACATTCTTAAAGAATGTATTAAAAACTGGTCTTTGTATATTGATGGGATCGAAACTGTGCATAATCGAAGAGAAAGAAATGAAAATTTTGGTAAATCTAGCGAAGGATTGATAGTTTTTTCACAGACTGCCCGACTTATAGGTGGTAGGTGGAATGATGGCAACTTGTTTCGTGCATTGCTTGACACTGCTCATTGGTACTTGTTGTACAATAGTCCTGAGCTAGAGCCTTATTTAAAGTATGTGATTTCATATACATATATTGTTTGTTCAAGTTTTGAATATTATCTACAATGCTTAGTTGAAAATGAATCACCTTATTTTTAACAGCGAACACAAAAGCATATTGCATAATCCTATTGGAGAAGCTATAACTCAAATCCAACGACAAGAATTTCCCAAATGGTTCAGAGAACGTGTAAGACATTTGAAATTTAATCACATACTAATAAATTTAAACATTTAAAGATATTCGTCATTGCTTATTACTAATTAATATCACTTGTTGTATGTCATTATAGATGAATAGATTGAAAGTTAACGAGTCATCAGAAGTTTTTAAACAGTTATGGTCATTAGCAAATGGTTCTAAGCCGCATGTGAAGGAGTACATAGTTTGTATGGTTAATGGTGCAAAATTCCATACAAGGGACCTAGACAATCGTCGTGTAACCCAAAATAGTGGTGTATATACCGAAAGGGATCATGAGGGAGAAATGCATGACTTTTATGGTCATGTGTGCAAAATTTGGGAATTAGAGTAAATGTTTCGCCATAAAGTTGTTTTGTTCCAGTGTGAATGGTACAATACTAGTACTAATAGTCGAAGGAGAACAATAAGAACCGATGCACACTGCACGAGCATTGATGTTACAAGTCGATGTTATCAAAATGACCCTTTTATACTTCTTAGTCAAGCGAAACAAGTTTTCTACCTTTAAGATACCAAATTGCATGACCCTTGGAAAATTATGTAATGCATCCAACATAGAGGAGTGTTTAATGTCCCGAAAGTCCGAGGCGGAGAATCTCTAATGATAATACAGAAGATAGTGATGCATTTCAACAAGAAACAATTGTTGATATTGTCCCTATCAATATTGAAGACAATATTATTGAGTATTGTATGGGTGATGTTGAAACTGAGGTTGATCCTGAAGGTGGAACTTCAAGAGACACTAATCAAAATGAAAAGCATAACATACTTGATGTTGATCTTGATATGAATTATGATATGTAGAGTTCATAACAATTGTCTTAAATTTTGTGTGCTTGTCTTAAAGTTTTATGCTTGTCTAAGTAGCAATTGTTATTGAGATGTTTTGTGCTTATCTTGAACTTGATATGGATATTGATGTGGTCATTTATTGTGTTGAGTTAATAGCAATTGTGTTTAAATTTAGCACTTGTGAATTGCTTGATATGGATAATGGTGTAGACTATGATATGTAAAGTTAGTAGTAATTGTTATTGAGTTGTTTTGTGTTTATCTTGAACTTGATATGGCTATTGTTGTGGTCATTTGTTGTGTTGAGTTAGTAGCAATTGTGTTCAAATTTTGCCCTTGTGAATTACTTGACATGGATAATAGTGTGGACTATGATGTTAAGTTAGTAGCAATTGTATTTATCCTTCATGTCAATAAATAGTTTCAAAAAATGCCCAAAAAGGCCAAATACACTCATAATATACTGAGGTATGAGATGGTAAGATTGGATAGAATGAGGCAAAACCAAGAGATATTTGATGTTTTGGGATTGAAGCACATCTCAACTTTTCTAAAGGATTCTGCTCAGTCCAATTGTTTAAAAAGGAAAGAAGTAGAGTTAATGTTGTGGTAGATGATGATTATGTACCACCTATTAGTGAAGATAAGAATGATGACGAGTTATCTAATTCTTTAATCCATAAGGTACAATAGATGTTCCATAGGGTACAATAGATAATAATTTTGTTGTTCCATTATTTGTAATGACTTTGTTATTCCATTATATATATGTTTGTTAGTTACAGATGGCATCAGGATGACTTACACGCTCGCGAGGTGAGGCATCTATCCCAATGATCCAATCTACGGTCCAATCTACAAAAACACCTTCTGAAGCAAATCCTCCTGTCCAAAGTTCTTCTAGTGCAAAGGCTACCGACGCATTAGTTAGCACGACTGGTAATTACATAGAACATACTTAATTACAACTGTACCCTGTCTTTACTATTGAGATTATACTTAATGTACATGTTTAAATAGGATTGATAATGTACATTTTTTAACATTGATAATGTTTAAATAGGATCTACTAGCAAAAGTACTCGTGGAACAACACGTGATATAGCAGTACAAGTACTTATTGAAAAAAGTGGTAAGCTTCCAGTACGTATAGCTACAGAGTATGATGCTCCTGTTGGGAAGAATGCGTGCAAGCTTGTCAATCAAATTGGCGTACAAGTGCGAAGTAATTTGTCCAGTTATAATGTAAAAAATTGGAAAAGTGTTGATGCTGCTACTAAAGATGTGGTGCTTCAATATATTGCGGTAAATTTACATTGATAACGTCTAACTCGTCTTTGTTGTCACTAAGCATATTAAATTCATATAATACTATTTTTATAATACATATACACTTCATTTTACAGGATTAGTTCGAGCTATAAGGAGATTCCAACTTGGTAACGAAAACATTAGATACAAAATGTGGAAGATTATTGAGTTGCAGCTCTAACAAGTTGCATCAGGCTTATAAAAAGCTCGTACAATTTCATGGTGCTGATTATGCAAGAAGCCACCCACCAAAGAATGCCACACTTGAG
Source organism: Lithocarpus polystachyus (assembly GCA_033629205.1). Classification (NCBI taxonomy): domain Eukaryota; kingdom Viridiplantae; phylum Streptophyta; class Magnoliopsida; order Fagales; family Fagaceae; genus Lithocarpus; species Lithocarpus polystachyus. Next base: position 7,104,871 of record CM066164.1, on the reverse strand, counting down.
CAGTGGACTGGACTCATTGATGGGAAACGGACCAATAAGAACTGGCTGGTAAATTATTTATGCGTATATGATTATTATCCAATATTTACTATATTATGTTGTCAAATGATTAGATTAATACATAGATGAAGTAAATGTATACTATTTTATTCATGATCTAATAAATATCTTGATTGTTCTTTATTAGGAAAAATCAAAAAAGAACTCTGAAAATAGGAACAAAACTTCAGGCAAACTTAAATGCAGGACAAAGCACTTGCTGTTAAGGTTAATGAGGAGGTGCGTGTTTTTTCATTTTCTTAAACCTTAGTATATTACATGTTATGATCAATCAACTATATCTATCTAATACTTGAATGTTAATTAATCAGACAAAAAATAATGGCGGTCAAGTTCCTGAATTGGCAAAAATTTACAAAGATGTGCATTTCAATTCAAATACAAATAGGTGGATACACCATGAGGATGAAGCGACATATGTATGTGTATCATTCTATCCCTATCATTTTTGTAAAGTTATAACATATTTAGTATTAATGTTGTGATTGTTTGGTTTTTTTTCTTTTTCAAATGATAGAAAACTATTCTCAAAGTGCAAGAGGATCATTGTCATGATCCTAATGCAATTCCCCTTACACAAGAGGAGATCTCAAACTTGGTTTTAAATAGAAGTCTGGTATTGTAAAAGGACTTGGCATGAAACCTTCCTTTTCTCTAGTAACCACCGCCTTATCTAGTTTCACGGTGGAGTATATCCATCAGTTAAAAAATGAGATAATTAAGCTCAAAGAGGCAAGAGCTAGGGACGAAGAGGAGCGAGCTAGGAAGCAAGAGGCACGAGCTAAGCAAGAAGAGGTCCAAAAGAATATTCTTAACTTTTTGAGGAGCAAGGGTTACGATGACGCTCTTACCTATGGGGGTGGTTCCTCTTCAAGTTAAAACACTTATTGGTTAGTATTTTATTTTAACAATTGACCCGCATTACATGGTGCGACTACTTTTTTTGATGTATTATTTGAAACTAATTGTATTATATTACACTTGAAAATTTATATTTGCTTTCTACAACTTATACATTAGGAGTTGTGATTTTAATTCATTGGTGTGGCTATTTTTAATGCATTGTTAGAAATGTTTCTTATAACAAAGTTAATGTTTTTACTTTACGATTTTATTGTAATATTGCTTTTATATTTGTGCAGATTTCTTATCGGTAGCTTTAGAGGATTTACTTTTGGTATTACTTGAAGACATATGAGGACATAAATATCTTGGTTCTAATTATATTATGCTATTCTTTTTGTATTGTTATAAAATACCTTGAGTTATTGTATGTGTTGCAAACAATTATTGTATGGAAGGAGTTTGAATTAGATACTTGTTTTATTTTTTACTTGTGGAATGTATGGATCGAGTTTTTATAAATGCGTTGTTGAAATAAATTATTAATTAAATGTAAGGTTTTAATAATGTAATGACAGGTTACAGGTTAATATCAAAGCCATGAAAAAAATAAAAACAGAAAATAAATTTTAGTGACGAATTTTTTCGTCACAAATATAGCAACAAAAAATTGTTTTAGTGACGAAATATTTTGTCACTAAATGTAGTAGAATTTTGTAAGAGATGGTTTTAGTGACGAAAATTTTCGTTGCTATATGTGCTTGGATTTTCTTAAAAATAGTTTTAGTGACGAACTTTTTCGTCACTATATGTATCCGAAAATAGTTTTAGTGACGAAATTATTCGTCACTAAATATGATTTCATAAACTGAAATGGTTTTAGTGATAAAATATTTTCGTCACTGAATAGTGTTTTTAGCGAGGAAAACATTTAGCGACAAAACATTTTCGTCACTAAAAGTTAAAAAAACAACTTGGACTTTTAGTGACGAAATTTTTCGTCGTCAGGAATTTTAGCAACGGGGTTTCAGCGACGAAATCAATTTCGTTGCTAAATAGTAGATTTTGTCGCTAAAGGTTCTTAGCGAGGAAAACCTGGACTTTTAGTGACGAATTTTTTCGTCACTGAAAGTACATTTTGTTGTAGTGAATCTAATTTTCGTCACTAAATGTTACTAATTTTTTTTATAAATAGCGACGAAATATAAATTTCATCACTATATGGTACTTTTCTCTGACGAAAAAATTTTCATCACTGAAAATAGATTTTGTGGTAGTGGCACTCCATTTGCCCAGTAGGAGTTTTTTGTTAGTGGGCTAACGGCAAGGATCAAAATAGAATTGATTTTCTGTTTTTAGAGACTAGAATAGTAGCAAAATCAAAATTGGAACCAAAATGAGAATCAGACTAGAATATAAGGACCAAAAGTGTATTTTTGCCTAAGAAAAAATATAAAGTTTAAAAGTGTGAGAAAAAAAAAGCATAGAAAAGAAATATTTTAATGGAGGGACTACTTTTAGTATTGTATAAAGTATAAGGACAAAGGTCGAGTCTTGGTACAATGGTAAGTGTCATCTACCAAAAGTGATAGATCACGATTTTAATTTGAGAATTAGCATTTCTAATTAATTAGGAATAAAATTGCCTACCATAACTTCTCTCAAATCCCCCACATTAGTGAGAGATTTGTGTACTAGGGTACGATTTGAAATTGGTTATGAAAATTGTTGTGTCCGTAGCATTGCTTTGCGTTTTTCTTAAATGATTCTCCACTTTAGAATGGAATTTTCAACTGTTCTAAAATTCCCTTACATATAGATCTTAAAACTTTAAAAAATGTTGAGGCTAAAATATTGTTTTGGTCCCTAAATTTTAGTAAAGTTTGATAAAGTTTAGGGATGTAAGGGATTATGTTCAAGGTAAGGGATTGTCCAGCGGAGAATGAAGTCATGAACCATACTGTCCTTTGGATCCAGAGCTCCCTTAAAGCATTAGCATTGGGCTGTTTTACTCCCCCCAAAATTCTATTTTGGCCACTCAAACATCAAACGCCATTCATTATTCAGGTTCTTAAACCTAAAAAAATTTACAATCTTGCTAAAGTAAATCCTTACTTTTAAATATTGAGAAATGTTATGTTCACAACATTTTCATAACACTTTCACAACAAGTTTTAACTACAGGTTGTTATTGGCTATTATTAGAGGGTAAAAATGTAATTTAAGCAATGGATTCAAATTATAACTTGTAACAACTTATCACCTATGATTTATTGTAAAAGTGTTGTAAAAAGGTTGTGGGCATATAGCACTTCTATTAAACATTACAATTGCTAAAACTAAAAAATTATTTTTTATTACCTTCCCTCTCCTCACACACTCTCTCTCCCCTATCTCTGCTTCTTAAGTCTCTATCACTCTCTCAGTGGGCTTTGTTTTTTGTGATTGGTGGTAGTGGGCTTTGATTTTGATTTGGTTTTTTTTTTTTTTTTTTTTTTTTTTTTTTTTTTTTTTCATTTAAGTTTGTATGGATATGTGATTTTGGTGGTGATGGTGGTGGTGGCAATGGCAGTGGGCGACTATGAAGGTGGTGGTTGTTGTGGATGGGGATTGGTATAGCGGTGGAGGTTGGTTTTGATTGTGGGGTGAGGGTTGGTTTTATTTGTGGGTGAAGAGAGAAAGGGATAAAGAGGATTAGAGAGAACTTGCTATGGGTGAAGACAGAGACGATGAGGAAGTGAAAGATGATGAGAAAGAGAGATAAAGAGAGTGAAATGAATAAAAAATTTAATACTATTGGATTAAATGTGGGAAATAAAAAAGGGATATAGGATAAATTGTAAAATGGTACTGTAAAGTACGTAAAATAACTTTTGATGGCTTTCTCAAAAAAAAAAAAAAAAAGTACCTTTTGGCGTTAAAATATATTTTTATTTTTACAAAACTATCTACGAATACTCTTTACTTCTTACACAGAGCCCACAAATACAATCTTGGACATAAAAGGATTTTGCTTCGATATGTAAATGCAACATCCTAAGATGAAATTGCAATTAACCAAAAAAATAAAAAGAGCTATTGAGTTGAGGTTTTTTACCTTCTGGAATGGTTCCAAACGTACGCGGAAGTCAACAATTAGTTATTTCATCTTTGCGCATAGCGGATTCCCGCAAAGTGCGGAGAAATAGCATATTGACGACTCAAGCGATAGTTATTAGGGCACGACCATTTCTAGTTGCTTTTCCGTATGTATCTATTTTCCTTGGGGAGAGCAAATGGTCCTTGTTAATGTCTGCATTGGATAAATCAAAATTAGTAGCTTTAGAAAAAAAAAAAAAAAAATACTGGAGTAATAAGTTTTATACACCCAGCCAAACATTACATCTAAATTCATTTTGATTCTTCTTAAAATATATATATATATATATATATATATTCATTATTTTGATTACTTTATTTATTTAAAAATAACTTATATAAATCAACCATATTTTTTATTTAAACCATATATAAGAAAAAGTTTGATTCTTTCTATATTTTCAAAGGTGTCAAGGATATTAACCATTGAATTCTTTTAGGACCATAATTTTTGTTTAACAAACGTTTGCCACAACTCTAATTTAATAAATTATGAATAACTACTTATCGCTTTTTTTTTTTTTTTTTTACAATTTACTGTTAGCTATATCGAAACTATGGAAAAAGTTGTGATACAAAAGTTGTGCCCAAAATTTTCTCTTAGCCATTTGGTTTAATCTTTGCCGGGCTTTGTCCCAAGTTCGTGGGGTGGCATGCCAAAGGCATCTGTGACTAATAGACAAAACTTTTTAGATTGAGTAATGTTAAAAAGATTAAAAAAAAAAAAATCAGTCTTTTTAAAAATGGTTAAAATGATATATTATGGTTGGTGTTGATAAAAATGAAATAAAAGGACACATACTTAATTTATTATACACTTTGCCACAACTTGTATACATGTTAAGTGGTAAGTAAATTCATTTTCTGAATTTTATCTAAGTACTAGTAGTGGACCCATGTGTAAGTAATGTACTCTAATCACAAGTTGACACATGTATAAGTTGAGACAAAGTATGTGATTGTGAAAGAAAAGTAATAAAATTGAGATTAATTGTAGGTTTATATACTTAACAAAAAAGAAATTGTTTATATGAAAGTAATGTAATATTTTTTGTACCCAGATACTTATTTTAGCGTTTGCTTTTCATTGTACTTATGTTAATTTATGTCTAAGTACAAGCTTTTCCAAGATATAGGTTTTTTTTTTTTTTTGGGTAAAATAATCTAAGTATACTTTTTAGTATTATTCATAATCTCATTGTACTATTTTAACTAACTTTTACTTTTATTTACGGTACTTTCAGTAAAAAAATTTCAGTTTCAGCAAAATAAGTGGATCTCAAACGGATACTTCTCACTCTTTATCCTCAAGATATGTTCTACAGCTGCATCTTTCTTTTGTAAAATTATTTTTTACAAAAAAAAAAAAAAAAAACCGCCACTAATCCCAGTCCCAAAAGCTTTTATCCCAATAGTATATTTTTGATAGATTCTATACTAAAAGCTAGCAAAACTAAACTGAATAGTAAAATAAGTTGGCAAAAATAATCAATGTCAAACACACACTAAATGTGTGCCAAAAAGTTATAAATTAGCTTATTTTTTATATTAAAAAAAATACAAATGGAGACAAAAATACAAATAGCCAAAAATCATTTTGCTAAACAAACATGTCTAGCAGCTTTTATCCCAATAGTATATTTTTGGCAGATTCTATACTACATGTGTGCCAAAAAGTTATAAATTTGCTTATCTAAAAAAAAAAAAAAAAAACGGAGACAAAAATACAAAAAGCAAAAAGCCATTTTGCTAAACAAACATGTCTGTCTAGAACCTCTGAAGAAGGACGATTGATTTGAATGCAATGATATTCCATCACAACAAAGTTGATTTTTTTCGAGAGTCAAAATCCTTGAAAAAAGTATTAAAAAACCTTGAAAATTTTATTTTAAAAGTCCAATTGACCCTTGATAACCTTCGAAATATATACCGTCGAAAAAGATATTTTGAAGGCTTTCGTGACCCTCAAAATAAGTGCTCTAATCTTATTTTGAGGGTCAAGCGACCCTTAAATTACCTCTTACCAAGGTTTAAAAGATTTATATTTACAACCCTTAATAAATAAAGTTATTTAGAGGGTTTCTTGACCCTCAAAATAAGATTTTATTTTATTTAAAAAAAAAATCACAATCATGCACAATATATATATACACACACACAAAAATTCACAATTGGACGAGGATTTGCTTGAAAGCGAATATGATCTTTGTTTTTTTTTTATGAATCAAAGTTTTATTCAACCCAAATGAAAAGTACAAATATTATATCTGTACAAATACAATGATAGTAGCATGGTTCTGAACAAATCACTCAATCATAATCTATCAACTCCTATCAAACATATAATGGAGCTACCCAAGCTACTTTACAAATCATAGGTGTCATTGACTTGCCTTCCAAGCTAATAACTACATAATATATTTGGAACTTTTTCATACATGCTTGTATCTAAACGTGTTCATACCATGGTTGCTGGAGAAAGCCTGTGTAAGAAGATGGCGCTTGTGCTTCCATAGCACCCAATTATCACCATGATAGGATCCTTGAAGAGCTAAGACCTGCGAAATAAATTAGCCGCCTTAGTTACCAGCGTATCGATTTGAATATTAATTGAAAAGAATTACAGCACTGTTCCATCAGAGAGTATATCTCTTAAAAAAAACTATTTTATCACAGAATATGTAAACTATAAGTAATCAATGAAAACAGAATTAGTGAGGTCCACCATAAGCTCACTTCGGCCAGCTGTATTCTCCTTGCGAACATCTGAAAGGATTCCATGATCATAGGAGAATTTATGAAATGCCCTAATTGGCTAAAAAGAAGAAAAGAAAAGAAAAGAAAAGAAGAAAAGAAATACTAACCTTTCCCCACATCCGGTTGTAGTCTTATATCCAAAAAACAAACTTCATCATGAACAAGTTCATAAATATATTCTCAAAGACAAGCGGGTATAGGAAGTTAAGTTGCCAAGATCTATGTAGTTCTAAAAATCATTGAACACATAATTTGCTGAAACAACTTCTGTGACCAGCCAAAAAATAGAAACAGCTTCCATGATTACGTGAAAACAGAGTATTTTATGGAATTCCATGATTACGTGAAAACAGAGTAATTTTCAAATAGAGAATCAGGGAATCTGCATTTAATGCTAACAAAGGGATCCTGATTTTACTTAACTAAGACATAACTTACTAAACTATGTCCTAATGAACTATAGCTAAACATCTGTAGGGACAATTATACATAACTTTGTATTGGCCTATTGGGTGCTCCATTCCGCCTGCATAAGAAATGCTATTCTGTTACAGTTGACTTAATATTCCAGCTCTAAAAGTTATATTTCTATGCCTAATTATTTATTTATTTATTTTTCAGACACAGCTGATGTTGGGGTCCATAATGAGCCTTCATGAAAAGGTATGCAATTAACACTGTTCCTTCAGTATCTTACTTTTTTTTTTTTTGTGTGGAGAAACCTCTGGTATCTTACTTGGAAGACCTTGTTCCTTAATGTCAATTACTCAACTTGAAATTAGGATCTGTGCCTTGAAAGTTTAGTCTGATGTCGTCAGTTAAAATCCCTTTATTAGCTGACTTGTCATAAGACATTTATTGCAATAGCAGGAGTGAATTTCATCTTTTACATAAAACTTTCATCAGTGCATCATATCTATCTAAACCTGCATCATATCTATCTTATTTGGCTAAAAAGAAGAAAAGAAATACTAACCTTTCCCCACACCTTCAAGCAAAAGCTCAGCACATTCTAAGGTTGGTTCATAAACATTCTCAGGAAACATTACATGTCCAAATCTTGCAGCAGCATAACCCATATCTCTTGCGAGCTCAGTCTGAAACCACCTAAACAAAAACCACATTAAAATTTTCAGAAATGCTATCACTAAAGAATATAAATTGCAATAACTCTATACTCAGGGCAAACATTCAATACTAAAATGGTGGGGAAATGATGTTTAGCACACTGACTGTATGGTTGTTTAGATCCCCTAATAGGAGAAAATTATCACCCAATTCATTCCTATGGACTCACATTCAATAGGGGGGGGGGGGGGGGGAAAGCTCAGAAACTACTAATGAGATTGACCTGTAAAGTAGTGTCAGGACCCTAAGTCCACCAACTAGCACATGCATCAAACTGTTGAGTTATGAATTCATTATTCTGAGCCTACAATGGAAATAGTATAAAGTTAATTTAGCATGTTACAACAACAGTCAGTTGGGGAAGACAGAGAAAAAGAAACATTATGAAAGGGAAAGGGGAAAATATAAAACCATTGACCGTTGCTATCACACGAACGTTGTATAGGATGTAAACAGTCTCATTCCCTTACAACGTCTATTCACATCAAACATAAATCATAAGGTAAACAGGAAATGTGCAATTAACAATAAATATTTTATTTATCCTCCACCATTGCATTGGAAGATTCAAAAACAGCCCATCGTTGTCAAATATCCAAACACAAAAGCACTTTAATCCTCATCAATAAAAATATCCCCATCACCCCACCAAAAAAAAAAAAAAAAAAAAAAAAAAAACAGTACCTTTGATCATGTTGATATCGTCTCATTAGACATAACAAAAAAAGGGAATATCTATTCAATGATAGTACTCAGACCACCTACTTCAATGCATCAATAGAAGCAAATGCAGAGCTTCATCAGCCGAAAAAGGGAACGCAGCAGTTACATTACTAATATTTACCTTGATATGTATGACCCTAGATTTCTGAAATCAGCATACAACAACTGCATATTTCCCCCTACAACAAAATGGGTTCCATTTTTTTTTTTTTTTTGATAGGTATGTTAGATTTGAACCTATGGCCCACTCCATGATTATTGCTCATTTTCGTGGGACCAATACATCAATTAGTTTTTAGCGTAGGCGGGCTTCTTACATTTGCCCCTTATTAGACCACAAAGGACATTAAATCACACTATTCTAAACACAGCACAGCCTCTATCAATATTCAATAATTTTGGAACAAAAATCAGAAACAATCCAATCACACATAATTACAAAAAACAATGTAACAAACGAATGTATGTATTATACCTGAAGCATGCGCCAAGGAGAGCCCTGCCATAGCCCACCATCCGGAACACCAGCAGCCGAAATCGTTCCCTGAAACCACGTCATCCTGGAAGAATCCTCAATCTCCATTGCCATCTTCACTGAAACAATTATGCATGAATAACATCTAAAGAATCAAATAAATGAAAAAATATAATCAATAGGTTATAGTGTAATACACAGTCCACACAGCACAAGCAAACAGAAGGGGAGATGGGAAAAAAATAGGGGGGGGGGGGGAATAGAGAAGATTTAAATAAGGGGAAAAAAGAAAAAGAAACATCAAAACATATTGGCTTAAATTCAAATTGACGTGTAATATAAGCTAAAAATTGCAATTCAAACAAATTATAAAGCTTACACCACAATCAAAACACTTTATGGTAGAGGGGAAGCGAAAGTCACTGAATTTAAGGGTAGGTAGCTTCACTGGTTCAGTTGGAACATCAAGAAAGTCTTGGTAGTAGAATGGAAACTTTACGAGCCCATTGTCCTCATACTCCACATCTACCATGATTCCTAACTTCGAAACCCGAAAGGGAGGGGGTTAGATAAAGTTTGTATTCCAATAGCAAACACATACAAACAATAGTAAATTAGGAAGATCTTTACCATCCAACTTGAGTTCCAGCACAGACTGTTTATAACAATCAATATTTTCTTACAAGTTCAATAGTTTCTTCAAATTCCCAATTGATCGTGGGATTGGTCTTGTCAGGCCCTTGTTGTAAGATAGATCCTTATATGAAAGAAGCTAGTCAGGACACTGTAAGATAAATCACTATATGAAAGAAGCTAGTCAGGAATGCATTACTAAGCTAATCAGGATTCTTGACCAACTTGGAATATTTCCAAGGAAACTTTAGCATATACAACTTTAGTCAGTTAAGGTATAAAATATAATTCCTTCACAAGCTCATAGAAATTTAAGGAAATACACTTGATAAATAAGCAACCTATTTCATAATAATCATCAAGCCAAATTCTGATAACGAACTAATGTTATGCTGAAAATGCTCAGATTGATTTTTGCATCAAATTCTCATTGGTGATACCCATGGAACGAAAGAAAGAAAGGTGAAGATGCCAATAGTTATAATGTGCTTGTGTTCAAAATAGAATTCAGTGTAAATTGCAAAACAGAAAGGAAAGAAAGAGAGAAAAATTACAGTATTCCAGCAAACCTATAACCAAAAGCTCCAAAGCCCGGTCTACATCATTTAAGCCAAGACCTCCAGATTTCCTTTTCATGCCATATGAACTTAGACTTCATTTCCCTCTTTTTCTTCCCACTCACCAAAAATATCACCCATAGCACATAACCAGCTCTGCCATACAACCTCACCCAACCTCACCGTCAGTCAACCGACTGCAACAATCACACACACCACACATTAAACACAAAAACTGCGCACACATACAATTCGGAGCAGATTCCTCGTCTGTTTCAAATTTCAATTAGCATAACACAACCATTAAATTTCTCGATCTTAAATCTCTAAGATCTAGCAAAAAACAAATGAGAACTAATTTCCATTTGTTTGAACCAAATTTTACATGGAGTACTCGAAACAGAGTATAAAGTAACGAAAAACAATTCTATGGATTTTATAAAAGAAAATTGAATCTAATCACATAAACAAGGAAAATATGCTCAGATGTAAATTTCTGCTAAAGAAATTCAAATGCGATTGTCCGTAATTGAAGTTGAAAGACTAAAAAATCGGAATATGTTCAAGCCTCTTAGATCCAACCCATACTTCAGATTCCAAATGACATGTAATCCAAATCCTGGCCCCCAAATTATACCAAAGGACATGTAATCCAAATCCTAGCCCCCAAATTATACCAATGGTGAGGAAGAGAAATATCTACCGATGGAGAGAGAGAGAATGAGAGAGAATACCAAAAATTGTTTGGATAGTTCTACAATGTAATTTCCATAATTTCTCAGGAAATAAACAGAGAAAGATAGACCTGTAATCGGAAAATGGGGTGGCGAAGAGTGCTCAGTAATCGGAAAATGACGTGGGTGGAGAACTGGAGGAGGTGGGTGAGCTTGAGGGAGAGCGAGTCGAGATTGGCCTGCTTGTAGAGGTTGAAGAGCGACTCGGCCTGGGAACGGAGCTCGTTGGAGGAGGACATGAGGTGAGAGATCAAGGTCTCGAAGGGATCCGAGTCGGGGCCGAGTATGACAGCGAGTTGCGCTTGCTGCAACTGAGTCGACTTGAGATCTATTATTTTTTGTTTGTTTGTTTTGTGTTTTTGGTGAACAAGTTAGGGTTTTTGGTTTTACACGCACGCCTCTCTCCATTTTGAGAGAGAGAGAGAGAGAGTGAATGCGGTGTGTTGTGTTGTGGAGAGAGAGAGAGAGAGAGAGAGAGAGAGAGAGAGAGAGAGGAGAGGTTAGGGATTATGAAGAATGAATGATGAGCTCTGATCTTTGCGTTTTCTGAGATGAGCTCAGATCTATTTTGAGAGAATTTTTTGAGATGAGCTTCGATTTTGAGAGAATTTTGTGACTGTGGAGCATGAATAAAAATGAGTTTTCTATTTTGTATTTTAATTTTGGACTTTATTTCAAGGGTTGGAAATTTTGAGATATCTTCTATCAAAGATTGTGATCTGATGCATTGAAAAATGTTTAAATTTGGAGTTAAAATTAGTGCTGAAGTGTAAAACAGCTTATTTTTAATAGATTATTAGGTTTATTTTGAGGATTTTAATGACCCTCGTAATAAAGCTAATAAGCTTACCCAACCACCTCCGTTTTTAGTGATTGTTTTGGCACTTGTTAGTAAACCCTTGAAAAAAGTGGGTTGAAACAAATCAAGTTTGTTGTAGTGTTCTAGGCCCATTTTAAATCCTTCGTAACCTAGCTAGCCAAAAGATGTACTAATTAATTAAGAATAATAGTAGGGACACATCCAATCCCAAACACACCAATTCTTACTGGTTCCTCGAAGAAAAGAATATAAAAAAAAAAACCACCCTTTCATAAGGGTAGAAAACTACTTCACACACAGTTTCACGGTTTATTTGCGGTTTAAATGTGCGTGTGCATGCAATTGTATGCGGTGAACATTTTCTGTCCACGCCTGTTTAATTGAACTCGCCAATTTTGATTGATATATAAGTTAGTGCAAAAATATTTAAGAAGCAGGCTGGATTGAGCAGCACTTACAACAACTCATGTGAAGGACAAGTGCATGCAAGACATTCATGTCATGCCTTCCAGCATCGGAGCAGTCGTTTGGAGCTGCACTTAGGATATGGCGAGCCATCTTGTAGTTTTCTCTATCCACAGCAAGGAACAGTGCGGATTCTCCAGCATTATTTACATGTTTAGCCAGTTTTGGAACCTCCTTCATTAGTTCTCTTACAATCTCAAGCTCATCATCGTTATCATATCGCACAGCAACTTGCAAGGCAGTATCCCCATCCTCATTCACCATGCTCAGAAGTTGTTGACCACCTGCTTCAACATCCCGCTGATCTTTGGCCTTCTGTATTATGAGCTTTACCGTTGAAGAAGCTCCTACCCACCTCACAGCAACATGTAGCGGAGTATTGCCTTTGGAGTTTTTTTCATACACAAGGCTTGGACGTAACCTAATCAACTCTTCCACAGCATGAAATTGTTCGTATTGCAATGCAACGTGAAGAACAGTGTTCTTCTCGGTTGTCACTTGGAGAAGGGTACTACTGGGATCTATCAACTTCTCAAAGAAACTTGAGTTATTGGTGGAAGCAGCTCTATACACATCAGGATTCATCGTGTATTGCCTTCCTTCTTCCGTAGTTGGTTATCAAATGGTCTAGTAGTGTGAAAACATAGAAAAATTGCTAGAGTTATAATCAAATTTAAAAAAGGAATGCTTATAAACAAAGAATAATGCTAGCTAGGGACACATAAAGTCCCACAACTTGTAGTTTGATCATCCATGCACACTGCACATTATATTTAAATAATAATAAATCATAAATATAAAAAGAATAAGATCTAAAGCTAATAAAAGTCTTATAAAAAAAAATGCTAATAAAAGAATCAAAGATGCAATATATTTTGGCTAGTTTACTTCGTTATCAAGGTCTCTTTAACCCCCCCCCCCCCCCCCCCCAAAAAAAAAGAAGAGAAAATAAAAAAAATAAAAAGTGAGAGAGAGAGAAAGAAGTCGAATCTAAAGGAAAATTCAAAAATGCCTTATAAACACATACAAAATTGTCTTTCTTTTCTTTTTTATAGGGAGGAAAGGGAAAGGGGAAGCCGGGTCGAACAACTCGGATTGGGGAATAGGTGTCATTGAGCTACAGGCCTAGAAGTGCTTCAGAAAAAAATGTTTTACTTGTTTCTTTCCTTGATTTGGGAGACTTGCGTTAATAATAAACAATGTACATTGTTTATTCTTATTATCAATTTCACGTTTTGTATATGGACATTGAACGGTGGACTCCACACGATTTGCAATTTTGGTGCTACTTCACAGCTGCAGCCCCAGAGTACCAGAGCAGATTTATGGAGCAGATCGCAGATTCACAAGCTTGATCAATGGAGGCAGCCCCAGGTTTCCTTGTAATTATTTTCATATCCCAATTTTACCCGGATCTCTAACAAACAAACAAAAAAAAAACCGTCTTGGCTTCAGATTCCTACTGGCTGCTGCTTCTTCCTCTGCTGCTGGCTTCTTCTTTTCTTTTGGGTGAAGAAGTAGAGCTGAAGAATAGAGATGTTGGTGGGTTTCTTCTTGTCTTTTGGGTGAAGGAGCAATAGTGACGTTGGTGGGTGGAGGAAAGAAAGATATTTGATATGAATTGGGAAGAAACGGGCGGATGAGAAAAAAAGAGAAGAAAAATAAAATGAAAGAAAAATAAAATGTGGGTTGCGTGATTTACGTGTAAGGAGATTTATAAAATAAAAATTATAATTGTGTTAGGACACAGAAAATCATAATAAAAAAATAATGAGTATAATAATTAAGGAAAAAAATAATTTGAATATAATGAGTATAATAATTATTGCAAAGATTTATACCACTAAAATTATTAAGTCATTAATAATAATAATAATAATAATAATAATAATAATAATATTATTATTATTATTATTATTATTATTATTATTATCTATATATATATATATTAAAAACCGAAGCCTCTGAAGCTCCCACAATTTTCCACATCATCATTTTAATTTTTAATTTTTAAAATTAAATAGTGAGAGAATCCTGTTAGGAGTCTCTCTCCCTCTTTTTTCCTCATCATTTTAATTTATAAAAAATTTTAATTTGTTAAAATAAATAGTGAGAGAGAGTCCTAATATGAGTCTCTCTCTTTTTTCCTTAATCCTAATAAGAGTCTTTTTTTTTTTTTCACGTGAGTCTTTTTTTTTTTTAACCTAAAGTGAGCCCTTAAAATAAAAAAATTAAAAAAAAACTAACGTGAGGTCTAATTTAAAAAAAAAATTATTTTTTAATTCTAATTCTTATGTAAGTCTTTCAAAAAGTTAAAATTTTCAGTTTTATATTATATATAGATAATAACAATAATGTGGCAAGCTCAAAGAATACGAGAATGTAATTTATGGATAGTAGATATAATTGCAGTTGAATATTATGTAAAGTTATTACCATAAAATAGCCCACATCGAAATGTGTTATGTGAAACCAATGACATGAAAGAAAAAGAATTTTTCTAAATCATTATATTGAAAAAATTAGTTTTTTTCATTCATTTTCAAATTATACATTTTTAAAATTTAAGTCATATACTTTTAAGTAAAATAAGTGCTTTTAATTTTTATTTAACTATCCCGTGCATCGCGCGGGTTAGCGACTAGTTATTATTATAATCGAAACCTCTGAAACTCCTACAATTTTTTACGTCAGCACCATATTCAAATAAAATTATCATTTTATTTAAATAAAATTATTTTTGCTTAGTCTAAACTTAACAACGAATGAAATTTTATCCCTCTAACGAGTCCAACTTAAATTCAAATACATCATTTTTTTTTATCATTTTTTTAAATAAAATTATTTTTGTTTAGCCCAAATTTAACAAGGAGTGAAACTCTCTTTCTCTAACATGTCAAATTTAATCTTAAACTCATCATTATCATTTTTTTAAAACAAAATTATTTTTGTTTAGTCCAAACTTAACAAAGAGCGAAACTCTATCTCTCTAACAAGTTTAACTTAAATTCAAACTCAAACGTTGATTAAAAAAAAAAACTTAAATAAATCCTATATTAAGATTATCCTAAACTTGGCTTTATTTGGATAAATATAAAAATCATAAATCATTGATAAAGTCTAACTTCTTTGGATAATAAAAGAATTCTACTACAACTTTAAACAACCAAACTCTTTTTAGTCATTTTTTACAAGATAAAAAAATTTGTAATTACCCCCATCAGCTTTGGGCCTCCACCAGAACTGCCTTACTGCCGCACTGCCTTACTTATAAGTACCTATCTCCAATGGCTTGGTCCTTGGTCTGTTGGCCTCAAAAAGGAAGGTGGACTTGGTCTTAGGACCTTCTGGGACTTCAACCAAGTCCTCCTATCCAAATTGGCTTGGTGTGTGTTAATCAACAAAGATTGCCCTTGTGTCAATCTCCTTTGAGCTAAATACAAGGTAAGAGATAATTAGCTTAGCCATAGCACTCCTAATAACCCATCTCCAGTATGGAAAAGCTAAGAACGTACAAAACATCTCATATCCGAAGGAGCATGCCTATTAGTGAGAAGAGGAAATACCATAAAAATTTGCGAGGATCCTTGGGTATCGGACCATCCATCTTTCATTCCAAAGCCTAAGGAGCGGGTGAATTCAGATGGAGCAATCACTGTGGCCCAATTGCTTCAAAGCTATGGCCTCAACTAGGACAAGCAAAAACTAAATGCACCAAATTTTAGTTTAAGAGTGTTTGGATTTTACAATGTTTCAGAATTTGAATTTTACTCCTTAAATTTTAGAAATATTTAGATTTTACTCCCTTAAAATTGGGAGTGTTTGGATTTTTCACACTAAAATTTTAGAATTTGTGGATGTAAAATCCAAACATTGTCAAACTTTATTGGGTAAAATTTAAATTCTAAAATATTTGGGTGTAAAATCCAAATAGTCTCAAACTTTAGGGGGTAAAAT
This sequence comes from Lithocarpus polystachyus, assembly GCA_033629205.1. Taxonomy (NCBI): domain Eukaryota; kingdom Viridiplantae; phylum Streptophyta; class Magnoliopsida; order Fagales; family Fagaceae; genus Lithocarpus; species Lithocarpus polystachyus. Next base: position 7,088,581 of record CM066164.1, on the reverse strand, counting down.
CAAAATTCTAAAATTTCAGGATGTAAAATTTAAACACTCCTAAACTTTAAGAGTATAATTTGCAATTTACCCAAAGTGCTAAAACATATTTTGATGCATTTAATCAAAGAGGAGAAAGGTGAGTTTGGAAGGTTGTTAATGACAAAGATGGGGATTTGGTAGTTACTTATTAGTACTATTGAAATAGAAAGGTAAAATAAGGGGAAAAAAAAGAACTAGATGAAGTTGAAATGTCTATAGTAACAACAATAGTAAAAAATCACCTTCTCCCGAGAATAAACCTTCCTCACCCAAGTGTCAAAAGTTGTCCAGGAAAAACAAATAAAAATTAATATGACCCATTCTAAATAATTAACCTTGGACTTATCAACTGCTCACTGAAAGAATATATGCAACTTTGGTATTCACAAAAAAGTACATGTATTTTTGTTTTTTTAATGAACTGAGAATGTTATTCAAAAATAAAGATAATATAGTCAAATCAACAACACCATAATAAAAAATAAAATTAAAAAAGCACACAAGCACACCAACAAAGGCTTTGCAACAACCCTACACACAATAAGCCTCCAATTACATAAAATATAAATACAATGATCTTGAATTCTTGATAATGCTTTTCTCGTACTGACAGGGACAGCACTCCTCTTTCTCCAATTGTGCCCATAACGACTTGCAAAACATAGCTTTAAAATCTCTCTCTTTCCAAATTCTGAAGGCCTCAATCATCATCCTAGACCAGCTTGGGCTTAGCAGTCAAATAGTTCTTCAATAATAAATTTTTGTAAAGAAAGGGAAAAACAGACTAATTAGGAAGCAGCAACAATGAGTGATGGCTACAGTGATCCCCCAAGAGTGCGGTACCACTGCATAGGTGCCTGAAATAAAAGCTACCAGCAATGCTCCAACAGACCAATTTGTGTAAGAAATTGAATGTTGCACGACTTCTCTGAGAAAAACGTTTCCCGTAATTGCGGATGAAGCCAAAAAGTGGACGAATATTGAGGCAGTGGAAAGACCGAAAGCTAAAGTATTAGCTATTAGAAATACAAGGAAAGCAGTGTTTTTCCTTAATACTGCCAAGCCCTCACCCACATCCCCACTTTGGTTATATCCACCAGGCACTGTGAAAGCTGCCGTGAAGGACACAGTTGCGATGAGTGTGGCTACCAACAAATTGGTCTCACTCACTCGCTTCACAAAATCTGATACAGACCTTCCCTCATCATCGCCATCGCCATCGCCATCGCCATCGCGTGCCTGTTCTGGTTTTCTTCTAGGGTCCGAATTCCCAATGCCGGCCTGTTCTGGTTTTCTTCTAGGGTCCAAATTCCGAATGCCCATCGCTCCCCTCAGGCTTGGTCGAGCGCCTTTCTTCCATAATGGCTTGATATGCCGCTGTAAAATTTATAAATAGATAATTTTTGAAAAATGCTAAAGCTAGCTACCACATTAAAACAAACACGTACAAGCGCACAATATATATGTAAGACGTGCAACGTGATACATTCTAGCTTTTGAGAAAATTAGTACAATACTATAAATTGTGAAAGTTTCTTCATTCAAAAATTCTATAAATTGTGCAGCAGTACCGCATTCAGCAGAGAGTGGGACAGAATGGGCATACCTCTTTCCAGGCTTCTCCAAATGACGCCCTTCCTAAGAGAAGTTTGTCCATTGTGGTGAAGCCCTCCTTGTTCGTAGCATTTAGGTTATCACATTCAGCAAATTCCATAAACCTAAAACTCAAAGCATGCCCTTTAATGGCCGCCAGATAAAAGGGCGTATTTCCTTCTTCGTTCTGTTCGCTGACGAGGGTCATGAGACCCTTAAACTTTGGTATCAGCTTAAACACTAGAAATGGGATAAGCTGTCCTCTTTCTGCAGCAGCATGAATAGCCGTCTGACCCCTGTTGTCCAACATCTCATAGATATCTGGACATGCTGTGATGAGTTCCTTCATTACACTAAAATTGCCTTCCATGGCCGCAATGTGAAGAGCAGATAAGCCTTCTTTGTTCTTTGCATATGCGATGGACTTCCTTTTTTCTAAAATCAGCTTGATAATTTTATCGTTACCCAATTGCGCGGCGATGTGTAGAGGTGTCCATCCTGAGTCATCGGCTTGCTCAATTATACATGGCCATTTATTTATCACATCTCCCACAATTCCTTCCGCAATTCCTAAGAATATAAAAGGAAAACCATATTGCTCAGGCTAGTATGTATTAATAGAAATTCTGTTCTCTTTTTTTTTTCTTTTCTTTTCTGACACAGTACATGGGCATGAAGAGAGGCGAGAGGGTTTAAACCATCTCCATGTCACTCAATTGCAGCATTCTTGGCATATACAGAAATAATTGGAAATGGTTTAACCTAGTTTTTGAGCATGCTAATTGATGGTATGGAGGAACTAATATTATAGTTAAGGGTCAAGATTAAGATTAAAAAACTAAGTTTAAAACAAAATTGATCGGAAAATGTTAATTAATAGGACAAAGTATACTTTTTCGCTTTAAACTATCACCTTGATATTAGTAAGTCACGGAAAAATGTAAGCATATGCAAATGAGGCGAGGTCACAACAATTGAAGGAGTACTTCGGCGTTTCAATCATTGAAATTACTAAAATGCCCTTTAGTTTTGTTTTCTTATTAAAAAGCCCTCTATTCTCTTCATATCACTCTTTGTGCACAATACACGCCAACCCAGCAAGGAAACAGAAAGTGCCATTAAAGAAGCAAACATAGGAAGCCAACATGACGGCCCCTTCTATTAAATATTCGGTTTTTGAAAATTATTTTGTTACAAAGTCACTATTGCAAATTATTTAGCTATATAGCTTCTTTTTGGAACTCGATATGCCAAAGTTGAGTTATTGCAATTCAGTGGAAAGTGAAATTCGAGCATGAGAAAATCGAGTTTTATGTTTGCCACATATCATTGAATTGCATAAAACTCGACTTTGACAAAATTGGGTTATACTTTGAACTTAAATTTTGAGAAAGTCGAGTTCCAAAAAAACATTACATAATTAACTACAGTAAGTTGCAATAAAAACTTTATAACAAAAATCATTTTCAAAAACCAAATATTTAGCACAAAAAAAAAAAAAAAAAAAAAAACAAACAAACAAACAAACAAACAAACATCCAGCAAGACAATAGAGCTAATTGGACTAACTCATTTAACCCAAGCGAAGAATTGCACCAACCCAAAAAGCAAAGAGTAAGATTTTGTTTCATTTTCTTTGCTTTGTTTTCTTGGGATCCAAGCAAGGGCTAAGATTTCTTCATAAGGAGTTAAGGACACGTACACAAGATTTCACTAACCCCTTCAATCCACTTACCAACAAAAATACCACAAACCACCTTAACTCTCTTTCACTATCACAACCTCATTCTACCTGCGACTCATCGCTGCGTCGTCAAATTTTATAAATATTACGCCGTAAAAAATATCGCCAACCTGAAGTTTTTGAAGGAAAAAATTGAACGGGTTGGCGATAGCAAAATAACATCATCTCTATTGATTGGGGCACGCAATCTGCAAAATTTAGCAGCACTAGTGGTGATAATGTTCAAGATCCTTCATTGTATAGGAGGTTGATAGAAAAGCTGCTCTATCTGACTTTGACAAGGCCAGACATTTGCTATTTAGTGCACCAATTGAGTCAATTCATGAGTGCGTTAAGATACCTCATATTCAAGTTGCTTATAGAATTCTCAAGTACTAGAAGAACACTTCAGGACAAGGGTTATTTCTTTCTATAGAATCTGAATTGCAGTTGAAGTCTTACTGAGATGCAAACTGGGTAGCTTGTCCAGACACTAGAAGATCAATTTCTGGTTTTTGTGTTTTCTTGGGAAAATTTTTGATATCTTGGAAGTGTAAGAAGCAACAGGTGGTATCAAGATCTTGTGCTGAGTCAGAACATAGAGCTATGGCTACTATAACTAGTGAGGTAGTTTGGCTTATTTCATCACTCAAAACTTTTGGTTTTGATCACAAACAACCTGCCTTTCTCCACTGTGATAGCAAGACAGCTTTGTATATTGCTGCAAATCCAGTATATCATGAAAGGACTAAATACATAGAGATTGATTGTCACTTCATTTGGGAAAAAATTCAAGATGGGGTAATAAAAACATTTCATGTTCCTACAAAGCATCGAATAGCAGATTTCTTCACCAAACCCCTTGGGCAAAAACTTTATCTTGAGGGGGAGTATTAGAACGTGTGAAGGTTCAAGCAATAAAGGCCAGACATTTGCTATTTAGTGCACCAATTGAGTCAATTCATGAGTGCGTTAAGATACCTCATATTCAAGTTGCTTATAGAATTCTCAAGTACTAGAAGAACACTTCAGGACAAGGGTTATTTCTTTCTATAGAATCTGAATTGCAGTTGAAGTCTTACTGAGATGCAAACTGGGTAGCTTGTCCAGACACTAGAAGATCAATTTCTGGTTTTTGTGTTTTCTTGGGAAAATTTTTGATATCTTGGAAGTGTAAGAAGCAACAGGTGGTATCAAGATCTTGTGCTGAGTCAGAACATAGAGCTATGGCTACTATAACTAGTGAGGTAGTTTGGCTTATTTCATCACTCAAAACTTTTGGTTTTGATCACAAACAACCTGCCTTTCTCCACTGTGATAGCAAGACAGCTTTGTATATTGCTGCAAATCCAGTATATCATGAAAGGACTAAATACATAGAGATTGATTGTCACTTCATTTGGGAAAAAATTCAAGATGGGGTAATAAAAACATTTCATGTTCCTACAAAGCATCGAATAGCAGATTTCTTCACCAAACCCCTTGGGCAAAAACTTTATCTTGAGGGGGAGTATTAGAACGTGTGAAGGTTCAAGCAATAAAGGCCAGACATTTGCTATTTAGTGCACCAATTGAGTCAATTCATGAGTGCGTTAAGATACCTCATATTCAAGTTGCTTATAGAATTCTCAAGTACTAGAAGAACACTTCAGGACAAGGGTTATTTCTTTCTATAGAATCTGAATTGCAGTTGAAGTCTTACTGAGATGCAAACTGGGTAGCTTGTCCAGACACTAGAAGATCAATTTCTGGTTTTTGTGTTTTCTTGGGAAAATTTTTGATATCTTGGAAGTGTAAGAAGCAACAGGTGGTATCAAGATCTTGTGCTGAGTCAGAACATAGAGCTATGGCTACTATAACTAGTGAGGTAGTTTGGCTTATTTCATCACTCAAAACTTTTGGTTTTGATCACAAACAACCTGCCTTTCTCCACTGTGATAGCAAGACAGCTTTGTATATTGCTGCAAATCCAGTATATCATGAAAGGACTAAATACATAGAGATTGATTGTCACTTCATTTGGGAAAAAATTCAAGATGGGGTAATAAAAACATTTCATGTTCCTACAAAGCATCGAATAGCAGATTTCTTCACCAAACCCCTTGGGCAAAAACTTTATCTTGAGGGGGAGTATTAGAACGTGTGAAGGTTCAAGCAATAAAGGCCAGACATTTGCTATTTAGTGCACCAATTGAGTCAATTCATGAGTGCGTTAAGATACCTCATATTCAAGTTGCTTATAGAATTCTCAAGTACTAGAAGAACACTTCAGGACAAGGGTTATTTCTTTCTATAGAATCTGAATTGCAGTTGAAGTCTTACTGAGATGCAAACTGGGTAGCTTGTCCAGATACTAGAAGATCAATTTCTGGTTTTTGTGTTTTCTTGGGAAAATTTTTGATATCTTGGAAGTGTAAGAAGCAACAGGTGGTATCAAGATCTTGTGCTGAGTCAGAACATAGAGCTATGGCTACTATAACTAGTGAGGTAGTTTGGCTTATTTCATCACTCAAAACTTTTGGTTTTGATCACAAACAACCTGCCTTTCTCCACTGTGATAGCAAGACAGCTTTGTATATTGCTGCAAATCCAGTATATCATGAAAGGACTAAATACATAGAGATTGATTGTCACTTCATTTGGGAAAAAATTCAAGATGGGGTAATAAAAACATTTCATGTTCCTACAAAGCATCGAATAGCAGATTTCTTCACCAAACCCCTTGGGCAAAAACTTTATCTTGAGGGGGAGTATTAGAACGTGTGAAGGTTCAAGCAATAAAGGTGGAAGAAGAGAAGAACAAGCAAGAAGAAATACACAGATTTATGTTTCAACTTAAGCTCTAGGTTGTTTTGATAATTGTAGCTAAAACCATTTGTTGTTTATACATGAGTTAGTTTTTTTTTTTTTTTTTTTTTTTTTTTGCTTGATACTACATGCCAGAACCAAAAGTGCATGCAACACTTAGCTCCTCAGAGCAGTATATAAACTCACACACCCAATGTGGGACTACAAGAATCCTACTATTTTTTTGCTTAATACTACACGCCAGAACTAAAAGTGCATGCAACACTTAGTTCCACGGAGCAATATATAAACTCACACACTTTAAACTCACGCACCTGATGTCTACAAGAGTCAACACTTAGTTTAGCGGAGCAATATATAAACTCACACACCCAAATTCACGCACCCGATGTGGGACTACAAGAGTCCTGCTGTTTTTTTGCTTAATACTACATGCCAGATCCAAAAGTGTATGCAACACATAGTTTCGCGGAGCATTTTTTTTGCTTAATACTACATGCCAGAACCGAAAGTGCACGCAACACCTAGTTTCGCGAAATGATATATAAACTCACGCACCCAAACTCACGCACCTGATGTGGGACTGCAAGAGTTGCTTTTTTTTTTGGCTTAATACTACACGCCAGAACCAAAAGTGCATGCAACACTTACTTCCGTAGAGCAATATATAAATTCACCCACCCAAACTCACGCACCCGATGTACACTGGTTAGTTAGTTTGTGGTTAGATGACATATTTCATTTTTGTATTGGTTTAATTCGTTGTTAGTTAATTGGTTATTTTCCCGTGTCTCTGTTCTTAGTATATAAGAACCAAAGCTGGATATTTATTATAATATACAGAATCATTCTTACACAAACTCTCTCTCTCTCTCTCTCTCTTCCAATTCTTCAATCCATAAACTCCATTGTCAAAGCTCGAGTTTGTGTGAACAAATTCTGACACACATTATGATGTGAAAAGCTTGAATGTCCTTTCTAATTTGAGGCTATGTGGACAAAGGATGAGTCAAGCAAAGAGGTGGAATGCTTGGTTCACTTAGGTGGAGGGTTCACATAGCTACATATTGGCTAGAAAACTTGATGCCACCAAGAAAGAATTACAGAAATCGAATAAGGAGTGCTTTGGCCATATTAAAGAAATAATAAAAAGTATCAAAAGCAAGATAGATAGGCTTCAAGATGCAGAGCCAACAAAAGAAAATTTGAAACTTGAAGCGACTCTAAGCTTTAATCAAAGAGGAAATAAAATGGAATCAAACGTAGAGGGAATTGTGACTTAGAGTTGGGAGACTGGAATTCCAAATTTTTCCATGTGTCACTCTCGAGAGAAAAAGAAGAAAATGCATAACAAAGATAAAAACTTGATGATGGAACATGGATTAATGATGGTGGAGCCATCCAAAATTATTTTAGAGATAGATTTTGTTCCCTCTACAAATCAGCTAATCCTAGAATCCCTTTCTCTCTTAAAGAGCTCATTCAAGCTTGCATAACAAAGGAGGAAAATGAAGTTTCACGCAGAATACCCGCAGGAGATGAAATCAAGAAAGTGAAATGGAGCATGAACCCACTAAAAGCACCAGGCCCAAATGGATTCCCAAGGTTATTCTATAAACACTATTGTGATGAAATTCGTGGACTAGTGATTCTAGCCATTCAAAGTTTCTATAGATATGGATGGATGCTCAAGGAGCTAAATCAAACATTCATAACCTTAATTCTCAAATCAAAAGGAGCCTGCAATTTCAACCAGTTTGGTTCAATCAGTCTTTGCAAAGTGTGTTATAAAATCATTGCAAAGATTTTAGTCAACAGGCTAAGACCTTTGTTGGGCCTCAAGTTGGAGCCAGCCTTGGTGGCCTTCGTGCCTAACAGGTGAATTATTGAAAATGTTGTTCTTGCCCAAGAGTTGATTCACAACTTTAAGAGAACCGAGAAAAAAAAAAAGTCATTTAGCTATCAAATTGGATTTTATCAAAGCATATGACAAGATGGAGTGGAGCTTCATTCTAGCTATCCTTAAAGCATTCAACTTCTATGAGAAATTTGTCAATATGATCAAGCAATGCGCATAACCACGGTAAATTTCACCTTTCGTATCAGTGGATGAAAATCAGTCAGCTTCACTCCTTCTAGAAGCTTGTGACAGGGGGACCCCTTGTCCCTCCTACCTTTTTTTTTTTTCTTGGCAGTGAGGTGTTGATGCGGTTGATTAAAAAAGAAGTTAGCTCTAAGAATCTCAAAGGTGCTAAAATTGCAGGTGCCCCACGAATTTCCAAATTTTGCGATGCTGATGATGTGCTACTTTATTGTAATGCCAAAATGAATGAGCTTTCCTCACTTAAGAAATGTCTGGAGAGGTATCGTGAATGGTCTAGCTCGGAAATTAACATGGAAAGTTCAAGTATGTTCTCCTCTAAAAGTGTTTATCAGCAATTCCTAAACCAAGTGAAGTTTGTCGCTATTTCTAAGACAAAGTATCTTGGGGTTTGTTATTTCTAATCAATAATGAATCATGATCTCATAGCCATAAGTAAAGACTTTAGAACAAAGTAAGAGCATCCGCATCAGTAGCTACGTAATTTCTGTCTATTTTGCAAGAAAAAATATGTTTTTCTATTTTACACACCCACTTTTACAAAACACCTACATCAGTTTGTCTATTCTACACATTTATTCAATAAAATATTCATTCTTAACTCAATACCCAGCCACCATCAACAATCAGAGCAATGACGATCATCAATCTAGCATCCATCATCAACCCACACAACACCATCATCAAGCCAGCCTCCATCATCAACCCACCCATCAAAATCCCAAAACCACTAATCAAAACCCACTTATCAAAATCATCAAAACCCACTAATCAAAATCATTAAACCCACTAATCAAAACCATCAAACAAAGAAAAAATATAGCAACGGCGATTGGCGAGAGATTAAACAACGAGAAATCAACTCGAAACCCACTAATCAAACAACGAGAAATCCATGGCGATCATCAGAGAGGCATTGTGGCGATCGGCAAGAGATCAAGCGTGGCGAGAGATCAGTGAATGTTTAATGGTGGTGATTTGCTAGTCTGATGATTTGATCAGTAGCGGTGGTGGTGAGAGATGATTTGATCGGCGGCGGTGGCGAGAGATGATTTGATCAAGTGATGATTTGTCGGCGGCAATGGTTTGAGTGATTTGCTGGTTTGATGATTAGATCAAATGAGAAAAATGGAAAGTAAGGTGAGAGTGAGAGCAACAAGAGACAAGGAGTGAGAAAAAAATATTAAAATATTAAATGCAAGTGCTACAGTAATTGTGCATATATGTATAGTTATTGTAGCAATTGTGCGCATATATGCACGATTATTGTAGTAATTGTGCGCATATATGCACGGTTACTGTAGCAATTGTGCATTTATGCACAATTTTACACCCAATGATGTGAGTATTTTTCTGCTCAAAATGTGTAAAATGAAGGGTTTTTTGTATTTTGCAAGATTTTGCATCCACTGATATGGATGCTTTAAGCTCATGGAAGAGTAACAGCCAGTCCTAGGTAGGTAGAGCCACATTTAACAAATATGTGGCTCAGTCAATCCTGACATACTCTATGTCAACTCTCCAATTCCCAAAAGGTATGTGTGAAGAAATGGATGCTTTGGTGATTCTGTGTGCTGGCCTCAAAAAGTAAAGTGGGACTTCAATCAAGCCCTTCTTTCCAAGCTTGCTTGGTGGGCATTATTTGAAAAGGATTGCCCATGCATAAACTTGTTGTGTGCAAAATATAAGGTGAGACAAAATTAGCTCAACCAACCCACACCTAGTGGCTCCTCTTGTAGAATATGGCTTGAATTAGTAGTTCGATTCCTTATTGGATTTGGATAATAAAAGAATTTAATTCCTTCTGGGTTACTGTTGTTTGAAATTCACAAACTCTATTAAAAGTCTTGTCTGCTACTTGATTTGGAATCCCTTTTGGAATAGGAGTGATTCTCCTTTTGTGTATGGAAAAAAAGTCTAGTCCTTCTTGGTTTTAGATATTCTAACCTACTCAAGTCTCCTATATAAGCATAGTGCTGCTACGGAAAATTAGAGAGATGAGAAAGTGTGTGAGAAAAAAAGACTTTCTCTTGTTTTGGTTCTTTGATATTTGTGGGTTGCAATTTAGAATAGTGAGAGAGGTTTGTTGCTCGCTTGTTTATGGTTCTAGGGCTTGGTGATTTGCTCTCTCTTGGTGTTTTGCAACTTTTGGATTTGATTTGTAGCTCTCTCTTTGGTTTGTACACAATTCACATTTGGTATTTGGTATTTGTATTTGGTATTTGTGAATCTTTAGTTCTTTGGTTTTGTATTTGTGCGAGAGACCTAATTGGGTGTATTTGGGATTTGGATTTGTGAGAGTGCCTCTACACCAATTTGTATTATCCCAAATTTGTTATAGTGAAATTTGTTCATCGTCGCTAGTGGATGTATGCTATTGCCGAATCACATAAATCTTGGTATTCTATGTCTATTTTCTTTTGAATTAATTTTCTTCGTTCTTTTTATTTGTTTGGAGATCTTTCACAAGACTAAAATATTTTCACAATCAATCTTGATAATTTTGACCTTCCGCTATTTACAACACCTCTCCTATTTGGAAGAGCTTTGAAGGCACAAAAGCCCTCATTGCCTAGGAAGCTTGCTTGTAGCCTAGGATTGGTAGATCAATCAGAGTGTGGGAGGACCCATGGGTCCTAGACCATTTTGGAATTGAAGCCCTTTCCAAAGGAAGGGGCAAACAAAGACGTTGTCTGTAATGGCAATTCCAAAATCATCATATATATACAAGTGGATGCAATGATATTTGGATATGAACAATGGCAAATTCAGGTACAATTTCTGTCAAATATGCCTATTCGCTAAGCAGAGGCTCTTTCCCTCCTACCAATAGAGATAATTTAAGGGGCTGTGTTTTGAAAACAAAAATTCATGAATGGCATAAAATGCATCGACCGAATATTGATGTAGATTTTCCTTCAAGGGAAAAAATTGGAAAATTCACCAAACTCCCTATTGATTTGTGTCTTTTGCTGGGATGCACCGACACGGACACAAGTACAAATACGGGTATAAGTACAACACAACGACACGGGCAATTTTTGAAAAATTATAACATGAAATGGCAGGTACAACACTGGTATGACACGATACGACATGAATACAACACGGGTATGACACCCCAAATGAAGTGTCTATACATTTTAGGTCTTCTGTGTAATTCAAAGAAGGAAACGATGGAGATCATCTCCTTCTGTTCGGTGCACTTCTATGCAACCAAATGTCGAAGATAAGAAATGGAAAAATATTTGAAGGGATAGATCCAAGCCAAAAAGATATTAGACCTTGGCTCATCAAAGCATTTCCTTAGTTTAAAAGTATTAGAACAGCTCCAACACCTTCCTCTCCACCCAAATCTAGGGGCGGCGGCACGTTAAGGCCAGTGTGGGCACGTTAAGTTAAAATTTTACATTTTTCTACCCTTAAAAAAATTTGTGACCAATCTAAATAGTTTTTTTTATGCCCAATAAAATTAAATTTTGGTCCATAATTTGGTCCGAGGTCTTTCAAGCAAAAATAAAAAGCCCAAAAGACTTTTTTTGAACTAAAATTTGAAAAAAAAAAAAAAAAACAATAATAATAGCAAGCCCAAATGCCCAATAAAGATCTCAGGGAAAAAAGCCCAAGATCAATCCTCACTCACTACTCAGACAGATTTTTAAATCATCAAAAATAATAATAATTAATTTTTAATAAACTAAGTACCCAATGAAGCCTCACCATCGATTGAATCAAATTAATTTTAAACCAAAATAATTCCTAACCTAAAGGGAAATAAGAATCTCAGTCCTCAGCAGTCCGCGAGTAGCGACTCAACAACAGCAAGACCCTGGCCTCAACGTGCTGCAGCCCCTCAAGGTATTTCAATTCTCTCTCTTTTTCTCTTTCTCATCTCTGCTCTAAGAGCAGTGCTCTCTCTCTTTCTGTTTGGAACTAAAAAATCTAATTTTCTTTGGAATTGAATAGCTTTGCCTAATTGCCTTTATTTGATTTTATTGGTTTGTGAGTTTGTCCTTTTGTGTATTGTTAATGTTTTATATTTCTTTAATGTTTTGTGTAAGTGTATGTTGTTGTGTTGATTGGCTCTTGTCTATTAAGTGGGGGTGGATGGGGCCGTGGCATTGGATATTTGGATTGGGGTAGTGGAGGCATTAAAAGTAAGTGAGCAAGACATTATAAAAGATTAAAAAAAAAAAAATTATGTTAGGCAACGGGTTGAGCCAGGTGGGTGATGCAGTGTATTTTTAGTCTTTATATTATGCAAAGCAAACTAAACAATGAGGTATGTGCTAGACTGCTAGTGGTTAATAAAGAAAAATAACGAAACAATTAAACAACAATAATTATTAATATTTCAAATGAACTTATAGTAACGTGTCAGTGAAAGTGAATGTTGATGCAACGGTGGGAGAAACAAAGTTAATTATTCTGCAGTGGCCAGAGATTGTAGAGGGGAGTTGGTAGCATGCTTGCACCAAATGGGCAAACATCAACCTCTCTCCGCAAACGCTAAAGCTTTAAGGTGGGCAACCTCTCTAGTAATGCAGCTTCCTTTTGAATCTACGTGCATCGAAGGACTCCAAAGTGTGAATATTTAAAATAACTTAAAATAAAATATGAGTAGTGATTATTTAAATTATTCTGATGTCATACATGTTATAACCATATAATTTATTGATGTGTATTTTTTGGATTCTGTTTACGGTTCTCTTAGGCATTTATTAAATGATCATTTTAAAACAGTTTTGGTATCATTTTTTTGAAAAACGTAAAAGCTATAAAAAAAAAAATGCTAACGAGTGCCCTATAGGCATTCATTAATAATCCATTTAAAGAAAGTTTTTATGGGAAAAGAAAAAAAATTAATTAATATTTTGATAACTTTTTTCATTTACATAAAAGTGGTATTAAAACATTCCTAAAATGGATTATTAACGAGTGCCCTTAGGGCACTTGTTAGCATTTCCCTAAAAAAAATCATTTGTTTTTTACTTTTCACATAAAATGTTTCTAAAAATATTTTTATAAACTAATGCACTATTAGAGCATCAATTAACTTTTGTTTATTCTAAAATTTTCTAAAATGAGGTAAAATTTTTGGACTATCCAATACCATTACTAATTAGGATAAATATACCATAACTTTTGAGTAAGGTTTGTGGTGTAATTTGGCGTTAGAACTTATTTCCTTCAATCTCATGCGTGTATTTGTTTTTCAAAAAAAAAAAAAGGATGAATACAGGATGTATTTAGATTTTTTTTTTCTAATAAATTAGATTGACTTGTTTCATGATAACCTAAAAAGGGAAGAAAAAGAAGAAGAAAAACACTCAATTCGGGACGAATTGAATAACTAGAACAAGCATAAAATAAGGTTTTGTTTCCTATGTAATGTAATAACCTAAAAATATGAAATTATAGTTCACCAAAAAATATAAAATAGTTCTTGAGCTGAGGCAACTTTTTTACCTGGAATGGTTCCAATATTTCCCCAAGAGAGTGCTAATGCTTTCCGATACCTAAATTTCTGTAATTCATGACTTAGGATATTCGTAATAGGGTAGTCACCAAATAACATCTTGTATACCCAAAACATGGATATCGCGAAACGATTACATCCAGATGCTTGTTTGTAGTTCCTCAATTCTCTTAGGGTGACTGCATTGGATAAATCAAAAGCAGTAACTTTAGAAATAATTGTACTTCATACCAGAGACATATATAAGTTTTAAACACCAGCAAAAACATTACTATGCATCTACTTTACGGACCCAAGCTTTTCAGGGGAGTGCACAGGTTAGGATGGGTGGATGGACTCAGTGGCAATGCCACATTCATGTCAGGGTGTTCCTAGGAACACCCTGACCTAAAAAAAAAATATATATATATATATAATAATTAATTTTTTTTATTTGTTTACCCTTTAAAAAAAAATTAGGAACACCCTCAATCAAGATGAGGAACACCCTAAAATAAAAAAAAATAAAAAAAAAATTTCTATTTGTTCTACTTTCAAGCCCCAAAAAAAAAATTGTAATAGGCAAGCCCACCAGGAAAAAAAAAAGCCCAATATACTGAAAAGAGAAACCCACGGATTCTCCAAAAAAAAAAAAAAAAAACAAAAAAAAAACAAAACAAAATTGATCAGTGCAAGCCTAGCAAACCCACGGATTCTCAACAAATATAATAATAATAAAAATTTTATAAACTTAATATGTATACCTATTACCCAATCATATTTTAAACTAAAACAATTCCTAACCTAATAAGAACCTCACGTCCTCACTTCTCAGCAGCAGCAGCAGCGGCGACTCAGAGCAACTGAGCAAGGCAGTAACAGCAACACTGAACACCCAGAGCAGCTCTGCGATGGCGAGATCAGAGATTGACTTGGCCCAGATCAGAGATTGCGAGATCGGTGACGGCAAAAGTGAGATCGGGAAATAAGAACCTCAACCTTCAACGTGTCACAGTAGCGCCGCCCCTGACCTCAGGCAACATCAAGTTATTTCAGTTTTCTCTCCTTTTCCCTATCTCATCCTTGCTCTGGCTCTGGCTCTCTCTCTCTCTCTCTCTCTCTCTCTCTCTCTCTCATACTCATAGTGGCGAAGCCACGCTCCCCACCCCCCCCCCCCACAAATTTTTTTTGAATTTTTTGGAACGTAACTTACGAGCTTGACAATTTCTTGTCTCAAATTTGTGTTCTGGGAAAGTATTAGGAGTAGGAAACTTATTTCTTCTTTTCTCTGAGTTGTTTTCCAAAGCCTTCTAGTGCTTCACGGATTTCTAAGGCCAAAAATACTTTATTATTTGCCCTAATCCTAGAGGACCACACGTGTATGGTTTTAAAACTATACACTACAAAAGGAAAAGGTTATCTCAGTTACTTCCAACTAGCTACGTGGCTTTTGGCTTTTATTCTCTTGTCTGACTTGTGTTGTGAGTCTTGTGACTTAGACTTATCTTTTGATAATATAAATTGCTTAATTTTTGTCTTTTTGTTTAAATGTATGTAAATATAAAAATATGTAATTGTGTCGAAATTGCTGATCAGCTCTTGTCTCTTAGTGTGGGGTGGATGGGGCCATGGCATTGAATTGGAGTAGTGGTTTGTGGTCTCTTAAAAGTAAGTAAATACACATTTTAAAAGACACAAAAAAAAAAACTATGTTAAGCAGTTTTGCAATGGGTTGAGCCGGGTGGATGATGCATATTTTTAGTCTTTACATTGTGCAAAGCAAATTAAACTATGGGATGTGTGCAATATTGTGTAATTTATGCTTCTTTAAGGATCACCCTAAAAAATATTTCTAGAACCACCATTGTTTACTGAAACACCTCGAAACACTCAAAATAGACCAGAATAACCCGAAATTTTTTCCAAAGTAAAATAGGGTGAGTTACTATTCTGGTTTGTTTACTAGCACGGTATTTTCCAACCGTTACAGCCAGAACGGAATGGAATTAATAACATTGAATCAAACCTAATTACCTAAAGAAAAGAAATAAGATTGTGTAATTTATGCTTTCTAAGGAATACCCTGAACAAATTTCCTAGAGTCGCCACTGGATGGACATGGACTCCAATATTTTTAGCTAACCCGCCAATGACGTGTTGGGAAACTAATTTGCTACTAACTTACTAATCTCTAAATCCATTGGGTAGCTAGAAAATCTTAGCGGGTTGAGCGGATTGGGTGGTTTGGCAAATGCAATTGACTCAAACAAATTGAATAATTGTTTGCTCCCTCAAATAAAAAAAGAAAGAAAAAAAATTACAATTTTTACTCATAATAATTACAAATACTAAATTTCTATCACATTGAAAAGAAAAACATCTCATAATCTTAAAAGGCATGTACATATAGTAAAATCAATAACAAAATCTTAGAGATAGCGACTGGAGTTCATCAAGAAGAGAAATGTGAATATATATATATATATATATATATATATATATATAATATAAAAAGAAGGGAAAGAGATGATAGAAATAGAGTGGATGGGTGAATGATGTAGAGTTTTGCAAGTTGGGTCATGACGGGTTAGAGATATCTCATCCCACTACTCAATCCAACCCACTTATTTAGTCGGCTAGCCCGCCCAAACCGACCCACCTCACTTAATGTACCCACACAAATTCGGTCGGGTTGAGTGGGTTAGGCGATTTGTTTTGTACAACCTACTTTTCACAATAATTTTATAACAAAATTTAGGTGTTAAACTATTAATGACAGGTAAAAAAGTGATACGGTGAACTCATGAGAACAAATAACAACTTGTCACATAGGATTTGTTGTGAAATTATTATAAAAATATTGTGTTTGTAATCAAAGTTTTAAATTTCATTTCTGTTCTATTTTGATCTAAATTCCAATATGTTTCGGGCAAATTTTGGCTATTCTAGACTGTATTGGATTTTTTTAAATATTGAAGCCCAAATTCGTCATTTGACCCATTTTATTCTCATGTCATATTTTAAATTTTGTATTGGTTAATTAGATATAATGAAGATGAAGTTATAAACATAGGACCTATCTAGTTTCAATTTTCAATGTTGTGGAAATACGTATTTGAGTATTATAGAAATACGTATCAGAAGTATTATAGTTGTTTAAATACCGAAAACTTTTGTTAAAAAACAAGTACCAAATAGCCCCATACATATATGTGTGTGTGTATTTAGTGCGTAATCCCGTAATGATGCACTAGAACACACCTCTATTGAATTATTTCATTCCAATTGTCAATTAAAAGGGGTCTCTGGAACAGAATTCAAAACCTTGTGGTAATACTACTATTACATGTAAGCTTATTTTCATTAGTTTAATTTATATAAAAAAAATAAGTTAGATAAAAAATAAATTGTTTGTAACAAAAAATAAACTTTAAAAAGCTGCAAGGAAAATAAGTGCGTTTCCTTTTTCAGATTTTTTGAGATGTACAGGGTTATTAGCCATTTGGCTTCGTCCTTGCGGAGCACTGTTCTGTCCCACGTTGGTAAGGTGCTCCTTGGCATGACTGGGTGGTTGGAGGTTATGATGGCTGGGTAGATGGCATGGTCAGTGACCAAGTTCGGGACTTGTATATGTTTCTTGACGTTTATAGTGGCATGGCTGGGGCCATAAGTGGCATGTCAGATGGGCTTATCCTATGATGGTGGTGCGTGCTGGGTAAGTCTTAGAGGTGGAATTGACACAGGCCAAGGCCATCAAATGTTGGTGCATGGATTGTCAGATATTGGTAAACGGTGCGAGGTTGATACTAACTAGGCTAGCTTCATGGGTTGTCAAATGGTGTCCAAAGGCCTGATGGTGGCCAGTGGGCTAGGTCATGTGCAGCAGAATGAGCACATGTGCCATGTTGACATGGCATGGTGAAGTGGCGTGAGGGTTGACATGGCGCAAGGCCAGCTGAGCCTATAAGGGCCGAATTTCACATTTAGAAAGTTGCTGGAAGTAGAAGTCATGTGCTATATCAATATTATATAGCATGCAAATAATAATAATAATAATAATAATAATAATAATAACCTCTGAGCACACGTTCAGGGACTCTTCTATTTTTTAAGATAAAGGTTAAAAATTTGCATCCATTATAATTTAGAATTACTAAATCTTCCAATCACAAAAAAACCTAACGCGTGCTTAGAGACTAATATGAAATAGTAAGTATGGAAGAAGATAATGTTGGTAAGAAATGAGATGAAATAATAAAGAAGAAATTGAAAGAATATTGTGAGTTTGAAGTCATTGAGATCTACTGTTATTAGAATTTTTTCTGAATCTTCTTAATATATAGATAATCCTCTTAATATATAAAAATAATAGTATGCGATTAATATGTAACAATCGTATTTGAACATGTGATAAATTTGAGTTAGTTATGGATGATGTCGTCACCAATAGCTAATCCATGGGCCATAAATATCCATGTATAAGTATCGTAAATAAGGTCTTTTAGTTTGTAAATAAAATAAGTTTTTGAGAGCTCTTCCTTGAGAACTTAGGGCCAGTTTGATAGCAGATTTCAAATTATGATTGAAAAAACATCATTTGCATATAAAATAGTCACTGAAGATACCATCGCAATAGTTGTGAGAAAAGATTGTGAAAAATTTCTTGACATCATACTTATTATTTGTAAAATTGATTTGCTAAGAGCATTTATGTTAAAGAATAACCAAACACCCACAATTTAATCACACATTAGCCTCCTTAAACTAACCTGAAAATTTAGCAATGAACAGTACCACGCTACTTGTTACATGGTACTATTCATCACTACTTGTTGCGTGGTACTGTTCATTGTCAAGTTAAAATTTTTATACTCTCTCTCTCTCTCTCGCTCTCTCTGATCCACCACCAAGGCAGCAACCTAACTTAGATCTACAACCTACCACCAAAACGCTATTTGATCCAATTTACCTACTTTGAATCTGGCAACCAATAAAAAAAACCATCAACCACAAATTTTGCAACATCAAACCCTCCATCCAAAATCAAACTCAAGCTTTCAGAGTCATAACAAATAGCCATCAAAAGCCTCAACTCAAAGACCCAATGAAAGTGAGAAGAAGAGAGAGAGGTTTTGTGGTCATGGAGGAAGAGAGAAAGTGAGAAAAAGAGAGAGGGGTGGTCATGAAGAGAGAGAGAGAGAGAGAGAGAGAGAGAGAGAGAGTTTGGTGAGGAAGATTGGAAGAGAGAGTGAGAAATATAGAGAGAAAGAAATATTTAATAATGAATAAAATAAGTGATAGTATGAAATAGAAGCACCATTACCCCTTAGTGGAAGGGTATGAGATGGACCAACTCGTCGGCCTCTTTGGAAATACACGTGGTCTACAGCTTGAAGCAAACAAGGTGAATCCGGGTTGATGGAAGCTGATGGGTTGAAGCTGTACGAAGTGAAGCTGAAGGCTTGAAGCCAAAGGGGTTAGCATGACTTGCCCTACCCGCTTACGCATAAGAAGATATCTTGCACTCCACGCAACAAAGAGTGGCTCCGGTAAGGGAAAGGCTTCGTAAAGAACACGCAATAGGGAGTGATTCCGGTGAGGATAAGGTTTCGTGAGGAATACACAATAAAGAGTGGTTTCGGTAAGGAGATATCTTCTTAAACACGCCACGGACGTCGACTCTACACCACTATAAATACCCCTAAGCCCTCGTGAACGAAGTTACGCATAACACTTCCCAGCTCTGGCACTCTAGGGTTGCAAGCACTCACTAACTTAACCTTCGGAGGGTCGTTGGCCGGTACCATGCCAGTGCCCCCCTTAAGATTCTTTTGACTTGTGTAGCTTGACTCGAGATCATGAAGACCCTATAGCTTACTGAGGGAATTTTGACATCATCTGTTGGTGCCGTCTATGGGAAGCGCAAGAAGAAGCCGTGCTTCGTGCTTTCTGGACAAAAGGTTGCATGGTACTCATGCGTTCGATGGCAACCACCACGAACGATCAGGGTGACGAACCGCGTACCACGGCTCTTGAAAGGCAAGTCCAGACCCTAGCAGCCGCAGTGGAACACCTCACAAAACGTAATCATGACTTGGAAGAGCAATTGCGCCGAAAGGGTGCGATGCTCGATAGCCAAGAGGAAGATCGAGAGGCCAGCAATGCCAAGAAGAGGAGTTTTGGAGGTCCGAAGGGAAGCAATGCCCTGAGCCGACCCGAAAGACAAGACATAGGCTGTCTGTCGACCATGGACCAAGTCCCGTCTCACGTGGTTACAAAAATGCAGATGATAAGGAAGCACATGGATTTCATGATAAATACCCTCAAAGGACGGGTATCCAACGACCTCGACAACTTCATCCATCGGACGGATTCTCCATTCACCACATCCGTTAACTCGTTCCCCCTTCTGCCGAAGTTTCGTATACCGCAGGTGGAAAGCTACAACGGATCTAAGGATCCAATAGATCACCTAGAATCCTTTAAAACGCTGATGCACTTACAGGGCGTAGCAGATGAGATCATTTGCCAGGCCTTCTCGACAATGTTAAGGGGCTCTACAAGAGTTTGGTTTAGCAGACTGACGCCCGGCTCCATTAGCACCTTCAAAGAATTGAGCGCACAGTTTGGCTCACACTTCATCGGGGGACACAGGTACAAAAAATCCATCGCGTGCTTGATGAGTATTAAGCATCAGGAGGACGAGACACTGAGGTCCTACATAGCCCATTTTAACAAAAAAGCACTCTTAATCGATGAAGCAGATGACAAAATACTCGTTGCCGCGTTCACAAATGGGCTGTGGAAGAGTAAGTTTTTATTCTCCATATATAAAAATGACCCGAAGACCATGTCGGATGTGCTCTACAGGGTGACGAAGTACATGAATACAAAAGACGCGTTGTTAGCCCGAGAAGAAAAGCTTCACAAGAAAACGGAAAGACAAGAAGACGCATGGCAAGACAGGGGACAAAAAGTAGCCAGGACAAGAGAGGGCCGAGATAATAAACGCCCAAAACCCCTCACTGGGAAGTTCATAAGCTTCACCCCGCTGACGACCCCGAGCAACCAAGTCTTAATGCAGATCAAAGATGAAGGGGCCTTAACGTTCCCAGGAAAACTGAAGGGAGTCCCCAATAAGCGACCCAGGGACAAGTACTGCCGCTTCCACCGTGAAGCAACAGATCGAAGCTCTAATCACGCAGGGGAAGTTGCAAAAGTTCGTCAACGGAGAGAGAGCAGAAATGCCTCACCAAGAGTAGGCCCCCCGACGGTCACATTACCCGTAACGAATGGAGACTACCCTCGACAAGCTACTAGAGACATTACATTCCTCTTCGTTAATTGCTCCTCCGCATACAACGCCATTATAGGGCGACCTACCCTAAATGAATGGAATGTCATGACTTCAACCTACCACCTGATGGTCAAGTTCCCCATCGAATACGAGATAGGGGAGCTGCAGGGAGATCAGATGGCCGCGCGCGAATGCTACGTCGCAATGATAGAGATGGACGGCCATTTACAGACAATGAACATAGGACAGCATGAGGGGGCAGAACCCATAGAGAAGCTTGAGGAGATATCCCTCGATAGCTCCAAGCTAGACAGAACCACAAGGATCGGCACTCTCGCCAGCTCTACGGCTCGCCAAGCGCTCGTAGCCTTCCTAAAAGAAAACCGGGACGTGTTCGCTTGGAGTCTTGAAGATATGTCAGGAATCAACCCATTGGTTATGGTGCATAAGCTGAATGAATCGCCCTCCTTCCAGCTCTTCCGACAAAAGACACGAGTGTTCGTCCCTAAACGAGACTGAGCGGTGGTGGAAGAAGTCGGCAAGTTACAAGAAGCAGGCTTCATCAAAGAGGTATACTATCCTGACTGGCTAGCAAATGTAGTGATGGTCAAGAAAGCCAACGAGAAATGAAGGATGTGCATCGACTTTGCAGACCTAAATAAAGCGTGCCCCAAGGATAGCTAACCCCTCCCTCGAGTCGACATGCTAGTGGACTCTACCGCTCAGCACCAACTATTGAGCTTTATGGACGCCTTTTTAGGATACAATCAGATCCGGACGGATGAAGCAGATCAAGAAAAGACCTTGTTCGTTACCAGCCAAGGTCTTTTTTGTTACAAAGTGATGCCATTCGGACTAAAGAATGCAAGCGCAACGTATCAAAGACTCATGAACAAGATGTTTGCGAACCAAATAGGAAGGAACATTCAGGTCTACGTCGACGACATGTTAGTGAAAAGCCAAAGGGAAGAGGACCATTTGAAGGATCTCAAGGAAACATTTGACACCCTCCACTCCTACAACATAAAGCTCAACCCAAGTAAGTGCGCGTTCGGTGTAACAGTGGGAAAGTTCCTGGGCTTTATGGTGTCTCAAAGAGGCATTGAAGCCAACCCAGACAAGATCTGAGCCATAATGGAGATGACCTCCCTAAAGAATGTAAAAGAGGTGCAGAGTTTAAACGGGAAAGTAGTCGCACTGAACAGGTTTGTATTGAGGGCGACAGACAAATGCTTGCCCTTCTTTCGCACGCTGAAGAAGTCCTTTGAGTGGACAACCGAATGTCAATAAGCATTCAATGAGCTATAGACCTACCTCTCTTCCCCTCCGTTGCTAAGCCCTTCGCAGCCGAGGGAGGAACTTTTCCTTTATCTAGCTGTTTCCCCAACAGCCGTCAGCGTGGCCCTTGTCAGAGAAGAAGACAAGGTTCAAAAGCCCGTGTACTGCGCCTGCCGGGGGTTCTGCGGTGAAGAGGAAAGACATCCACCCATGGAAAAGTTCGCCTTCGCGTTAATCGCAGCAGTCCGCAAACTCAAGCCTTATTTCTAGGCCCACACGGTGGTTATCTTGACTGACAAGCCCCTACGATGGGCAATGAACAACCTCGAAACTGCCAGCAGATTGGCACTGTAGGCGATAGAATTAAGTGAGTTTGACATTTGGTACTGCCCATGCACCGCCATCAAAGGACAGGTCGTCGCAGACTTTATAGCCAGCCAAGTTCACCAACGGGGAGGACCAGGGGGCAGATGAATGTCCTCAATGGAGTATACACATAGATTGTCGTCCAACAGATGGGCCGGGGGCATAGGTTTCGTGCTTCTTTCCCCCGAAGGCGACCAGGTCGTATGTATGGTCCGCCTCAACTTCCCTACCACCAACAACGAAGCAGAATACGAAGCTCTAGTGGCAAGGCTTGATCTCGCCAAAGCAGCAAGAGCTGCAAGAGCGGTGGTCTACTGCGACTCTCAGGTCATCACCAACCAAATAAACGGAGACTACGAGTGTGAAGGCGAAAGAATGAGAAGATATCTAGATCAAGCAAGAAGAAGGGTAGACGAGCTGAAGGCCAAAATCATTCAGATCCCTAGAGAGGAGAACGAGCAAGCCGACCGCCTTGCCAAAGCCGCTTCATCCGAACATATGACTACCCTTGACAACAGGCTCTGTTTTGTTTAGGTTTCTCCGCTGATAGATTTTGTCGATGTGCAGGAGGTCGGCTCTGAAGGTAATTGGACCACGCCATTAGTCTTTTACTTGAAAAATGGTGCTCTACTAGACAAAAGGGGGGCCGCAAGAAAGCTAGAAGTCTAAGCAGTGCTGTTCATTTTGGTGAAGGACATCTTATACAAAAGAGGCTTCTCCCGCCCATACCTGATAAGTATGAAATAGAAGCACCATTATCCCTTAGTGGAAGGGAATGAGATGGACCAACTCGTCGGCCTCTTTGGAACTACACGTGGTCTATAGCTTGAAGCTGACGAGGCGAATCCAGGCTAATGGAAGCTGACGGGTTAATGCTGTGCGAAGTAAAGCTGAAGGCTTGAAGCCGACGGGATTAGCATGACTTGCCCTACCCGTTTACGCATAAGAAGATATCTTACACTTCACGCAACAGAGAGTGGCTCCGGTAAGGGAAAGGCTTCGTGAAAAACACGCAATAAGGAGCAATTCCGGTGAGGATAAGGTTTCGTGAGGAACACGCAATAGAGAGTGGTTTCGGTAAGGAGATATCTTCTTAAACACGCCACGGACGTCGACTCTACACTACTATAAATACCCCCAAGCCCTCGTGAACGAAGGTACGCATAACTCTTCCCAGCTCTGGCACTTTAGGGTTGCGAGCACTCACTAACTTAACCTTCGGAAGGTCGTTGGCCGGCACCACGCCGGTGCCCCCCTTGAGGTTCTTTTGACTTATGTAAGTTGACTCGAGACCGCGAAGACCCTGTAGCTTACTGAGGGGATTTTGACATCATCAATAAGTATTTGAAATAAAATTAGATGTAGAGTATTGAGTCTGATTTAAAAGTATCTACAAATGAGTAAGTTAAAGTAGTTTTATGGACCAAATTTGACTAAAAATGCTGCTAGGCTGATTTGAGTGCTCAAGACACATTGGATATAGCTATGATATTTAATGAATGACAACCAAAAAGAAAAGTGCAAAAATATTTAAGGGGCAGAATTGAGCAGCACTTACAACTACTTGTGCGAATGACAAGTGCATGCAGGACATTCATGCCGTGCCTTCCAGCATTGGAGCAGTTGTCTGGAGCTGCACTTAGGATATGAGAAGCCATGTTGTAGAGTTCTCTATCCACAGCAAGGAATAGTGCAGATTCCCCAGCATTGTTTACACACTCAGCCAGTCTTGGATCCTCCTTAATGAGCTCTTTCACAATCTTAAATTGACCATCGTTATCATATCGCAAAGCGACGTGCAAGGCAGTATCCCCATCCTGATTCACCATGCTCAAAAGCTGCTTTTGACCACCACTTTCAACATCCTGTTTTTTGTCATGGTCTATTAGAAGCTTTACCATTGAAATACTTCCTACCCTTGCAGCAACATGTAGAGGAGTATTGTCTTTAGAGTTTGTTTTATACATAAGTCTCGGAATTGAATTAACTATGCTTTTCGCAGCCTCAAACTTTTTGAATCGCAGTGCAACATGAAGTACAGTGTTCTTCTCAATTGTTGTCGCTCGTTGAAGGGTATTACTCTTGGATTCTGATAAATTCTCAAAGAAACTTGAATCACCAAAGGAAGCAGCTTGGAACACTTCAGGGTCCATTCTGCTTTACCTTCCTTTTTCCTCTGTCTAGCAATGTGAAAAAAAAAAATTACTAGCTAATACTATTTTATTTCACTTTTTAAAAAGGCTAATAAAACTAGGTAATACTAAAATTTTCCAAACATCCCTAACACACCATTTGGGTTTGATATCATGTTAAATATATTAACAACGCAATGTATTATACCATATTGTATATGCTAGAGTGGATGCAAAAGGGAAAGCATAAAATGAAACACGAGGATTACGTGGTTCAACCTTGTCGACCTATCCTACAAAGGGAACTTTTAAGGGCTACATCTTTATTGTATAAGAGCGTAGTACAATAACCTGTATTACATTAAACCCTAATATGAGTATATATAGACCACTAAATCCTAAACTATTAGTACAAGTAGGAGTGAACTTGAGCCTATTACATTGGGCTAATATGTCTAATATATCTTTAACACATTTGAATAACTGACATTAGTGAGCAAATATAATTTTGCTACCTGATGTTATTAATGTACATCTTGATGGGGAAAATATAAGGGGTACATTATTTAGCTGCATTTTTAGCTAAATTTTCCTATAACATTTGTGGATTCATGCGGGACATGAGTCGCCTGAGTGCTGGTCGTTGGAAAAGCATACACAAGTGACGTATATCACTCTATATCCTCAACAAGTTGTAGACATTTCTCGATGCTCTTTTGCTCTTAGTCATCTAGCTAGGCGTACAAATACATTCCTAGAAGCAAATGAAAATACTAAAACACAACTTCCTTTAGTTTGACCAAAAGAATGAAATAAAAAAGACAAATAGATATGTTTCTTGTACTCCCAATTTATGCAAGGAGAAGCATTTATATTGTGCATTAATATTCAAAAACAACAACAAAAGCCATCAGTAAAACCTATAAGCATAGGTAATTAAATGAATGTAATAATCAAATTTTTAATACATGCAATCATTGAAAACTGAAATATATAAAGAAAGTAAACCAAAGCCATCTGTAAAACCTAGAAGTAGAACAAAAACCCTAGCTGAAAAGGTCCAAATATTAATCAAAAGATGATAACATAGAGAAAATACCATTTTTCTAAGGACAATCAAATTCACCAAAATTCAATCAAATAAATCTATTAAAATTTAAAAGCCTAACCCCACTTCCTCGTCAAAGCCTCCTAAATAAAAATAAAAATTAGAGGAGGAAGTAATTACACTGATTGTTAGGAGTAAATGCACAAGTCACAACCAATGATGTAACAGATCTTTAAGGAAAATGACTAAAAGTACAATTTGGCCGTAGGGATTCAGATATCTACTTATCTAGTAAAGACACCGTAATTAATTAAGTTCATAAGCAAAACACCTTTTAAGACCGATAAAACAGGGAAAACGTGAAGTCTCATTCGTTACAACAATGTCATTAATGAGTGCATATAAAAATGTTCTAAAAATTAGGGCAAATTACCATATATCTACGTCGCTTAAAATTTAAGTTGTTTACTTATGATTTAAAAGTTTGTACTTTACCCGCCTAAAATTCATTTAGTTAAACTTTGTAGCCTACTCTTGTACTTTCACCGATAATACTTAAAAACACAAAAAAATATAAAAATAAAGATTTAAAAGCATATTTCTTAAAATATGAAAGAAAAGCAGACCTTGATGTTATAACTTGCTAGCTAGCCTTGGGCAACAGATTAACCAACCTTAAGAATATCAAAAACAATTTTTGTACAATGCTCCATTCCAAAGTACCGCATTACATATGATCGGATGTAGGACTAAGCTAGCATGACTCTCCACTTATATATACTACTATGTCTCTCCAAAGAAAATCTTTTAACATCAGAGTTTGCTTAACAATCCTGCTACAATTTTCTAACTAGATTTGGCAGTTGATCTTCATTTCAAACTTCTGAGGAAGAAAAAAAAGAGGTGGTTTGAAAGAGCTCATACCTGAATAGATGTGATTTGGTCGCACTAGCTTGCCCAGTTGGTGTCCCAGAAACTTTCCTTTTGATCATCTGTAAATTTACTAAGAGAAACCGTTAAATTTAAAGACAACAATTTGAGTAACAGGTAAGTACAAGCAAAGAATATATCATATCAACAAATCCAAGTCAAGTATACAATAAAGGAAACATATATAACTAAAGCAACAAAAAAATATATTCTTATTGTTAGATTCTGTTTTTGTTAATTGTTATGCCCAAGCCTTAAGTGGCTTTCCGCATCCCATTTTGTGGAAATAAATAAATTTAATGCAAGATCATGTGAAAATTATGATTTATTCTTATAAAAATGCTGAAAATATTACAAATTTAATTATATAATGCATGGTTACAAATTGATATGTTTTGATTGACGGACTTTAATTAACCACTTAATAAATAAATGTTTTACATGTGTTTTGATGATTCATGATTGGTAACACATCAATTTGTGAATTCTAGCCTTCTAGCCTCTAGGCAATAAAAATTGTAGTAAGCGTGACATTACCTTTTTTCTTAACTAATCTGCAACCCATGCAATGCACACAAAAGTTGCACATCATATGATTTTTTCTTATTTTCATTTTTTTCTAAATATGAAATTTGATATCTATTAATATGAATTATTATGTTTATGTTTTTATGTAGAATTATATATTATAGTATTATGCATTTATTATAATATATTTATATATAATACTATATATTTATAAATTAAAGAAAATATAATGTGCTGTGATTTTAATGAATGGAATCCTAAAAAAAAAAAATGTAAATATAGAATAAATTTTAATTTTTATCAGATATTAGAATAATTATGTGTAGAATTGTAATATTTCAAAAGGAAAAACTTTATATAGTCAACCAAAAGTAAACATATTTAGTTTATATATATATATATATATACATATATATATGAGATAGGTTCAAGTTACACCTGATGTAACTTCACAAGAGTTACACCTTTTGTGAACCATTGATTACTATTAGATCTAAGAGTCAAAAAATATTCATAGTAGTGGTATTATTACTCCCTAGAAATTAGTGATTTAAGCATTAACTCTTCTTATTAAGGGGGAAAAAAAAATTACTATTTAATGCTACCTTTCACTTATCTATTTAATTTTTAATGGAATTGACAAGGGAGATGCTGTGTACGTACCTGTCTTCACTCCGAGCTCCAGTAAAGCGATTTAAATCCATAGATTAAATTGCACTTCCTATCATTTTTATAATCTTTTTACTTTCTTATCACCTAGAGGGTAAAGAATACATGAGTTTGTATGGCCTTGAGTTTGTATAAAAGAAAAATAAATGAGAACATGCCACTAGCATCACCTCACTGGGTGAAATGTATGTGAAATATATATCTTTGCATGTCCATTGAATGGAACACTAATATCACTGTTTCTAATTTTGTTATTTTCTGATTTCATTTCTTTATTTTGCTGCATCCGAAGAACTTCTCTTGCTTATGTAGCACACTTAGATTACAGAATTTTTAGAAAAATAAAATAAATTAAAGAGAGATTGAAGCTGTGTATGCTTCATTTCTTAAAAAATGATGTATTAGGCCTAAATTTTTTAAGAACGCAGGCCATTCATTTTCAATCTTGTACCATTCTGCTAAATTTTGAGTTTTGACCTGTAAATTTATAGATGACACATGCTCATCAATAAATGAAGCTCGAAGTGAAGACAAGTACTCACATCTCCCTTGTCAATTCCATTAAAAATTTAATAGATAAGTGAGAGGTGGCATTAAATAGTAAATGCTGTTTTTTTTTTTTCCCTTAGTAAAAAGAGTTAATGCCTAAATCACTAATTTCTAGGGAGTAATAATGACACTACTATAAGTGTTTTTTGACCTTTAGATCTAACAATAATCAATGGTTCACAAAAGGTGTAACTCTTGTGAAGTTACACCAGGTGTAACTTGAACCAATCTCTCTCTCTCTCTCTCTCTCTCTCTCTCTCTCTCTCTCTCTCTCTCTCTCTCTCTATATATATATATATATCTAAGGACTAGCGCAAGACCTTCAACCCAAAGAGTGTGGATAATGGCCCAACAAGCCAAACCAATATATATTTGTAATAGAGAATGGATTTTATAGGTTAGGATCATGTGAGAAAGATAAAAGAAACACAACTTGAGTGGAATTATGATCCTAGGTCAAGTTCGAGGAGGAACTGTTCTTATATTAACTCAAACTTTTTCTCTCAAGGACAAAGAATTCTCTATTTTTTCCCTTTTTTTGTCATGCCCTCTTTCTCACGGGAGTCTTTTCTTTATATAGTCATGTTCTTCTCAATCCCAAACTTCCACCTGTTAACTGTGTAGATAATTTCCTAGATGCTTGTTCTATCAGAACCTTCCTAGAGTCTCTGTGTGTAGCTATAAGACTGAATATCACTGTTTAGATATCATTTCCACATAAATGCAACCAGTTGGTTAGGTGCAAAGCATTTAATGTGGTGATAGTAACCTTTTTCTCAAATATTTCTTAGTTCACTGTTGACTCCTTCCTCTAAAACTTATCTTCCAAAGTATGGTTGCCTTTTGCATGGTATGTTCTAGGTATAGGCTCTAGACTCTCACATCGCCTCCCGAGAAAGTCTGGCTCCTTGGGAGACATCGCTTGTCCATTGTTATCGGCCATTGTCCTCGGCCATCAACCCACATGCCCTTCTTACTGCTTGACCATCCTTAGGCTCCTTTGCATCCTCAAGCGCGACCCACGGCCCAATATTTTGCTCAGCTATCTTGCCCTCACAATATATATATATATATATATATATATATATATATATATATATATATATATATAAACAAGCACACATATCTTAAAAATGGTTCTCAAATTGCCGAAAATAGAAAGAAATAAGTTAATAAACTAGGCTCATTTAGGCCATTCTCATCAGGTTTGATAGAAAGTTATACATTTTGATCAAAATAAAATGTGGTCCCATCATAAAAAGTGCAGAATTTCAGCCAATATAACTAATTTTACATCTTAAAGACTTGTACTTTCTGACTTATTTATTTATTAAAAGAAATGCTACCATCACAATATTTTTACAAAAAATTTAATGGTAGATTGTTATTGGTTTAATCTAAAATCCACCACTGAAAATATTTTTCTTGCCCACTAGTAACAACAAGTTATTTACCGCCTAAAATTTATTATGGATATAAAATTTCTCTATAATTTTGTCTTTGAACTTATTCAATCAGAAGAGTTAAAGACATTATGATCTCTGTTTTTATGAACCAGTCGACAGCATCCAAAAAAACAAAAATAAAAAAGCAAACATGCACACCTAACAAAGGCAAAGCGACAAGGCTCAACAGAAGCAGCTTTCCTGCTCAGACTGACTACATTCCTCTTACTCCAGTTGTGCCCATAGGCCCCATACCAACTTGCAAAAGATAGCTTTAAAGATACCAACTTGCAGTAGATACCAATCAATTAAATCATCCCAGACCAGCTTGGGCTTAGCTATCAAACAGTTCTTCCATCTTTATTATCGAGAGAGGAAAAAACATGTAAAATCGGCTTATAACTTGGCTGTCAAGATAACTAATTCCTCTAAGCATGGCGAAAGCTCATCGGCATGAAGGGATAGAAGAATATGGAGGAAACTGTGGAAGCTATATGTTCCACCAAGTAAAACATTGTGTGTGGCGTGGAATGCTCTAATTCGTTGGCTACTCTTTGCGATCTAGGAAGATAGTAGCATAATCAAAATGTCAATAGGAGGATGGAACATCGCTTCATGCATTGTGCTCATGCCCTTTAGCTAGAAATGTTTGGGCTTTGGTGAGAGGCAAAATACAAGAATGGCCTACTGATACAGATATTGACCTCTTTGGTCTGTTTAGTAGAGATTGCGTGGAGTGCAGTATTGAAGATACTGAAATGTGGGCTAGCGATGTTGGTGTGGGCCATTTGGAACTCTATGAATAAACATTACTTTGAAAATACCCAACTCCAGCAAATATTGGATATGGCTCAAATCCTGTTGCAAGAATATAATAAAGCAAACAGGATTTTTTTGCCCATGTCCAGCAGCAGCGCATTGTCGTTGGAAGTCAAAAGAATCAGTCCATATTTGTATATTTTTAACTAGATGCTGCTGTAGTTACACTTGTTTGTATTTGTCTTGTACATACTTTATATCATTAATAAAATTATGTATCTTTTATCATTAATAAAGTTGCATAAAACACTTTTGCATGGGTTAAATGACTTGAGTAAAAAGTTTGTATTTGTGGATTTTTATTTTTATTTTGTGGCTAAACAATTATAAGGAGAATGAAAAACGTAAATAAAGGACTTATAAGAGACTGGAGTATGAAGGATTGTTAGTGGTTTCTCAATTAATGGTGTAGAGATTGTGATAATAATAGCTTTGAAGCTTTTTTTTTTTTTTTTTTTTTTTTTTTTTTTTTTTTTGAGAAGAAGCTTTATTGTGTTAAATGAATAAAGTTATTTATCTTTACAGTGTAAGGATAGAAATAGAGAAAAACCTTAATTTCTTACTTATAGTTTCATCATAAAAACAAATTACAAGATATCACTTCTATCCGTTGTACTTTTCTCCATTTCCTATTAGGAAATTGCACACAAGATATAGTTTTTGTTGTTTTTTTTTTTTTTTATTTAAAAGAAAAATGAGACAATCTTGTTAAACTCAAGGGATTGAGGTTTTTGTTTTTTAGCATAAATTTTGCATAAAATTCTTGAAATTATAATAATAAAAATATTAAATGAATAATTTAAATTGAATTAAAACACTGAAACAAAAAGATAAGTGCAGCTAGAGAGTCTTGAAAGAAAACGAGAGACAAGTCTATTAGTGTTGGTAATAATAAATGTATAAAAAGACAAATTACAATTAAGATATACAAATTAAAGATTCAAATTATTTACATTCATAATTTAGATATATATTAAACAAAATATGTATATATAGATTCGTGGTGGAATAGAGTGACCAAAACAAGTCCCCTTCCCCTCACCTCTTTCGGGTGGAACTAAGTATTTTTACCATCACTAATCCCATTGCAAGCTAGGCTTGAGCTACCTAAAAGTTTCGTAATCAATAGTAAATCTTTTTTTATTATTATTGGTTAAATTAAATTTCAATCATGGAAGGGAGAGAGTCTTATTCGTCTCATTCACTCAATTATTTTCTCCCTTAAAACCACCCCCAAGCACCCCCGCCCCCTATCCCTCGCGAACAACCCCTTTTAATCTTGATTTAATGAAGCTTATAAAACCATTTCAACAATTGGTTTGAAAAACCCCCCCTCAAATCTAAGCTACCCTATCAATTTCCTCTCATTTACCCAATCATTCTCATCTAAAACCCTAACAACCCCTTTCGAACTTCACTTCAATCTCTCAAACCCTTAATAAAATCCCAGAAAACCCCAAAGGCAAAGACCATAACCTAAATGATCTCGTCTTTATTGCCAAATGTCAAACAAATTCTTCTAAGATGCAAGAACTTACATGCTTACTAGCACACCTTTGGATGGAAAATATCCTAAATGACCTGATTTTTTAGAATAAAAAGAATACATTTGAGGAGATTGTGCCTCTCCAAATAGTGTTGAGAGTAAGCCGAAACAGAGAAAAAGATGGAGAAATTTTGTGTAAAAACCTAATAATAAATAAATAAGTATATTTAAATGAAAACAGAGAAAGAATAGAGAATGTGATGCATTTTAAATAAAATTTAAGGCTGATGTAAATTTTTTTTGTCACTCAACAGTATCAAATTATGAATGGTAATTCTCAAAAAAAAAGTATGAACAGTAAAAATCTTAGCCTTAATTTTAAGAGCATCACCAGCAGTCTCTTCAAATTTTTCTCAGTTTGGAGAGTGAACAGTTCATTTTACCTTTTGTCTACTTACTTTTTCAAATATACTCTCTAACAGACTCTCTATCATTTTCTCTATCTCATTTAAATATTATTTCTTCATTCATTCTTTATTCTTTTCTAATCATCATTTATTCTTTCAATATTTATTCCCAAAAATTATATTTTTCAATGAAAAATGTTATATCCACAATATTTAATCGATTACTTAAAATTTATTGTAAAAATATTGTGGTAACATTTCTTAATTTCCATTTCTTATTTTTTATATTATTTTTCCAAACTAATTACATCCACACGTTTCTTTTTTTTTTTTTTTCTTTTTTTTTCCTCTTGGTTTTTTCTCCTGCACACCTTTCCCTTATCTCTATCTTCACTTTTCTTTTTTTCTTTTTATCTATAGCCCTTCATCTGGAGCTCTATCCTCTTATCTTCACTTTTCTTTTTTCTTTTCTTCTCTAGCACTACGTCTACTCTAGAGCATTCAAGAAGCACCACTGCATGTCCTCCTCCCACCGAGGCTCAGAGGGGTCAGCTTTGCTCTTTTTTTTCTTTTCTTTTTTAGGTTCTAATTTGATTAGTTTTAATATTGTGATTTGAGTTTGTGTTTTGATCGAGGGCTCCATCAATTTTGTGCTTCATCGTTGTTTTCTGATGAGAAGCAAAGAGTGAGTCTTTTCTAAAGAGAAGCAAGAGAGAGGGAGTGCAGCAAAAACAAAAATAGAGGAAAGAGAAAAAAGTCTTTTTTTAATTCAACTTGTATTATTTTAAGAAAAAATATTCTTTAGATATGCTACCGTGATTGCTATAATAACTCTAATCTAAAAAATAATTGGAGTTGAAGAGGCTGTTAGAGGGGTTTTTTTTTTTTTTTTTTTTTTTTGAACTGTGACTTTTTTCTCCAAAATTTAAAAATAGAGCATCTGCTGATGATGCTCTAATAATGATAAAAAAAAAAAAAAAAAAACCTAATATTTTAGGCTTTTTAGTTTAAACGTGGGAAAACTAGAGGCCCAACCTAAATTCAAATTTTTAATGTCATTAAAAATTTAAATCCAGTCACCATCCACTTCTCTTCAATCATAAAGTAGCTCTATCACTCTCTCTGTCCCTTTAGCTCTGTCTCTCTCTCCCTCCCAAATTGTGATCTGGGAAGTGGGAGGAGGTTCGGGGTTTTGTTCAGAGACTCTAAGGAGAAGAGTGGGTTTACGAAGGAGGACCTGCTGCTGCATAGGGGAATGAGTTCATGAGGGGTTCCGCCATTTGAGGAGGAAGAAAAAGAGGTGGGACTTTCTTTTCTTTTCTTCTTCTTTTTGTTTTTTTTTTTTTTTGTTTTGTTTTTTTTTTTTTTCGGTTAAATTGGTTTTTCTTTTGGATAGTGGTTGTGGTTTTGTTTGGTTTGGCTGGAAATGTCTGTGGGAAGGTTCAATTGGGGTTTAAGGTTTCGGTTTGTGTTTGTGTTTTTTGATAATTTTTCGATGATGGGTTCAGTTTGGAGTTATGTGTATATGTTTAGTTTTGATGGAAATAGTTTTGGGATTTTTAATTTTAATTTTTGTGGAAATAATGGTTTTTTTTTATTTATTATTATTATTTGAAATGGTGGTGGTGATTTTGTTTGGTTTGGTTTTATGTGGTTCTAGGAAGATTTAGTTGGTTTCTGCTATGAGTAAAATCGATACTCTTTGCCTAATGATTCTAAGATCACAAAATTCAATCTTTTCATATGGCAATTTATTTATCACTTAGTCACTCTTAAGGGTTCTTCTCTTTTCCAAAAGAATGGTAGAGTTTCTAAACCTCAGCTTGTTTACATTGGTCAAAAGAATGTTTTAGAGGAGAAACTTCTTGATTGTTTAGACATACTTTAGTGCTTGAGAACAATAAACTCATTCGGGAGTTGACTATGATGGTTTTTCCCAATAAATGTAGTTCATTTTTGTGTAATATATAAAAACAAAAAATAAAAAAGTCATGTCAATTAAGGAAACAAGGGAGAGTATGACTCCGAATAAAGTAGAACAATGGAAAAGAGTACATGTGGCAAGCCTTGACTAGTCTGTTGAGATCTAGGATCCATACCAACCCCAAATTTTTGGAATTAAGGCTTTGTTGTTGTTATTGTTGTTCCTTTTCTTTGGCTAGTGTGTGGTCAAAGGTTGAATGCTTGAAGCTCTTAAAATTAATAATATCTGATTTAATAATATTCATGAATAGCATCTAGGATGCACGGATATTTCATTTTTGCTCATATTCACATATCCAATATGTATCGTACTTGTATCATACTAGTGCCTCTAAGATACATACCAAGTCTTTTTTCTTTTCTTTTTTTTTTTCTTTTTTAAAAAAGTACCAATACATCCAGAATACACTTGTGATACAGCTTGAATACCATTGTAACTAAACCCCCAATAGTGATAGATAGCCAAAACTTGTAAAAATTTTCATTTATATTGTTTATATGTTAGTTTCAATGTTGAACACTCATCTAGTTAAAGTTTATTTACTTTTTTGGAACTTGGTTTGTATTCTAAACATCCATTAATGGCAATGGATTCGCTTTATTATGCATTATTGCTCTTAAATTGATATATGCTTAACAATATATGGAAAATAAATGCTTAATAATATATTAAAAATATAAATAAAATATATTTAATAAGTAATTAATACACATATTGCTAAGTTCGGTTATGTTCGGTTATGACAGTACAAAGTTCGGTTATGTTCCAAGATTTTCTCTATGAATCTTGAATTTAATTAATTATTTTGAACTCTGCCACAATCCACCTTTTTGGAAAATTTGTAAGCTGGTCAAAATAAAGTGAGTTAAAAGAACAGAAAAGAGGTAAACCTCAATGAAATTTGCTAAAGCCTTGGCCAGCTTGTTGTGATTTTTGATCCAAAAGTAATATCTGAAAAGCTGAATGCAGTGGTAAGGGAGTGATTGTGTCACTTTTTTTTTTTAACCTATTTGATTCTTTTTTCTTATAATTTTTTGTTTCTGACCTTGCACAAGTTAAGTATTATTTGGCCCAAGCAATCCTATATATATATGGTATTGAGTTTATACTGATGGTTGGCATGTTAGGCTCTGATGAAGTTGCTTTACTTGTGATTGCTTGAGAAATCAAAAAGGCGTCCCTTGTGTACCAGGAGAGATTGCATTACATCTGAAGGACTCTGATTCTTGTAGCAGTGGAAGTCAACCGATGATTTTTTTATAACAAATTGCAATTTTTAGATGTCATTTATACTTGGTAACCTATTATTAGGCATTCTCCACGATTTGTTTATCCTTACCAATTTATTGGAAGCATG
Source organism: Lithocarpus polystachyus (assembly GCA_033629205.1). Classification (NCBI taxonomy): domain Eukaryota; kingdom Viridiplantae; phylum Streptophyta; class Magnoliopsida; order Fagales; family Fagaceae; genus Lithocarpus; species Lithocarpus polystachyus. The sequence continues at coordinate 7,052,582 of CM066164.1, read as the reverse complement.
GTTTGACTTTATAAACCAAAGCAAATGGCTAATGCTGTAAATGCCTTCAGGTAAATTCTTGTATTGTATTGGCAACTGACCAGTTACTCCTCTGGTACTGTTTATTCTTAATCATTCAACATGCAACATAAATTAATTTCAGAAGCCTCTTTAAGGTTAGATGCCTGCAAGTTAGTAATAGGTTAAATGCATGTGATTGAGTGTTACTCAACTGAAATTAGTCCTGTGATTTTGTATTAAGCATCAAATAGAGTTGTATTTAAGAGTATTACCTGAATTCTACTCTAGCTATTTGAAGCCAATATAAACATCAATAATATTAGTGACAAAATGTTTACAACTAATAAGGTAGCATATTGTAATTGGTGTATAATGAAAACGATATCAAAAATAGGGTCATTCATAGCTTGACACTTCAACAAGTTACGTAAAAGATTGTGTTCACGGCAATGCACAACTTGCAAGCTAGTCAAGAATACAATTGGGTATTGTTTCTTCCCATGTTTGGCTTTCTTCTTTGGTGCAAACCTTGTGCTAGATTCTAGCATGAAGTCATGTTCCTGATTGCCCCATTAATGTGTTAGGAAATATATATGTTTTCATTGCATACAAAACATACGCAGTGGAAAATAAACGGATCTACTTCTTTCGCAATTGATAACATGCACTATGTAGGTTTCAGAATATAAGAACAAGAGAGTGTACCTTGATGCGGTGAAATTCAAAACCGAATGAAGAAGTACTTGGGAACACTTTCAATCTTCACTCCAATTTCACTTGATGCCCAAGATGTGTGGTCTCTCAATCAGTTCTATGTTTTTAGAGAGAATATAAAAAAGTGTCTTTCTTTTCTTATATTATCTTAATTAAACATACAAACCATTTTATTCTATATAAAATTCTGTATGTTTCTCTCCACATAACTGATTATCTAATTGGGCTAACCTTTTGGACCTTCCCAATTAGGTTTTAGTGTGTGGCTTGGAGTAGGACCAAAAGGGAACAAATAAGACACTAGCTCCAATGGGCCTTGGGCTTTTCTGTCAACTCTTGACAAGTCCAAAGTTATCATTAATTATATTTAATACCACTATATAAATATAATTGCACTCTAGGCCTCATTAATAAATTATATCCCAAGACTTTATTATACATGCAACCCCTTCATAAAATATTCATAGTAATACAAAGTCATAAATATAGACTGCTACTTTGTAAATTACTACATCTTAATCCTTGAGTACCCGGTTTAATCCTTTTAAGTTATTCACCATATATTTATAAAATCCAATCTCATAAATATATACTTTAGTCTTACTAAAGTGGTTAGGCCTAACTCTCTGAATAACTGAACCCATTAAACTTATCTCAAGGGAACATTTTATATCTCCGTTAAAAGACTATGAATTCCATCTTGAGAATATATGTTCCATCAACACTAAATGTGGCTGCCCAACATACTGAGATTTTGACCGTTACTTTAGATCTCACTCCTGATATATCAAAGCAACCTACATTTTATGATCAGGTCCATTATTCTCTAAGGATTAAGAGTTCATGTGAATACAAGTCGTGAGATTTATTATTCAAATTGACAGTTGTTAGGAGAATAATAAATCCCATAGCGGTCTAGTTCAATATGTCTTAACTCTTAAAACATATCAACATATCAACTAGAAGTCACCACTTCCATGATCAAGACAAATCATCGTAGTTAATATGTTATAGTCTTCGTAGATGAAATGCCCAATTTCATCACCGACTACGAACTATAATTCTGAGTTTACAAAGAACTTGTGATTTATATCTTCTGTGACTTTTCACTTAAATCACATACTATGCATCTCATGGACTATTCGATAATGTTCGAATATTCATGTTACCATTATTTTAGATAAGAATAAAGCAACTTTATTAAACACAATATTAAGTCATACATCATTTCTCACATAATATCATACATAGCATCATACAATAGGATTTAAGGGCACATATCCTAACAATCTCCCACTTGCCCTAAAAACTATTGTGCACTAATCTAACTCCCATTCCCTTCAAATGTGACTCGAAGGTCCTTTGAGGCGAAACTTTGGTAAAGGGATCTGCTAGATTATTTACACTTTCAATCTTTGTTACCACCACATCTCCACGAGCAACAATGTCTCGAATGATGTGGTACTTTCTCTCAATGTGCTTTCCTTTCTTGTGATTCCTTGGATCTTTAGATTGTGCAACCGCTCCACTATTGTCGTAAAACAATGTGATAGGAACTTGCTCCATTCTCACTACACCAAGATCAGAAAGGAATTTCTTGAGCCAAACAGCTTCCTTTGCCGCCTCACAAGCAGCAACATATTCAGCTTCCATGGTGGAGTCCACAATACAAGATTGCTTAACACTCCTCCAACTTATGGCTCCACCTCCCAAGGTGAATACACATCCTGACGTGGACTTTCTGAAATCTAGATCCGATTGAAAGTCTGAATCTGTATAGCCAATGGGAATCAAATCCTCACAATGGTAAACAAGCATATAATCTCTCGTTCTCCGTAGATACTTAAGAATATGCTTCACAGCTTGGCAATGTTGTGGTCCTGGATTTGATTGATATCGGCTGACCATGCCAACTGAAAAACAGATATCTGGTCTAGTACAAAACATGGCATACATGAGACTTCCTACTGCAGAAGCATAAGGAACTTGTCTCATCATATTTTCTTCCTCTTGAGTCTTAGGCCTTTGGTTATCAGACAGAGGAACTCCATGTCTAAAAGGAAGTAATCCTTTCTTGGAAGTTTTGCATGCTAAACCATTCTAGAACCTTATCTATATATCCAGCTTGTGATAAGCCTAACATCTTATTCTTACGATCTCGCCAAAACTTGATCCCTAGAATAAAGTTAGCCTCACCCAAGTCTTTCATATCAAATTGGCTTGACAACCAAACCTTTACTGATGACATGACCCCTACATCATTTCCAATGAGTAGAATATCATCAACATAAAGCACTAGGAACATTACTACTTTGTCTTAATGTCTTTTGTACACACATGGTTCATCAAGATTTTGTTCAAAACCAAATGATTTGATTGCTTGATCAAATCTGATGTTCCATGACCTAGATGCTTGCTTAAGTCCATAAATGGACCTATTCAACTTGCATACCATATGCTCTTGGTTCTTTGCTATGAAACCTTCTGGTTGCTTCATATAGATTTCCTCTTCAAGATTGCCATTAAGAAATGCAGTCTTGACATCCATTTGCCAAATCTCATAATCATAATGAGCAGCAATGCAAAAGAGAATTCTGATAGATTTAAGCATTGCTACTAGTGAAAAGGTTTCCTCATAATCAATACCTTCTTTTTTAGTATACCCTTTCGCCACTAGCCTTGCTTTAAAGGTTTCAACCTTTCCATCTATCCCTCTCTTCCTCTTGTAAACCCATTTGCAACCAACAGGTTTAATGCCGTTAGGCGCCTTTACAAGATCCCAAATTTGATTGGAATACATGGAATCTAATTCTGATTTCATAGCTTGGAGCCAATGATGTGCATCTATATCTTTCATTGCTTCTTCATAAGTGTAAGGATCAGTTTCGGCCTCCTCTGAGATAGCCTCATAAGTCTCTCCAAGACCTATGAATCTTATAGGTGGCCTAACATTCCTCCCACTACAACGAGGCAACTGTGTACTAGGTATCTCATAAGTAGTATCATGTGGTGTATCGAATACAGCCACATCATCCCTAGTTTCAACCATTGGTTGTTCAATTACCGGTTCATTCATTTCAGCCAAGACAACTCTACTTTTAGGAGTGAAATCATTCATATAGTCATTTTCCAAGAATTTGGCATTTGTACTAACAAACACTTTATCATCTTTATGACTATAGAATAAACCTCCAGCAGTTCCTTTTGGATACCCTACAAAGAATACCACTTCTGTTTTAGACTGTAACTTGTCAGACTTTCCTTTTAACACATGTACTGGACAACCCCAAATATGGAGATGTCTCATACTAGGCTTACGCCCAGTCCACAACTCTACAGGTGTTCTAGGAACAGACTTCGAATGTACTAAATTCAGAAGATACATTGCAGTATTTAAGGCATATCCCAAAAAAAAAGTTGGTAGAGTCGAATAACTCATCATAGACCTAACCATATCTAAAAGAGTCCTATTCCTTCTTTCTGCTACACCATTTTGTTGTGGAGTTCCAGGTGCAGTCAATTGAGATAAAATCTCATTTTCAGTTAAGTAATCCTTAAAATCCCCAAGAAGGTATTCGCCACCACGATCAGATCGAATGGCTTTTATGCGTTTACCCAATTGATTCTCAACTTCAGCCCTAAACTCTTTGAACTTTTCAAAGGATTCGGACTTCCGTTTCATTAGGTACACAACCAAATCTAGAGTAATCATCAGTGAAAGTAATGAAATACTCATAGCCACCTCTTGCTTGGATTGACATAGGACCACATACATCTGAATGTACTAGTTCTAGCAAATCTTGTGCTCTTCTACCTTTTGCATTAAAAGGTCGTTTGGTCATTTTACCTTCCAAACAAGATTCACAAACTGGCAATTCATCAAAATCCAATGGCTCTAGGAGACCATCTTTGATCAGTCTTTGAATTCTATTTGGATTAATATGACCCAAACGCAAGTGTCAAAGATATGCATCATTAGTAGAAGGAAACTTTCTCTTTAATGATTTTACATGAGAGTTATTATCTAATTCAGAATTATATAATTCATGCTTATTAGGAGTTAAAATATAAAGACCATCCACAATATTGCCAGAACAGATAAATGTTTTACCCTTCTTTATTACAACATTGTCTTTAAGGATAACACAATATCCACTTTTACCTAAATAAGTTGCAGAAATCAAATTCCTACGAACATTAGGTACAAATAAACAGTCTTCCAATATTAAAACTCTAGTTTCAAAGCATAAATTAAACACTCTAATAGCTACAACTGGAATCCTACTCCCATCAGCCAAGGTCAGAAACAACTCTCCTTCTTTAAGTCTTTTGGTCTCCTGGAACCCCTGCAAAGAATTGCAGATATGATTAGTACAACCTGAATCCACACACCAGGAATCCGTGGGATTTTGTACAAAACATATTTCAAGAAGGAATGAAATTTTCATACCCTTATTGGCAGCCTTGAACTTTGGACAATTCCTCTTCCAATGTCCTTTCTCACCACAATGGAAACATTTTCCTTTTAACTTATTTCCTTTATCAGCAACCCCTAAGACAATTTGTTTACCCTCTTGTTTAGTGAAGTCCTTCTTCTTCTTCTTCTTACCCTTGCCTTTCGACTTAGGCTGAGAAGTAGAAGCTTCACCCACATAGGCTTGAACACTAGAAGTACCAAGGATGCCTTCCGCCGCTACCAACTCATTCATCAATTCAGACAAAGAATAAATCTTTTTGCTCATGTTATAATTAAGTCTGAATTCCTTGAATGATTCCGGTAGTGACTGGAGTATCATATCCACTTGGGATTCTCCATCAATATCGGCACCTAAAACTTCTAATGTATTCAAATTAGAGATCATTATAAGACAATGTTCTCTCACTGAACTACCTTCAGCCATTTTGGTATTATAAATTTGCCTCATGGTTTCTTGCCTTGCAGAACGGCCTTGCTCACCAAACATCTCCTTCAAACTTAGCATAATGTCCTAAGCAAGTTCTACATCCTGCATTTGATGCTGTAGAACATTTGAGATGGACGCTAGGATATAGCACTTGGTCATTTCATTAGATTTCTGCCAACGATCATATCGTTGTTTTTCCTCAAGAGGAGCATCTAATGAAGGAAAGTTAGGACATGGTTTTGTAAGCACATATTTGTGCTCTTCAGCTGTGAGAACTATGTCCAAGTTTCTTTTCCAGTCAACATAATTGGTTCCAGTCAGTTTGTTTTGATTAAGAATGCTAACAAGTGGGCTAAATGATGCCATGTTCAAATCTGAAAATAATAAATATGAATATAATAAGTAAACTGGACATTATCAATTTAGCATATAAACATATAGTATGGAACCTTAATAAAAACATAATATAATATATGCAACGACAACCCAATCCCGTACTCAATATCCCTCAGCATAGAGTGAACATTAAATACTATGATTGATTGAGAACTATTCTCATTATTAGTGCTATCATGATAACTCTTATCAAACACTTAATAATATGCCGTTATACATTTGGCCTCTAAATGATTATAGTAAGAACTCAGCATAGAGGATACTATAATATTTAGTCTAGTGTATACCATTGTCTAGAATCATGTGTAGCCACATTTCATCCCCTTAACAGGCTTATCATGTAGTACCATGATACAAAACACCCTCCGCATGGAATGCAAAGCGCGAAGCTAAGACAAGGTGTTTGATCAAACCACTATAAACCAAGAAATTCAATCTTGTAGGACCATGAAATACATACTCTCCGCATGGAATGCAAAGCTCGAAGCTAAGACAAAATATATATTTCATACTACTATGAACCAACAATGAAGGCCGTGAGATCCAACCCTTGTATCTCTCTCCCACTAGATGTTTTAAATTAAAGGTTTTTATCTTTTAAACATGCATAAACTAATTATACACAGCCTTGCACTTTATACTAAGCACTTTTTCTTACGAAAAAAGGCGTAAGAAAAAATAGTGAAAACACAAAATTTAATCACACACTTTTAAATTTGAAAACACTTAGAAAAATTCAGATTTTTCTTCTTTCGATCGATCGAATGTGCCCCTCGATCGGTCGAAAAAATTAAACAATTCGAACTTAACCTTCTGACTTGTTCGATTGATGCTCGATCGCCTCTTGATCGATCGAAAGGAAAATTCGACCGATCGACTAGCAATCGAATATTTATCGATTCAAAAGATTGGTCTCTGTTTTACTCGATCGATCGAAAGTAAATTTCGATCGATCGAAACTCGTAAAACTCGAATTTCCAGAAATTCTTCTAAGGTAGTTTTCAACGGTTTTGCATGAATAAACAACCATCATACGAAAATGATAGACAGAGATTGATATCAAAACTGAAATCTATTGATGCTATAGCCTTAAAGATCAATTTAACATTCTTAAATTCATATTTAAACAACATCAATATCAGTTTTTATCAAATCATAGTTTCAACAACCATGCAGAAAATTAAATATATAATCCTCTATCAACTTGAAACTATTATCTCTAATTCCAAAACGAACAAAACATGTTATACAAATTCGAAATGAAAACCTGGCTCTGATACCAATGTTAGGAAATATATATGTTTGCATCGCATACAAAACATATGCAGCGGAAAATAAACGGATCTACATCTTTCGCAATTGATAACATGCACTATGTAGGTTTCAGAATATAAGAACAAGAGAGTGTACCTTGATACGGTGAAATTCAAAACCAAATGAAGAAGTACTTGGGAACACTTTCAATCTTCACTCCAATTCCACTTGATGCCCAAGATGTGTGGTCTCTCAATCAATTCTATGTTTCTAGAGAGAATATGAAAAAGTGTCTTTCTTTTCTTATATTATCTTAATTAAACATACAAACCATTTTATTCTATATAAAATTCTGTATGTTTCTCTCCACATAACTGATTATCTAATTGGGCTAACCTTTTGGGCCTTCCCAATTGGGTTTTAGTGTGTGGCTTGGAGTGGGACCAAAAGGGAACAAATAAGACACTAGCTCCAATGGGCCTTGGGCTTTTCTGTCAACTCTTGACAAGTCCAAAGTTACCATTAATTATATTTAATACCACTATATAAATATAATTGCACTCTAGGCCTCATTAATAAATTATATCCCAAGACTTTATTATATATGCAACCCCTTCATAAAATATTCGTAGTAATACAAAGTCATGAATATAGACTGCCACTTTGTAAATTATTACATCTTAATCCTTGAGTACCCGGTTTAATCCTTTTAAGTTATTCACCATATATTTATAAAATCCAATCTCATAAATATATACTTTAGTCTTACTAAAGTGGTTAGGCCTACCTCTCTGAATAACTGAACCCATTAAACTTATCTCAAGGGTACATTTTATATCTCCGTTAAAAGACTATAAATTCCATCTTGAGAATATATGTTCCATCAACACTAAATGTGGCTGCCCAACATACTGAGGTTTTGACCGTTACTTTAGATCTCACTCCTGATATATTAAAGCAACATACATTTCATGATCAGGTCCATTATTCTCTCAGGATTAAGAGTTCATGTGAATACAAGTCGTGAGATTTATTATTCAATTGACAGTCGTTAGGAGAATAATAAATCCCACAGCGGTCCAGTTCAATATATCTTAACTCTTAAAACATATCAATATATCAACTAGAAGTCACCACTTCCATGATCAAGACAAATCATCGTAGTTAATATGTTATAGTCTTCGCAGATGAAATGCCCAATTTCATCACCGACTACAAACTATAATTCTGAGTTTACAAAGAACTTGTGATTTATATCTTCTGTAACTTTTCACTTAAATCACATACTATGCATCTCATGGACTATTCGATAATGTCCGAATATTCATGTTACCATTATTTTAGATAAGAATAAAGCAACTTTATTAAACACAATATTAAGTCATGCATCATTTCTCACATAATGTTATACATAATATCATACATAGCATCATACAATAGGATTTAAGGGCACATATCCTAACATAATGCTAGCCCTCGAACTGCATATGTTTATGTAGTATAGCAAAGTACCACGCATAAGCCACGTATTTAGAGAAGAGACTGTCAAATTTCTTTAGTATCAACTATAAACCAACCCACCCATGCATCACAGGAGGTGAGTCTAGAGTCTATAATGGGGTTAAAGAGGGTTGTTTATGTTTTGGATTAATTAAATGAGTTGTCAACTATCAGAGATTTAAAGTTGCAAAATTAGATTCATACAATCTTGGTCCCACAAGCTATATTGGGGCAGTACTTTACGAGTTAACAAATATGTGGAGTGTACTTTGTTTTTTTTGTTGTAAAACGGGAAGTTAACTTTATTCGCTATAAAGATCTATTTACCTAGGTAGCAAAATGACTGTGCATGTCCCCTGCATCTGCATGGCATCTCATAAAATATATATAATTCAACAAAAGTTGGTTATTCAACCGGTTACTGAGCAACAATTATTTTAAACATGTATTAGCTCAATTGCTAAAATATTTTATAGTTGCATAAAAAATTTGGAATTCGATCCTCACTTATACAAAAAATCAATTGATGTTTTAGTTGAATACTTGGATAATAAAGAACGAATATCATAATTAAGCAAATGCTATAAGTTGAAATTATCTCTAAAAAAAATTCTAACGTATGTATAAAATTCACAAGTGTAGACCATGTAAATATATAAGAAAAATATAGCATGGTCATTGAAGAATTAGGTCGTTGAGGAACAATTTGGCTATTAGGAGTTGGGACTGAGTTCTGTGAGTAAAAACACCATAAATTTGTAAGCAGAGCATCATTTAGCTAGACCGATAAAGAAGAGAAAAATTACAATAATGCCATTAATTAGAAAACCTTTTAAGGTTGAAAACAGGCTGAAGTTATAGTCCAATTCCAGTATATGTCTGTGTTCCAACTCCTCTTTCTCCACCCACTCTCTACCTTTAAAAAAAAAATTATCTGCAATTTTTTTTCCTCCTCAAGTAGATAGAAGGTAGAAATTTGATTGATCAATAAAGTAAAATGTTACAAAATATATATCACTAAGCTGGGTGGGGTTACACCTTGCCATACTTATTAGCTCTATCATTTTCCAAATGGGGCAATTGGTTAAAAACTGTTATTTAATAAGAGTGGTGTTTATTTCACACACGCTATTGCACACAAAGTACATACATGCAAGGTTTTGTATTGCCAACTTTGTCAATCAGAGAGGGTGGCAAATAGCAGCAGAAATGTTATCAGTCATAGGATTGTCAAAAAAATTTTGCCTACAACAGTAAGATGACCACGTATGAAATTATAGACATTTTATGTAAGGGTTAAATATCAACAAGTCTAAGAACATTTTTTCTAGTTAAATATGCATATTGTACTAAGTCACAAGAAGTCAAGGTCAACTCAATAAGATTTGAGGCATAAGGAGACAATCTTAGTATAGTATTTTCTTATATTTAGATATAAATTAAATAATATTTTATTTAAATTTTTATAGTATAATTAATTTTTTACAGTCATTACTTTATTTTTATCTTTGGGGTTGTAAAATTACTAACTAAATTTTGTATTCAAGTTTTTTTAATATCTCATTCTTAGTTGATGATATGGCTTATCTTCCTAATCTTTCTTGTGACCGCTAATTTTAGATAGAAAAAAAAAAGGGGTTTGATGTGATTAGTTATCAAAAAATGCTTTTTAGACAGAGAGAAGGTGATGACTAGTTGTAACTTGTAAGAATTCTTTTTTAAATAAAAAAGTACAAAATTCCCTCCCTTTTCTGGATCATGATAATATTCAGATTGGTGGTCGAAGTTGAACCCCATTTAGAAACTCTTCAACAATAGAGAATACTCATGATATTGCACGTAGAAATTTTTTTTTTTTTAAGCGTACGTCTTTTGTCTAATAGCCTCATGATAGTATTCAGGATTGCTATTGATTAAACGTGATCCATATGATCAAAACATCGCAACATTAACCCACAAATGTGTATTTAATATTTTAAATTTGGGCACATCAAAATTTTCGACAATGGACACCAATAAGGTGATTTTTTTTTTTTTTTTTTGGTGAGAAACACACACACACATATTTATATAGGAGAAGGGGGATGAGATAAGGGAATATACTCACACACAAATAAGCTGATTTGAGTTGAAGTTTTTACTTTAATATCAAATCATTAAACAGCATCATTATTAAAACAAATTTTTGAAATTTCGATAAAACTTTTGAAATCAAATCTTCAAATCGCAATTTCATTTGGAATCGTAATTTTATAGCACATATTTCATCCATAATTGTAAGTGTAACCCTTAATCAATTTAAAATTTCGATAAAACTACAATTATTAAAAATTTCAAACCCCTTCATGTTTGATCTTATGAGATTATTTTTATTGAATTATTTTATTAAAATTAAATTGAATAAAAATAAATCTTACCTCAAATAAATGAGATTTTTAAAAAGTACCTATGTTTTGGAACTTGATATTGCTGATGTTTTTAAATTCTACCTCGAACTTGACATTAATCGACTTTTATGTGTTTTTTTTAAGTAAACTTGATATTATAGCAATGTCAACTTCTATGAATTTTTTATAAAAAAAAAAAAAAATTAAATGGCAAAATATGCATAGAACTCCACATTACTAATGTTGAGTTTCAGGTGAAACTCAACACCAGCAATATTGCGTTCCAAAAACAGAGATATTTTACTAAGGACAAAACTTAAAATAAAATTTCATCTATGAAAAAAAATCCACATGGAAAAACCCTAGCCACATTTTAGGATTGCTCTTTATGCTGTGTGTGTGAATCTTTTGTGAGATTTATAGGTGTTTGCCTTCCCATACACTTAGGGTTTCTAATCTCAAGATTGATGTCAAGAGCTTGGTGATAAATTCAATTGCAGTTTCAAGAGCTTAAAGATATACAAGCAGGAGTGCTTGTGCTTACTGAGAATCCAAGAAAGAAGAAATCTATGGACTCAAAGCTGTCACGTGATTATGGTAGTAAGTTTCCTACTCGAGGTAGCAATAGGATGTTAGTGGTCTAAGTCGCTATTGTGTAAACTTCAATTCTTTTATAGTGAATTCGTTTTACCTTGAGGATAGCTAGGTTAAATCCTCCCCAAGTTTTTTACCGGTTTTGTTTTCCTGGGTTATCATATGATATATTGTGTTAACCTAGACTTCATAATTTGACTAAGTAATAACTTGGCTAATTAACTAGGTTAATCTGATTGTGTTTTAAGGAGTCTAAAAACGTACAACAACAATAACTACAGCAATGACTAATATCAACTCAACCAGCCAAAAATTGACGAGAACCAAACACAAAACATTCTTGCCTTGACCAATTCAGCATGTCTACAAAATCCCAACAAAGAAACATCACCAAACCAAAAAATCCAACCCATTGCAAGAAACTAACGAAAAACCCATTACAAGAAACTAAAACAAAAACCCATTACAAGTAACTAAATACTATATATTCATACTTACACTTACAAATCTTAAAATTACTCAAAACCCATACTACAAAATCCCAACAAAGAGACATCACCAAACCAAAAAATCCAACCCATTGCAAGAAACTAACAAAAAACCCATTACAAGAAACTGAAACAAAAACCCATTACAAGTAACTAAATACTATAAATTCGTACTTACATTTACAAATCTTAAAATTATTCAAAACCCATACTACAAAATCCCAACAAAGAAACATCACCAAACCAAAAAATCCAACCCATTACAAGAAACTAAAAAAAAAAAAACCATTACAAGTAACTAGATACTACAAATTCATACTTACACTTACAAATCTTAAAATTACTCAAAACCCTAAACTAAATTTTACAAAATAAAAATAAAAAACAAAAAATAAAAACTTACATTGTTCAAATCAGTGGAAGGAGAAGGTAAAGGAAGGGGGGAGATAGAGGAAAGGAAGAGGGATGTAGTGGAGGAAAAGGGGGAGGGAAAGGGGAAAGAATGGATAGGTGGTGGTGGAGGAGAGAGGGAGGGCAAAGGAGAAGGGGGGGGGGGGGGATGAAGGGGAGAGGAAGGGTCCGCGGCGGCAGCAGCAAGCTTGTTGGGAGGCTGGGTGAAGGAGCCTCTTAGTGGGTCGATGGCTGGGTGAGGGAGAGAGTGAGGGAAAGAGATGGATTTGTGGGAATGAAAAAAAGAAAAAAAAAAAAAAAAAAAGAAATGAGAGACCTGATAGGTATATATATGTTTAGTGAGGAAATTGGATTCATCACTATTGCGTACTTGTAGCGATGAAATCGGATTTGTCGCCGATAACATTACAAAAATACAACCTCAGTTTCAGCAACAAAATTGGATTCTTTTTGTCGCTATTTCTCATATTCAGCAACAAAATAGGTTTCATCACTAATAGTGTGACCAGCAACACCTTTAGCAACGAAAATTTTCGTCACAAAAAACTTACACTTTTAGCGACGAACAGATTCATCGCTATAGATGAATTTAGTTTCCCGCCTATGCTTTCGTTTGGTGCCCTTAATTCAGCACAATATATAGCGATGAAATAACTACAACAAAATGAATCTTTAGCGATGAAAGTTAGTGAGGAAATTTTCTTTAGCGGCGAAATTTGAATTTCATCACAAATAATGAAAAAAATTATAACATTTAGCGACGAAATATACTTTTCGTCACTATTGTGATATGAAAAAATGGACGCCAATGGAGGGAAACTTTGGCGTGAACACAATTAATCTATAGTGACAAAATATTTCGTCACTAAAAGTTGGAATTTTTAGCGACGAAATATTTTGTCACTGTAGGTATTACTGTGGATAGTATTAGGGAGGAAAATTCTTTCGTCGCTATAAGGAAGAATTAGCGACGAAAAATAATCGTCGCTAAAAATATTCATAGTTTTTCACCACATTGTTTTAGTGATGAAATCTCAATTCATTACTAAAAGTATTCTATAGCGACGAAAATTAGTTTTGTCTCTAAAAAACATAAAAAATCTAGGTTCTTTAGTGACGAAATTTACTTTCGTCGCTAAAGACCTGCATATATATATGCCTATGGGTTCTTTAGTGACGAAAGTTACATTCGTCTCTAAAAAACATTAAGCCCTTATATCTGTTTGCGATGACAGTTTGGCATTAGCGACGAATTATTTCTGTCGCTAAAGACCAGCCCTCTGGGTTAGTGACAAAAAATACTTTCGTCGCTAAAAACATTAAAGCTTATACCTTATGCGACAAAATTTAGCCATTAGCGATGGAACGAATTCATCGCTAAAGACCATATATATACCCTTCACTAACGACCATTAGCCTTCAGCTCCCATTCTCATAAAAAAAAAAAAAAAAAAGACCTTTAGCTCCCAACCGACGCCGACACGGAGAAATCCAACTGACGCCGATGAGCCCTCAGCAAACCGTCGCCAATAAGCTCTCACGAATTCGTCACTGATAAGCCTCACCAAATAGTTCTGATATCGGCACTCACAAATCCGTTGCCGATATCACTAAATCGTTGCCGGTATCACCAAACTATTGCCAATATCACCATTCCGTTGCCGAGCTTCATCATTCCGTCGCCAGTTCACCATTCCGTTGCTGTATTCACCATTCCGTCGCCGATCTGTTGCTCACCTTTTTTGGGTACATTTTGCTCTTTTAACTCGTTGAATTTGTTGTTGTTGTTGTTTTTTTTTTTTTTTTTTAATCTTTGTAGATATTGTTTTATCAATTTGTTGGTTTTTATTTGTGTTTTGGATTATTTCTGTAATGATCAAAATTTTGCTTTTTTTTTTTTTTAAATAGTTACTACTTCATACTAATAGGCTTCATTTTTAGACTACTTCATACTATAGGTCATATCTATTTTACTTTATTGCTTTATTGTGTATGCCACTTGTGGAAGAGTTTTCCTTTCAGAACTATATGGATTATCTCCTATTTTGAGTTCATGTTAAAAATTTCAACTACAAGAAAATTTCTAAGTCCTTGGCAAGGGTTTGATTTGGCGACAAGGTTCTTTTTTTTGTTGTTTTGAAGAAGAATTTTAGGGATAGTTTTCTACTTGTTTTAATCTATTCTAATACTTGACCTATGACTGCTTGAAGGCTTTGGTTTTTAAGGGGACTATAGATACTGGTTCACTCAGTAAGGGGACTATAAATTCTGCTTGAAGGCTAATTTTATTTTTCATGATATATAAATCAAGCGCTATTCATTGTAATTTGCCAAACACTCAGAACACTGAAGAGTGTTTTTTCAGTTAATATTCTATAATCTAAAATTGACCTTCTATGTTTTATTAGAATTAATGTTTATGTATATATTACGATTGCTTGCAAGACTTAGTTTATTGCTTCATGTATTTGTACTGGGTTGCCAATTTATGTTTTGCTAGAACAAAAAGGGTGAAGCTTTATGATATATTGGATTGTGTTTATTTATTTATTTATGTATTATTAAAGAAATTTAATGGTTTTTGGTTGAATGTGATGACAAGGTTAATGATTGTTTGGGCTACTGTGGGGGAACAAAAAGAAGCTTAGATATGTGAAAATCAAAGACCAAAGCTTAGCTAACAAATCAAACTTGTACGCTTAGCTTGATCATAGTAAGTAAAATCTGTTTAAAAACCTACAAAACTCTATACTTGTGATGTTTGTGATTGGTTTTGTGGTGGGTTGTTGTGTTGGAGCAAGCGGGTGGCTTGCATGGTGTTATAAGGTGGTTTAAATTCATATTGGAAGTGTTTTTAGTTTCTTACAAATGTGAATAGACCTTATAGATTAAATATTGTCAATTCGTTTAGACCCCTTAAATCCAAACAGATTAACCTAGTGAATTAGCCAAGTGATTAACTTAGATAATTTAATTAAATCTAGGTTAACACAGAATAAACAAAAAACTATAAAGCAGCGGAAAAATAAATAATACACAGATATGATGACCCAGGAAACCACACCGGTAAAAACCTGGAGAGGATTTGACCTAGCTATCCTCAAGGTAAACTGAATCCACTATGAAAGAATCGAAGTTTACACAATAAGACTTAGACCACTAACATCCTATTGCTACCCAAGTGTAGGAAACTTACTACCACGACCCCATGATAGCTCCGACATCCACGGACTCCTTCTTTCTTGAATTCTTCAGCAAATCCACAGGCGCACCTACTTGTATATCTTTGTGCTCTTTTGATTCTACAACTGTATTGATCTACACAACTCTTGACATGAATCTCAAGTTTGTAAACCCTAAGTGTATGTGAAGGTAAACACCTCTAGATCTCACAATGAGATTCACAAACATAGCATTCAGAACACTAAAAACGTGGCTAGGGTTTTCCCTTTTATACTTAGGACAAAACATAAAACCCTATACATTAAATAGACTAGGGCTAAGTTGAAAAATTCTGCAGAAAAAAAGATCTGCTCGATTTTCGATCGATCGAGTCTAATTCTCGATCGATCGAGTCTAACAGAAAGTTAATAGTAATTCTGCATAAAAACTCGATTCCAACTTTACATTAAATCCCATACTTTGAGCAAGTCTAACACACGACTAAACATTGTTTTGATCATGGTTTGCCAACATACAAATTGAAGTTCTAAATACATTAGTTCCTAATTCTTAGAACCTAACAAACTCCCCCTTTGGTAATCCGTGACAAAACACAGACTTAACAAAAAGCTCAAAGTTACAAATTGAAATAGCCCATTACAATAAAAAGCCACTTAACAATTCAACCTAAACTACTATCTAACAGTTGCAAAGTAGACAGCAGCTCGACTGAAAACAACCTGTATATTCCTGTAACACTTAACAAACACATAAACGCATGTGTGGAAGAAAAACAGGAAATATATAAATAAAAACTTCTTGATTTCACATGACACAAAATAAAGACATATATCATGAATAACATCATCAATATAAATCAATAAGCAGAGTAGCATAGTGAAATAAGAAACATATACATAAAAAATGTATCTCAACAAAATATCTCCTAAACAATAGCTAAAAATGAGAATACACAGTGAAGCGCCTAGATACAATCTAATAACTCCACAAGCTCCGCAGTATCACTTCCAAGTAAACAAAACTCCCCCTAAAATGTAAATCTCCACATCAAAATCCAATCTCCTAGATACAAATGAACTATGCACTCCCCCTTTTTGTGACGAATTGCCAAAGGGCACTCACTCATCATCAAAAGGAGGCGGAGGAGAATGACGAGAGCTCGCCAAATCCGCTCGTAACACACGTAGCTCATCAAGGATGTCCACCAAAAGCTGACCATGAGCCGCCTGAATGGTCACGACAGTATCAAGCGTCCGACGAAGGTCAGAAACCTCATCAAACGGTGGAGGAACATCAGCAGCAGCAGCAACAACAGCAGGATCAGAAGATGTCCCAGCTGCATGAGTATCTGTAGAAGAAGAAGGGGGTGGAGTGACACCAGAAGGCTCTACCCTAGGACGCTTAGAGCTAGCTCGAAGTTGAGCAGCCCTTTGCCTCAAAAAGGTAGCACCAATAGGAGCAATGACATGTACAGGCTCAGAAGCAGGATACTCACCAATTCAAGAAAAAGGAGAATCCTATGAATAAAAACGGGAAAAAACAAAGCATGAGCCGTAGAACTAGACCGATGAACCTCGTTCAAAGAACGAAGGAACAAATGAGGAAAACTGATAGGCGCATCAGTGACAAGAGCATACTAAAACACACATCGCTCAAGAGGGATGGTGTGGACATGCGAAATAGGCCACAAAGAATGACACACTATCCTAAAGAAAAGATAGTGTAGCTCAGAAAGCTCAGCAGAAGTGATCCGAGGATCAGAACCCCACTGGATAGAAGACCCAGTGATGTATGACAGGACGTCATCAAGGGGTGGAGACTCCTCGTAAGGAAAAACGGGATGGTCAACTATGGGCACCCCAAGAGCATCAGACACCACCCTAGGGGTAATGCTATACTCTACACCACGTAACCACACCTTAACCAAGGTGTTGTTATCGTAGACATGGATAGAGAGGTTCGAGTAGAACTCTCTAATCAAAGAAGCAGGACGAGGATGCTCAAAATCAAGAAGAGGTAACCAACCCCGACGCTCAAAGTTACGTGACACCTCAGGATCCAACTCATCTAGTAAGACCCTACGCTCTGCCCAGATATGACGCCCAAGGTTCAGAGTCTCATAGGTGACTTGGTTTGACTCACTAGGGAACCGCTCGGTGTCAAAAGAAGGAGAAGGATCAGAAGTCCTATGGGCTCTAGTTTTCCTAGGCATAGTGCTAAGGAAAAGAGATAGACACAGAAAGAGAAGAGCAAAAACAAATACCAAGGGCAGACTGCAAGTTAGCACAGCATAAAACATAGAAAATATCAATTCTATATGATGCATGAGCATGAACATAAAATGATGCATGTACTAATGCAGTGACATGTTCAATTATGATCCAAATTAACAAAATTTGCTTGAGCATGTAGTTGGTACCAAAAAGACCCAATTTGAAAAATCCAATTTTTCAAAACACAACAAATTGATAAATTGATCAACACAACATTCAATTAACTCAATATAATGATCAAATTAAACAATCTAACAAGCCAATTTCATCAATTTAACTCAAATTGAACAAAACCCCAATTTTATCAATTTCAAGCCCTAGAATTTCAAATTTTCCACAACACACCAAAATAATCAAATTAAATCACATGTAGTGCTTAGGTAAGGTGTCCCCACAAAAACCCATGAAAAATTTGAGAAAGAAACACTCAAAAACATTCCCAAATTTGCCCAAATACAAATTCCGAAAATAACCCATAAAATGCATGAAAAAATGCATGAAACTAGGAAATAAATGCAAAGGGAGGGGCATAAAAGACTTACTAGACTTGGGAGAGAGAGATTATGCAAAAAGATTTGAAGAAAACGACAAAATCTCCAAGAAACAAGGCTTGACCGGTTGGTAGGGAGAAAAAGGTTTTGAAAAAGATATGAAAAGTGAAAAGACACATGAGAAAGAGCCTTTTTAAAAGTCTATCATCCCGATTTTTGATCGATCGAAAATTACATTCGATCGGTCGAAAACACCTTCGATTGATCCAAAACAAGCTTGGACCGATCGAGCCAACCAGAGAGTTTTCTGAGTATTTTAAAACATTTTCGATCGGTCGAAAATCAGTTTCGATCGATCGAAATTCTGGAAAAATCACAGTTTTGAAAAACCAAACATTTATAATCAAAAACTCCTCAAAGCAGTAGATTTTATAAATAAAATGCATGAGTATGAGATGAGATGTTTTCCAAAAACACATGTATTCAACCCAGATTTCTCAAAGCAAAAAATTTCTTTCAATATACCCAAAAAAAAAACAAACAAGCAAACATGTTCTTCATCAATTTCCAGAAATTCTCAAACTTGGTTGGTCAGACCAAAAACACACACAATAACATGTACACAATTTTAGCAAAGAATTACATGTGTAATGTGTGCAACTAGCAAAAGCTGGAGAAACACGTGAGGTGATATGCACATAGAGATTAATCACAAATTCTACAAAATTCATCACATGAATTTGAAAGAGACTATCCCTTAAAGAGTTACATCATATAACTCCCACATCTCCTAGAATAAAAGCTTGCAACCATGTAAGTTCCTTGATTCGCCTCATTATACAAATTAATTGATTTGAAACTTAATAAAAGCCGGGATAATGTACACACCAGTTTTATTTGAATTTGTGAGATTATTATAGCCCAATAATGTACACACCAGTTTTAATAGAGGCTACACCTTATTTTTTTTTTTGTGCATGTGCTACACTTTCTCGAGTACAAAATCTTACGATATGCACTAAGGTGTTCATGATTGGCTAATAAACAGTGGTGAGATGGTTATTTATGCCTTTCTCAATAAATTCAAGTCCGACAATCAAAGACATACGACTTCAAAATCAAGATCATATGATCAACAAATATAGCATCTTCCCACACAACATGCACAATAAACTTTAGCTAGTAAGGTGCAATAGAAATAAGTGCATCAAAGCTAAACAAGGTACATAAACATGTTATGCAAAATTTGATTGACCAACCTTGTCTTCAAATTCAAGAAAAAAATAGCAAAAGCACAATTTGCAAAATTTTTTTTTTTTTTAATTCAAAAAAAAACAAACATCCTAGAATGAAATGCATGAATGTAATGCAATGCAAATCCTAGAAACAGAGGTCACAAAAGATAGAGCAATGAAGCACAAGGACCATGTCAGACAAACTCAATTAGATTGAGCCTTTTACATCCAAAACTTTTTAGATGCAACTCTTGCATTGGAGTTATGATTCATCTTAGAATTTTGACCAACTCCAGGATTGGAATAAAGGTTTAACGCCTTTACCAATTCACCAATAAGTACCATAGGATCATGTGCTTGAGGCACAGGTACTTTAGTTTTATTTGCTCGCTTTGCAGCTTGCAACTTAAAACAATTTGGACGTATGTGTCCAGGTTTTCCACAAAAATGACAAACCCATGCAGGCTTATCATGCAATTTGCCCTTAGTAGAAGTAGAAGCTCTAGAATGAGAAGCATGAAGATCAACCCTAATCTTTCTAGGTGGAGTAACATCTATAGATTTGATAGGTTCACTCACCAAGGGTTTGACAATCTCACTCTTAGGAGGTTCAGAAGAAGGAACAAATTTAGTGGGAGACGGTTCAGGCACAGAGATGCTATCCACAAAACCTAAACCAGTTTTATCAGAAGGAGACTTTTGAACACTCAGCATGTGATCAAGTTTAGAACTTGCAGACCTATTAGTTTGTTCTCTAGCAACAGATAAATCAAGTTCCAAACATTTAACTTTATTAAGTAAAAGCATGTTCTCAGTTTTCACATTATTCAAAAGCTCATTTGCATCTAACAATTTCACAAGTAAATTTTTCTTTTCAAGTTCCAAAGATGCAATTTTCTTCAAGCCTAACTCAACATTCATGGCATCCTTTGTAGCAACTTTGCAAAGTTTATTGTAGGCTTCCTGTAAATCTGCATCCTCAGAGAGTTCCCCATCAGAAGGGTTCTCTTCAACAGACATGCTTTCATTAACTACAGTAGTAGCAGTGAAAGTAATGAAGTTTCCATCCTCATCACTAGCGGATTCATTGTCAGAAACTTCATCATCACTAAGGGTTACAGCCATAGCTTTACCCTTAGACCTCAAGTATGTAGGACATTCAGATTTTAAATGATCATACCCTTGACAACCATAACATTGTTGTCCCAAAGAATTATTAGAAGGCTGTCCCACTTTCTCCTTAAGTTTTTCAGTGTTATTGACTTTAATGGGATCATTCTTCCTAAAGTTTCTAGATTCAACAGTGTTCTTGCCTCTTGCCCTTTTGTTATTGTTCCTAAGAAAGTTTCTAAAGTTTTTGGCAAGATAGGCAATCTCTGTAGCAGAGAGTTCATCATCAAATCCACCATCATCAACATCATCAACAGACTTAAGAGCCATTGATTTGGATTTGTTAGTCTTAGGGAGGTCTAACTCATAGGACTGAAGAGATCCTACATGTTCTTCCACAGGGATGGAGTCCACATCCTTGCTCTCAGTGATGGCAGTCACTTTGGGTCTAAAGTCCTCAGTCAAAGATCTAAGAATCTTCCTAACAATTTTAGGTTGATCATAGATTTCACCCAAATTATAAGCAGAATTAACAATTTCATTCAATTTAGCATAGAATTCATCAAAAGATTCATCATCATTCATTCTAATGCTTTCAAATCTAGTAGTTAATTGCTGCAATTTTTTTTTTTAACTGCCTTTGTGCCTTCATGCACAGTCTGGAGGATATTCCAAGCAGTATGAGCAACCTCAACATTAGAGATTCTTTTAAATTCCTCCATGGAAACAGCATTAAAGATAGCATTCATAGCTTTGCTATTGAAAGCGGCTACCTCCTTTTGAGAAGTTTGCCACTCACTCACAGGAGTAGTGGGCTTCTTCCATCCGTACTCAACGGAATTCCAAACTCTCTCATCAATGGATTTCAGGAATGCTTTCATCCTTACTTTCCAATAAGCATAGTTGTTTCCATCAAAGTGAGGGAACAACAAGAGAGTGTCCGTGTTCCATGACAACAGGGGTCAAGGATCAGCTAAAAGATCAAAGGATCAAAAAACAAAAGCTACCCGCTCTGATACCACTTGTCAGTTCGTTTAGACCCCTTAAACCCAAACAGATTAACCTAGTGAATTAGCCAAGTGATTAACTTAGATAATTTAATTAAATCTAGGTTAACACAGAATAAACAAAAAACTATAAAGCAGCGAAAAAATAAATAACACAAAGATATGATGACTCGGGAAACCACACCGGTAAAAACCTAGGGAGGATTTGACCTAGCTATCCTCAAGGTAAACTGAATCCACTATGAAAGAATCGAAGTTTACACAATAAGACTTAGACCACTAACATCCTATTACTACCCAAGTGTAGGAAACTTACTACCACGACCCCATGATAGCTCCGAGATTCACGGACTCCTTCTTTCTTGAATTCTTCAGCAAATCCACAAGCGCACCTGCTTGTATATCTTTGTGCTCTTTTGATTTTGCAACTGTATTGATCTACACAACTCTTGTTGATTAGATATGATGAATAGTACTTTAATTGATTTCAATATTTGTAAACACTCTATGCTTGTGATTGGTTTTGTGGTGGGTTGTTGTGTTGGAGCAAGCGAGTGGTGTGCATGGCGTTATAAGGTGGTTAAAATTCATATTGAAAGTGTTTTTAGTTTCTTGCAAATGTGAATGGACCTTGTTGATTAGATATGATGAATAGTACTTTAATTGATTTCAATACTTGTAAATACTCTATACTTGTGATGTTTATGATTGATTTTATGGTGGGTTGTGTTAGAGCAAGTGGGTGGCTTGCACAGTGTTATAAGGTAGTTTAAATTCATATTGGGAGTGTTTTTAGTTTCTTGCAAATATAAATGGACCTTGTTGATTAGATGTGGTGAATAATACTTTAATTGATTTCAATACTTGTAAACACTCTATGCTTGTGATGTTTGTGATTAGTTTTGTGGTGGGTTGTTGTGTTGGAGCAAGTAAGTTGCTTGCACGGTGTTATAAGGTAGTTTAAATTCATATTAGGAGTGTTTTTAGTTTCTTGCAAATGTGAATGGACCTTGTTGAATAGATGTGATGAATAGTACTTCCATTGATTTCAGTACTTTCATTACTTTCAGTACTTGTAAACACTCTATACTTGTGATGTTTGTGATTGATTTTGTGGTGGGTTGTTGTGTTAGAGTAAGTGGGTGGCTTGTATGATGCTATAAGATGGTTTAAATTTATATTGAGAGTGTTTTTAATTTCTTGCAAATGTGAATGGACCTTGTTGATTAGATGTGATGAATAATACTTTAATTGATTTCAATACTTGTAAACACTCTATACTTGTAATGTTTGTGATTGGTTTTGTGGTGGATTGTTATATTAGAACAAACGGATGGCTTGCATGGTGTTATAAGGTGGTTTAAATTCATATTGAGAGTGTATATTTATGTGTGCAATGTATATTCATTTTAAGTATTAATATAGACTTGTGCATTCATGAATGGGATAGAACTTTATCTAAATAGTTTATGGACTTGATATTAGAGTACATTATGCATGCGTTGTCCTTATTTTACTAAAGTAGCATTCACCTTGCAATTGTAGTCAAACATGGATAAAAGTTGGATGACAATGGATAAGACACCTGATAGTAGATTAAGTTATCCATATATTGAAGGGGTCAATGCATTCATTAATTTTGCAAAAGCGATTGTGGACTTGAGTGGTAATATTCTGTGCCTGTGTATTCATTGTGTGAATTGCTATTGACAATCTCCTCATATTGTGCATATCCATTTACTTTATCGTGAGATTATACAATCTGACATTAATTGGTATAGTCATGGAGAACCTCGTGTATTGAACAAGAATATTCACCATAATGAAACGTTTGATGGTGATCATATAGATGGTCTCGATGCCTTGGTAGGTGACCGAATTAGAGGGAAACCAAGAAATGCAACTGAAGATGAGGAAGTGTGTAACTTTGACAAACTTGAGGAAGACGCAAAGCGTGAGTTGTATCCGGGTTGCACTGATTATAGCATCTTGAAGTTTGTTATTGAGATGTTGAATGTAAAGGTTATGACCAACTTGAGTAATAAGGAACTTGATATGATGCTAGAATTGCTGACAAAGGTTTTACCAAAAGGTAACTTGGTTCCAAGGTTAACTTATGAAGCAAAGAAGATATTACGTGACTTGGGCATGTCATACGAGCATATAGATGCATGCAAAAATGATTGTGCACTATTTTAAAAGGAAAATGAAAACCTTGAAAAATGTTCGGTGTGTGAGGAGCCTAGGTACAAGGATGCACGTGCCCAAGGTAGGAAGATTCCTCATAAGGTATTGTGTTACTTCCCGTTGACACCGAGATTGAGGAGATTGTACATGTTAGGCCAAAGAGCTAAGGACATGAGATGGTATATAGACAAATGTGTGAACGATGGGATAATGAGGCATCCGGTTGATAATGAGGAGTGGAAGGAGTTTGATTTGCAACATCTTGATTTTGCACTCGAACCTCACAATGTAAGACTGGGGTTGGCTACAAATGGATTTAACCATTTTTGAGAATATGAACAACAATTATAGTATGTGGCTTGTCATACTTATTCCCTATAACCTACCTCCTTGGTTGGTTATGAAGGATCCGTATTTTATGTTGTCCTTGCTTATTCTTGGTCCCTATCAACCGGGAAATGATATTGATATTTACTTGAAACCATTGGTTGACGAGTTGAAGGAGTCGTGGGAAGAAGGTGTAGAAACTTATGATGCTTATAGTAAAGAGCATTTTTAGATGCGTGCAACTTTGCTGTGGATAAAGTTGCACACATCTAGATTTGGTAACGTGTCTGGATGGAGGACAAAGGGCTATCATTCTTGTTACACTTGTAATGATGAACCATATTCAGAAGCTTTGGAAAGTAAAATTGGATTTATTAACCATCGAGCTTATTTGCCTATGGAACATTGTTGGAGACATAGTCGGATGCATAATGGTTTATCGGAGAAACGAAAGAGATTTTTAGAGTTACAAGTGGGAAAGATACAAGAGCAGCTAGATAGAATGCCAAATATAATTTTATGAAAGCATCCAAGTAACTAGAAGAGACATTTCATTGGGGAGCCAAATTGGTCAAAGGTAAGTATTTTGTACAAACTTCCATACTAGAAAAATAAGAAACTTAAGCACAACATTAGTGAGAGTACTTACGGTACTTTGTTGGGCATTGAAGGGAAAAACAATGACACTGACAAGGCATAGATAGACTTGTAAAATATGAACTTCAGGCACACGTTGCATTTGAAACAACGTCCTAATGGATCATATGACAAGCCTCAGGCTTTCTTTTCATTAAGCCCCAATGAAAGGGATGGTTTTTATGACTTTTTGAAATTAGTCAAGTATCCGGATGGCTATGCAGCCAACATATCAAGGTCAGTGAATGCAAAAAATGGTAGATTATTTGGTTTGAAAAGTCATGACTGTCATGTGCTACTACAACGAATTCTTCCAATTGAGTTGCAAGGGTTTGCAGATAAAGACATTAGTATTGTATTGTTTAAGTTGGGCAACTTCTTCCAAGACTTATGCTCAAGGACTCTAAAGTGGAGTGAATTGGAGAAACTAGAAAAACGTATACTTCTTATACTATGCAAGCTTGAGAGGTTCTTTTCTCTAGCATTCTTTAATGTTATGGTCCACCTTACTGTTCACTTACCTCGAGAAACAATTTTAGGAGGCCCGGTACAATATCGGTGGATGTATCCAATTAAAAGGTAAATAGATCCTTTGATGCATTCATCAATTACATCATTCCCACGTGGTATAAAATCACATACTGTGTGTATTTTTTCCTCGTAGGCACCTTAGAAAATTGAAAAGATACGTTTACAACTGAGCTCGATCAGAAGGTTCGATTACAAAGGCTTACATTCTTAAAGAATGTATTAAAAACTGGTCTTTGTATATTGGTGGGATCGAAACTGTGCATAATTGAAGAGAAAGAAATGAAGATTTTGGTAAATCTAGCGAAGGATTGATAATTTTTTCACAGACTGCCCGACTTACAGGTGGTAGGTGGAATGATGGCAACTTGTCTCATGCATTGCTTGATACTGCTCATTGGTACTTGTTGTACAATAGTCCTGAGCTAGAGCCTTATTTAAAGTATGTGATTTCATATGCATATATTGTTTGTTCAAGTTTTGAATATTATCTACAATGCTTAGTTGAAAATGAATCACCTTATTTTTAACAGCGAACACAAAAGCATATTGCATAATCTTACTGGAGAAGCTATAACTCAAATCCAACAACAAGAATTTCCCAAATGGATCAGAGAACGTGTAAGACATTTGAAATTTAATCACATACTAATAAATTTAAACATTTAAAGATATTCGTCATTGCTTATTACTAATTAATATCACTTGTTGTATGTCATTATAGATGAATAGATTGAAAGTTAAGGAGTCATCAGAAGCTTTTAAACTATTATGGTCATTAGCAAATGGTCCTAAGCCGCATGTGAAGGAGTACATAGTTTGTATGGTCAATGGTGCAAAATTCCATACAAGGGACCTAGACAATCGTCGTGTAACCCAAAACAATGGTGTATATACCAAAGGGGATCATGAGGGAGAAATGCATGACTTTTATGGTCATGTGTGCAAAATTTGGGAATTAGAGTAAATGTTTTGCCATAAAGTTGTTTTGTTCCAGTGTGAATGGTACAATACTAGTACTAATAGTCGAAGGAGAACAATAAGAACCGATACACACTGCACATGTTACAAGTCGATGGTATCAAAATGACCCTTTTATACTTCTTAGTCAAGCGAAACAAGTTTTCTACCTTTAAGATACCAAATTGCATGACCCTTGGAAAATTATGCAATGCATCCAACATAGGGGAGTGTTTAATGTCCCGAAAGTCCGAGGCGGAGAATCTCTAATGATAATACAGAAGATAGTGATGCATTTCAACAAGAAGCAATTGTTGATATTGTCCCTATCAATATTGAAGACAATATTATTGAGTATTGTATAGGTGATGTTGAATCTGAGGTTGATCCTGAAGGTGGAACTTCAAGAGACACTAATCAAAATGAAGAGCATGACATACTTGATGTTGATCTTGATATGAATTATGATATGTAGAGTTCATAACAATTGTCTTAAATTTTGTATGCTTGTCTTAAAGTTTTATGCTTGTCTAAGTAGCAATTGTTATTGAGATGTTTTGTGCTTATCTTGAACTTGATATAGATATTGATGTGGTCATTTATTATGTTGAGTTAAAAGCAATTGTGTTTAAATTTAGCACTTGTGAATTGCTTGATATGGATAATGGTGTAGACTATGATATGTAAAGTTAGTAGTAATTGTTATTGAGTTGTTTTGTGCTTATCTTGAACTTGATATAGATATTGTTGTGGTCATTTGTTGTGTTGAGTTAGTAGCAATTGTGTTCAAATTTTGCCCTTGTGAATTACTTGACATGGATAATAGTGTGGACTATGATGTTAAGTTAGTAGCAATTGTATTTATCCTTCATGTCAATAAATAGTTTCAAAAAATGCCCAAAAAGGCCAAATACACTCATAATATACTGAGGTATGAGATGGCAAGATTGGATAGAATGAGGCAAAACCAAGAGATATTTGATGCTTTGGGATTGAAACACATCTCAACTTTTCTAAAGGATTCTGCTCAGTCCAATTTTTTAAAAGGGAAAAGAAGTAGAGTTAATGTTGTGGTAAATGATGATTATGTACCACCTATTAGTGACGATAAGAATGATGACGAGTTATCTAATTCTTTAATCCATAAGGTACAATAGATGTTCCATAGGATACAATAGATAATAATTTTGTTGTTCCATTATTTGTAATGGCTTTGTTGTTCCATTATATATATGTTTGTTAGTTACAGATGGCATCAGGATGACTTACACGCTCGCGAGGTGAGGCATCTATCCCAATGATCCAATCTACGGTCCAATCTACAGAAACACCTTCTGAAGCAAATCCTCCTGTCCAAAGTTCTTCTAATGCAAAGGCTACTGACGCATTAGTTAGCACGACTGGTAATTACATAGAATATACTTAATTACAACTGTACCCTGTCTTTACTATTGAGATTATACTTAATGTACATGTTTAAATAGGATTGATAATGTACATTTTTTAACATTGATAATGTTTAAATAGGATCTACTAGCAAAAGTACTCGTGGAACAACACGTGATATAGCAGTACAAGCACTTATTGAAAAAAGTGGTAAGCTTCCAGTACGTATAGCTACAGAGTATGATGCTCCTGTTGGGAAGAATGCGTGCAAGCTTGTCAATCAAATTGGCGTACAAGTGCGAAGTAATTTGTCCAGTTATAATGTGGTGCTTCAAAATATTGCGGTAAATTTACATTGATAACGTCTAACTCGTCTTTGTTGTCACTAAGCATATTAAATTCATATAATAATATTTTTATAATACATATACACTTCATTTTACAGGATTAGTTTGAGCTATAAGGAGATTCCAACTTGGTAACGAAAACATTAAATACAAAATGTGGAAGATTATTGAGTTGCAGCTCTAACAAGTTGCATCAGGCTTATAAAAAGCTCGTACAATTTCATGGTGCTGATTATGCAAGAAGCCACCCACCAAAGAATGCCACACTTGAGCAGTGGACTGGACTCATTGATGGGAAATGGACCAATAAGAACTGGCTGGTAAATTATTTATGCGTATATGATTATTATCCAATATTTATTATATTATGTTGTCAAATGATTAGATTAATACATAGATGAAGTAAATGTATACTGTTTTATTCATGATCTAATAAATATCTTGATTGTTCTTTATTAAGAAAAATCAAAAAAGAACTCTGAAAATAGGAACAAAACTTCAGGCAAACATAAATGCGGGACAAAAGCACTTGCTATTAAGGTTAATGAGGAGGTGCGTGTTTTTTCATTTTCTTAAACCTTAGTATATTACATGTTATGATTAATCAACTATATCTATCTAATACTCGAATGTTAATTAATCAAACAAAAAATAATTGCGGTCAAGTTCCTGAATTGGCAAAAATTTACAAAGATGTGCATTTCAATTCAAATACAAATAGGTGGATACACCATGAGGATGAAGCGACATATGTATGTGTATCATTCCATCTCTATCATTCCATCCCTATCATGTTTGTAAAGTTATAACATATTTAGTATTAATGTTATGATTGTTTGTTTTTTTTTTTTCTTTTTCAAATGATAGAAAACAATTCTCAAAGTGCAAGAGGATCATTGTCATGATCCTAATGCAATTCCCCTTACACAAGAGAAGATATCAAACTTGGTTTTAAATAGAAGTCTGGTATTGTAAAAGGACTTGGCATGAGACCTTCCTCTTCTCTAGTAACCACCGCCTTATCTAGTTTCACGGTGAAGTATATCCATCAGTTAGAAAATGAGATAATTATGCTCAAAGAGGCAAGAGCTAGGGACGAAGAGGAGCGAGCTAGGGAGCAAGAGGCACGAGCTAAGCAAGAAGAGGTCCAAAAGAATATTCTTAACTTTTTGAGGAGCAAGGGTTACGATGACGCTCTTACCTATGGGGGTGGTTCCTCTTCAAGTTAAAACACTTATTGGTTTGTATTTTATTTTAACAATTGACCCGCATTACATGGTGCGACTACTTTTTTTGATGTATTATTTGAAACTAATTATATTATATTACACTTGAAAATTTATATTTGCTTTCTACAACTTATACATTAGGAGTTGTGATTTTAATTCATTGGTGTGGCTATTTTTAATGCATTGTTAGAAATGTTTCTTATAACAAAGTTAATGTTTTTACTTTACGATTTTAATGTAATATTGCTTTTATATTTGTGCAGATTTCTTATTGGTAGCTTTAGAGGATTTACTTTTGGTATTACTTGAAGACATATGAGGACATAAATATCTTGGTTCTAATTTTATTATGCTATTCTTTTTGTATTGTTATAAAATACCTTGAGTTATTGTATGTGTTGCAAACAATTATTGTATGGAAGGAGTTTGAATTAGATACTTGTTTTATTTTTTACTTGTGGAATGTATGGATCGAGTTTTTATAAATGTGTTGTTGAAATAAATTATTAATTAAATGTAAGGTTTTAATAATGTAATGACAGGTTACAGGTTAATATCTAAGCCATGAAAAAAATAAAAACAGAAAATAAATTTTAGTGACGAATTTTTTCGTCACAAATATAGCAACAAAAAATTGTTTTAGTGACGAAATATTTTGTCACTAAATGTAGTAGAATTTTGTAAGAAATGGTTTTAGTGACGAACTTTTTCGTCACTATATGTACCCGAAAATAGTTTTAGTGACGAAATTATTCGTCACTAAATATGATTTCATAAACTGAAATGGTTTTAGTGATGAAATATTTTCGTCACTGAATAGTGTTTTTAGCGAGGAAAACATTTAGCGACAAAACATTTTCGTCACTAAAAGTTAAAAAAACAACTTGGACTTTTAGTGACGAAATTTTTCGTCGCCAGAAATTTTAGCAACGGGGTTTCAGCGACGAAATCAATTTCGTTGCTAAATAGTAGATTTCGTCGCTAAAGGTTCTTAGCGAGGAAAACCTGGACTTTTAGTGACGAATTTTTTCGTCACTGAAAGTACATTTTGTTGTAATGAATCTAATTTTCGTCACTAAATGTTACTAATTTTTTTTATAAATAGCGACGAAATATAAATTTCATCACTATATGGTACTTTTTTGTGACGAAAAAATTTTCATCACTGAAAATAGATTTTGTGGTAGTGGCACTCCATTTGCCCAGTAGGAGTTTTTTGTTAGTGGGCTAACGGCAAGGATCAAAATAGAATTGATTTTCTGTTTTTAGAGACTAGAATAGTAGCAAAATCAAAATTGGAACCAAAATGAGAATCAGACTAGAATATAAGGACCAAAAGTGTATTTTCGCCTAAGAAAAAATATAAAGTTTAAAAGTGTGAGAAAAAAAAAAAAGCATAGAAAAGAAAAATTTTAATGGAGGGACTACTTTTAGTATTGTATAAAGTATAAGGACAAAGGTCGAGTCTTGGTACAATGGTAAGTGTCATCTACCAAAAGTGATAGATCACGATTTTAATTTGAGAATTAGCATTTCTAATTAATTAGGAATAAAATTGCCTACCATAACTTCTCTCAAATCCCCCACATTAGTGAGAGATTTGTGTACTGGGGTACGATTTGAAATTGGTTATGAAAATTGTTGTGTCCGTAGCATTGCTTTGCTTTTTTCTTAAATGATTCTCCACTTTAGAATGGAATTTTCAACTGTTCTAAAATTCCCTTACATATAGATCTTAAAACTTTAAAAAATGTTGAGGCTAAAATATTGTTTTGGTCCCTAAATTTTAGTAAAGTTTGATAAAGTTTAGGGATGTAAGGGATTATGTTCAAGGTAAGGGATTGTCCAGCGGAGAATGAAGTCATGAACCATACTGTCCTTTGGATTCAGAGCTCCCTTAAAGCATTAGCATTGGGGTGTTTTACTCCCCCCAAAATTCTATTTTGGCCACTCAAACATCAAACGCCATTCATTATTCAGGTTCTTAAACCTAAATAAATTTACAATCTTGCTACAGTAAATCCTTACTTTTAAATATTGAGAAATGTTATGTTCACAACATTTTCATAACACTTTCACAACAAGTTTTAACTACAGGTTGTTATTGGCTATTATTAGAGGGTAAAAATGTAATTTAAGCGATGGATTCAAATTATAACTTGTAACAACTTATCACTTATGATTTATTGTAAAAGTGTTGTAAAAAGGTTGTGGGCATATAGCACTTCTATTAAACATTACAATTGCTAAAACTAAAAAATTATTTTTTATTATCTTCCCTCTCCTCACACACTCTCTCTCCCCTATCTCTGCCTCTTAAGTCTCTATCACTCTCTCAGTGGGCTTTGTTTTTTGTGATTGGTGGTAGTGGGCTTTGATTTTGATTTGGTTTTTTTTTTTTTTTTTTTTTTTTTCATTTAAGTTTGTATGGATATGTGATTTTGGTGGTGATGGTGGTGGTGGCAATGGCAGTGGGCAACTATGAAGGTGGTGGTTGTTGTGGATGGGGATTGGTATAGCGGTGGAGGTTGGTTTTGATTGTGGGGTGAGGGTTGGTTTTATTTGTGGGTGAAGAGAGAAAGGGATAAAGAGGATTAGAGAGAACTTGCTATGGGTGAAGACAGAGACGATGAGGAAGAGAAAGACGATGAGAAAGAGAGATAAAGAGAGTGAAATGAATAAAAAATTTAATACTATTGGATTAAAAGTGGTAAATAAAAAAGGGATATAGGTTAAATTGTAAAATGGTACTGTAAAGTACATAAAATAACTTTTGATGGCTTTCTCAAAAAAAAAAAAAAAAAGTACCTTTTGGTGTTAAAATATATTTTTATTTTTACAAAACAATCTATGAATACTCTTTACTTCTTACACAGAGCCCACAAATACAATCTTGGACATAAAAGGATTTTGCTTCGATAAGTAAATACAACATCCTAAGATGAAATTGCAATTAACCAAAAAAATAAAAAGAGCTATTGAGTTGAGGTTTTTTACCTTCTGGAATGGTTCCAAACGTGCGCGCAAGTCAACAATTAGTTATTTCATCTTTGCGCATAGCGGATTCCCGCAAAGTGCGGAGAAATAGCATATTGACGACTCAAGCGATAGTTATTAGGGCACGACCATTTCTAGTTGCTTTTCCGTATGTATCTATTTTCCTTGGGGAGAGCAAATGTTCCTTGTTAATGTCTGCATTGGATAAATCAAAATTAGTAGCTTTGGAAAAAAAATACTGGAGTAATAAGTTTTATACACCCGGCCAAACATTACATCTAAATTCATTTTGATTCTTCTTAAAATATATATATATATATATATATTCATTATTTTGATTACTTTATTTATTTAAAAATAACTTATATAAATCAACCATATTTTTTATTTAAACCATATATAAGAAAAAGTTTGATTCTTTCTATATTTTCAAAGGTGTCAAGGATATTAACCATTGAATTCTTTTAGGACCATAATTTTTGTTTAACAAACGTTTGCCACGACTCTAATTTAATAAATTATGAATAACTACTTATCGTTTTTTTTTTTTTTTACAATTTACTGTTAGCTATATCAAAACTATGGAAAAAGTTGTGATACAAAAGTTGTGCCCAAAATTTTCTCTTAGCCATTTGGTTTAATCTTTGCCGGGCTTTGTCCCTAGTTCGTGGGGTGGCATGCCAAAGGCATCTATGACTAATAGACAAAACTTTTTAGATTGAGTAATGTTAAAAAGATTAAAAAAAAAAAATCAGTCTTTTTAAAAATGGTTAAAATGATATATTATGGTTGGTGTTGATAAAAATGAAATAAAAGGACACATACTTAATTTATTATACACTTTGCCACAACTTGTATACATGTTAAGTGCTAAGTAAATTCATTTTCTGAATTTTATCTAAGTACTAGTAGTGGACCCATGTGTAAGTGATGTACTCTAATCACAAGTTGACACATGTATAAGTTGAGATAAAGTATGTGATTGTGAAAGAAAAGTAATAAAATTGAGATTAATTGTAGGTTTATATACTTAACAAAAAAGAAATTGTTTATATGAAAGTAATGTAATATTTTTTGTACCCAGATACTTATTTTAGCGTTTGCTTTTCATTGTACTTATGTTAATTTATGTATAAGTACGAGCTTTTCCAAGATATAGGTTTTTTTTTTTGGGTAAAATAATCTAAGTATACTTTTTAGTATTATTCATAGTCTCATTGTACTATTTTAACTAACTTTTACCTTTATTTACGGTACTTTCAGTAAAAAAATTTCAGTTTCAGCAAAATAAGTGGATCTCAAATGGATACTTATTCTCACTCTTTATCCTCAAGATATGTTCTACAGCTGCATCTTTCTTTTGTAAAATTATTTTTTACAAAAAAAAAAAAAAAAAAAAAAAAAACCCCCACTAATCCCAGTCCCAAAAGCTTTTATCCCAATAGTATATTTTTGATAGATTCTATACTAAAAGCTAGCAAAACTAAACTGAATAGTAAAATAAGTTGGCAAAAATAATCAATGTCAAACACACACTAAATGTGTGCCAAAAAGTTATAAATTAGCTTATTTTTTATATTAAAAAAATACAAATAGCCAAAAATCATTTTGCTAAACAAACATGTCTAGCAGCTTTTATCCCAATAGTATATTTTTGGCAGATTCTATACTACATGTGTGCCAAAAAGTTATAAATTTGCTTATCTAAAAAAAAAAAAAAAAAAAAACGGAGACAAAAATACAAAAAGCAAAAAGCCATTTTGCTAAACAAACATGTCTGTCTAGAACCTCTGAAGAAGGACGATTGATTTGAATACTATGATATTCCATTACAACAAAGTTAATTTTTTTCGAGAGTCAAAATCCTTGAAAAAAGTATTAAAAAACCTTGAAAATTTTATTTTAAAAGTCCAATTGACCCTTGATAACCTTCGAAACAAATACCGTCAAAAAAGATATTTTGAAGGCTTTCGTGACCCTCAAAACAAATGCTCTAATCTTATTTTGAGGGTCAAGCAATCCTTAAATAACCTTTTACCAAGGTTTAAAAGATTTATATTTACAACTCTTGATAAATAAAGTTATTTAAAGGGTTTCTTGACCCTCAAAATAAGATTTTTATTTTATTTAAAAAAAAAAAACCACAATCATGCACAATATATATATACACACACACACACAAAAATTCACAATTGGACGAGGATTTGCTTGATAGTGAATATGATCTTTGTTTTTTTTATGAATCAAAGTTTTATTCAACCCAAATGAAAAGTACAAATATTATATCTGTACAAACACAATGATAATAGCATGGTTGTGAACAAATCACTCAATCATAATCTATCAACTCCTATCAAACATATAATGGAGCTACCCAAGCTACTTTACAAATCATAGGTGTCATTGTCTTGCCTTCCAAGCTAATAACTACACAATATATTTGGAACTTTTTCATACATGCTTGTATCTAAACGTGTTCATACCATGGTTGTTGGAGAAAGCCTGTGTAAGAAGATGGCGCTTGTGCTTCCATAGCACCCAATTATCACCATGATAGGATCCTTGAAGAGCTAAGACCTGCGAAATAAATTAGCCGCCTTAGTTACCAGCGTATCGATTTGAATATTAACAGAAAATTCTCCTATAACAATTGAAAAGAATTACGGCACTGTTCCATCAGAGAGTATATCTCTTAAAAAAAACTATTTTATCACAGAATATGTAAACTATAAGTAATCAATGAAAACAGAATTAGTGAGGCCCACCATAAGCTCCCTTCGGCCAGCTGTATTCTCCTTGCGAACATCTGAAAGGATTCCATGATCATAGGAGAATTTATGAAATGCCCTAATTGGCTAAAAAGAAGAAAAGAAAAGAAAAGAAAAGAAGAAAAGAAATACTAACCTTTCCCCACATCCGGTTGTAGTCTTATATCCAAAAAACAAACTTCATCATGAACAAGTTCATAAATATATTCTCAAAGACAAGTGGGTATAGGAAGTTAAGTTGCCAAGATCTATGTAGTTCTAAAAATCATTGAACACATAATTTGCTGAAACAACTTCTGTGACCAGCCAAAAAATAGAAACAGCTTCCATGATTACGTGAAAACAGAGTATTTTATGGAATTCCATGATTACGTGAAAACAGAGTAATTTTCAAATAGAGAATCAGGGAATCTGCATTTAATGCTAACAAAGGGATCCTGATTTTACTTAACTAAGACATAACTTACTAAACTATGTCCTAATGAACTATAGCTAAACATCTGTAGGGACAATTATACAGAACTTTGTATTGGCCTATTGGGTGCTCCATTCCACTCCATGATTATTGCTCATTTTTGTGGGACCAATACATCAATTAGTTTTTAGCGTAGGCGGGCTTCTTACATTTTCCCCTTATTAGACCACAAAGGACATTAAATCACACTATTCTAAACACAGCACAGCCTCTATCAATATTCAATAATTTTGGAACAAAAATCAGAAACAATCCAATCACACATAATTACAAAAAACAATGTAACAAACGAATGTATGTATTATACCTGAAGCATGCGCCAAGGAGAGCCCTGCCATGGCCTACCATTCGGAACACCGGCAGCCGAAACCGTTCCCTGAAACCACGTCATCCTGGAAGAATCCTCAGTCTCCATTGCCATCTTCACTGAAACAATTATGCATGAATAACATCTAAAGAATCAAATAAATGAAAAAATATAATCAATAGGTTATAGTGTAATACACAGTCCACACAGCACAAGCAAACAGAAGGGGAGATGGGAAAAAAATAGGGGGGGAGGGGAATAGAGAAGATTTAAATAAGGGGAAAAAAGAAAAAGAAACATCAAAACATATTGGCTTAAATTCAAATTGACGTGTAATATAAGCTAAAAATTGCAATTCAAACAAATTATAAAGCTTACACCACAATCAAAACACTTTATGATAGAGGGGAAGCGAAAGTCACTGAATTTAAGGGTAGGTAGCTTCACTGGTTCAGTTGGAACATCAGGAAAGTCTTGGTAGTAGAATGGAAACTTTACGAGCCCATTGTCCTCATACTCCACATCTACCATGATTCCTAACTTCGAAACCCGAAAGGGAGGGGGTTAGATAAAGTTTGTATTCCAGTAGCAAAAACATACAAACAATAGTAAATTAGGAAGATCTTTACCATCCAACTTGAGTTCCAGCACAGACTGTTTATAACAATCAATATTTTCTTACAAGTTCAATAGTTTCTTCAAATTCCCAATTGATCGTGGGATTGGTCCTGTCAGGCCCTTGTTGTAAGATAGATCCTTATATGAAAGAAGCTAGTCAGGACATTGTAAGATAAATCACTATATGAAAGAAGCTAGTCGGGAATGCATTACTAAGCTAGTCAGGATTCTTGACCAGCTTGGAATATTTCCAAGGAAACTTTAGCATATACAACTTTAGTCAGTTAAGGTATAAAATAGAATTCCTTCACAAGCTCATAGAAATTTAAGGAAATACACTTGATAAATAAGCAACCCATTTCATAATAATCATCAAGCCAAATTCTGATAACGAACTAATGTTATGCTGAAAATGCTCAGATTGATTTTTGCATCAAATTCTCATTGGTGATACCCATGGAACGAAAGAAAGAAAGGTGAAGATGCCAATAGTTATAATGTGCTTGTGTTCAAAATAGAATTCAGTGTAAATTGCAAAACAGAAAGGAAAGAAAGAGAGAAAAATTACAGTATTCCAGCAAACCTATAACCAAAAGCTCCAAAGCCCGGTCTACATCATTTAAGCCAAGACCTCCAGATTTCCTTTTCATGCCATATGAACTTAGACTTCATTTTTTTTCCCTCTTTTTCTTCCCACTCACCAAAAATATCACCCGTAGCACATAACCAGCTCTGCCATACAACCTTACCCAACCTCACCCTCAGTCAACCGACTGCAACAATCACACACACCACACATTAAACACAAAAACTGCGCACACATACAATTCGGAGCAGATTCCTCGTCTGTTTCAAATTTCAATTAGCATAACACAACCATTAAATTTCTCGATCTTAAATCTCTAAGATCTAGCAAAAAACAAATGAGAACTAATTTCCATTTGTTTGAACCAAATTTTACATGGAGTACTCGAAACAGAGTATAAAGTAACGAAAAACAATTCTATGGATTTTATAAAAGAAAATTGAATCTAATCACATAAACAAGGAAAATATGCTCAGATGTAAATTTCTGCTAAAGAAATTCAAATGCGATTGTCCGTAATTGAAGTTGAAAGACAGAAAAATCGGAATATGTTCAAGCCTCTTAGATCCAACCCATACTTTAGATTCCAAATGACATGTAATCCAAACCCTGGCCCCCAAATTATACCAAAGGACATGTAATCCAAATCCTAACCCCCAAATTATACCAATGGTAAGGAAGAGAAATATCTACCGATGGAGAGAGAGAGAACGAGAGATAATACCAAAAATTGTTTGGATAGTTCTGCAATGTAATTTCCATAATTTCTCGGGAAACAAACAGAGAAAGACAGACCTGTAATCGGAAAATGGGGTGGCGAAGAGTGCTCAGTAATCGGAAAATGACGTGGGTGGAGAACTGGAGGAGGTGGGTGAGCATAAGGGAGAGAGAGTCGAGATCGGTCTGCTTGCAGAGGTTGAAGAGCGACTCGGCCTGGGAACGGAGCTCGTTGGAGGAGGACATGAGGTGAGAGATCAAGGTCTCGAAGGGATCCGAGTCGGGGCCAAGTATGACAGTGAGTTGCGCTTGCTGCAATTGAGTCGACTTGAGATATATTATTTTTTGTTTGTTTGTTTTGTGTTTTTGGTGAACGAGTTAGGGTTTTTGGTTATACACGCACGCGTCTCTCCATTTTGTGAGAGAGAGAGAGAGAGTGAATGCGGTGTGTTGTGTTGCGGAGAGAGAGAGAGAGAGAGAGAGAGAGAGAGAGAGAGAGAGGAGAGGTTAGGGATTATGAAGAATGAATGATGAGCTCCGATCTTTGCGTTTTCTGAGATGAGCTCAGATCTATTTTGAGAGAATTTTTTGAGATGAGCTTCAATTTTGAGAGAATTTTGTGACTGTGGAGCATGAATAAAAATGAGTTTTCTATTTTGTATTTTAATTTTGGACTTTATTTCAAGGGTTGGAAATTTTGAGATATCTTCTATCAAAGATTGTGATCTGATGCGTTGAAAAATGTTTAAATTTGGAGTTAAAATTAGTGCTGAAGTGTAAAACAGCTTATTTTTAATAGATTATTAGGTTTGAGGATTTTAATGATCCTCGTAATAAAGCTAATAAGCTTACCCAACCACCTCAGTTTTTAGTGATTGTTTTGGCACTTGTTAGTAAACCCTTGAAAAAAGTGGGTTGAAACAAATCAAGTTTGTTGTAGTGTTCTAGGCCCATTTTAAATCCTTCGTAACCTAGCTAGCCAAAAGATGTACTAATTAATTAAGAATAATAGTAGGGACACATCCAATCCCAAACACACCAAATATTCTTACTGGTTCCTCGAAGAAAAGAATATAAAAAAAAAAACCACCCTTTCATAAGGGTAGAAAACTACTTCACACACAGTTTCACGGTTTATTTGCGGTTTAAATGTGCGTGTGCATGCAATTGTATGCGGTGAACCTTTTCTGTCCACGCCTGTTTAATTGAACTCGCCAATTTTGATTGATATATAAGTTAGTGCAAAAATATTTAAGAAGCAGGCTGGATTGAGCAGCACTTACAACAACTCATGTGAAGGACAAGTGCATGCAAGACATTCATGTCATGCCTTCCAGCATCGGAGCAGTCGTTTGGAGCTGCACTTAGGATATGGCGAGCCATCTTGTAGTTTTCTCTATCCACAGCAAGGAACAGTGCGGATTCTCCAGCATTATTTACATGTTTAGCCAGTTTTGGAACCTCCTTCATTAGTTCTCTTACAATCTCAAGCTCATCATCGTTATCATATCGCACAGCAACTTGCAAGGCAGTATCCCCATCCTCATTCACCATGCTCAGAAGTTGTTGACCACCTGCTTCAACATCCCGCTGATCTTTGGCCTTCTGTATTATGAGCTTTACCGTTGAAGAAGCTCCTACCCACCTCACAGCAACATGTAGCGGAGTATTGCCTTTGGAGTTTTTTTCATACACAAGGCTTGGACGTAACCTAATCAACTCTTCCACAGCATGAAATTGTTCGTATTGCAATGCAACGTGAAGAACAGTGTTCTTCTCGGTTGTCACTTGGAGAAGGGTACTACTGGGATCTATCAACTTCTCAAAGAAACTTGAGTTATTGGTGGAAGCAGCTCTATACACATCAGGATTCATCGTGTATTGCCTTCCTTCTTCCGTAGTTGGTTATCAAATGGTCTAGTAGTGTGAAAACATAGAAAAATTGCTAGAGTTATAATCAAATTTAAAAAAGGAATGCTTATAAACAAAGAATAATGCTAGCTAGGGACACATAAAGTCCCACGACTTGTAGTTTGATCATCCATGCACACTGCACATTATATTTAAATAATAATAAATCATAAATATAAAAAGAATAAGATCTAAAGCTAATAAAAGTCTTATAAAAAAAATGCTAATAAAAGAATCAAAGATGCAATATATTTTGGCTAGTTTACTTCGTTATCAAGGTCTCTTTAACACAACCCCCCCCCCCCCCCCCAAAAAAAAAGAGAAAATAAAAAAAATAAAAAGAGAGAGAGAGAGAAAGAAGTCGAATCTAAAGGAAAATTCAAAAATGCCTTATAAACACATACAAAATTGTCTTTCTTTCCTTTTTTATAGGGAGGAAAGGGAAAGGGGAAGCCGGGTCGAACAACTCGGATTGGGGAATAGGTGTCATTGAGCTACAGGCCTAGAAGTGCTTCAGAAAAAAATATTTTACTTGTTTCTTTCCTTGATTTGGGAGACTTGCGTTAATAATAAACAATGTACATTGTTTATTCTTATTATCAATTTCACGTTTTGTATATGGACATTGAACGGTGGACTCCACACGATTTGCAATTTTGGTGCTACTTCACAGCAGCAGCCCCAGAGAACCAGAGCAGATTTATGGAGCAAATCGCAGATTCACAAGCTTGATCAATGGAGGCAGCCCCAGGTTTCCTTGTAATTATTTTCATATCCCAATTTTACCCGGATCTCTAACAAAAAAAAAAAAAAAAAAAACCGTCTTGGCTTCAGATTCCTACTGGCTGCTGCTTCTTCCTCTGCTGCTGGCTTCTTCTTTTCTTTTGGGTGAAGAAGTAGAGCTGAAGAATAGAGATTTTGGTGGGTTTCTTCTTGTCTTTTGGGTGAAGGAGCAATAGTGACGTTGGTGGGTGGACCATCCCGTTTTTCCTTACGAGGAGTCTCCACCACTTGATGACGTCCTGTCATACATCACTGGGTCTTCTATCCAGTGGGGTTCTGATCCTCGGATCACTTCAGCTGAGCTTTCTGAGCTACACTATCTTTTCTTTAGGATAGCGTGTCATTCTTTGTGGCCTATTTCGCATGTCCACACCATCCCTCTTGAGCGATATGTGTTTTTGTATGCTCTTGTCACTGATGCGCCTATCAGTTTTTCTCATTTGTTCCTTCGTTCTTTGAACGAGGTTCATCGGTCTAGTTCTACGGCTCATGCTTTGTTTTTTCCCGTTTTTATTCATAGGATTCTCCTTTTTCTTGAATTGGTGAGTATCCTGCTTCTGAGCCTGTACATGTCATTGCTCCTATTGGTGCTACCTTTTTGAGGCAAAGGGCTGCTCAACTTCGAGCTAGCTCTAAGCGTCCTAAGGTAGAGCCTTCTGGTGTCACTCCACCCCCTTCCTCTTCTACAGATACTCATGCAGCTGGGACGTCTTCTGATCCTGCTGTTGCTGCTGCTGCTGATGTTCCTCCACCATTTGATGAGGTTTCTGACCTTCGTCGGACGCCTGATACTGTCGTGACCGTTCAGGCGGCTCATGGTCAGCTTTTGGTGGACATCCTTGATGAGCTACGTGCGTTACGAGCGGATTTGGCGAGCTCTCATCATTCTCCTCCGCCTCCTTTTGATGATGAGTGAGTGCCCTTTGGCAATTCGTCACAAAAAGGGGGAGTGCATAGTTCATTTGTATCTAGGAGATATTTTTGTGGAGATTTACAATTTAGGGGGAGTTTTGTTTACTTGGTAGTGATACTGCGGAGCTTGTGGAGTTATTAGATTGTATCTAGGTGCTTCACTGTGTATTTACATTTTTAGCTCTTGTTTAGGAGATATTTTGTTGAGATACATTTTTATGTATATGTTTCTTATTTCACTATGCTACTCTGGTTATTGATTTATATTGATGATGTTATTCATGATATATGTCTTTATTTTGTGTCATGTGAAATCAAGAAATTTTTATTTATATATTTCCTGTTTTTTTCCACACATGCGTTTTATGTGTTTGTTAAGTGTTACAGGAATATACAGGTTGTTTTTAGTCGAGCTGCTATCTACTTTGCAACTGTTAGATAGTAGTTTAGGTTGAATTGTTAAGTGGCTGTTTATTGTAATGGGCTATTTCAATTTGTAACTTTGAGCTTTTTGTTAAGTCTGTGTTTTGTCACGGATTGCCAAAGGGGGAGTTTGTTAGGTTCTAAGAATTAGGAACTAATGTATTTAGAACTTCAATTTGTATGTTGGCAAACCATGATCAAAACAATGTTTAGTCTTGTGTTAGACTTGCTCAAAGTATGGGATTTAATGTAAAGTTGGAATCGAGTTTTTATGCAGGATTACCATTAACTTTCTGTGTGACTCGATCGATCGAGAATTAGACTCGATCGATCGAAAATCGTGCAGATCGTTTTTCTGTAGAATTTTCCAACTCAGCCCTAGTCCATTTAATGTATAGGGTTTTATGTTTTGCCCTAAGTATATAAGGGAAAACCCTAGCCACGTTTTTAGAGTTCTGTTTTACTGTGTTTGTGAATCTCTTTGTGAGATCTAGAGGTGTTTGCCTTCACATACACTTAGGGTTTACAAACTTGAGATTTATGTCAAGAGTTGTGTAGATCAATACAGTTGCAGAATCAATAGAGCACAAAGATATACAAGCAGGTGCGCTTGTGGATTTGCTGAAGAATTCAAGAAAGAAGGAGTCCGTGGATCTCGGAGCTATCATGGGGTCATGGTAGTAAGTTTCCTACACTTGGGTAGCAATAAGATGTTAGTGGTCTAAGTCTTGTTGTGTAAACTTCGATTCTTTCATAGTGGATTCAGTTTACCTTGAGGATAGCTAGGTTAAATCCTCCCCAGGTTTTTACCGGTGTGGTTTCCTGGGTCATCATATCTTTGTGTTATTTATTTTTCCGCTGCTTTGTTGTTTTTGTTTATTTTGTGTTAACCTAGATTTAATTAAATTACCTAAGTTAATCACTTGGCTAATTCACTAGGTTAATCTGTTGGGTTTAAGGGGTCTAAATACCACTTGTAAGTTCGTTTAGACCCCTTAAACCCAACAAATTAACCTAGTGAATTAGCCAAGTGATTAACTTAGGTAATTTAATTAAATCTAGGTTAACACAAAATAAACAAAAACAACAAAGCAGCGGAAAAATAAATAACACAAAGATATGATGACCCAGGAAACCACACCGGTAAAAACCTGGGGAGGATTTAACCTAGCTATCCTCAAGGTAAACTGAATCCACTATGAAAGAATCGAAGTTTACACAACAAGACTTAGACCACTAACATCTTATTGCTACCCAAGTGTAGGAAACTTACTACCATGACCCCATGATAGCTCCGAGATCCACGGACTCCTTCTTTCTTGAATTCTTCAGCAAATCCACAAGCGCACCTGCTTGTATATCTTTGTGCTCTATTGATTCTGCAACTGTATTGATCTACACAACTCTTGACATAAATCTCAAGTTTGTAAACCCTAAGTGTATGTGAAGGCAAACACCTCTAGATCTCACAAAGAGATTCACAAACACAGCAAAACAGAACACTAAAAACGTGGCTAGGGTATTCCCTTATATACTTAGGGCAAAACATAAAACCCTATACATTAAATGGACTAGGGCTGAGTTGGAAAATTCTGCAGAAAAACGATCTGCACGATTTTCGATCGATCGAGTCACACAAAAAGTTAATGGTAATTCTGCATAAAAACTCGATTCCAACTTTACATTAAATCCCATACTTTGAGCAAGTCTAACACAAGACTAAACATTGTTTTGATCATGGTTTGCCAACATACAAATTGAAGTTCTAAATACATTAGTTTCTAATTCTTAGAACCTAACAAACTCCCCCTTTGGCAATCCGTGACAAAACACAGACTTAACAAAAAGCTCAAAGTTTACACATTGAAATAGCCCATTACAAAATAAATAGCCACTTAGATAATTCAACCTAAACTACTATCTAACAGTTGCAAGGTAGACAGTAACTCGACTGAAAACAACATGTATATTCCTTTCACAAGCCAACAAGCTCAAATTTTTCAAAAGAATATGAAACAATTTATTTGGACTTATGGCAGGAGAAATATCATCACATATCCTAAATTGAAATACAGAATGCTTAAATTTCAATTTATGACAATTAGGACGAATGTGACCGGAGACACCACAAAAGTGACAAACAGGAACAAATTTAGGAACATCAGTATTCCTAACAACAAATCTAGTTTCAGATTTTGGTTTTTGCCTCAACAAAGAACAAGTTGGTCTAATATGACCAACAACACCACAAAGGTGACAAGTAGGCACAAAAACAGATTTATTATGCTCTCTAACAGTAGGTTTAGACTTAGGTTTAGAAACTTCAGCGTCTATATCAGAATTTTTACCTTTGTCTAACCTAGCAAAATAAGCCTTTTCTTTATTATTCCTCTTGAAATGAGGGATATAAACTTTTTCAGCTTTAGGCTTAAGAGAAACAGAAACACTTCTGTTATCAACAGCAGGCTTGGTACTAGTCAAATTTTCAATTTTAGTCTTAGATTCAACTAACTCTTGTTCCAAGCTTTTCAACTTCT
The DNA here is from genome assembly GCA_033629205.1 of Lithocarpus polystachyus. Taxonomy (NCBI): domain Eukaryota; kingdom Viridiplantae; phylum Streptophyta; class Magnoliopsida; order Fagales; family Fagaceae; genus Lithocarpus; species Lithocarpus polystachyus. Next base: position 7,008,001 of record CM066164.1, on the reverse strand, counting down.
CATCTTGAGAGGAAATTTGATTTTTCAAAAATTCATTCTTTTTATTAGATTCATCTAATCTAACAATCAATTCCTCTTTTTCAAGATTAGCCAATTTTAACTCTTCCTTGAATTTTTTAGCAATTCTCATAGTTTTCAATAATTCCTTACGAAGAGTTTCACAGGCATCAAAAAGATCAACAAAAACAATAGTGTCCTTCTTATTCAAATCATCCCAATCAAAAACATTAAGACACTTCAAATTATCCATGATAACAGGGATCAAGGATCAACTCTTAGATCAAAAGATCTAAAACAAAAGAGCTACCCGCTCTGATACCACTTGTAAGTTCGTTTAGACCCCTTAAACCCAACAAATTAACCTAGTGAATTAGCCAAGTGATTAACTTAGGTAATTTAATTAAATCTAGGTTAACACAAAATAAACAAAAACAACAAAGCAGCGGAAAAATAAATAACACAAAGATATGATGACCCAGGAAACCACACCGGTAAAAACCTGGGGAGGATTTAACCTAGCTATCCTCAAGGTAAACTGAATCCACTATGAAAGAATCGAAGTTTACACAACAAGACTTAGACCACTAACATCTTATTGCTACCCAAGTGTAGGAAACTTACTACCATGACCCCATGATAGCTCCGAGATCCACGGACTCCTTCTTTCTTGAATTCTTCAGCAAATCCACAAGCGCACCTGCTTGTATATCTTTGTGCTCTATTGATTCTGCAACTGTATTGATCTACACAACTCTTGACATAAATCTCAAGTTTGTAAACCCTAAGTGTATGTGAAGGCAAACACCTCTAGATCTCACAAAGAGATTCACAAACACAGCAAAACAGAACACTAAAAACGTGGCTAGGGTATTCCCTTATATACTTAGGGCAAAACATAAAACCCTATACATTAAATGGACTAGGGCTGAGTTGGAAAATTCTGCAGAAAAACGATCTGCACGATTTTCGATCGATCGAGTCACACAAAAAGTTAATGGTAATTCTGCATAAAAACTCGATTCCAACTTTACATTAAATCCCATACTTTGAGCAAGTCTAACACAAGACTAAACATTGTTTTGATCATGGTTTGCCAACATACAAATTGAAGTTCTAAATACATTAGTTTCTAATTCTTAGAACCTAACAAACTCCCCCTTTGGCAATCCGTGACAAAACACAGACTTAACAAAAAGCTCAAAGTTTACACATTGAAATAGCCCATTACAAAATAAATAGCCACTTAGATAATTCAACCTAAACTACTATCTAACAGTTGCAAGGTAGACAGTAACTCGACTGAAAACAACATGTATATTCCTTTCACAAGCCAACAAGCTCAAATTTTTCAAAAGAATATGAAACAATTTATTTGGACTTATGGCAGGAGAAATATCATCACATATCCTAAATTGAAATACAGAATGCTTAAATTTCAATTTATGACAATTAGGACGAATGTGACCGGAGACACCACAAAAGTGACAAACAGGAACAAATTTAGGAACATCAGTATTCCTAACAACAAATCTAGTTTCAGATTTTGGTTTTTGCCTCAACAAAGAACAAGTTGGTCTAATATGACCAACAACACCACAAAGGTGACAAGTAGGCACAAAAACAGATTTATTATGCTCTCTAACAGTAGGTTTAGACTTAGGTTTAGAAACTTCAGCGTCTATATCAGAATTTTTACCTTTGTCTAACCTAGCAAAATAAGCCTTTTCTTTATTATTCCTCTTGAAATGAGGGATATAAACTTTTTCAGCTTTAGGCTTAAGAGAAACAGAAACACTTCTGTTATCAACAGCAGGCTTGGTACTAGTCAAATTTTCAATTTTAGTCTTAGATTCAACTAACTCTTGTTCCAAGCTTTTCAACTTCTCATCTTGAGAGGAAATTTGATTTTTCAAAAATTCATTCTTTTTATTAGATTCATCTAATCTAACAATCAATTCCTCTTTTTCAAGATTAGCCAATTTTAACTCTTCCTTGAATTTTTTAGCAATTCTCATAGTTTTCAATAATTCCTTACGAAGAGTTTCACAGGCATCAAAAAGATCAACAAAAACAATAGTGTCCTTCTTATTCAAATCATCCCAATCAAAAACATTAAGACACTTCAAATTATCCATGATAACAGGGATCAAGGATCAACTCTTAGATCAAAAGATCTAAAACAAAAGAGCTACCCGCTCTGATACCACTTGTAAGTTCGTTTAGACCCCTTAAACCCAACAGATTAACCTAGTGAATTAGCCAAGTGATTAACTTAGGTAATTTAATTAAATCTAGGTTAACACAAAATAAACAAAAACAACAAAGCAGCGGAAAAATAAATAACACAAAGATATGATAACCCAGGAAACCACACCGGTAAAAACCTGGGGAGGATTTAACCTAGCTATCCTCAAGGTAAACTGAATCCACTATGAAAGAATCGAAGTTTACACAACAAGACTTAGACCACTAACATCTTATTGCTACCCAAGTGTAGGAAACTTACTACCATGACCCCATGATAGCTCCGAGATCCACGGACTCTTTCTTTCTTTGACCTTTGCAAAACACAAACACCACCGTTTGTGACTTTGAGACTCCACTCAAAGGTTTAGCAACACAAACTCTCTTGTTTGTGACTCCAAGACCACCCTTGAAGGTTTAGATCATCAGCTCCTTTGATGACTAGAGAATGCAGCAACTTCAGTAATACCGGATCTTGAGATTCTTCAAGGAACAACACCGGTAGAAGTAATAAGAGAGGTTTTAGGAACAAAACCCTAAATACAAAAGAGGCACACTCTTCTCTCTCTAAAAAGCCTTATAAAAAACGTGCTTAAGGTTTCCTTTATATAGTGGGAGAAGTAGATTTGAAACCCTAATCCTTAATGGGTTAGAACTGCTGTTTGGGCCAACTTAAAATTCTGCAGATACGATTCTCGATCGGTCGAGCCTGTTTTTCGATCGATCGAACCAGGCAGATTCTGAAATCTTCTTTCTGCAGCTTACATGTTCTTGTGTGCTCACGATTTGCCAATTGTTCTAAACTTTTAGAACCTAACATATACAACCTACACAATAGATCAACGTCAGGCAGCCTGTTGAGGTAAAACAAAAACCTATGTTGTTGGGGGCATAATCACATAAATAAATTGCTGTATTTGTTATGTTTGTTTTCATATTTAGTGTCAAAATTCTTTTTCTTTTTGCTTTTTTCCTTTTCTTGCTTTAACTCTCTGTTTGTAGTCTTTGTCATTCCAACCATAATATCATGAACTACAATGTCTCAAGTCTAGCCTTTGTTTAGTATGAATATGTGACTGTGACTTTTTTTTTTTTTTTTAATTGTTTATTTCTCTATAGTTTTGATTATAAATACGTTTCCTCTATAGTTTTGCAGGGTCGCTCTGCCTCTATATTCTCCCCCAAGGTTTTTTCCCTTTTAACTCACACCCTTTTAATTTTCATTATTAAATACCCGTCTTTTTACATATCATCTGCATCTTTATTTATTTAGGGTTGCTTTTTAGTTTGGAAGACCACACAGATTTTGACCTTTTTTTTTTTTTTTTGTCCTTTTGGATTGTTTTTTTGTTTGAAAGATTGCACAAATTTTAACACTACCAAGCCACAAAGCCTTTGTGAATTGCACTCAGGCATGCCTTTAGTTTTGGTTTGGCATAAACTTGAAACAAATGCCATAAATATCTAGATTATTGGCTTTTGTATTCTTAATGTTTGAATAAAACCATATAGTACAATTCAAACATGTTTCACATAAGCTTTTGAGGTCTTAGGTCATGTTGTATTTATATATGGCAAAAGATTATGCCATTTTCCACCTTAGCACAATTCGTACTGGTATTTTATTTATAACTTGGATATATTGAAATTTTTATGCATGTGAATAATCTATTTTGTTATTTATTTCTGAATTTCATGATGAAAACCAATGGAATACTTATTTTCATGAAAATTATAGAAATGTTGAACTTTTTTAATAATTCAATAGTTGGAGTGGGGTTATTATGAAATTTATTGACATTAAGAGTGTTTGGTTTTACATTGTAGATCTTTGATGAATTGGTATAATTTGGTGTTATACTTGATACTAATTTGGTGAAAAATTAAGTAGCTTGAAGAAGTTGAGAAAAGAGAAGAGCCTAAGAAAGGGAGAAAACACATTCTTGAAAAGCATGGGATAAAGCTTGAAGACGTAAGCACAAGTGTATATTTATTCTATTTATTGGTTCTTTTTTAATACTTATTAAACAAAATGTAAAAGCACATTATGATTCTTGTAACATTTGTATTTATCTCATTTTTAATATTACTTCATAATATTACATGTTTCATCTTATATTAAAGCCAATTTAGCTTTCAAATGATTGAAATTTGAGAAATGTTTCAAACCTAAACATGTTAACATTTGATTTAAAACAATCCCGTGCATTGCACGGGTTAGCGACTAGTTATTATTATAACCGAAACTTCTGAAACTCCTACAATTTTTTACGTCAGCACAATATTTAAATAAAATTATCATTTTATTTAAATAAAATTATTTTTGCTTAGTCTAAACTTAACAAAGAATGAAATTTTATCCCTCTAACGAGTCCAACTTAAATTCAAATACATCATTTTTTTATCATTTTTTTAAATAAAATTATTTTTGTTTATCCCAAATTTAACAAGGAGTGAAACTCTCTCTCTCTAACATGTCAAATTTAATCTCAAACTCATCATTATCATTTTTTAAAACAAAATTATTTTTGTTTAGTCCAAACTTAACAAAGAGTGAAACTCTATCTCTCTAACAAGTTTAACTTAAATTCAAACTCAAACGCTGATTAAAAAAAAAAAACTTAAATAAATCCTATATTAAGATTATCCTAAACGTGGCTTTATTTGGATAAATATAAAAATCATAAATCATTGATAAAGTCTAACTTCTTTGGATAATAGAAGAATTCTACTACAACTTTAAACAACCAAACTCTTTTTAGCCATTTTTTACAAGATAAAAAAATTTGTAATTACCCCCATCAGCTTTGGGCCTCCACCAAAACTGCCTTACTGCCGCACTTATAAGTACCTATCTCCAATGGCTTGGTCCTTGGTCTGTTGGCCTCAAAAAGGAAGGTGGACTTGGTCTTAGGACCTTCTGGGACTTCAACCAAGTCCTCCTATCCAAATTGGCTTGGTGCGTGTTAATCAACAAAGATTGCCCTTGTGTCAATCTCCTTTGAGCTAAATACAAGGTAAGAGATAATTAGCTTAGCCATAGCACTCCTAATAACCCATCTCCAGTATGGAAAAGCTAAGAACGTACAAAACATCTCATATCCGAAGGAGCATGCCTATTAGTGAGAAGAGGAAATACCATAAAAATTTGCGAGGATCCTTGGGTATCGGACCATCCATCTTTCATTCCAAAGCCTAAGGAGCGGGTGAATTCAGATGGAGCAATCACTGTGGCCCAATTGCTTCAAAGCTATGGCCTCAACTAGGACAAGCAAAAACTAAATGCACCAAATTTTAGTTTAAGAGTGTTTGAATTTTACACCCTGATGTTTCAGAATTTGAATTTTACTCCTTAAATTTTAGAAATATTTAGATTTTACTCCCTTAAAATAGGGAGTATTTGGATTTTTCACACTAAAATTTTAGAATTTGTGGATGTAAAATCCAAACATTGTCAAACTTTATGGGGTAAAATTTAAATTCTAAAATATTTGGGTGTAAAATCCAAATAGTCTCAAACTTTAGGAGGTAAAATCTAAATTCTAGAATTTCAGGATGTAAAATTCAAACTCCTAAACTTTAAGAGTATAATTTGCAATTTACCCAAAGTGCTAAAACATATTTTGATGCATTTAATCAAAGAGGAGAAAGGTGAGTTTGGAAGGTCGTTAATGACAAAGATGGGGATTTGGTAGTTACTTATTAGTACTATTGAAATAGAAAGGTAAAATAAGGGGAAAAAAAAAGAATTAGATGAAGTGGAAATGTCTATAGTAACAACAATAGTAAAAAATCACCTTCTCCTGAGAATAAACCTTCCTCACCCAAGTGTCAAAAGTTGTCCAGGAAAAACAAATAAAAATTAATATGACCCATTCTAAATAATTAACCTTGGGCTTATCAACTGCTCACTGAAAGAATATATGCAACTTTGGTATTCACAAAAAAGTACATGCATTTTTGTTTTTTTAATGAACTGAGAATGTTATTCAAAAATAAAGATAATACAGTCAAATCAACAACACCATAATAAAAAATAAAATTAAAACAGCACACAAGCACACCAACAAAGGCTTTGCAACAACCCTACACACAATAAGCCTCCAATTACATAAAATTAGGGGTGTCAAATGGGTGGGTTTGGGTGGGTTTGGGGTGAACATAATTGGGTTAGGTATATAAAACCCATTTACCCATTAAAATCCATTTAACTAATTGCTTCTAACCCAAATCCAACTCAACCCAATTATTATGGGTAAACCCCAACTCACCCAATTACCCAATTATCAAAACTACCAAAATGCCATTAAAGTAAAAACTCCAGTACTTACTTGAATTCCCTTTTCCACTCTCTCTAGTCTCCATTCTTGGGATTAAAAAATTCCACGTAAGCACATTTACATCAGCAATTATATTAAAAATTCAAATAAAAAAAATATTTTCTTTTCTTTTCTTTTTTATTTTCTCCAACTTTCTTGGCAACCAAACAGTGCAACAAATACAAAGAAATGTTGTTTCAAGCTCAAAACTTTCCTGGAATTTCGAAAGCAACTGTGCTTGAAACAAATAGAAATTGTTATTAGTTTATATGAAATTTTCGATTGCTTGGTTCTATAATTTCTTCACAAATAGCTCACAAATCCTCCAAGTTCTTGCTTAACCTTTTCGGTACCCACTCAGTGAGTCAACCCAGTCCCAACCCAGAAAAAAGTCACCCAAACAAAACCACAAAGCCTGTGTCTCGGTCGAAACCCCAACCAAATGACGCTCCTCTTCCCAAACGCCAAGAGACACAGCACATCGTTTGCCAGAGCGAAAAACACCTTATCTAGGTTGAGTTTGGACCCAGACTGAGCCGACACGGAGCCCAGCAATCGATTCACCTACTCGTCTCTGACGAGTTGGTATGAGTTGACCCGTTTGGAGCTGAGCAACTTGGTGACGCAGATCTTCCTGGCTTGGTGCCAGTAAGGGCCGTAGGGTGAGAAAGTGACGTCTGAGCAATTGAAGGAGAGGTATTGAGCTGAGAGAAGGTTTGGTCGGCTTGTGAAAACGTGGTCGTGGGTTTTGAGGACGAGTTTGGCTAGGTGAGTTGAGGAGACAACGATGGTGGGGACTCAGCCGAGTTGGAGGTGGATTATGGGGCCGAGTTTTTGGGCAAGTTAGGCTAAGGAGAGAGAGAGAGAGAGAGAGAGAGAGAGAGAGAGAGGTGTTTGGACGCTAAGAAAATGAAGGAAAATGAAAAACTGAAACACTAAAACATTGACGGCTATTTTTTTTTTTTTTTAATGGTAATGGTTGGGTTGAATTTTGATATATTGGGTTTGGGTTAAATGGGTCTCAACGGGTTTTTAATTAAAACCCAATAATCACTGGGCCTAATTGGGTTAATGTCCATTTAACCCAACTAATAATTAGGTGGGTTTGAGTTTAATTAGAGTGGGTGGGTTTGGGCGGGCAAATGAGTTTGGGCTTACTTTGCCACCCCTACATAAAATATAAATACAATGATCTTGAATTCTTGATAATGCTTTTCTCGTACACAGGGACAGCACTCCTCTTACTCCAATTGTGCCCATAACGACTTGCAAAACATAGCTTTAAAATCTCTCTTTCCAAATTCTGAAGGCCTCAATCATCATCCTAGACCAGCTTGGGCTTAGCAATCAAATAGTTCTTCAATAATAAATTTTGTAAAGAAAGGGAAAAACAGACTAATTAGGAAGCAGCAACAATGAGTGATGGCTACAGTGATCCCCCCAAGAGTGCGGTACCACTGCATAGGTGCCTGAAATAAAAGCTACCAGCAATGCTCCAACAGACCAATTAGTGTAAGAAATTGAATGTTGCACGACTTCTCTTAGAAAAACGTTTCCCGTAATTGCGGATGAAGCCAAAAAGTGGACGAATACTGAGGTAGTGGAAAGACCGAAAGCTAAAGTATTAGCTATTAGAAGTACAAGGAAAGTAGTGTTTTTCCTTAATACTGCCAAGCCCTCACCCACATCCCCACTTTGGTTATATCCACCAGGCACTGTGCAAGCTGCCGTGAAGGACACAGTTGCGATGAGTGTGGCTACCAACATATTGGTCTCACTCACTCGCTTCACAAAATCTGATACAGACCTTCCCTCGTCATCGTCATCGCCATCGCCATCACCTGCCTGTTCTGGTTTTTTTCTAGGTTCCGAATTCCGAATGCCAACCTGTTCTGGTTTTCTTCTAGGGTCCAAATTGGTCTCACTCACTCCCTTCACAGAATCTGATACAGACCTTCCCTCGTCATCGCCATCGCCTGCCTGTTCTGGTTTTTTTTCTAGGTTCCGAATTCCGAATGCCAACCTGTTCTGGTTTTCTTCTAGGGTCCAAATTGGTCTCACTCACTCGCTTCACAAAATCTGATACAGACCTTCCCTTGTCATCGCCATAGCCATCGCGTGCCTGTTCTGGTTTTCTTCTAGGGTCCAAATTCCGAATGCCCATCGCTCCCCTCAGGCTTGGTCGAGCGCCTTTCTTCCATAATGGCTTGATATGCCGCTGTAAAATTTATAAATAGATAATTTTTGAAAAATGCTAAAGCTAGCTACCACATTAAAACATGCCCTTTGATGGCCGCCAGATAAAAGGGCGTATTTCCTTCTTCGTTCTGTTCGCTGACAAGGGTCATGAGATCCTTAAACCCTGGTATCTTCTTTAACAATTGAAACGGGATATACTGTCCTCTTTCTGCAGCAGCATGAATAGCCGTCTGACCCCTGTTGTCCAACATCTCATAGATATCTGGACATGCTGTGATGAATTCCTTCATTACACTAAAATTGCCTTCCATGGCCGCAATGTGAAGAGCAGATAAGCCTTCTTTGTTCTTTGCATATGCAATGGACTTCCTTTTTTCTAAAATTAGCTTGATAATTTTATCGTTACCCAATTGCGCGGCGATGTGTAGAGGTGTCCATCCTGAGTCATCGGCTTGCTCAATTATACATGGCCATTTATTTATCACATCTCCCACAATTCCTAAGAATATAAAAGGAAAACCATATTGCTCAGGCTAGTATGTATTAATAGAAATTCTGTTCTCTTTTTTTTTTTTTTTTCTTTTCTTTTCTGACACAGTACATGGGCATGAGGAGAGGCGAGAGGGTTTGAACCATCTCCATGTCACTCAATTGCAGCATTCTTGGCATATACAGAAATAATTGGAAATGGTTTAACCTAGTTTTTGAGCATGCTAATTGATGGTATGGAGGAACTAATATTATAGTTAAGGGTCAAGATTAAGATTAAAAAACTAAGTTTAAAACAAAATTAATCGGAAAATGTTAATTAATAGAAGGACAAAGTATACTTTTTCGCTTTAAACTATCACCTTGTTATTAATAAGTCACGGAAAAATGTAAGCATATGCAAATGAGGTGAGGTCACAACAATTGAAGGAGTGCTTCGGCGTTTCAATCATTGAAATTACTAAAATGCCCTTTAGTTCTGTTTTCTTATTAAAAAGCCCTCTATTCTTTTCATATCACTCTCTGTGCACAGTACACACCAACCCAGCAAGGAAACAGAAAGTGCCATTAGAGAAGCAAACATAGGAAGCCAACATGACAGCCCTTTCTGTTAAATATTCGGTTTTTAATAATTATTTTGTTACAAAGTCACTATTGCAAATTATTTAGCTATATAGCCTTTTTTTGGAACTCGATTTGTCAAAGTTGAGTTATTTGCAATTCAGTGGGTCGTGAAATTCGAGCTCGAGAAAATCGAGTTTTATGTTTGCCACGTATCACTGAATGCATAAAACACGACTTTGGCAAAATTGAGTTATACTCTGAACTTGCTTTTTGAGAAAGTTGAGTTCCAAAAAAACACGACATAATTACAGTAAGTTGCAATAAAGGCTTTATAACAAAAATCATTTTCAAAAACCAAATATCTAGCACGAAAAAAAAGAAGAAAAAAAGAAGAAGCAAACATCCAGCAAGACAATAGAGCGAATTGTACTAACTCATTTAACCCAAGCAAAGAATTGCACCAACCCAAAAGGCAAAGAGTAAGATTTTGTTTCATTTTCTTTGCTTTGTTTTCTCGGGATCCAACCAAGGGCTAAGATTTCTTCACAAGGAGTTAAGGACACGTACACAAGATTTCGCTAACCCCTTCAATCCACTTGCCAACAAAAATACCACAAACCACCTTAACTCTCTTTCACTGTCACAACCTCATTCTACTTGCGACTCATCGCTACCTCGTCAAATTTTGTAAATATTATGCTGTAAAAAATATCGCCAACCTGAAGTTTTTGAAGGAAAAGATTCAACGGGTTGGTGATAGCAAAATAACATCATCTCCATTGATTGGGGCACACAATCTGCAAAATTTAGCAGCACTAGTGGTGATAATGTTCAAGATCCTTCACTGTATAGGAGGTTGATAGGGAAGCTGCTCTATCTGACTTTGACAAGGCCAGACATTTGCAATTTAGTGCACAAATTGAGTCAATTCATGAGTGCATTAAGATACCTCATCTTCAAGTTACTTATAGAATTCTCAAGTACTTGAACAACACTCCAGGACAAGGGTAATTTCTTTCTATAGAATCTGAATTGCAGTTGATGTCTTACTATGATGCAAACTGGGTAGCTTGTCCAAACACTAGAAGATCAATTTCCCATTTTTGTGTTTTTCTTGGGAAACTCTTTGATATCTTGGTAGTGTAAGAAGCAACAGCTGGTATCAAGATCTTCTGCTGAGTTAGAATATAGAGCTATGGCTACTATAACTAGTGAGGTAGTTTGGCTTATTGCATTTCTCAAAACTTTTGGTTTTGATCACAAACAACCTGCCTTTCTCTACTGTGATAGCAAGGCAGCTTTGTATATTGCTGCAAATCCAATATATCATGAAAGGACTAAACACATAGAAATTGATTGTTACTTCATTTGTGAAAAAATTCAAGATGGGGTAATAAAAACATTTCATGTTCCTACAAAGCATCGAATAGCAGATTTCTTCACTAAACCGCAAAAACAGTTCTTCCACCTCTTGTCCAAGATGAACTTAATCAATATATACAATTTATCTTGAGGGGGAGTATTAGAACGTGTGAACCTCTTGTCCAAGATGAACTTAATCAATATATACAATTTATCTTGAGGGGGAGTATTAGAACGTGTGAAGGTTTATTGCCTTGAGGGGGAGTATTAGAACGTGTGAAGGTTCAAGCAATAAAGGTGGAAGAAGAGAAGAACAAGCAAGAAGAAATAGATAGATTTATGTTTCAACTTAAGCTCTAGGTTGTTTTGATAATTGTAGCTAAAACGGTTTGTCATTTATACACTAGTTAGTTTTTTTTTTTTTTTTGCTTAATACTACATGCCAGAACCAAAAGTGCATGCAACACTTAGTTCTGCAGAGCAGCATATAAACTCACACACCCAAACTCACGCACCTGATGTGGGACTACAAGAGTCCTATTGTTTTTTGCGGAGCAGTATATAAACTCACACAACTAAACTAATGCACTCGTGTGGGACTACAAGAGTCAACACTTAGTTCCACGAAGCAATATATAAACTCACACACCCAAATTCACGCACCTGATATGGGACTACATATAAGAGTCTTGCTATTTTTTTGCTTAATACTACACTCCAGAACTAAAAGTGCATGCAACACATAGTTCCGTAGAGCAGCATATAAAATCACACACCCAAACTCACGCACCCGATGTGGGACTACAAGAGTCCTATTGTTTTTTTGCTTAATACAACATGCCAGAACCAAAAGTGCATGCAACACTTAGTTCCGCAGAGCAATATATAAACTCACACACCCAAACTCAAGCACCTGATGTGGGACTACAAGAGTCCCGCTATTTTTTTTTTTTTTTTCTGCTTAATACTACACGCCAGAACCAAAAGTGCATGCAACACTTAGTTCCGCAGAGTAGTATATAAACTCACACACCCAAACTCACGCACCCGATGTACACTAGTTAGTTAGTTAGTTAGTAGTTAGATGACATATTTCATTTTTGTATTGGTTTAATTCTTTGTTAGTTAATTGGTTATTTTCCATGTCTCTGTTCTTAGTATATAAGAACCAAAGCTCTATTTATCATAATATACTCATTCTTACTCAAACTCTCCCAGATCTCTCTCTCTCTCTCTCTCTCCATAAACTCCATTGTCAAAGCTCGAGTTTGTGGGCACAAATTCTAACACACATTATGATGATGAAAAGCTTGAATGTCCTTTCTGATTTGAGGCTATGTGGACAAAGGATGAGTCAAGCAAAGAGGCGGAATGCTTGGTTCACTTAGGTGGAGGGTTCACGTAGCTACATATTGGCTAGAAAACTTGATGCCACCAAGAAAGAATTGCAGAAATCGAATAAGGAGTGCTTTGGCCATATTAAAGAAATAATAAAAAGTATCGAAAGCAAGATAGCTAGGCTTCAAGATGCAGAGCTAACGAAAGAAAATTTGAAACTTGAAGCGGCTCTAAGCTTGGATCAAAGAGGAAATAAAATGGAATCAAAAGTGGAGGGAATTGTGGCTTAGAGTTGGGAGACCAGAATTCTAAATTTTTCCATCTGTCACTCTCAAGAGAAGAAAAAGAAAATGTATAACAAAGATAAAAATTGATGATGGAACATGGATTTTGTTCCCTCTACAAATCAGCTAATCCTAGAATCCCTTCCTCTCTTAAAGAGCTCATTCAAGCTTGCACAACAAAGGAGGAAAATGAAGTTTCATGCAGAATACCTGTAGGAGATGAAATCAAGAAAGTGAAATGGAGCATGAACCCACTAAAATCACCAGGCTCAAATGGAGTCCCAAGGTTATTCTATAAACACTATTGGGATGAAATTGGTGGACTAGTGATTCTAGCCGTTCAAAGTTTCTATAGATATGGATGGATGCACAAGGAGCTAAATTAAACATTCATCTATATCTATATATTATTAAAAGTTAAAGCGTAGCATTTAATGTTACTATGCTCAGGTTGAGTCACATCAGCTGCCATGTCATTACCATTCTTTTTCCTGAATTTGACCTTCAACTTAAAATAAATTTTCTTAAATTTAAAAATATGAATAAAAAGAAAATAATTCCCAACCCTTTGTCTTCCATGGTTACAATTTTAGATAGCAACCCTTTGTCTTCTACGGTTACAATTTTAGATGGCAACCCTTTGTATTTCAAGGTTACAATTTTAAATAGCAACCCTTTGTGTTCCATGGTTACAATCTCAAACGGCAACCCTTTAACTTCCTAACTCTAGACTTTGGCTTTCTAACTCCTTCATCTCTTCCTCTCCTCACACTATTAATACTGAAAAGTTGGATGATTCAGTATAGGTATCTCTAAATCCTAGTTGCTCTTGACCTCTATTCTTGTGCCTGCATAATAGTTCAATGTAAGGATTAGATTAATAGTGTCGTTCTTTTTTATTGATTTTTTTTTCTTTTTTAATTTTGTTACTACTTCTTTTGTGTTGTGGGTCATATATGAGTTTATATGTATTTAGGTTGGGTATTTGTATTGATCGATGATTATTTTATTTCTACGTTAAAAATTGATTTGGTTTTTTTTTTTTTTTTTAATGTTTGAGACGGTAGCATTATTGGTTTTATATTTTGTAATATGTGTGATAGAGTTTTTGTAGTATCCGTGTGATAGAGTTTTAGTAGTTAGAAAATTGAATGATAGAGTTTTAGTAGAATCGTGCCTGTACTTATCATAAAAAAGTAGTATCGTGCCTGCAAAAATTCAATTGACCGATATAATCTGTGCCTGAAAAATTCAATTTGCTAACTACTAAAATACCTTAGCAAATTGAATTATAGAGTTTAAAATTCAATACTATACTTAGAACATGATACTTCTCATTTTTTCTTGGTCTCCTCATTTAAATGAATCCCTCCTTCATCATTGAAATCGATTTAAAATTCCTTCTATTAGCTTTGATTGTACTCTTGGCTATATCATAAAAGACTGTTTCTTGACATAATCTTTTTATTATAATTATTGTCATTTTTGTTGTAGTTGAATCAAAATAAGATTATGCTAGATCTGCATAATTAGTAATTGTTGCATCTTCATCATTATCACAAGTTTAAGATAGAAATTACCCTCATCAATAGTTGTTGCGTTTTCTTCATTGCCAAACTTGATCATCTTGACAAACCTTTTATTTACTAGATTGTACCACATGTATTTATTTACTTATGGATTCTATTTGATTGTAAGATTTTTATGTCTTTTGATATAAATTAACTAGCTGGTATGTTAGCCAAACCGCTTGCTTCTTCAGTTTTTTTTTTTAATCTTTTACTTTGCCTCCAACACTATTGTAATTGGTTGTCTCTTTAATGACATGTTCTGTCTCAATCGCTATATATATATATATATATATATTGTTTTGTAGGATCCAAGCAAGAAAGAGTTTAAGATGCTTGCCGTGTTACTCTCAAATTTTTTACAGCATGAACAACTTGCGGTATTGAAGTAATTACAGAATATTTTATATCAATAGTTATTTGTTAATAGGTGTTTGACAACTTTAGAATATGAAATGTTTTAGGTTACGTGGGTAACAACTTTAATTTTGTTAATTTTTGCTTTCTAAATTACTAATAGTAATTTATCATGTTAAATTGGTAGTTTATTTGTATATTAATCAGCTACAATGTTGTAATGTTATTTAATTTTTTTTCTTCTAATTTGTGAGGTTTAATTCAAATAATTTTGAATAAGTCCTCTGAAATCAAATTCAATACAAAAGAAATTTCGTTAGAGACTCTATAAGGCTAAGGGGAGCTTGAAGATAATATAATTTTTGGTTTCATATAATATACTATATTGTGAGCTTTAGTTGCTACAAGTAGTATCGTAGTAATTTAGATATGAAACTCTAAACACAACACAAATAGCTAAAGATAACGACATTCACTAATATTTGTCTTTTAATTTAAATAGTATTTTTTATAACTGCTTCGCATTCATTAGATTTCATATTCAGTAATTTTCCCATGCATCGCACAGGTTTGTGACTAGTAGTGTATTATAACAATCACATTGAAATCTGCTGTAAATTCATTCAAGTAAAAAAAAAAATGGTCAACTCTCCAAACTGTTAATTTTTTTTTAATTTCGAAAACCTCCAAATATCATAAAGAAATTTAATGAAATTAGTCATTCACAATGGGAACAATTCATAACCCACATATAAATTTAGGGCAGGACAAACATTAAAGGGTTTTTGAGCTAACCATAACATCACTCTCAAAATAAACTTAAAAATCTTTTGCTAATGTCCATATCATGGTAAAACAGAAAACCTTCAAAACCCAAAACCACGGTCACATTCACTTCACAATAAAAAAATTCTAGTTGAACTTGAATTAGCAGTTTATGAAAACAATACATGAGGTAGTATAAAATATAGCCCAATCATGAAACCATAAATCCCAGATAGGCAAAAGAAAAGAAAAAAAAAAAAAAAAGCCATGAAACTGAAACACATGAAAGCAGAACCTATAGGATTGGGAGGCTAAGATCAAAACTGAATACTGCCACCAAGTATATATAATTAACCACAAATCCACATGAGGCTAAAATAATTCATTAATCTACAATAGAAATTTAATTATTCAATAACTAAATTAATATACTTGTATTTGTATATAAACCCAGAAACTTAAATTAAATCCAAACACAAACAAATGACTCAAAAACATCAAAGGCATGTTGCTCCAATAACTAAATTAATATACTTGCTTTTGTATATAAACCCAAAAACTTAAATTAAATCCAAACACAAATAAATGACTCACAAAAACATCAAGGGCATGCCAAGGATGCTCGTCTTATAAAAGGACAGGAAATATCATTACACAAAACATAACAAAATTATTAACAATGAAACAGAATAACAACTCTAAAATCCTAGATGAATTTTCTTGCCGCTAATAATTGAAATTAATAAAACCCACTACGGGCTCCAAACCCATCAATCTAAACTAATCATTCAAAAATGAAACCCTAAATCATATTTAACAACCAAAATTATAGAACAAAATAAAAAACTTACTAGTAATGTTTGCAGAGAAAATCTAGTAACCTTAATTCTCAAATCAAAAGGAGCCTGCAATTTCAACCAGTTTGGTTCAATCAGTCTTTGCAAAGTGTGTTATAAAATCATTACAAAGATTTTAGTCAACAGGCTAAGACCTTTGTTGGGCCTCAAGTTGGAGCCAGCCCAGGTGGCCTTCGTGCCTAACAGGTAGATTATTGAAAATGTTGTTCTTACCCAAGAGCTGATTCACAACTTTAAGATAACCGAGGGAAAAAAAAGTCATTTAGCTATCAAACTGGATTTTATCAAAGCATATGACAAGATGGAGTGGAGCTTCATTCTAGCTGTCCTTAAAGCATTCAGCTCCTATGAGAAATTTGTCAATATGATCAAGCAATGCGCGTAACCACGGTAAATTTCACCTTTCGTATCAGTGGATGAAAATCAGTCAGTTTCACTCCTTCTAGAGGCTTGTGATAGGGGGACCCCTTGTCCCCCCTACTTTCTTTTCTTAGCAGTGAGGTGTTGATGCGGTTGATTAAAAAAGAAGTTAGCTCTAAGAATCTCAAAGGTTCCAAAATTGCAGGTGCCCCACCAATTTCCAAATTTTGCAATGCTGATGATGTGCTACTTTGTTGTAATGCCAAAATGGATGAGCTTTCCTCACTTAAGAAATTTCTGGAGAGGTATCGTGAATGGTCTAGCTCGGAAATTAACATGGAAAGTTCAGGTATGTTCGCCTCTAATAGTGTTTGTCAACAACTCCTAAACCAAGTGAAGTGTGTCGCTATTTCTAAGACAAAGTGTCTTGGGGTTTGTTATTTCTAATCAATAATGAGTCATGATCTCATAGCCATAAGTAGAAACTTTAGAACAAAGTAAGAGCATCCGCATTAGTAGATGCATAATTTCTGTCCATTTTGCAAGAAAAAATATGTTTTTTCTATTTTACATATCCACTTTTACAAAACACCAACATCAGTTTGTCTATTCTACACATTTATTCAATAATATATTCATTCTTAACTCAATAGGTACACCCAGCCACCATCAACGATCAGAGCAACGGCGATCATCAAGCTAGCCTCCATCATCAACCCACACAACCACCATTATCAAGCCAGCCTCCATCATCAACCCACCCATCAAAATCCCAAAACCACTAATCAAAATCATCAAAACCCACTAATCAAAATCATTAAACCCACTAATCAAAACCATCAAACAAAGAAAAAATATAGCAATGGTGATCAGCGAGAGATCAAACAACGAGAAATCAACCCGAAACCCACTGATTAAACAACGAGAAATCAGTGGTGAACGGTGATCGGAGAGGCTTCGTGGTGATCGACTATTGGAGAGGCTTCATGGCAATCGGCAATCAGAAAGGCTTCATGGTGATCAGAGAGGCGTTCATGGCGATCGGCGAGAGATCAAGCATGGCAAGAGATTAGTGAAGGTTTAATGGTGATAATTTGCTGGTCTGATGATTTGATCAGTAGCGGCGATGGCAAGAGATGATTTGATCAGGTGATGATTTGTTGACGCCAGTGGTTTAAATGATTTGCTGGTTTGATGATTTGATCAAATGAGAAAAATAGAGAATGAGGTGAGAGTGAGAGCAACCAGAGACAAGGAGAGAGAGAAAATTACTAAAATATTAAATGCAAGTGCTACAGTAACCATGCATATGTGCATGGTTACTGTAGCAATTGTACATTTATGCACAATTTTACACTCATTAATGTATGTGTTTTTTTTAATCAAAATGCGTAAAATGAAGGGTTTTTTTTTTTTTTTTTTTTGTATTTTGCAAGATTTTGCATCCACTGATGTGGATGCTCTAAGCTCATGGAAGAGTAACAGCTTGTCCTAGGCAGGTAGAGCCACACTTATCAAATATGTGGCTCAGTCAATCCCGACATACTCTATGTCAACTCTTCAATTCCCAAAAGGTTTGTGTGAAGAAATGGATGCTTTGGTTAGAAGATTCTGGTGGAATTCTAAATCCAAGAATGGACAATATTTCATTCCTATAGCTTGGTCTTCTATGTGCTAGCCTCAAAAAGGAAAGTGGGCTTGTTTTCAGAATGTTTTGGGACTTCAATCAAGCCCTCCTTTCCAAGCTTTCTTGGTAGGAATTATCTGAAAAAGATTGCCCATGCATAAACTTGTTGTGTACAAAATATAAGTTGAGACAAAATTGGCTCAACCAACCCACACCTAGTGGCTCCTCTTGTAGAATATGGATTGAATTAGGAGTTTGACTCCTTGTTGGATTTGGATAATAAAAGAATTTTATTCCTTCGGGTTACTATTGTTTGAAGTTATCAACCTCTATTAGAAATCTTGTCTACTACTTGATTTGGAATTCCTTTTAGAATAAAAGTGATTCTCATTTTTTGTGTAGAAAATGTTAGGTTCTAAGATTTAGGAACTAATGTATTAGAACTTCAATTTGTAATGTTGGCAAACCATGATCAAAACATTCTTTAAGTTGTGTGTTAGACTTGCTCAAAGTATGGCTTTTTATGTAAAGTTGGAATCGAGTTATTGCAGAATTTACTTTGCACTTCTGCCTGACTCGATCGATCAAGAATTAGACTCGACCGATCGAAAATCGTGCAGAACGTTTTTCTGCAGAAAATTCCCAACTCAACCCAAGCCCATTTAATGTATAGGGCTTTATTTTTGCCCTAAGTATATAAGGGAAAACCCTAGCCACGTTTTTAGAGTTCTGAATGCTGTGTTTGTGAATCTATTTGTTATATCTAGAGGTATTTGCCTTCACATACACTTAGGGTTTCCAAACTCAAGATTCATGTCTAGAGATTGGTAAATCATACAATTGCAGAATCAAAGAGCTTCAAGATATACAAGCAGGTGTTGCTTGTGCTTTGCTGAAAAATTCAAAGAAAGAAGGAGTCTGTGGTCTCGGAGTTGTCACGTGGTCGTGGTAGTAAGTTTCCTACACTAGGTAGCAATAGGATGTTAGTGGTCTAAGTCTCTATTGTGTAAATTTCGATTCTTTCATAGTGAATTCGGTTTTACCTTGAGGATAGCTAGGTTAAATCCTCCCCAGGTTTTTACCGGTGTGGTTTCCTAGGTCATCATATCATGTGTTCTTTATTATTCCGCACTTTTATATGATTTGATTTATTTGTTATAACCTAGATCTGTTTAAATTACCTAAGTTAATCACTTGACTAATTCTCTAGGTTAATCTGTTTGGGTTTAAAGGGTCTAAACGAACTCACAGAAAAGAAGTCTAGTCCTTCTTGGTTTTGGATACCCTAGCCCACTCAAGTCTCCTACATAAGCATAGTGCTGCTACGGGAAATTAGAGAGATGAGAGTGTATGTGAGTAAAAGAGACTTTCTCTTGTTTTGGTTCTTTGATATTTGTGAGTTGCAATTTGGAATAGTGAGAGAGGTTTGTTGCCGCTTATTTATGGTTCTAGGGTTTAGTGATTTGCTCTCTATTGGTGTGTTGCAACTTTTAGATTTGATTTGTAGCTCTCTCTTTGGTTTGTATGCAATTCGCATTTGGTATTTGGTATTCATATTTAGTATTTGTGAATCTTTAGTTCTTTTGTTTTGTATTTGTGAGAGAGAGCTATTTGAGTGTATTTTAGATTTGGGTTTGTGAGAGTGTCTCTACACTAATTTGTATTATCCCAAATTTGTTATAGTAAAATTTGTTCGTCGTCGCCCATGGATGTAGACTATCGCCGAATCACGTAAATCTTGGTGTTCTATGTCTATTTTCTTTTAAATTAATTTTCTTCGCTCATATTATTTTTTTGGAGATCTTTCACAAGTCTAAAATATTTTCACAATCAATCTTGATAATTTGAGCTTCCGCTATTTTACAACACCTCTCCTATTTGAAAGAGCTTCGAAGGCACAAAAGCCCTCATTGCCTAGGAAGCTTGCTTGTTGCCTGGGAATGGTAGATCAATTAGAGTGTGGGAGGACCCATGGGTCCTAGACCATTTTGGGATTAAAGCCCATTACAAAGGAAGGGGCAAACAAAGATGTTGTCTTCAATGGCAATTTCAAAATCACCATATATATACAAGTAAATGCAATGATATTTGGATATAAACAATGGCAAATTCAGGTATGATTTCTGTCAAATATGTCTATTGGCTAAGCAAAGGCTCTTTCCCTCCTACCAGTAGAGATAATTTAAGGGGCTGTGTTTCGAAAACAAAAATTCATGAATGGCATAAAATGCATCTACCGAATATTGATGCAGATTTTCCTACAAGGGAAAAATTTAGAAAATTCACCAAACTCCCTATTGATTTGTGTCTTCTGCTAGGATGCACAAACATGGACACAAGTACATATACGGGTATAGGTACAACACAACGACACGAGCAATTTTGAAAAATTATAACATGAAATGGCAGGTACGACACCGATATGACACGATACGACATGGATACGACACGGGTATGACACTCCAAATGAAGTGTCTATACATTCTAGGTCTTCTATGTAATTCAAAGAAGGAAACGATGCTGCACCTTTTCACCATATGCCCACTGACAAAGGATCTATGTTTTAACAACCAACGGAGATGATCTCTTTCTGTGTATCTTTCATCTGTTCAAACTTGGGAGTCAATGGAGATGATCTCCTTCTGTTCAGTGCAATTCCATGCAACCAAGTGTGGAAGATAAGAAATGGAAAAATATTTGAAGGAATAGATCCAAGCCAAAAAGAGATTAGAGCTTGGCTCATCAAAGCATTTTCTTAGTTTAAAAGTATTAGAACAGCTCCAACACCTTCCTCTCCACCCAAATCCAAGGGCGGCAGCACGTTAAGGCCAGGCCAGTGTGGTCATAGGACCACCTTGACCTAAAAAAAAAATTAATATATAATAAGTTAAAATATTACATTTGTCTACTCTTAAAAAAAATTTGTGACCACCCTAAATTTTTTTTTATGCCCAATAAAATTAAACTTTGGTCCATAATTTGGTTAGGGGTCTTTCAAGCAAAAATAAAAAGCCCAAAAAAAAAATTGAACTAAAATCTGAAAAAAAAAAAATTATAATAATAGCAAGCCCAAATGCCCAATAAAGACCTCAGGGGAAAAAGCCCAAGATCAATCCTCACTCACTACTTAGACAGATTTTTAAATCATCAAAAATAATAATAATTAAATTTTTATAAACTAAGTACCCAATGAATCCTCACCGCTGATTGGATCAAATTAATTTTAAACCAAAATAACTCCTAACCTAAAGAGAAATAAGAACTTCAGTCCTCAGCATTCAGCAAGTAGCGACTCAGCAACAACAAGACCCTGGGTTCAACGTGCTGCTGCCCCTCAAGGTATTTCAATTCTCTCTCTTTTTCTCTTTATCATCTCTGCTCTGAGAGCAATGCTCTCTCTCTCTTTCTCTTTGGAACTGAAAAATATGATTCTCTTTGGAATTGAATTGCTTTGCCTAATTGCCTTTATTTGATTTTATTGGTTTGTGAGTTTGTCCTTTAGTGTATTGTTAATGTTTTATATTTCTTTAATGTTTTGTGTAAGTGTATCTAATTGTGTTGATTTGCTCGTCTCTTGAGTGGGGGTGGATGGGGCCATGGCATTGGATACTTGGATTGGGGTAGTGGAGGCATTAAAAGTAAGTGAGCAAGACATTATAAAATATTTAAAAAAAAAAGTATGTTAAGCAGTGGGTTGAGCCGGGTGGGTGATGCAGTGTATTTTTAGCCTTTATATTGTGCAAAGCAAACTAAACAATAGGGCGTGTGCTAGACTGCTAGTGGTCAGTAAAAAAAATAACGAAACAACTAAACAACAATAATTACTATTAATTTTATTAATGTTTCAAATGAACTTATAGTAATGGGTCAATGAAAGTGAATGTTGATGCAACGGTGGAGGAATCATAATCAATTATTTCTGCAGTGGCCAGAGATTGTAGAGGGGAGTTGGTATCATGCTTGCACCAAATGTGCAAACACCGACCTCCCTCTGCAAAGGCTGAAGCTTTAGGCTCCGTTCGTTTGGAGTGAAAACAGGGAGGATGGAAAACAAAGGGAGGAAAATAGAATAGAAAATATTGTTTTCCACTGTTCGTTTGGAAAAGGAAAATAGGAAGGATGGAAAACTCGAGAGAAAGTTTTTCTCCGGGCCCACTTTTTTTTTTCCTTCCAAATCGGAAGGAAAATCTGGAGAAAAAAGTTCTATAGTAGCACTTTTACAATAATACCCTCTTCCCACCTATTTTTTTCAACTTTCTCTTTTTTCTTTTTTCTTTTTTTCTGTTCAACATTTTCAGTAACGTTGTTTTTTTTTTTTTTTTTTAAATTCTTTTCAACGTTACTGAAGAGTAACGTTTTGTTTGTTTTTTTTTTTTTTTTTTTAATTCTTTTCAACGTTACTGAAGGGTAGCGTTTTGTTTGTTTTTTTTTTTTTTTTCTTCAACGTTACTGAACTCCAGTTCAGTAACGTTGTTTTTTTTTTTTTTTTTAATTCTTTTCAACGTTACGTTGTTGTTGTTGTTTTTTCTTTTCTTTTCAACATTACTGAGAACTTTTTTTTTTTCAACGTGACCTAATCTAATTTTTACATTATAATAATATAAATTTATATATATGATGTGATAAATTTTATATTATTTAATGATTAGAAATAAATTTATTTCTTACATATTATGTAGCAAGGGTATAATAGTCAATTTATATAAATTACATTTTCCATCCTTCCCTTTTTCTCTCCAACTGAACACAAGAGTTTTCCATCCTCCCACTTTTCCACTCCTTCAACCGAACACACAAGAGGGAAAACTAAATATTTTCCATCCTACTACTTTTCCATCTTCCCATAATTTTCCATCCTCCCACTTTTCCACTCCTCCAACTGAACGGACCCTTAAGGTGGGCAACCTCTCTAGTAATGCATGTTCCTTTTGAATCAACGTGCATCGAAGGACTCCAAAGTGTGACTATTTAAAGTAACTTAAAATAAAATATGAGTAGTGATTATTTAAATTATTTTGATGTCATACATGTTATAACCATATAATTTATTGATGTGTATTTTTTTGGATTCTGTTTAGGGTTTTCTTAGGGCATTTATTAAATGATCATTTGAAGAAAGTTTTGGTATCACTTTCTTGGAAAACATAAAAACTATAATAAAAAAATCATTTGTTTTTTACTTTTCATATAAAATGTTTCTAAAAATATTTTTCTAAACTAATGCACTATTAGAGCATCAATTAACTTTTCTTTATTCTAAAATTTTCTAAAATGAGGTAAAATTTTTGGACTATCTAATACCATTACTAATGTAAGGATACAGATTTGAACCCTTGGCCTAAGCGATGGATAGACCAGCCCAAAAGGCCCAAAACAATAAATTTGTAAAGAGTAGGTTAAGAAAAACTGGGCTAAGGTGAGTTGGACAATAGACAGGATGAATTCAGATGATAAGAAAAAGAAAATAGACAAGTTTAATTTCCGAAAGTTGTCCTTGGCTAATGTCCAAGGAGATCAGTTCTTATATATTGTTCTAAATTTGATTACACGTTTGGTTTTTTATGGTTACAATATTTCTTTTTTAATTTTTCCATCCCCCTTCCTTTTAGTATCTCCATCTATTTATACTCTTCTTTTTCCTCTTCTTTGCCTTCCACGTGCAGATTAGGTGATTGGTGTTAATACTTGTCCCATCCCTTTTTTCCAGAAGTCTTTGTGTAGTAGCTGTAAGGCTGAAATACACTATTCAAATATCATCTCCACATTAAAACGGCCAGAAAGTTAGCTGCAGAGTATTCAATGCGGTGGTAGCAGCTTTCTCCTTTGATATTTCAGGATCTTCCCTTGTTGTACGTTTCTGTAATACTTATTTGTTCTGACAAAATTCTCTGGGGTGTTTTTCCTGTATGGCAGACCACCAAAACGGACCTCGGCTTTGGTTATCTGATGTGATATCCATCCTCGGCACTAACTCCTAGGTCAGGGCGTTCAATACTAACCTCTTTATCTATCAATGCAAACTTCCTTGACATAGTTTACCTATCCTCAAGTAAATCTTAGTCCTTGGCGGGGGCCCTAGGCCCAACATGTACATGTATAAGGAATTCCTGGCCCAACGCTCCTACAATAGTCCCTTGAGATACTTCTTTCCTAATCCTCGGGAAGAAAGGAGGATTCCGATGTTACCGCACCTGCTATGCGCCCGTTTTGGTTCACCTCTGCTTATGAAGGCGCCTTTTTAACTACCCAAGACACGCTCCTAATGCTGCAGCGCTCGAGACGTGCCTTCATTAAATTCTGACGGCTCTCCGTCTCTCACATTCTATGGTGTGATGCAAATCGAATGGCTAAAAACTCCACTAAGGCACGGGCGGGAATTTTCCCACTTTTGGCTGTCTTTTCGATATAAATACCACTTAAATCAATTTCCTACCTCACTTTAGCATTTATCTAGTTCTAGCGCACATACATTGAACCTGTCAGCACTCCTTTTTTATTCGTGTTCTTACAAATACCAAAAGCTTGTCCGAGGAGAACTTCTTTACTTCTATAAGTCTTCATAAGTCCTTAAACTTTCTTTTTCCATATTATTTTCTGTTCTTTGTGTTTCTCCTCTCCTCGGCTTTATTTTTTCTTCCCAATCTTATTAGATCCTTCCAAAATCTTCTAAAAATGGGTAGGTTTAAGTATTTAGTGGACTCTGACGAGGCCATTGAAAACCTTAAGGCTCAGTACAGAATTCCTTTAGGTGTAGGAATTAGGTATTGCAAAGAATGTGAGTGGCACGAGAAAAGGCAAGAGGGAGAAGTAGTTATCCCAATGATCGCCTTTATAGAAGGGAGGATAAGGATCCCTATAGGTACAGTCATGAGAGACTACCTTAGGGCCCATAGGTTGGCACCCACTCAGTGTGCCCCAAATATGTTTAGGATACTAGGCTCCATAAATGCCCTGAATGAAAAGATGGATTTAGATTTGACTCATCACGATGTCAACTAGGTCTACAACCTTCATCACCTGAAGGGGCAAGGGTATTACTTGAAGTCAAGATACCCTTAAGTTAGATTAATTCAGTGTCTCCCTGAGTCTAACAAGGGGCTGAAAAAAGATTTTTTGATCTTGTTGGGGGAGTGGCACGATGGCCTTTCTTGCCTGATGAGGGAGGGAGAACCAGGTGGGGCTTTAGGTTTTAGGAAAATTTATTTCGGTTTATTCTTCTCCTTGTATTTGTGCTTTTTCTGATTCTAATGATCCTTTGTTTCTTTGGTGACTTTGCAGATAAACGTGCCACTGAACCGAACTTGAGTTTGGTCAACAAGGATAGCTTAGACAAGATCCTTTAAGCCGAGGAGTTTGTGAACGAGGACGGGCAATTACGAACGGCTGATTTAATCCTCGGATACACGCCAATCTCGACAAGCTTCCAGGCGCCTAAGTGCGTCATCAAAGCCAGAGATCCACACCTTCCTCGGATAAGCGTAGCCGTTCTCGGATTCCTTCTGCCGAAGGGTGTTCCCATTCCAGAAGGCACATTGCTAACTCAACCCATCTTAGGACAAGCTCTCCCCATCAACCCCATACCAAAAGGAGTTCCTAAGGTTGAAGCTTCCTCCTCCCGTCCTTCAATCAAAGAGGTAGAGAAAGAAAAAAGAAGAAGAAAAAGAAGAAGTAGTTGAGTTGTCTGATTCTGAGGACGACTTTGATATATTCAACCAGTTCGAATCCACAGCCAGAGAAGACGAAATGCCAGAGGACTTCTCTACTCTAGACTCAATGGGTTTAAAAAGGAAACCAAGGACCAGCTTGCTAGATGTCATGGAGGCCGCCTCGGGATGTAAGGCACCAGAAAAAGGTGTTTAACCCAAGCGTCCTCCACCCCCTCCTAGTTAGTCTACCTGAGGCGATCCCATTGACTTAAAGAGGAAGAGGGATCAATTGGGTCAAGTCGTGGAAGAAGGAGGTAAAGGCCCTCTTCCCAAGGACGCTGAGCCCCAAAAAGGGATCAAACAAGCCAGTGTGACCCAAAACATAGTAGACAAAAGAGCTGGGTCCCAAGTCGGCCCTCCCACATGGGCACCTGCCTTCATATTGGACGGGGCCCTATTGCTCGTTGACGCATCAATCAGGGACTTCCGGAATGGGAAGGCTGACTACGTGGCCGATGTAGTAGAGCAAGCTCTACTGCTTCCTGAGGACATGTCAGATTGGCAGTCGATGAGGAAGCACAAGGTCTTCCTCAATTTGAAAAGAGACCTTGCGCTGGTAAGCCTCCCGTTTATTATTTACTTGCCTTATTCATCTATTTCATTAGTATTTAGCTTACTTTTCTGGTATTTGTTTTTAACTATTCCTTTATCTTTTCTTAAAAGGCCGTCCAGGCTGCTCATAAGGCTGAAGAAATAATGATCAACTCCCACTGGTAGGCCAAGGAAGAAGAGAGTAGACGTGTTGCCGCGATGAAGGCTTTTGAGGTGGCAGAGAAGAAGTCCCATGATCTTGCCGCCAAACTAGCTGAAGCCGAGCGAGACAAAAAAAGCACCAAGGCTGCCTTGGATGTGGTGGAGAGACAAGCTGAAATGCAACGAAAACAGCTCCGCCAGGCCGATGATGAGCTCGCTGCCTCCAAAGGTCAAATCAAGATCTTGGCCAAAAACTTAGAGGAGGCCGAGAAGGCCAAAGAGCAGGCCGAGCAAGGGGTCTATGATGTGGGCGTAGTAGAGACCGAGGAAGCATTAAGGGCAGAGGTCTCAGAGGTATGCAAATTCTACTGCCTCTAAGTGTGGAACGAGGCCCTTGACCGAGTTGGTGTTGAGGCCTCCTCTACATTTAGGAGTGCAGAGAATGCGTACTACCCCGTAGCTATCTATGCCCTAGGCTCTTCACACTCTAAGGACGACTTGGCCTCTAAGGAGGTAGATAAAGGCAAGGGTAGTCTCAACAAAGCTCTTCCCCTGGCCGACATCTCCTCGGTGGTAGCAGAGCGAGCCGAGGACTCTACAAAGGTGGATAATGATCCTAAGGAGCCTGCCAAGGACGCCTTCAAAGAACCCGTGAAGGAGAAAGAGGCCCTCCAACACATGGAGATCGTGCTGGCCTCCTTACCCTTGCCTCCCAAAGACGATCCTAAAGGCAAGGGTCCCTCCTCCACCACAGCGAACTCTACTCAACCTCCCAAGACTTAGAAGGATAAGCAGCTCGTGATAAAGATGAAATCCTAAGCTGCCCTTCTTTATAAAGATGAAATCCTAAGCTGCCCTCCTTACCCTTTTTGTTTTGTAAATGGCACCTTGTAATCCAAACGGCTTCTTTTTGAGGTTTTAGTTAATGAAAATTACAAGTACCTTGTTTGCTGCTATAAATTTTGCACAAGTATTGATATGACTTCCATCTTTGTTTAATACTTAATTAGTGACAGGGAATAACTTTTATTTGTTAATTTGTATAAGTAACAAGAGACTCATCTGTTTGGTATGGGTAATAACAAACCAAATTAAGTCCACCGAATGTATCACCTCGGCAGAGCATAAATTAAACCTTAAAAACTATATGGGCTAATGCGATAGGCATACAAGTTTAGAAATCATTTCTTCCTTTAGTTATCAGTAAGTCCTAACAACTAAAAAGATAATCAATCCTGAAACAGATATAAGTATGTTTATAAATGCCTTGAGTGATGCTCATAAGCATCTATTTAAGCTTGTCTATTATGACAAAGTTACTTTTGCTATTTAGAATAACTGATTATTTTTGACATTCAAGCAAGCAGTAAGAAGTACTTAGTTACCTTACGTTTGGAGAAAACATGCCAAGAATTAGTTTGTGCAATGTACATAGTCCGTAGAGTTAGATATGACTAGAGCCTTGTTTATTACTTAGAAAAATGGTGGGAAGATATCAATTTTCCCAAGGTATGTGGTCCTAGGATCTAGGCATGACCAGGGGCCTATTTGATATTTCAATAAATGATAGAAAGATATCAATTTTCCCAACGTATGTGGTCTAAGGATCCAGGCATGACCAAGGGTCTGTTTGATACTTAGATAAATGATAAAAAGATATCAATTTTTCCAAGGTATGTGGTCCAAGGATCCAGGCATGACCAAGAGTCTGTTTGATACTTAGATAGGTGTATCATGACACGTAATATAACCAACTTATATGTGATAAAATTCATTCTAATTAATAATAATACATTTTCAGGTTATTTACATTCAAAAAATGTGGTACAGCTTTTTCTTCTAGATCTTCCAGACAATATGCACCTACTCCTACCACAGATGTAATACGGTATGGTCTCTCCCAATTGGGTCTCAATTTTCCCCAAGCCGGGTTCTTTGTAGAACCTACAACCTTTCTCGACACTAAATCTCCAGGCGCTAGTGGCCTTAATTTCACATTGGCATCATACCCTTTCTTAGGCTTATGTTAATAATAGGCCAATTGAACCATGGCATTTTCTCTTCGCTCTTCAATTAAGTCCAAACTCTCCTCTAGTAAATCATTGTTGCTGCTCAGAGTGAAAGAGCTCGTTCTCAATGTAGGAAATCTAGTTTCCAATGGAATAACAACCTTGGCCACAAAAGTCATTGAAAAAGGGGTTTCCCCTGTTGACCTTTGAGGTGTAGTTCGATATGTCCAAAGGACATGTGGCAGTTCCTCTATCCATCTTCCTTTGGCATCGTCCAACCTCTTCTTGAGCCCACTTACTATGACCTTATTTACAGTCTCAGCTTACCCATTCCCTTATGGATAAGCTGGAGTGGAATACCTGTTAGTTATCCCTAGCTCGCAATAGTATCTCCTGAAGGATTTACTGTCAAATTGAAGTCCTAATCCGAGATGAGGGTGTGAGGGACTCCGAACCGAGTGACAATGTTTTTCCAGACAAACTTTTTGGCATCTGCATCCTTGATATTTGCTAGTGGTTCAGTTTCAACCCATTTAGTGAAATAATCTGTGCCGACCAACAAATACTTATTGTTCCAGACAAACTTTTTGGCATCCGCATCCTTGATATTTGCTAGTGGTTCAGTTTCAACCCATTTAGTGAAATAATCTGTGCCGACCAACAAATACTTATTGTTCCCTGCTGCCTTGAGGAAGGAACCTACAATGTCCAAGCCCTACTGAGTAAAAGGCCAAAGGATGGATAGAGGATTAAAGACTCCTCCCTACTAATAGATGTTTGGTGCGAATCTTTGGCACTTATCACACTTCTTCACCTACTATTGTGCTTCTCTCTACATGTTAGGCCACCAGTACCCTTGAGTGAGAGCCTAGTGGGATAAAGACCTTCCTCCTGTATGGCTTCCACAAATCCCCTCATGTAGTTCTTCAAAGATTATTTCAATTGCTTCAGGGTGTATACACAGCAGAAATGGGCCGGAGTAGGATCTCTTATATAATTTTTGATCCTCGGACAGCCAAAACCGAGGAGCCTTCCTTTGTACCTTGTCCACCTTGGACTTATTCTCAGGTAGGATATCATCTATAAGGAATAGGACGATAGAGTCCATCCAAGTAGGACCTACCCTTATCTGATGAATCGAGACCGCTTCCCTTCTCAACCCAAAAGGTTTAACAAGATCTTCCACAAGAATTATTCTAGGTAAACTCTGTGCCGAGGAGGTTGCTAATGTTGCAAGTGAGTCTGCATGAGTATTAATGCTTCTAGGGATTTGCAATAAATTAAAAGACTCAAATCCGGACTGCAAATGTCTAACCTGGCTTAAATATTCCTGCATTCTGGGATTCGGCTTCTAATTCTCCTCGGACTTGACCTACCACCAGTCTTGAATTTGAGAATATTTCTACTGCCTTCCCAGCCATCTTTTGAACCATGGTCATTCCAACTAGCAGAGCTTCATACTTAGCTTCATTGTTTGTGGCCGAGAAGCCTAGTCTTAAGGATTTTTCAATTATGATCTTCTCAGGGGAGACCAGAACTAGCCCCACTCTAGATCCTTTGAGGTTCAAAGCGCCATCAACATAGACCCTCCAGGATAAAGCTTCCTATACGGAGATTACACCAACTGGATTTCCATCAACATTGACCCTCTAGGCATGACCAAGGGTCTGTTTGTTAATTTATTTAGATGCTGACGTGCCATTTTTTAATGCCAAAATATTTTTTTTTTTATTTTAATAGTTTCGTCTGCCACGTAGGACGGAGCCGTTAGGGCACTGATGGAAAGGACTAAAACACGACGCATTTTCCAGGATAGGGACTAAAAGCAGTGGAAAAAAAAGTTAGAGACCAAAATGGGAATCGCGTGAAAATATAGGGACGAAAATAGGGTTTATGCCTTTATGAAATTGCACACATGAGATAGTTTTTTGTTGCTTTTATTTATTAAAAAAAAAACAAACAAACAAACAAACAAATGAGACAATCTTGTTAAACTCAAGGGATTGAAGTTTTTGTTTTTTAGCATAAATTTTGCATAAAATTCTTGAAATTATAATAATTAAAATATTAAATAAATAATTAAAATTGAATTAAAAAACTAAAACAAAAGGATAAGTGCGGCTAGAGAGTCTTAAAAGAAAACGAGTGACAAGTGTATTAGTGTTCGTAATAGTACATGTATAAAAAGACAAATTACAATTAAGATATACATATTAAAGATTCAAATTATTTGCATTCATAATTTAGATATATATTAAACAACATATGTATATATACATTCGTGGTGGAATAGAGTGGCCAAATCAAGTCCCCTTCCCTTCACCTCTCTCAGATCGAACAAAGTATTTTTACCATCACTAATCCCATTGCAAGCTAGGCTTGAGCTACCTAAAAATTTTGTAAGCAATAGTAAATCTTAATTGTTTTTTTATTGCTTAAAGTTAATTTTAATCATGGAAGGGAGAGAGCCTTATTCCGTCTCATTCACTCAATTATTTTCTTCCTTAAAACCACCCCCAAACGCCCCCCCCCTACGAACAAGCCCTCTTAGTTTTGGTTTAATGAACCTTATAAAACCACTTCAACTTAACCCCCCCCCCCCCTCAAATCTAAGCTACCCTATCAATTTCCTCTCATTCACCCAATCGTTCTCATCTAAAACCATAACAACCCCTTTCGAACTTCACTTCAATCATTCAAACCCTTAATAAAATCCTAGAAACCCCTAAAGGCAAAGACCATAACCTAAATGATCTCATCTTATTGCCAAGTGTCAAACCAATTCTTCTAAGATGCAAGAACTTACATGCTTACTGACACTCCTTTGGATGGAAAAGATCCTAAAAGACTTAATTTTTTAGAATATAAAGAACACATTTGAGGAGGTTGTGCCTCTCCAAATGATGTTGAGAGTATAACCGAGAGAGAGAAAAAGATAAAGAAATTTTTGTGTAAAAAACTAATAATAGATAAATAAATAAATATATTTAAATAAAAACAGAGAAAGAATAGAGAATGTGATGCATTTTAACTAAAATTTCAGGCTGATGTGAATGTTCTTTGTCACTCAACGATATCAAATTATAAATGGTAAAAAATCTTAGCTTTAATATATATATATATAAACCGAAGCCTTTAAAACTCCCACAATTTTCCACGTCAGCATTACTTAAGTAAAAAAAAAAAAAAAAACAAATCTAATTTTACTATAAGACTGGAAAAAAAATTCTCTGCCATTTAAAACAAAACCCGGTAATACTTCTTCTATAACTAAAACTCGATTAAAAAAAAAAATCTCTTCCCACAACTTCTCTTCCTTCCCAACCATTCGACAATTCCTCCTCTCTCTCTTCATTCTCATCTAAGCACAGACCTTCCCCTTTAACCTCTCACTAATTCGTTTCTCTCATAAGTGTCTGATGGTAGATTCAACTCAGCCAAACCCTTCACACAATCTGGGTTTCATCCTTAATACTCTATTTTTCTTTTTCCAGACCAGATTCTCTCCGCAAACATTACTAGTAAGTTTTTTATTTTGTTCTATAATTTTGGTTGTTAAATATGATTTAGGGTTTCATTTTTGAATTTTTAGTTTAGATTGATGGGTTTGGAGCCCATAGTGGGTTTTATTAATTTCAATTATTGGCGGCAAGAAAATCCATCTAGGATTTTAGAGTTGTTATTCTGTTTCATTGTTAATAATTTTGTTATGTTTTGTGTAATGATATTTCCTGTCCTTTTATTAGACGAGCATCCTTGGCATGCCCTTGATGTTTTCGTGAGTCATTTATTTGTGTTTGGATTTAATTCAAGTTTCTGGGTTTATATACAAATGCAAGTATATTAATTTAGTTATTGGAGTAGCATGCCTTTGATGTTTTTGAGTCATTTGTTTGTGTTTGGATTTAATTTAAGTTTTTGGGTTTATATACAAATGCAAGTATATTAATTTAGTTATTGAATAATTAAATTTCTGTTGTAGATTATTGAATTATTTTAGCCTCATGTGGATTTGTGGTTATTTATATATACTTGGTGGCAGTATTCAGTTTTGATCTTAGGCTCCCAATCCTATAGGTTTTGCTTTCATGTGTTTCAGTTTCATGACTTTTTTTTTTTTTTCTTTTGCCAATTTGGGATTTATGGTTTCATGATCGGGCTATATTTTATACTACCTCATGTATTGTTTTCATAAACTGCTAATTCAAGTTCAACTAGAATTTTTTTATTGTGAAGTGAATGTGATGGTGGTTTTGGGTTTTGAAGGTTTTCTGTTTTACCATGATATGGACATTAGCAAAAGATTTTTAAGTTTATTTTGAGAGTGATGTTATGGTTAGCTCAAAAACCCTTTAATGTTTGCCCTGCTCTAAATTTATATGTGGGTTATGCATTGTTCCCATTGTGAATGATTAATTTCATTAAATGTCTTTCTTATATTTGGAGGTTTTTGAAATTAAAAAAAAAATTAACAGTTTGGAGAGTTGACCAATTTTTTTTTTTTTTTTTTTTTTTTACTTGAATGAATTGACAGCAGATTTCAATGAGATAGTTATAACACACTACTAGTCGCTAACCTGTGCGATACACGGGAAAATTACTGAAAATGAAATCTAATGAATGCAAAGTAGTTATAAAAAATACCATTTAAATTAAAAGACAAATATTAGTGAATGTCATTATCTTTAACTATTTGTGTTGTGTCTAGAGTTTCATATCTAAGTTACTACGATACTACTTGTAGCAACTAAAGCTCACAATATAGTATATTATATGAAACCAAAAATTATATTATCTTCAAGCTCCCCTTAGCCTTATAGAGTCTCTAACGAAATTTCTTTTATATTGAATTTGATTTTAGAGGGTAATGACATTACAACATTGTAGCTGATTAATATACAAATAAACTACCAATTTAACATGAAGAAGACACAACAACTATTGATGAGGGTAATCTCTATCTTAAACTTGTGATAATGATGAAGGTGCAACAATTACTAATTATGCAGATCTAGCATAATCTTATTTTGATTCAACTACAACAAAAATGACAATAATTACCATAAAAAGATTATGTCAAGAAACAGTCTTTTATGATATAGCCAAGAGTACACTCAAAGCTAATAGAAGGAATTTTAAATCGGTTTCAATGATGAAGGAGGGATTCATTTAAATGAGGAGACCAAGAAAAAAGAAGTATCATGTTCAGAGTATAGTATTGAATTTTAAATTCTATAATTCAATTTGCTAAGGTAGTTTAGTAGTTCCCAAATTGAATTTTTGCTGGCACAGATTATATCATTCAATTGAATTTTTGCAGGCACGATACTACTTTTTTTATATAAGTACAGGCACGATACTACTAAAACACTATCATTCAATTTTCTAACTACTAAAACTCTATCACACGGATACTATAAAAACTCTATCACACATATTACAAAATATAAAACCAATAATGCTACCGTCTCAAACATTAAAAAAAAAAAAATAAATAAAACCAAATCAATTTTAAACGTAGAAACAAAATAATCATCGATCAATACAAATACCCAACCTGAATACATATAAACTCATATATGACCCACAACACGAAAGAGGTAGTAACAAAATTAAAAAAGAAAAAAAAACATCAATAAAAAAGAACAACACTATTAATCTAATCCTTACATTGAACTGTTATGCAAACAGCTACAGGAATAGAGGTCAAGAGCAACTGGGATTTAGAGATACCTGAACTGAATCATCCAACTTTTCAGTATTAATATAGTGTGAGCAGAGGAAGAGATGAAGGAGTTAGAAAGCAAAAGTGTAGAGTTAGGAAGTTAAAGGGTTGCCGTTTGAGATTGTAACCATGGAACACAAAGAGTTGCTATTTAAAATTGTAACCTTGGAATACAAAGGGTTGCCATCTAAAATTGAAACCGTGGAAGACAAAGGGTTGGGAATTATTTTCTTTTTATTCGTATTTTTAAATTTAAGAAAATTTATTTTAAGTTGAAGGTCAAATTCAGAAAAAAAAATGGTAATGACATAGCAACTGATGTCGCTCAACCTGAGCATAGCAACATTAAATGTTACGCTTCAGCTTTTAATAATATATAGATTTGATGTGCAATATGCATTTTTTGGCAAAAATGTTGTTGTGTTGGGGGGTTGCCATTCTTCATTACTAGGAGTTTTAAAATCTGTTATCAATTCATCATAGCTTTCATGATGTTGAATAATAATTGGTATTTGGTAGTTGATTTCAAGCTTTGAATTTCTAATTTGTTAGTGCCCTATTTTTTTTTTTTTTTAAATGTTTAGTTTTGTCTTTTCTTTTCTATTTTTTTGTAAATCTTGATGAGTTTTTGTTATTGAAACCCTCATTGGAGAATGTTATTCTTGCTGTTCATTTTTTTTTTTTCTTTTTAAGGAAGAGAAATGCAAATAAGATGCTTAGTGAAGTGCAAAACAGGAATTCTAGGAAGACTTCCATGGACAGTGAGCATATGTGGAATAGATGAGGCCCTTCACTGTTGGTGGGGCATCACACCATCACTATAAATATATATAAAGGGCATTTTGTAAATTTAGTTATTGTTTAAATACTTTGAACTAGATTCTTATGTTGTAGTTGCTTTATGGTTAGAATTATTAGATACTTATGTTTATCGTTAGATATTCCTTTTTATTTTTTTATTTTTTTGGTAAACAATTTCCACACCATGCTATTGTTGATTAGTCATAAATTTAATTAAGCTATTTGTATGCTAGTGAGAAGAACATATATTTTCATGTTCTATGGTTCCATTAGATGCTTTGTACTTTGGAGATATGTTTGCATATGAAAGAATGTGTTACTCTACAATTCTACCAAATTACTCTCAATTCTTGGTCTGCACAATTTTTTGTCTTCCTCACTCATTTTTAAGGGTTTTAATTATTCAATATAATACTGTGAAATAAATATCTTTGTTCTTTAAATTTAAGGTAGTTGTGAATTTCCAATTTCTTCATCATGATAATATTCAACATCATTTTCACTGTCCTCACATATGTGCGGTTCTATTTTTTGGTTCAATTTCAAAGAAATAAAAACTAATTGTTTACCTTGTGCATGTTTTATGTTTAGTTTAATTATTATTTCATCTCAAGTTTACCATTTTTTTTATTACATCTTTATCTAATTTTTAGGGGTATGTAGAATTTGTACTTTATCAAAGAATCATGCTATTTTTTTTATAATAAATTTGATAAGAATCTTCTTTAAGAGTAGCATCTAGATTTTTGAGGGGTTTTGTTTGATTCTTTGTTTGGTTGTAGACCCCAGCTTCTTTTCCAATGTCCTCCTTCTGCAACCTTGGCTTCGCTGATTATCGACAACTTTTATTTGTTAGTTATGGTAAGGTTTGTATTTTAAATATTGGTATAACCATGGAAGCTAAGATTCGTTCCTACTGCTGACTTTTATTTTCTGCTTTCTGCCATGCACAGGCAAGGACTCATAATAAAATTTTTTGAGTACATGAACTAAGCCATGCCTTCCTATAGCCTCTACATACTATTTGCCTTTGCCTTTATGTATTGAAGTCAATATGTGGTGATAGGCTACTTGAGGTGTTGGACATAGATTTGCCTTATAGTAATTGGGTGGTCAGATTTTACCATATCAAAGCTACCCTGAGATTTCATTTGGGAGGAGAAATTGAAGGAAAAAAAAATTGTGCTAAGTGTGCTTCTTTCAGTTTTCTTTTAGAGTTCTCACATGCCTAATTAAACATTTTGTTGACTTTGGTACAAATTTTTCATGTTTACACCAAGTGTGAGAAAATTTTATATTTGAAAAGGTTGAGATTTAAGGAACTGTTGTTGCCGTTGATATCAATGACGATCTCTACTAATTCTTGCTACATTAATATTGGTAATATGTTTTTAGCAAGAATCTGAAACTTGACCAGTTTGTGTTTTTAAATTAACCTTACCTCCCATAGAAAAGATGGTTTTTAATCTATTCTCTATATTTATTTTAATTTGTTTAAGTGTTTAATTTAAACATTTTCCTTCTATTTTTCTATGTCTAACAGCAAAGGTGCAATGAGAGTTAAAATTGTGTGCATCATTTTCAGAATTACTTGCGATGCGCAAGACATAGAAGAGTGAGTTTATCTTCATTCTCATGAAGCTCGCTTTTCTCCTCCATTTGATGTTAATAGTTTTAGAATTAATCCCATTTAAATTTGATGATTTGTCTACACAAATCTGATGGACTATTCTGTGCATTGTTAGAGATCTTGACTCAATATTGTTCAAAATCCTAAATTCCTTGATGTGTGCTCTAGCAAATTTTCATTTGA
This sequence comes from Lithocarpus polystachyus, assembly GCA_033629205.1. Lineage (NCBI taxonomy): Eukaryota > Viridiplantae > Streptophyta > Magnoliopsida > Fagales > Fagaceae > Lithocarpus > Lithocarpus polystachyus. The sequence goes on along the minus strand of CM066164.1, from coordinate 6,970,921 downwards.
AAGTCAGATTACTTTGAAATTTTCATAGGATTTATCAAGATGTTCAAATTTATTATCTATGTCCTTTCCCATTTCGCATTTTTTTTTCTTTTTTTTTTTTTTTTGGGTGAATGATCTTAATCTATATAGCAAATTTCATTGCATTGTTATTGACTACGAGTATTTTTTTACATGGGCTACCAGTGGACTCTGATTATCACAATTGGGTATTATTTGAGTTTTCTTATAAACACTCTCTTTCTTTTTGTATCATTATGTGCATGTTTGTATTTTTTGTTTTAATAATAATATTGGTCTGGTTAATAAGAAAGTGTAGGGATAAGTTTTGGATTTTTATTTAGTATGTTTGGGATTCAAGCATCTTTATATAGTTGTTTGAGATAGAGTTTAACAAGGATGGTGAAGGCTCAGCGTGGTAGGATAATGCCTTTGAGAAGAGGTGATGAATTTCTAAAAAAGATGAGAAGTTGACAGTTTACAACTTTACATTAAGCGACATGGCATTTGGAATTGGAATCAGAGTCCAAAACCTTATGATAGAAAACATGTAAATTTTCAATTTCAATGAATAAAAACTCAAGTCATAAATTTTTCATGGTTGTTTGCAGTTGTTCCTCTGAATGATTATTTGATTTAAAGTTTTCTTTCATTCTTTTCTTCTAGGTTTGGTAAGGTCTGGGAAGAGTCGTTCACTTTTCCAAAAAAGGTCTGGAAAGAGTTGTAGACTTTGTTGGATGAATTATGTGGAAACTTTTGGAAATAAGAGGAAACTATACTCAAGCTTTATAAAGCTATATTCATATGAAAACTATTTTATCAAATTTAGTTTGTTAAATTCTGATTAAGATGAATGGATAATTCAAAACAATTACACTTACTTTTTATTTGTTCCTTTTAAATATTGTTACACACAATATATTTATATATTGATTGTTGCATCATTATTATGTGATAAAAGTCTTTCCATGTATCATTTGGCTGCCACATCTATAAAACCCTAAAACTTAAGACCACATGTAGAACATGTACAAACTTCAACATCAATGATGTGCCAGCGGTGATTAAAGCTTGCAAAAAACTTGGTAAAATTGTTGATGTCTGTTTAGGTTTTGTGCAAATGTGATTTTACTTGAGATCACTTGCTGAAAACTCACTTCAAATTGCTGATGTATAGGATTAAAATAAAGGAGGAGCATACTTGGGTCAAAACTATCCAATGGAATGCCCTCATGATAGCTCTTGCAGTTGCTATTGGCTTGCAAGAATGAATGGGAGGATTGCCTTTGTTATTACCATGGTTCATCTAGAATTGGCTTAAGTTTTCACATTTTATTTTATTTTTCAACTATTATTAAAACTATTATAGTTCGTGTAAAATTAAAAAATTTTAATATATAAATTATACTTTCATAAGATTTTCTCATACATCGCATAAGTTAACGACTAATTTTAATAATAATAAAAAAATCACCTAATATTTTAGGCTTTTTAGCTTATACGTGGGAAGTCAAGAGGCCTAACCCAAATTCAAATTTTTAATGTCATCATGAACTTAAAGCTAGTCACCATCCACTGCTCTTTAACCATAAAGTACCTCACTCACTCCCTCTGTCCTCTCTCTCTCTCTCTGTCTCTCTCTCTCTCTCTCTCTCTCTCTCTCTCTCTCTCTCTCTCTCTCTCTCAAATAGTGATTCGGGAAGTGGGAGGAGGTTCAGGGTTCTGTTCAGAGACTCTAAGGAGAAGAGTGGGTTTGCGAAGGAGGACCTGAGGCTACATAGGGAATGAGTTCATGAGGGGTTCCGCCATTTAAGGAGGAAGAAAAAGAGGTGGGACTTCCGTATCTTTCCTTCTTCTTTTTTGTTTTTTTGTTTTTCGGTTAAATTGGTTTTTCTTTTGGATAGTGGTTGTGGTTTTGTTTGGTTTGGCTTGAAATGGTTGTGGGAAGGTTCAATTGGAGGTTAAGGTTTTGCTTTGTGTTTTTTAATAAGTTTCCGATGATGGGTTCAGTTTGGTGTTTTATGTTTTTGTTTAGTTTTGATGGAAACGGTTCTGGGATTTTTAATTTTAATTTTTGTGGAAATAATGGGTTTTTTATTATTATTATTGATGGGGGTGAGTTGTCCGGATGATGCCGTCAGCCCCTATTAGGCCGACGGCGCGCAAAAGGCTGACGGTCCTCCGCTCCCGTCAGCCTAAACCAATGCCTCCAGCGTGTCCCTGCGATGTAGCCTACGGGAGCCGACGGACAAATAGGTGACAGCATGAAGGTGAAGGCATCAACATGTGTCTTGTCATGTACGCTTCCACAAGGAAAGGAGTCTTGTCGCATACGCTCTTGATTGAGTAGGTATCTTGCCTAGCACGATTGCTCTCCAAAGGGATGTCTTGCCCAACACGCTTGTTGACCAAGAAGTATCTTGCGCTCCACGCTATCCCGAGGCAATTCCGGTAAAGGGATATCTTCCTAAGTACGCCTCAACTCAGGCCCTACACTACTATAAATACCCCGAGCCCTTACGAATCGAGGTACGTATGATTCTACCCGACTCTGACACTCTAAAGTTGTAAGCAATACTAACTTAACCATCGGAGGGTCGTTGGCCTGTACCACGCCGGTACTCCCCTTTGAGGTTCTTTTCCCCTGCGCGAAGGCCCTGCAGCTTACTGAGTTGATTCATGACATCATCAGTTGGTGTCGTCTGTGGGAATGCACGTAAACTGTGCTCCATGCTTTCCGGACAAAGAGTTGCATGGTACTAACGTGTTCAAGAGCAACCACTATGAACGGTCAAGGCAACGAACAGCGCACCACAGCTCTCGAGAGACAACTCCAAACTCTGGTGGCCGCGGTAGAGCGTCTCACAAAACATAACAACGACTTGGAAGAATAGCTGCGGCAGAGAGACGCGACGATCGACAATCAAGGAGAAAATCATGAGGCAGACAGTGCCGAGGAGAGGAATTGTGGAGGCCCCGAGGGAAGCAATGCCTTAGGTCAACCCGAAGGACAGGAGATGAACCACCCGTCGGCGACTAGCTACGTTCCGCCACACGTGGCCGCTGAAACGCAGCTAATAAGGGAGCGCATGGATCTCATGATGAACGCCCTCAAGGGACGAGTATCCAACGACCTTGACGACCTCGTCCAGTGTACGGACTCTCCCTTCACTACGCCTTTCATTTTGTTCCCCCTACTGCCAAAGTTCCGTATGCCCAAAGTGGAAAACTATGACGGATCCAAAGACCCGCTGGACCACTTAGAATGCTTCAAGACCTTGATGCACCTACAAGGTGCCTCGAACGAAATTATGTGTCGGGCTTTCCCGGCGATGTTGAAGGGCGCCGCGAGGACCTGGTTTGGCAGACTGACGCTCGGCTCTATAGGCACCTTCAAAGAGCTGAGCGCTCAGTTCGCCTCTCACTTCATTGGAGGACATCGACACAAAAAATCCAGCGCATGCCTGATGAACATTAAGCAACGGGAAGATGAGACGCTGAAGGCCTACATGGCCTGTTTCAACAAGGAAGCACTTTCGGTCGAAGGGGCGGACGATAAGATACAGGTCGCCGCGTTCACGAACGGGCTGCGGAAAGGTAAATTCTTGTTCTCTCTATACAAAAATGACCCGAAAACCATGTCAAATGTGTTTTACAGAGCAACTAAATACATGAATGCGAAAGACGCACTACTGGCCCGGGAAGAGAAGCCCTCCAAGAAGAGGGAAAGGCAGGAGGACGTGCAGCAAGACAGGGGGCGAAAGACAACTCGGAAAGGAGAAAGCCGGGACAATAGACGCCCCAAACCCCCTACCGAGAAGTTCACAAGCTTCACCCCGTTGACGATTCCAGTCGACCAAGTCCTGATGCAGATCAAGGACGAGGGGTCCTTGACGTTTCCGGGAAAACTGAAGGGGGACCCCAATAGACGACCCAAGGACAAGTATTGCCGCTTCCACCGAGACCACAGCCACGACATCACCGACTGTTACGATTTGAAGCAGCAAATTGAAACCCTGATTAGGCAAGGGAAGCTGCAAAGGTTCGTCAGTAGAGAAAGAACAGAGGCACCACGACAGGAACAAGTCCCCCACCGGGACAATGAGTGCCCCAGGCCGCCCAAGCCGCCCATAGGGGACATAAGAATGATCGTTGGAAGTGCGGTAGCCGTTGGCTCAACAAAGAAAGCTCGAAAATCCTACCTCCGGGCAGTTCAGAATGTCCAAAATGCAGGCGTGGTCCAGAAGAAACCACGAGTCAACAGCCCCACTATTGAGTTCACAGAAGAAGATGCCCAACGTCTTCATCATCCACACGACAACGCTCTCGTTGTCAACATCCAGCTAAGGGACTATAACACGTACCTGGTCTTAATCGACAACGGAAGCTCCGCAGACATCCTTTACTATCCGGTGTTTCAACAGATGCGGATCGACAAGGAACGCCTGGTGCCTACTAGCACTCTGCTCATCGGATTCGGAGGGACGAGAGTATACCCCCTTGGCGCCATCACGTTGCCGGTCACAATTGGAGAATATCCTCGGCAAGTCACCAAGGATGTCACCTTCCTCGTCGTCGATTGCTCATCCGCCTACAACGCCATTATAGGGCGACCCACCCTCAATGCGTGGAAGGCCGTGACCTCGACCTACCACCTGATGGTCAAGTTCCCCACCGAGAACGGTGTAGGGGAGTTACGGGGAGACTAGGTGGCCGCGCGAGAATGCTACGTTGCAATGGTAGAAATGGACAGCCACTTACAAGTGATGAACATAGAGCAGTGAGTGGGGGCAAAACCCGTAGAGGAGCTCGAAGAAATAGCCCTCGATGAGTCCAGGCCAGAAAGGACCACCAGAATCGGCACTCTCACCAGCCCTACGGCTCGCCAAGCGCTCGTGGCTTTCCTCCAGGAAAACCAAGATGTATTCGCCTGGAGTCACGAAGACATGCCGGGAATCGACCCTTCAGTCATGGTGCATAGGCTGAACGTATCGCCCACCTTTCGGCCCGTCCGTCAGAAGAAGCGGGTGTTTGCCCCGGAGCGAGACCAAGCGGTAGCAGAAGAAGTCGGCAAGCTACGGGAAGCGGGTTTTATCTAGGAAGTGTACTATCCCGACTTGCTAGCCAATGTGGTGATGGTCAAGAAAGCTAGCAGGAAGTGGCGCATGTGTGTTGACTTTACGGACCTGAACAAGGCGTGCCCCAAAGATAGCTACCCCCTCCCACGAGTCGACAAGCTGGTGGACTCTACGGCCCGACACCAGCTACTGAGCTTCATGGATGCCTTTTCAAGGTACAATCAGATCCGAATGGACGTGGCTGATCAAGAGAAGTCCTCATTTGTCACCAGCCAGGGTCTTTTCTGTTACAAGGTGATGCCATTCGGACTGAAGAATGCGGGCGTCACATATCAGAGACTCATGAACAAAATGTTCGCCAACCAAATAGGAAGGAATCTTCAAGTATATGTCAACGACATGCTGGTAAAGAGCCGACTGGAGGAGGACCATTTGAAAGACCTAGAAGAAACATTCGGCACCCTGTGCTCCTACAACATGAAGCTCAGCCCGACGAAGTGCGCGTTCGGGGTGACGGCAGGAAAATTTCTAGGCTTTATGGTGTCCCAAAGAGGCATCGAGGCCAACCCAGACAAGATCTGAGCCATAATGGAGATGGCACCCTCGAAAAACGTGAAGGAAGTGCAAAGTTTAAATGGGAAGGTGGCCGCCTTAAACAGGTTCGTGTCAAGGGGTGACAGACAAATGCCTACCCTTCTTTCGCACACTGAAGAGAACCTTTGAGTGGACGGACGAGTGTCAAAAAGCGTTCGAAGAATTGAAGGCATATCTCTCTTCACCTCCGTTGCTCAGTCCCATGCAACCGAGGAAGGCACTTTTTCTATACCTGGCCGTCTCCCCGGCAGCAGTCAGCGCGGCCTTGATCAGAGAGGAAGACAAGGTCCAGAAGCTTGTGTATTACGCCAGCCAGGCGTTCTGCGGAGCAGAAGAAAGGTAACCGCCCATGGAGAACTCGCCTTCGCCTTGATTACTGCGGCCCGCAAGCTTAAGCCATACTTCCAAGCTCATACGATAGTTGTCTTAACCGACAAGCCCTTGCGACGGGCGATGCACAACCTCGAAGAAGCTGGTCGCTTGGCCTTATGGGCGATCGAGTTGACTGAGTTCGACATTCGGTACAGCCCGCGCACCGCCATCAAGGGGCAGGCTATCGCTGACTATATCGCCGAGTTCACCCGCGGGGAAGACCAGGGGGCAAACAAGCACCCTTCATGGACCATACATTCAGACGGATCGTCAACCAGGCAGGCCCAAGGGGTAGGTGTTGTACTTCGTTCCCCCGAGGGGGATCAGATCGAATGCATGATTCGCCTGGACTTCCCCACCACCAATAATGAGGCGGAGTACGAAGCATTAATCACTGGGATCAACCTCGCTAAAGCAGCGAGGGCCGCAAAAGTAGTAGTCTACTACGACTCTCAGGTCGTCGTCAACCAAATAAGCAGAGACTACGAATGTAGAGGCGACAAAATGAGAAGGTATCTCGATCAAGCGAAGAGAAGAGTGGATGAGCTGAAGGCAGAAATAATCCAGATACCTAGAGAAGAAAACAAGCAAGCCGACTGCCTTGCCAAAGCCGCTTCTTCAGAACACATGACCGCCCCTGACAATGTGCTCTCTTTTGTGCAGGTGTTGCCATTAATAGACTTTGTCAGCGTGCAGGAAATAGGCTCCAACGGTAATTGGACCACGCCGCTCGTCTCCTATTTGAAAGATGGCGCCCTGCCGGACAGAAAAGAAGCTGCCAGAAAGCTGAAGGTCCAGGCCGCGAGGTTCGTGTTGATAAAGGACGTCCTGTACAAAAGGGGTTTCTCTCGCCCATACTTGAGGTGCTTGGGCCCCGAGGAAGCGAACTATGTCATAAGGGAAGTCCATGAGGGAGTTTGTGGAAACCACTCGGGATCGCGGTCATTGGCGCACAATACGATTCGAGCAGGGTACTACTGGCCCACAATACAAAGAGACACACAAGCTTATGTCAAAGCCTGCGACAAGTGCCAGAGGTTCAGCAACATCATTAGGCGACCATCTAAAGAGCTGACCCCCATGACAACCCCGTGGCCATTCGCTCAATGGGGACTAGACATTATGGGGCCTAGACATTATGGGGTCATTCCCAACGGCTACGCGGCAACTAAAGTTCCTGGTGGTAGGCATAGACTACTTCACAAAATGGGTAGAAGCTGAAGCTCTAGCCACCATCACCGAGAAGAACATACGAAACTTCGTCTGAAGGTCCATCATATGCAGATTCGGAATTCCTAGAGTCCTAGTCTCAGAAAACGGGAAACAATTCGACAAAGGCCCCTTCCGAGAATTCTGCTCACAGCTAGGAATAAAGAATCACTACTCCTCCCCCGCCCACCCCCAGGCCAACGGTCAAGTAGAAGTAACGAACCGATCCTTGCTTAAGATTATCAAGACTCGGCTCGAAGGGGCAAAGGGGATATGGCCTGAAGAATTGCCAAGCATACTATGGGCATACAGGACAACGGTGAGGACCCCTACCGGAGAAACACCATTTCGGCTAACTTACGGAAGTGAAGCCGTCATCCCGGCCGAAGTAGGACTCACAAGCCATAGGGTGAACACCTACGATGAAGGCAGGAATGACGATGCCATGCGTCTACAGCTAGACCTGATCCACGAAACAAGAGCGGCAGCAGAACAATGGCTCGCACAATACCAAGATCGCATGGCTAAACACTACAACTCTCGAGTCAAACGCAGGGACTTCCAGGTCGGAGACCTTGTTCTAAGGAAAATCATGGGCGCCACCAGAGATCCCACGCAAGGAAAGCTCAGCCCCAACTGGGAAGGACCTTATCGAGTCACAACATGGCAAAGAAAGGGCACTTACCATTTGGAAACTTTGGAAGGACAAAAGCTACATCATCCGTGGAACGCCGAGCACCTACGAAAGTATCACCAGTAAGATAGAATGGCAACCCCATACTTGTAATCTGTTTTAATGAATTTTGGGAACCTTAAGGGCAAGTTTCCCCTTTCTTAAAAATTATGCAAGATTCAGAAGTTCATTCAAACTCTCTCTTGTACTTTGCTGAGTACTGAATGTGAAAAAGCCTAAGTATGAAAGCCGACAGCACAACAAGCTGACGACCCAAAGCGACATTATCCTAAAAGGATACAAGGCATAAAAGCGTCAAGCATAAAAGCTGACGGCTTAAAAGCCAATAATCCTATCCTAAAAGGATACATGGCATAAAAGCGTCAAGCATAAAAGCTGACGGCTTAAAAGCCAATAATCCTATCCTAAAAGGAAACAAGGCGTAAAAGCGTCAAGTATAAAAAATGACGGCTTAAAAGCCAGCGACACGATCCTAAAGGATAAGGCATAAAAGCGTCAGGCATAGAAGCTGACGGCTTAAAAGCCAATAATCCTACCCCAAAGATAAGCGTAAAAACCGGTCAAGCATATAAGCTGACGGTTTAGAAGATGACGGTTCGAAAAGCCAATAATTCTATCCTAAAGGGATACGAAGTGTAAGAGCTAGTTAAGCATAAAAAAAACTGATGGCTCAAAGCTAACCGCACTATCCTAAAAGCATACAAACTGATAGCTTACTAGCTGACGGTTCTATCCTAATTGGATAAAAAGGCATGAGCCCGTTAGACATAAAAATTGATGGCCACGCCCTAAAGTTCACTTTAAAACTCACCAAGGTATGATCCAAAGTTGACGACCCAGTAAGGAGAATATGACTTCGTTATAAAAAGCATCAAAAGCCCAAAAGATGGATTACCATGAAGTGATAAAAAGCAGAGAAATCATCTACAAGGCTCAAAGTAAAAAGAAGCAGTAAAGTACAAGTGACAGAAATAAAGTATTATATTTCAAGAACAATGTTTCTTACAAAAAGCCCTCAAAACAACGGGGCATCATGTACAAAAAGGAGAAATAAGTTTTACAAAAAGAATTGAAAACTCAAAGGGCTGGGGCGTCTGGCGCAGCCTCGTCACCCGTGGGACCTTGGGCCTCACCGGCAGGGAAGCCTTCAGAACAGGGAGGGTCGGATGACAAAATATTTGGAGCAGCAGACCTGTCTAGGGCAGGTTGGGCAAGGACAACACCGTCGTCGTTGCCAGGCATCCCAGACTCACCGAGGTCATCATCCTCCACGAAGACGGTGTCGACCATGGGCATTGACGACACCGGATCATCCATGGACACCTTCAACAAGTCAAGGTGAGGGAAGAGGGACTTCACCTGCTTAAGGCAGTCCTCAAACCCATCACCATAGTACTCGGTGTAGGCGTCAATGAATGTCTGGGATGTCTTGAACTCAGCGACGGCGTCAGCTTTTGCCGTCTCCACCTAGCCCAAGAGGGAAGTCAACTCCTTTTCCGCCTTCACCTTCGCCTCCCTCTCCTTCTCCAGCTGACGGGTCCCCTCCTCGAGTTTTTCCTTCAGCTCTCTCACCTCCCCGTTCAGGGTACGGCAAGCGTCCTTGTACTGGTCCAACCCGTCAGTAAGATTTGTGATACGCTTCTTCTGACGGGCCAGCAGCTCTTCATTCTTCGTCCCTTTGACTTGCATGGCTCTCATACGAACCATGGCCTGCGAAACCAAACTTCTGTCAGCCCATTAACACAAAAAGCTAACGAAGCAAATTAAAAATAATAAGTATACTTACCCGGGCGAGATCGAAAAGGCCCGAGTCCCCCAACTCTTGCACGGACTGGCTGACGCAAGAATCGGCATCCTTCTTCCCCAGAATGGAGTCTAGCCACTCCAGAGCATACCCTTTGTGGGTAAGAAGGCAGCGCTCGTCCTCTTGGGTGATGGGACCTTGGGCCATCATCAACACTTTCCCGGCCCCGCGTTTGGGAGATAGGGGCGTTGCGGAGTGATCTCTGGGAGTGACGGTCTGTTTCTTCACTGGTCGATCCCCAGTCCCATCACCCTTCCTCTTGGGCGCGCCCTTATCGACAGCCTTCGGGAGGGACGTGGACACCCCCTCTTTGCCCTTTCCCTCCTCCTTTTTACAGGTAGTGGCGGCCTTAACCTGAGTCCTCAACTTGGCTGATTCCATTTCTGCAAGACGGACACGGAATATAAAAATACCCAAGTGAAAGCGACAGAAATGAAGGGGCTAATGAAGGTTACGTTGACGAGAGAGATTATTTAAACGGCGTGCTTCTTCTGTTGGCACGGGTCCCCCACAGTAGGCGTGGAGGGCGTCAGGTGTGATGAGGTCGCAGCACTTCCTCTCCTCCAAAGGAATCTCCGTCACCTTGAGGATGAAAGCTTCCTGCTCCTCTGTGATCAACGGACGGGCGAGAGCTGAAAAAGAGAAAAAGAAAACAGACAGGTCAGAACCTTGGGATGAATAAACCTATAAGCAAGGCTGACGGCGACGACCTGACTCCCTAACGAAGGCCCAGGTGTTGTCAAAACCTTGAGGAATCGACCCCCACTCTTCCTCACGACACACCCAGTTCGTCCCTTCCACGAAGAAATATCTGCCCTTCTACTTCCTATTGGAGTCTGGCATGTCCGACACCGACCTCATCTCCTTCTTCCTCGCAGAGAAGTGGTAAATCCCCTGGGACGAGGCAATGTGGTGTGGACGGTAACACCAGAAGAACTCGTCAAGGGTTAACTGACAGTGTCCCCCACTTAGGCTACCTTACAAGATCTCAGACCCTATAAACACCCTTCAGGCGTTGGGGGCAATCTGGCTGACGAACAGCCCGAGGTAGTTTGCCAGCAGACAATGGAACGCCGTCAAGGGCAACCTCAATCCTGCCGCGAACATGGCGTCGTACATGCCGACGTCCGCGGTCTTCTCGGAGTAGCACCTCTCTCTCTCCAAGGGAAGACGGATTAGGATATCGTCTGGAATCTGATAACGCGCCTGCAGGGAGTTAAACACCTTGTCCGTCATCGTCGGCAAAAAGTGGTTAATCGTCCACTCCTTGGGAAGGATGAATGGACGGTCATCCCCAGAACCTCCAGACGTACTCTCCAAGGTGTCGTCACCCCCACTTGAAGCCTCGTAACCCTCACTCTCCGCCCTGTCGTCACCAACTTTGCCGGCCACCCCACCTCCTCTATGGACTTCCATTCCCCTGTCAGAAGATTGGGCCGACGACCCACTCTCCGATGACCAAGAGGAGTCCTCCCCGGGCTCATGGCCTGACCGGAAGACCTCGTCATAGCCCGCTCCGTCGCAGACTGACGACTGTTCACTCGATGCCTCCCTAGACATCTTACTACCTACAAGGACGGGGGTGGTCTAAGAACCCAAGTGATGACCTTTCCAGTAAAACTCCCAAAAGTTCAGTGTGCAATTAAATAAAAGAGAATAAGAGTAAAAAATAACTCACCAAGTTGTAGAAAAAGCTTCGATGAAGTTGACGGTATCAACTAGCAAATGAGGACGAGGACACAATTGTGATCTTGAACTCTTTAGGTTGACGGCTTCTCTCTGATCAGCAGAAATGAAATAAGGAAGAGAAATGAGGGGGAACGAAACATATATATAGGCGAGGATCTGGGCGCGGAAGACGAAGCGATATCCCCGTCCAGCTACAGGCCAGTCGACCCAGGACACGTGTTCCGACACCAGGGCGGCTCGAGGGACTAGCCATTAATGCCTTGTCTGCCACGCGATGTACTCCTCAATCCGTCAATTAAGACTGACGGGACTGAGGAGTAGGGGGCAACTGATGGGGGTGAGTTGTCCAGATGATGCCGTCAGCCCCTATCAAGCAGACGACGCGCAAAAGGTTGACGGTCCTCCGCTCCGGTCAGCCTAAACCGATGCCTCCAGCGTGTCCCTGCGGTGTAGCCTACCGGAGCCGACAGACGGATAGGCGACGGCGTGAAGGTGAAGGCATCAACATGTGTCTTGTCATGTACGCTTCCACAAGGAAAGGAGTCTTGCCCAACATGTGTCTTGAGCAGGTATCTTGCCTAGCACGATTGCTCTCCAAAGGGATGTCTTGCCCAACACGCTTGTTGACCAAGAAGTATCTTGCGCTCCACGCTATCCCGGGGCAATTCCGGTAAAGGGATATCTTCCTAAGTACACCTCGACTCAGGCCCTACACTACTATAAATACCCCGAGCCCTTGCGAATCAAGGTACGTATGATTCTACCCGACTCTGGCTCTTTAGAGTTGTGAGCAATACTAACTTAACCATCGGAGGGTCGTTGGCCAACACCACGCCGGTACTCCCCTTTGAGGTTCTTTTCCCCTGTGCAGGTTCACTTGGAGCGCGCGAAGGCCCTGCAGCTTACTGAGTTGATTCGTGACATCATCAATTATTATTTGAAATGGTGGTGGTGATTTTGCTTGGTTTGGTTTTAAATGGTTCTAGGAAGATTTAGTTGGTTTCTGCCACGAGTAAACTCGACACTCTTTGCCTAATGATTCTAAGATCACAAAAATCAATCTTTTCATTTGGTAATTTACTTATCACTGAGTCACCCTCAAGGGTTCTTCTCTTTTCTAAAAGAGTGGTAGAGTTTCTAAACCTCAGCTTGTTTACACTGGTCAAAAGAATGTTTTAAAGGAGGAAATTCTTGATTGTTTAGACATACTTTAGTGCTTGAGAACAATAAACTCATTGCTGGTATTAGATTCGGGAGTTGACTATGATGGTTTTTCCCAATAAATGTAGTTCTTAAATGTGTAATATTTAAAAATAAAAAAATAAAAAAAGTCATGTCAATTAAGGAAATAGGGGAGAGAATGGCTTTGAGAACAACGGAAAAGAGTACATGCGCCAGACCTTGACTAGTCTGTTGAGATCTAGGATCCATACCAACCCCAATTTTTTGGAATTAAGGCTTTGTTGTTGTTGTTGCTGTTCCTTTTCTTTGGCTAGTGTGTAATCAAAGGTTGAATGCCTGAAGCTCTTAAAATTAATAATATCATACAGCTTGAATACTGATGATGTCGAGAATCAAACCAGTGAGCTGCACGGTCTGCGCGTACCTCGTGGTGACCTGCATAGGTAAGAAGACCCTCAAAGGGAAGTACCGGTGTGGTACCGGCCAACGACCCTCCGACGGTTAAGTTAGTTTTTGTTCACAACTCTAGAGTGCCGGAGTCGGGTCTTAGTATGCGTACCTCGTTTTTTGGAGGGCGTAGTGGTATTTATAGTAGTAGTAGCGGCCTTTAGTCGAGGTGTACTGGAGAAGATATCGCTGTACCGAGATTGCCCCTGAGTGGCGTAGGGCGCAAGACACTCCTTGGGGGGCCAAGCGTGTTGGGCACGATTCCCTTCTTGGGGAGGGAATCGTGCTTCGTAAGATATTTGGCCCAGTGGCGTGTGCGACAAGATTCATTTTCCCAGGGAAGCGTACGCGACAAGATAGGTCTTAGTGCCTGACAATAACACCCGTCGACCCTCTCTCCGTCGCCCCCTAAGACTGAGGTCGTCGATGTCTGACGTCCGTCGCGTATATCCGTCGTCACGGGCCTAACCGTCGGTCAGTGCGAGTTCCTGTCATCTGGTGGGAAATTTTACCCCTATCAGGTGCCCCCTCAGCCCCTCAGTCCGTGAACCCTCGAGGGACGGACTAATGGGGTGACGGTTTCAATCCATAAAAAGGGTCGAGTAGACAGGCTGTCATCAGTAATTAATGTATGGTAATAAATGCTGGACACGTGTCGTCAACCCGTGGACCATGTGCTAGGAACGAGGCGTCCCTTCGTCTCCCGTAATACCTCCATATAAAAGCCTTCCTCCTTTCCTCTCATTTTTCACTTTTCACTGAAAACAAACGATCAGAGCGCATCCGTTCACCCAGCAGAAAAGCACTTAATCCGTCAACCTGTGCGTCCGTCACATTCCCGAAACCGTCGACCACAAGTTTCATTAGTGCAAGTAGCCGGTAAGTACTTATTATTGCTTGCTCGTTTTTTCCACCGTCAGTGTCTTTAGGGCAGTTGAACTTAGGGTTTTTCCGTCACATGTAGGTGACATGTCTAGCGCGTCCAGTAACCAATCGTTTGTCCGCGACGGAGCGGGCTACGATGAAGTCAACCCGTCGGGTCCAAAGGATCCTGCAGCTACGATTTCCTCGAGTGAAGAGAGCTCGTCTACCACCTCTTCCTCCTCGAGTAGTGATAGGGCGGAGAGCAACCTTAGTGACGGTCTGGAGGGCGATGAACCTCAAGTCCAGTCCGTCGTGGGTAGTGATGGGATGAGGAAGTACGTCATGCTTTCTCTGTGGACGGTGAATGACTTTTTCTCCACAATCAAAGAGTCACACTTCAAAACACTTAGAAGCAAATACCAAATTCCTGCCAATATACCCCTCCGTCTACCCCACCCAGGAGAGAAGTGTTACTACCGCGGTGTCAGGGGTGTCGGGGTCTACGAGCAAATGCTCAAGGCAGGTTTGAGGTTTCCATTGACCCAACTACACCGTCACCTCCTTCATTATCTAGGACTATCCGTCAGCCAAGTTTCCCCGAATGCCTGGAGGGTTTTTATTGGGGTGGAGGTGTTGTACGGGTCCATGTCCAAAGGGAAAAAGAGGTTGACGGTGAAAGAATTCTTCCACTGCTACCGTCCGGTGGAGATAAAAAAATCTAGGGGGATGTATAGTTTTGTGGCGAGGAGTCCACTATTGAGGTTGGTGTGCGATACTCCAAATTCCAATAGGGACTGGAAGTCCAGGTACTTTTTTATGGACGGGGATGAGTGGATGGGTCATCCTGGCGAGACCGAGTTCATGCCCGTCGACACTACATAGGGTGTTTTACCTTCATCTGGTATTCGTCCGTTTGCCTTTTCTTTCTTTTGTTTCTGCACCGTCAACTTCTAACCGTCTCTTTTCTTCAATTCAAGACCGTCCACAAATGTCAATAGAGGACTGGAGCTTCTTGGAGACAATTTTCCAGAAATCTGACTTGAAGGAAAGGTCTTGGGCCAACTTGGTGAGCTTGAAGACCATCTGTTGGCACTGCGACGGACCTCAACCGTCACCTGAAGCCGAGAAGTACGAGACACAAGTCAGAAGACGTACGTCCGTTCACCTGAACTTTGTACTTGGTTATTTTTCTCTTTCCTTTCTACTAATTCATGTGCCGTCTTGTCTTGCAGAGATGGAAGAAGCGAGGAGGAGGGCTATAATTAAGCAGCAAGCAGCTGCGAAGAAGAAAGAAGGCCAAGCTGCAGGGACGGGTACGCCCAAGGTGCCCATCGTCAAGAGGAAGTCTGACCAGGAGGGGGACCGTCTCCCCAAAAAGGCTAAGACCACTGCCGAGACCGTCATTGGCCTAGAAGCGGACGGAAAGAAGGTCCCCGTCAAACACGGTAAGGGGAAGGGCTTGATGACGGCTGGCCCAGCCTCCGATCCGAAGAAGGCTCCCGTCCTTCTGCGTGAGGACTCCAAATATGCTCTTGAGAAGCTGTCGTCCATACTGACTATAGACGACTATGAGGACCTCGGGAACCACGCGACGAAGGCGATGGGAGAGACGGGCCTGTTCAATCTTGCCCAGGTAAACATGCTATCCGTCCACTAGACTTCAAATATACATAAATTTTTTTTTTTTTTTTTTTTACCGTCGCTTGAATCTAACACCGTACATCCTCAGGCCGTCGTCATGATGAAAGGACTTATGGACCGGTGCGTTCGTGAGGAGACGGCCCTAGAACGTGCAAGGGCCAAGGCGGCTGAGACGGAGGATGAGCTCGAACAGTACAAGGCCTGGAGGGTGAGGGTCGAGAAGAAGCTCTCCGTTCTCAAGGAGGAGAGGTCCGAATACCTGAAGCAGACGGAGACGCTGCAGACGGTCCTTGCGGATAAAGAGCGGGAGATCCAGTCTATGAAGGATCAGCTCCGTCAGGCCAGGGACGACGCAATCAGAGAATACCGAGACTCTGATGCTTATCTGACGGAGCTGGGCGGCATAATGGCGGACGGTTTTGATGAAGCCGTCCGTCAGGTGAGAGCCACTTATCCGGAGCTGGATCTCTCCCGGGTATCCCTTGACGGGGGCCAGGCACAAACGTCCGTCCTCCAGGCCGCTTCAGAGAGCACGAGTCGCCTCCATGACGAAGTCCAGAAGGGTAAAGGTGACGGGACCCTTGATGACGAGGCCGAAACAGCTGTTCAGGCCCAAGCTCAAGCTGAAGACGAAGTAAACATAGTTGATTCCCCCGTTCACTAGACTTGTAATTTTTTTGTGGATAATTTTTTGTAATTTTTTGTAGAACGGTCAACTTTTGAACCGTCGAGAACAATGTTGACTTTTGAAGCATTTGTGTTAATCTATATGCTATTTCAAATCTTGTTGTGTATATTTGCCTGTTTGCATGGTTCCTTTTATATGTCGCTCATGCTTTGTGATACCGTGAACTTAGTAACCGTCAACTTTTATTCAAACTTAATGTCTGATTCCTTCATGCTTAGAGTCTTGTGGAACTGTCAACATTATAATCTTTTCAATCACTGTGTATAACCGAGGATGATGTGGTCGGTCTTGGGCCGTCAACCTAGCCCCCGTCGTTTGTTAGACTTAGGATTTGGCTTTTACCCGTGTAGGATAATGTAGGTGGCTTTGGGCCGTCGCCATTGATGCCGTCGTCCATTGGACTTAGGCTTTTGGCTTTTATCCTTGGAGGATAATGTAGGTGGCTTTGGGCCGTCGCCATTGATGCCGTCGTCCATTGGACTTAGGCTTTTGGCTTTTATCCTTGGAGGATAATGTAGGTGGCTTTGAGTCGTTGCCATTGGTGCCATCGTCCATTGGACTTAGGCTTTTGGCTTTTATCCTTAGAGGATAATGTAGGCGGCTTTGGGCCGTCGCCATTGATGCCGTCGTCCATTGGACTTCGGCTTTTGGCTTTTATCCTTGGAGGATAATGTAGGCGGCTTTAGGCCGTCGCCATTGATGCCGTCGTCCATTGGACTTGGGCTTTTGGCTTTTCGTTTAGGAAAAAGTGGTGGCTTTTAAGCCGTCAGCTAGGGTGCTTGACGCTCTTATGCCGTCGACCTTAGGTCGTCGTCCTTTAGACTCGGGCGTTTTGGGCTTTCCACTTAGGAAAACGTAGTGGCTTTTAAGCCATCAGCTTGGGTGCTTGACGCTTTTATGCCGTCGACCTTAGGCCGTCGTCCTTTAGACTCGGGCGTTTTGGGCTTTCCACTTAGGAAAACGTAGTGGCTTTTAAGCCATCAGCTTGGGTGCTTGACGCTTTTATGCCGTCGTCGATCGTAGGCCGTCGGCTTTGAGACCGTCAGCTTCCATGCTTGAACGTGTTTTATTGCTAAGGCTTTTATACTTTGCGTGTTCAACACTTAATAATAGTAGGAGAGACTTTGAATAAACCTCTGTATGTCATAATTTTTGAGGGGAAAACATGCCCTTTTGCCCCTTGGGCCCCAGGAATACATTAAAGTACATCAATTACAGGCTAGTTACAAGTTGGGGGCTGCTATTCTTACTGGTAGTACTTTCGTAGGTGCTCAGCATTCCATGGGTGGTGCAGCTTCTGCCCCTCCAGTGTTTCCAGATGGTAGGTGCCCTTCCGTTGCCATGCTGTGACTCGATAGGGCCCTTCCCAATTAGGGCCAAGCTTTCCTTGGGTTGGGTCTCTGGCAGCGCCCATGATCTTTCTCAGGACGAGGTCGCCGACTTGGAATTCCCTGTGTCTGACTCGGGAGTTGTAGTGCTTTGCCATGCAGTCCTGGTACCGGGCTAACCTTTGCTCTGCTGTTGCTCTATCCTCGTCGATCAAGTCAAGCTGAAGGCGCAAGGCCTCGTTGTTCCTGCCTTCGTCATGGGTGTTCACCCTGTAGGTTGTGAGTCCCACTTCGGCGGGAATGACTGCCTCACTTCCGTAGGTTAGCCTGAACGGTGTTTCTCCAGTGGGGGTCCTTGCCGTCGTTCTGTATGCCCATAATACGCTTGGCAGCTCTTCGGGCCATATCCCCTTTACCCCCTCGAGCCGAGTCTTGAGAATCTTGAGCAAGGATCGGTTCGTTACTTCGACCTGACCGTTGGCTTGGGGGTGGGCGAGGGAAGAGTAATGATTTTTTATTCCCAGCTGCGCACAGAACTCTCGGAAGGGACCGTTGTCAAACTGTTTGCCGTTGTCGGAGACTAAAACCCTGGGTATTCCGAACCTGCATATAATAGACTTCCAGACGAAGCCTCGTATGTTCTTCTCTGTAATGGTGGCCAATGCTTCAGCTTCCACCCATTTCGTGAAGTAGTCTATGCCTACCACAAGGAACTTTAGCTGTCGCACTGCTGTTGGGAATGGGCCCATGATATCCAGTCCCCATTGAGCGAATGGCCATGGGGCCGTCATGGGGGTCAGCTCTTCGGGGGATTGCCTGACGATGTTGCTGAACCTCTGGCACATATCGCAAGCCTTGACATAAGCCTGCGTGTCTTTTCTCATGGTCGGCCAGTAGTATCCTGCCCGGATCAGCTTATGCGTCAATGACCTTGAACCTGAGTGATTTCCGCATATTCCTTCGTGGACCTCCCGCATGACATAGTCTGCTTCCTCGGGGCCTAAACACCTTAGGTAGGGGCGAGAGAAGCCCCTTTTGTATAGGACTTCCTCTATCAGTATGAACCTTGACGCTCGGACTTTCAACCTTCTAGCGGCTTCTCTTCCTTCCGGCAAGACGCCATCTTTTAGGTACGAGACCAATGGTGTGGTCCAGTTATTCTCCGAGCCTATCTCCTGCATTTCGATAGAGTCTATTAATGGAGAAACCTACACAAAATAGAGCACACCATCAGTGCTACCCCCCTACTCCGATGAGGCAACTTTGGCGAGGCGGTCGGCTTGCTCATTTTCCTCTCTGGGGACTTGTACTATCTTTGCCTTAAGTTCGTCTACCCTTCTTTTTGCATGATGGAGGTATTTCTTCATTCTATCACCTCTGCACTCGTAGTTTCCGTTGACTTGGTTGACGACTACCTGGGAATCGCAGGAGACGATTACTCGGGCCGCGCCTGCTGCTTTGGCTAGGTCCAATCCGGCTATCAGGGCTTCGTACTCCGCCTCATTATTGGTGATGGGAAAGTCCAGTCGGATCATACAATCGATTTGGTCTCCCTCGGGGAATCGGAGCACGACCCCAACGCCACCGGCTCGTCTAGTTGACGACCCGTCTGTATATATACTCCATGCTGGACATACTTCTGCCCCCTCATCTTCCGTGCTGGTGAACTCAGCTATAAAATCAGCTAATGCCTGGCCTTTGATGGCGGTACGCGGGCTGTACCGAATGTCAAACTCAGTCAACTCTATTGCCCATAGGGCCAAGCGACCTGCGGCTTCTGGGTTGTGCATCGCCCGTCGTAAGGGCTTGTCGGTTAGGACAACTATTGTATGAGCTTGGAAGTAAGACTTGAGCTTTCGAGCCGCGGTGACCAGGGCAAAGGCGAGTTTCTCCATGGGCGGGTACCTTCCTTCTGCCCCTTGGAATGCCCGGCTAGCGTAGTACACGAGTTTCTGGACCCCGTCCTCTTCTCTGATCAAGGCCGCGCTGACAGCCGCTGCGGAGACGGCTAGGTAGAGGTAGAGATCTTCCCCTGGCCGGGAAGGACTCAGCAATGGAGGGGAGGAGAGATAAGCCTTCAGTTCTTCGAACGCCGTCTGACATTCTTCTGTCCACTCGAACGTTTTCTTCAATGTGCGGAAGAAGGGAAGGCACTTGTCCGTCGCCCTTGATACGAATCTGTTCAGGGCTGCCACCTTCCCGTTCAGACTTTGAACCTCTTTTACATTCTTTGGGGGTGCCATCTCCATTATTGCCCTAATCTTGTCTGGGTTGGCCTCGATGCCCCTTTGAGAGACCATGTAGCCGAGGAATTTGCCTGCCGTCACTCCGAATGCACATTTCGACGGATTGAGCTTCATCTTGTAGGAACGGAGGGTTCCGAATGTTTCCTCGAGATCGCTTAGATGATCCTCCTTTTTCTGGCTTTTCACCAGCATATCGTCAACGTACACTTGAACGTTCCTCCCTATCTGGTTGGCGAACATTTTGTTCATCAGCCTCTGGTATGTGGCACCTGCATTCTTCAGTCCGAATGGCATCACCTTGTAGCAAAAGAGTCCTTGGCTGGTGACGAATGAGGTTTTTTCCTGATCTGCCTCATCCATCCGGATCTGGTTATACCCTGAAAAGGCATCCATGAAGCTCAGCAGCTGGTGCCGAGCCGTAGAGTCTACCAAGGTGTCGACTCGAGGAAGGGGGTAGCTGTCTTTTGGGCATGCCTTATTTAGGTCCGTGAAGTCCACACACATCCGCCACTTCCCGCTGGCCTTCTTGACCATCACAACATTGGCCAACCAGTCGGGGTAGTATACTTCTCGGATGAACCCCACTTCTCGTAACTTACCGACCTCCTCTGCCACTGCACGGTCTCTCTCCGGAGCGAAAACCCGCTTCTTCTGTCTGACGGGCCGGAAGGAGGTGGCTACGTTCAGTCTATGTACCATGACTGAAGGGTCGATTCCTGGCATGTCTTCATGGCTCCAGGCGAATACATCTTGGTTGTCCTTGAGGAAAGTCATGAGCGCCTGGCGAGTCGCCGGGCTGTTGAGGGCGCCGATCTTGGTAGTTCTGTCAGGCTTGGATTCATCGAGAATTACTTCTTCGAGTTCCTCCACAGGCTCTGCCCCTGTTCTCTGCTCTATGTTCATTGTCTGTAGTTGGCTATTCATTTCCACCGTTGCTAAATAGCATTCTCGTGCGGCCACTTGGTCTCCCCGTAACTCTCCTACCCCATGCTCTGTAGGAAACTTGACCTTCAAGGCATAGGTTGAGGTTGCAGCCTTCCAGGTGTTGAGGGTAGGCCGTCCTATGATTGCGTTGTATGCTGAGGAGCAATCAACGACTAGGAAGGTGACGTCCCTAGTGACCTGCCGAGGGTACTCCCCGACGGTAACGGGCAAAGTGATGGAGCCGAGGGGGTACACTGTTGTCCCCCCGAAACCTGTGAGCGGTGCCTTGGTAGGGACCAAGCGTTCTTTGTCGATCCTCATCTGCTGGAAAGCGGGATAGTAGAGGATATCTGCGGAGCTTCTGTTGTCGATTAGGACCCGGTATGTATTATAATCTCCTATTCTGATGCTGACGACAAAGGCGTCGTCGTGCGGATGATGAAGGTGCTGGGCGTCCTCCTCTGTGAACTCCATGGTGGGGCTGCTGATTCGGGGCTTCTTCTGGACAGAGCTCGCAGCCTGAACATTCTGAACCGTCCTGAGGTGGGACTTCAGAGCCTTCTTTGTTGAACCGGCGGCCGATGTCCCGCCCACAATCATCCTTATGTCCCCTATAGGCGGTCTGGGGCGTTCATTGTCCCGGTGGGGGACCTGTTCCTGTCGAGGTGTTTCTGTCTTTTCTCTGCTGACGAACCTTTGCAGCTTCCCTTGTCTAATCAGGGCTTCTATCTGCTGCTTCAAATCGTAGCAGTCGGCGGTATCGTGACCGTGGTCTCGATGGAAGCGGCAATATTTGTCCTTGGGCCGTCTGTCCGGTATCGATTTCAACTTTCCCGGGAACGTCAAGGATCCGTCGTCCTTAATCTGCATTAGGACGTGATCGATCGGAGCAATCAATGGGGTGTAGCTTGTGAATTTCCCGGCAGGGGGCTTTGGGCTTCTATTGTCTCGTCCTTCTCCTGTCCGAGGTGCCTTTCGTCCCTTATCTTGCCGGGTGTCCTCCTGTCTCTCCCTCTTCCTGGGAGGCTTCTCATCCCTGGCCAGTAATGCATCCTCGACATTCATGTACTTTGTTGCCCTGTAGAACACATCCGACATTGTCTTCGGGTCATTTTTGTACAAAAAGAACAAGAATTTACCCTTCCGCAGACCATTCGTGAATGCGGCCACTTGTATCCTGTCGTCCGCTCCGTCGATCGACAGCGCTTCTCTGTTAAAACGGGCTATATAGGACCTCAGCGTCTCGTCCTCCTGCTGCTTAATGCTCATCAAGCACGCAGTAGATTTTTTGTGCCAGTGTCCACCGATGAACTGCGAGGCAAACTGAGCGCTCAGCTCCCGGAAGGTGCCGATAGAACCGGGCGCCAGTCTGCCGAACCAGGTCCTTGCAGAGCCTTTTAGCGTTGCCGGGAAGGCTCGGCACATGATCTCGTCCGGTGCACCGTGAAGATGCATCAACGTCTTGAACGACTCCAAGTGGTCGAGCGGATCCTTGGTCCCATCATAGCTCTCCACCTGGGGCATGCGGAATTTCGGCGGCGTAAGGAACAGTATGACAGGTGTTGTAAATGGGGAGTCTGTGCGGTGGACGAGGTCGTCGAGGTCACTGGATACCCGTCCTTTGAGGGCGTTCATCATGAAGTCCATGCGTTCCTTCATCATCTGCATTTCCGCGGCTATGCTGGACTGGGCATGTCCGTCTGCTGAAGGACGGTTTGTCTCCTGTCCTTCAGGTCTGCTCAAAGCATGGCTTCCCTCAGGGCCTTCGTGATTCCTCTCGTTCGCATTGCTTTCCTCCTGATTTTCTCCTTGGTTGTCACCCGTCGCATTCCTACGCAGCAGCTGTTCTTCCAAGTCGTTGTTGCGTTTCGTGAGGCGTTCCACCGCGGCCGCCAGGGTCTGGACCTGTCTTTCGAGGGCCGTGGTGCGTTGTTCGTTGCCTTGGTCGTTCATGGCGGTCGTCCTTGAACGCGTGAGTACCATGCAACTCTTAGTCCGGGAAACACGTGATGGAACCTGCGCACTCGCGTTTCCCACAGACGGCGCCAACTGATGATGTCGAGAATCAAACCAGTGAGCTGCACGGTCTGCGCGTACCTCGTGGTGACCTGCACAGGTAAGAAGACCCTCAAAGGGAAGTGCCGGAGTCGGGTCTTAGTATGAGTACCTCGTTTTTTGGAGGGCGTAGTGGTATTTATAGTAGTAGTAGCGGCCTTTAGTCGAGGTGTACTGGAGAAGATATCGCTGTACCGAGATTGCCCCTGAGTGGCGTAGGGCGCAAGACACTCCTTGGGGGGCCAAGCGTGTTGGGCACGATTCCCTTCTTGGGGAGGGAATCGTGCTTCGTAAGATATTTGGCCCAGTGGCGTATGCGACAAGATTCATTTTCCCAGGGAAGCGTACGCGACAAGATAGGTCTTAGTGCCTGACAATAACACCCGTCGACCCTCTCTCCGTCGCCCCCTAAGACTGAGGTCGTCGATGTCTGACGTCCGTCGCGTATATCCGTCGTCACGGGCCTAACCGTCGGTCAGTGCGAGTTCCTGTCGTCTGGTGGGAGATTTTACCCCTATCAAATACCATTGTAACTCAACCCCTGATAGTGAGAGATAGCCAAAACTTGTAAAAATTTTCATTTATATTGTTTATATATTAGTTTCAATGTTGAACACTTATCTAGTTATCGTTTATTTACTTTTTTTTGGATCTTGGCTTGTTCTAAACATCCATTAATGGCAATAGATTCACTTTATTATGCATTATGCTCTTAAATTGATATATTCTTAACATTATATGAAAAATAAATTCTTAATAATATATTAAAAATATAAATAAAATATATTTAATAAGTCATTAATACACGTATCCCTATCATACCCTAGGTTTTTCAAGAAATGTTGTGTCCCTATACCCATACCCATGCATCTTAGATTAGCATATTCTACTTTGTTTTATACATTCCCTGTAGAGGTCATCTTTGGCTCAGGTTTTTAATGTTGTTCACATTGTCAGCTTTTAAAAAATTGTATTGCAGAACATGTCGATCACAAAGGAGGTGAAGGCTAGTGACGCAACAGCACAAAAAATGTTCAGCAAGGGGACACTAGTTGAGGTTAGCAGTGATGATGATGGTTTTGAAGGTGCTTGGTTTGGTGCAACTATTGTTAAAGCAGTGGGAAAGGACAAGTTCCTTGTCCAGTACCAGAGCCTGAGGACTGATGATGATTCAGGCTTTCTGAGAGAAGAGTTTGATACACTGCATATTAGGCCATGTCCACCAGAAACTCTTGTTGTTGATCGTTTCAGTCTTTTTGAAGAAGTCGATGCTTTGTACAATGATGGATGGTGGGTGGGTGTGATTTCTAAGGTTCTTGGTGGCTCAAAATACTTGGTTTACTTTAGGGACACGGATGAGGAAATAGAGTTTAAGAATTCTGACCTAAGGCCACATCAGGACTGGATTGATGGAAAATGGATTATGGCTTCCCAGGTATGACTTCTCTATACTTGAAACTTGAGAAACTTTGTTGATCTCATTTTGTACTTCGGTGTTAATGGGGTTGTCTGTTTTGCAAACTTGACATGGCTTGCTCAATGTTACTAGTAATTTAAGGTAAGTTCACAACCACTTGGTCAAATTCAGGTTTTGGGCAGGGAGCTAATTAAATAATGACAGTACAAAGTTCGGTTATTTTCCAAGATTTTCTCTTTGAAACTTGAATTTAATTAATTATTTTGAACTCTGCCACAATCCACCTATTTGGAAAATTTGTAAGCTGGTCAAAATAAAGTGAATTAAAAGAATAGAAAAGAGGTAAACCTCATTGAAATTTGTTAAAGCCTTGGCTAGCTTGTTGTGATTTTTGATCCAAAAGTAATATCTGACAAGCTGAATGCAGTGGGAAGGGAGTGATTGTGTCACTCTTTTTTTTAAACCTATATGATTCTTTTTTCTTATAATTTTTTGTTTCTGACCTTGCACAAGTTAAGTGTTATTTAGCCCAAGCAATCCTCTATATACATATATATATGGTATTGAATTTATACTGATGGTTGGCATGTCAGGCTCTGATGAAGTTGCTTTACTTGTGATTGCTTGAGAAATCAAAGAGGCATCCCTTGTGTACCAGGAGAGATTGCATTACATCTGAAGGACTCTGCTTCATGTAGCAGTGGAAGTCAACTGATGATTTTTTGATAAACAAATTGCAATTTTTAGATGTCATTGCAACTTGGTAACCTATTATTAGGCATTCTCAACGATTTGTTTATCCTTACCAATTTATTGGAAGCATGGTTTGAAATTATAAACCAAAGCAAAAGGCTAATGCTGTAAATGATTTCAAATAAATTATTGTATTGTATTGGCAACTGACCAGTGACTCCTCTGTTACTGTTTATTCCTAATCATTCAATATGCAACATAAATCAATTTCAGAAGCCTCTTTAAGGTTAGATGCCTGCAAGTTAGTAATTGGTTAAATGCATGTGATTGAGTGTTACTCAACTGAAATTAGTCCTGTGATTTTGTATTAAGCATCAAATAGAGTTGTATTTAAGAGTACTATCTGAAGTCTACTCTGACTGTTCAAAGCCAATATAAACATCAATAATATTAGTGACAAAATGTTTACAACTAATAAGGTAGCATATTGTAATAGGTGTATAATAAAAATGATATCAGAAATAGGGTCATTCACAGCTTGACATTTCAACAAGTTACGTAAAAGATTGTGCTCACGGCAATGCTCAACCTGCAAGCTGGTCGAGAACACAATTGGAAATTGTTTCTTTCCCATGTTTGGCTTTCTTCTTTAGTGCAAACCTTGTGCTGAATTCTAGCATGAAATCATGTTCCTGATTGCCCCATCAAAGTTACCCCTCAAGCCGCATATGTTTTTGTAGTATAGCAAAGTACCACGCATAAGCCACGTATCTAGAGAAGAGATTGTCAAATTTCTTTAGGATTAAATGTAAACCAACCCACCCATGCTGCCATGCATCACAGGAGGTGAGTCTGTAATGGGGTTAAAGAGGGTTGTTAATGTTTTGGATTAATTAAATGAGTTGTCAACGATAGAGATTTAAAGTTGCAAAATTAGATTCAAATAATCTTGGTCCCTCAGGCTATATTGGGGCAGTACTTTACGAGTTAACAAATATGTGGAGCATACTTTGTTTTTTTGTTGTAAAACGGGAAGTTAACATTATTCGCTATAAAGATCTATTTACCTGAGTAGCAAAATGAGTGTGGATGTCCCCTGCATCTGCATGGCATCTCATAAAATATATATGATTCAACAAAAGTTGGTTATTCAACCGGTTACCAAGCAATAATTATTTTAAACATGTATTAGCTCAACTGGTAAAGTTTTTTTGTGGCTGCATAAAAGATTTGGGATTCGATCCCCACTTACACAAAAAAACAATTGGTGTTTTAGTTGAATACTTGGATAATAAATAACAAATATCATAAGCAAATGTCATAAGTCGAAATTTTCTCTAAAAAAAACTCTAACGTATGTATAAAATTCACAGGTGTAAACCATGTAAATATATAAGAAATATATAGCATCGTCATTGGAGAATTGGATCGTTGAGGAACTATTTGGCTGTTGGGAGTTGGGACTGAGTTCTCTGAGTAAAAACTAAAAACACCATAAATTTGTAAGCAGAGCATCCTTTAGACCGACGAAGAAGAGAAAATTACAATAATGCCATTAATTAGAAAACTTTTTAAGGTTGAAAACAGGCTGAAGTTATAGTCCGGTAAATGTCTGTGCTCCAACTCCTCTCTCTCCACCCGTTCCCTACCTGTTTTATAAAAAAAATTTATCTGCAATTTTTTCCTCCTCAAGTAGAAGGTAGAAATTTGATTGATCAATAAAGTAAAATCTTACATAATATCACTAAGCATGGGTGGGGTTACACCTTGCCATACTTATTAGCTCTATCATTTTCCAAATGAGGTAATTGGTTAAGGTGTGTTATAAAATAAGAGTGGTGTTTACCGTTTATTTCACACACGCTATTGCACACAATGTACATACACACACGGTTTTGTACTGCCAGCTTTGGCAATCATAGAGGGGGGCAATGTTATCAGTCATAGGATTGACAAAAAAAAATTTGGCCTACAACAGTAAGATGATCCCGTATGAAATTATAGACATTATATGTAAAGTAAATATCAACAAGACTAAGAACATTTTTCTAGTTAAATATGCATATTGTACAAAGTCACAAGAAGTCAGGGTGAACTCAATAAGATTTGAGGCATAAGGATTAAAGAGACAATCTAAGTATAGTATTTTCTTATATTTAGATATAAATTAAATACTAATATTTTATTTAAATTTCTATAGTATAATTTTTTACAGTCATTAGACTCATTACTTTAATTTTTTTTTTTTTTTGGTTGCAAAATTACTAACTAAATTTTGTATTCAAGTTTTTTTAATATCTCATTCTTAGTTGATGATATGTGATGATGTCAAGGATCTCCTTAGTAAACTACACAGCCTTCACACGCTCGAATGAACCTGCACAAGTCAAAAGAACCTCAAAGGGAAGTACCGGCGTGGTACCGGCCAACGACCCTCCGATGGTTAAGTTAGTATTGTTCGCAACTCTAGAGTGCTAGAGTCGGGGAGGATTATGCGTACCTCGATTTGTGAAGGCCTGGAGGTATTCATAGTAGCATGGAACTTTAACCATAGCGTGTTTGGGAAGACATCTCCTTACTGGAATTACCCTTGATTAGCGTGGAGCACAAGATATCTCTTGGGCAGCAAGCGTGTTGGGCAAGACTTATGAACAAGCGTACTGCGCAAGATATCCGCTCAGCTATAAACGTACGCAACAAGCCTCATCCTCTTGATGAAGCGTATATGGTAAGATACGTGTTGGCGCCTTCAGCTTCGCCCCGTCGCTTATTCGTCCCGTCGGCTATGTTTGGCTTAATCTTGTCTCGTCACCGTGGCGTACTCGTCGGCTTGTACAAGGGGTGTCCGTCTCATCTTATGGGCACCGAGGGCCGTCAGCTCTTGTAGGCCGTCGACTTGTGTTGGCCGTCGGCACCCTTCAGACTATCCTTATCAGTTGCCCCCTACTCCTCAATCCTGTCAGCTTTAGCTGCAGGATTAGGGAGTTTATCTTCGCGTGGCAGACAAGACATTAATGGCTGGTCTCCTCGAGTAGTCTTGATGTCAGAACACGTGTCCTAGATCAACTGGCCCCGTGCACGGACGAAGGTGTCGCTTCGTCTTCTGCGCCCATATTCTTTCCTATATATATATATATATATATATATGTCCCACTTCCCTCATTTCTCTTCTTTATTTCATTCTTGCTGATCAGAGAGAAGCCGTCAGCTTAAAGAATTCAAGATCATCAACACGCTTTCATCTTCGTCCATTTGTCGAGACCGTTAGCTTTATCGAAGCCGTTTCCATATCTTGGTGAGTTATTCTTGCTCTCATTGTCTTCTTTTTGTTCACATGCTTATTTGAAAGGGATTTTATTAGAAAGGTCGTCACTTGGGCTTTTAGACCCCCCCGTCGCTTGTAGGTAGTAAGATGTCTAGGGAGGCGACGAGTGAGCAGTCGTCAGTACCCGAGGGAACGGCCTACAACGAGGTCTTCCAAACAGGCCATGAGCCCGAAGAGGGTTCTTCTTGGTCGCTGGAGGGTGGATCGTCAGCCCAATCTTCTGACGAGGTTGTAGAGACCCGTAGGGGAGATAGATTGGCTGGTGAAGGAGAGGTTGATGGCGACGGGGTGGACAGTAGAAGTGACGAGAGTTCATCTAGGGGCGACGACGCCTTGGAAAGTACATCCGGAGGCCCCAGGGACGACCATCCATTCATTCTCCCTAAGGAGTGGACGGTTAATTACTTTTTGCCGACGATGATGGACAAAGTGTTCAATTCCTTGCAAGCACGCTATCAGATCCTAGACGACATCCCGATCCGTCTTCCTTTGGAAAAAGAGAAGTGCTATTCTGGGAAGACAGCAGACGTTGGCATGTACGACGCCATGTTCGCGGCGGGATTAAGATTGCCTCTGACGGCACTCCACCGTCAGCTGGCCAACTACCTCAGGTTGTCCATCAGTCAGATTGCCCCTAATGCTTGGAGGGTGTTCATTGGGGCCGAGATCCTGTGGGGTAGCTTAAGTGGGGGAAACCGTCGGCGAACTCTGGATGAGTTTTTCTGGTGCTACCGTCCTCACCACATCGTCTCGTCCCAGGGGATTTACTACTTCTCTATGAGGAAGAAGGAGTTGAGGCTAGTATCTGACATGCCCGACTCTAATAGGAACTGGAAGGGCAGGTACTTCTTTGTGGAAGGGACGAATTGGGTGTGCTGTCAGGAGGAATGGGAGACGATGCCCTAAGGCTTTGACAACACCTGGGCCTTCGTCAGGGAATCAGGTCGTCGCCGTCAGCTTCTCTTTAAACTTATTTGTTCCTGAGTTCTCATCTATCTGCCTTTTTCTTTTTTATTTCAGCCTGCGCCCGTCCGGAGATCACAGAAGAGTAGGAGGCTTTCATTCTCAAGGTGACGGAAATACCTTTGGAGGAGCAGAAGTGCCATGATCTTATCGCACCCGACGCTCTTTACGCTTATTGCGGAGGGCCTAAGCCTACAGAAGAAGCCCGTCGCCTAAACAATTTCTCCCGTCAACGTGAGCTTTGATAATCTTTTTATTCCCGTCACTTTCACTTGTGGCCTTTTTATATTTTTTGCTCGTCTGCCTTGCAGAAATGGAGTCGGCCAAGTTGAGGGCGCAGATCAAGGCTGCCGCTGCACGGAAGAAAGAGGAGGGGAAAGGAAAGGAGGTGGTGTCCTCGTCCCTTCCCAAGGTCGTCACCAAGGGCGCATCGAAAAGGAAGGGTGACTAGACGAAAGGCGGCCCATCATAAAAGCAGACAGTCACTCCTGGGGAGCACCCTACGAAGTCCTCGTCTCCTAAACATGGGGCTGGGAAAGGGTTGATGTCAACCCAGGGTCCCGTCGGCTAGGAGGCTGAGCGTTGCCTCCTTACCTACAAGGGGTACGAACTGGAGATGCTGGAGTCCATCTTCAGAGAAAAGGATGCCGATCCTTGCGTCAACCAGTCTATGGGGGAGCTGGGGGACTCCGGTCTCTTTGACCTTGCGCGGGTATGTACTTTTCCCTTCTGCTTTCTGCTTCGTTAGTTTTTATGTTATTGGGCTAACGAATGTTTTGTCTCGTAGGCCACGATTCACATGAAGGCCCTGCAGGTCAAAGGGGCTAAGAGCGAAGAGTTGCTAGCTCATCAGTAGAAACGCATCAAGAATCTGACTGACGGGCTGGAGCAATATAAGGACGCCTGCCGTACTTTGAATGGGGAGGTAAGGGACTTGAAGGTAAAGCTCGAGAAGGGAAATCGTCTGGTGGAGAAAGAGCGGGAAGCAAAGGTGACGGTAAAAAAAGAGCTGACGGCTCTTCTAGGCCAGGTGAAGACGGCTAAAGCTGATGCAGTGGCCGAATTCAAGACGTCGTAGACGTTTATTGACCCCTGCGCCGAGTACTACGGTGACGGATTCGAGGACTATCTTAAGCAGATCAGGTCTCTTCATCCTCACCTTGACTTGTCGAAGGTTTCGATGGACAACCCTCTGCCGTCAACGCCCGTGGACGAGACCGTCTTGGTGGACGATGACGACCTCAGTGAGTCTAAGATGCATCCAAAAGATGACGATGTCGTCCTCGCTTAACCGGCCCAAGATAGATTCATCACTCCAACAATTCCGTCAGCCGATCCTCCTAGTTTTGAAGGTTTCCCTGCCGACGAGGTCCAAGATCCCCCTAAGGATGACGAGGTCGTGCCAGATGCTCCTGCTTTTTGAGTTTTTTTTTTTAACTCTTTTTGTAAAAAAAATTTTCTTTGGACATGGTGCCCCGTCGTTTTGAGGGCTTTACTTGTAAAGACAATATTCTCATGATATAATATTTTATTTTCGTCATTTGTAGCGTATTGCCTGTTCTTACTTGAGCTTTGTGGATGATTTCCTCTCTAGGTTTAATGATTTTCTTTTCTTGCTGAGCCCGTCTGTTTTTTGTCACTTTATGGTAGTCCAATTTTGGACTTTTAATGCTTTTAGGATGAAGTTATATCCTCCTGATAAGGTCGTCAGCTTTCGGCATTTTGGAGTGAACTTCATGGTGAGGTCGTCAACTTTTGACTATCCCTCAATATGTTTTTAAGTTACAAACTTTAGGGTGAGGTCGTCAATTTTTAAGCCGTCAGCTTTTATGCTTAACTGGCTTCTGTTCCTTGTATCCTCCTAGGATAGGATCGTCAGCTTTTAAGCCGTCAGCTTTTACGCTTAACTGGCTTTTATGCTGTGTATCCTCTTAGGATAGAGTCGTCAGCTTTTAAGCCGTCAGCTTTTATATTTAACTGGCTTTTACACTGTGTATCCTCTTAGGATAGAGTCGTCAGCTTTTATGCTTAACTGGCTTTTACACTGTGTATCCTTAGGATAGAGTCGTCAGCTTTTAAGCCGTCAGCTTTTATGCTTAACCGGCCTTACACTTTGTATCCTTTTAGGATAGTATCATTGGCTTTGGGCCGTCAACTTTTATGCTTGACTGGCCTTACGCTTTGTATCCTTTTAGGATAGAGTCGTCGGCTTTAGGCCGTCAGCTTCTATGCTTGACTGGATTTTATGCCTTGCATATTCTTTTGGGATAAAGTCGTCAGCTTTAGGCCGTCAGCTTCTATGCTTGACTGGCTTTTATGTCTTGCATATCCTTTTAGGATAGAGTCGTCGACTTTGGGCCGTCAGCTTCTATGCTTGACTGGCTTTTACGTTTAACACTTAGCAAAGTATAAAGACTTGAATAAACTTCTGAATCTTGCATTATTTCAAGAAAGGAGGAAACATGCCCTTTGGGTTCCCAAAATACATTAAGGCAAACTAAAAGTAGAGGGTCATTGCTTTTAATGCCATTCTTTTTCACTGGTAGTACTTTCGTAGATGCTCGGCATTCCATGGATGGTGTAGCTTCTGTCCTTCCAGCGTTTCCAGGTGGTAGGTGCCTTTTCTTTGCCATGGCGTAACTTGGTAAGGTCCTTCTCAGTTGGGGCCGAGCTTCCCCTAGGCGGGGTCTCTAGTAGCGCCCATGATCTTTCTCAGAACAAGATCTCTGACCTGAAAGTTTCTATGTTTGACTCGGGAGTTGTAGTGTTTAGCCATGCGAACTTGATACCATGCTAGTCTTTGTTCTGCTACTACCCTGACTTCGTCGATTAGGTCGAGTTGTAGACACATGGCCTCGTCATTCCTACTCTCATTGTGGGTGTTCATCCTGTAGCTTGTGAGTCCAACCTTAGCCGGGATGACCATCTCACTTCCGTAAGTTAGCCGAAATGGCGTTTCTCCTGTAGGGGTCCTTGTTGTTGTCCTGTATGCCCATAGTATGCTAGGTAATTCTTTAGGCCATATCCCCTTTGCCCCCTCGAGCCGAGTCTTGATAATCTTAAGCAAGAATCGGTTCGTTACTTCTACTTGGCCATTGGACTGAGGGTGGGCGGGGGAGGAGTAATGATTCTTGATTCTTAATTGCGAGCAAAACTCTGGGAAGGGGCTGTTGTCGAATTGCTTCCTGTTGTCTGAGACCAAGACTCTAGGAATCCCGAACCTGCATACGATGGACCTCCAGACGAAGTTTCGTATGTTTTTCTCTGTGATAGTAGCCAAAGCTTCAGCTTCTACCCATTTTGTGAAGTAGTCTATGCCTACTACCAAGAACTTTAGCTGTTGCATAGCTGTTGGGAATGGGCCCATTATATCCAGCCTCCATTAAGTGAACGGCCAAGAGGCTATCATGGGGGTCAGCTCTTCGGACGGCTGCCTAATGATGTTGCTAAACCTCCGGCACTTGTCGCAGGCTCTGACATACGCTTGGGTGTCTTTTTGCATCATGGGCTAGTAGTACCCCACTCGAATTAGCTTATGCGCTAATGACCGCGCCCCCAAATGGTTTCCGCATATTCCCTCGTGGACTTCCCTCATGACATAGTCCGCTTCCTCGAGACCCAAACACGAACCTTGCCGCTTGGACCTTCAGCCTTCTGGCGGCCTCCTTTTCGTTCAGCAGAGTGCCATCCTTCAAATAAGAGACTAATGGCGTGGTCCAATTACTTTCGGAACCGATTTCCTGCACATTGATAGAGTCTATTAGTGGAGAAACCTGAACAAAAGAGAGCACGTTGTCGGGGGTGGTCATGTGCTCTGACGAGGCGGCTTTGGCAAGGCGGTCGGCTTGCTCATTTTCTCCTCTGGGGATCTAGATTATTTCTGCCTTCAACTCGTCCACCCTTCTCTTTGCTTGATCGAGATATCTTCTCATCTTGTCTCCTCTACACTTGTAGTCTCTATTTACTTGGTTGATGACGACCTGGGAGTCGCAGTAGACTACTACCTTCGCGGCCCCTGCTGCTTTGGCGAGATCGATCCCGGTTATCAAAGTTTCATACTCCGCTTCGTTATTGGTGGTAGGAAAGTCGAGGCAGATCATGCATTTTATCCGATCTCCCTCAGAGGAGTGAAGTACGACACCCACTCCTCTGGCCCGCCTATTCGACGATCCATCTATATGTACATTCCATGGTGGGCATTCGTTTGCCCCCTGGTCCTCCCAGCTGGTGAACTCGGCTATAAAGTCGACAACGGCCTGCCCCTTGATGGTGGTACATAGGCTATATCGAATGTCGAACTAAGTCAACTCTATTGCCCATAAGGCCAAGCGACCAGCGGCTTTGGGGTTGTGCATCGCCCGCCACAAGGGCTTATCGGTTAAAACGACTATCGTATGAGCTTGGAAGTACGGCTTAAGCTTGCAGGCGGCCGTAATCAAGGCGAAGGCGAGCTTTTCCATGGGTGGATATCTTTCCTCTGCTCTGCAAAATTCCCGACTGGCGTAGTACACTAGTTTCTGGACCTTGTCTTCCTCTCTAACCAAGGCCGCACTAACGGCCGCTGGGGACACGGCCAGATAAAGAAAAAGCTCCTCCCCTGGTCGCGAAGGGCTCAACAATGGAGCTGAAGAAAGATATGCCTTCAGTTCCTCAAACGCTCTTTGGCATTCGTCTGTCCACTCGAAAGTTTTCTTCAACGTACGAAAGAAGGGTAAGCATTTGTCCTTCGCCCTTGACATAAACCTGTTCAGGGTGGCCACCTTTCCGTTTAAGCTTTGTACCTCTTTCGAGTTTTTCGAAGGGGCCATCTCCATTATGGCTCGGATCTTGTCTGGGTTGGCCTCGATGCCTCTTTGAGACACTATGAAGTTGAGGAATTTCCCTGCTGTTACTCCGAACGCACACTTCGACGGGTTGAGCTTCATGTCGTAGAAGTGGAGGGTGCTAAATGTTTCCTCGAGATCCTTCAAATGATCCTCCTCCCTTCAGATTTTTACTAACATGTCATCGATGTATACTTGGACATTTCTCCCTATTTGGTCGGCGAACATCTTGTTCATGAGTCTTTGATACGTGGCGCCCGCATTTTTTAGTCCGAATGGCATCACCTTGTAGCAGAAAAGACCCTGACTGGTGACGAATGAGGTCTTCTCTTGATCTGCCTCGTCCATAGGGATCTAGTTGTATCCTGAAAAGGCATCCATAAAGCTCAACAGCTGGTGCCAAGCCGTAGAATCCACCAGTGTATCGACTCGAGGGAGGGGGTAGCTATCCTTAGGGCATGCCTTGTTCAGGTCCGTGAAGTCTACACATATTCGCCACTTCGCGCTAGCTTTCTTGATCATCACCACATTAGCTAGCCAGTCGAGATAGTATACTTCCCGGATGAAACCCACCTCTTGTAATTTGCTGACCTCCTCTGCTACTGCTCAGTCTCGTTCTGGGGCAAACACCCGCTTCTTCTGCTGGACGGGCCGGAAGGTGGGTGATACGTTTAGCCTATACACTATGACTGAAAGGTCGATTCCCGGCATGCCTTCATGACTCCAGGCGAATACATCTTGGTTTTCCTTGAGGAAAGCCACGAGCGCTTGGCGAGTCGCAGGACTGGTGAGAGCGCCGATCCTGGTGGTCCTGTTTGGCTTGGACTCGTCAAGGGTTATCTCTTCGAGCTCTTCTACCGATTCTGCCCCCGCAGGCTGTTCTATGTTCATTGCTTATAAGGGGCTGTTCATCTCCACCATCGTGAGGTAGCATTCCCATACGGCCACCTAGTCTCCTCGTAGCTCCCCCACTCCGTACTCGGTGGGGAACTTGACCATCAGGTGGTAGGTCGAAGTCACAGCCTTCCATGCGTTGAGGGTGGGCCGCCCTATGATGGCGTTATAGGCGAAGGAGCAGTCGACGACGAGGAAGGTAACATTCCTAGTGGCTTGCCAGGGGTATTCCCCAATCGTGACCGGCAAGGTGACGGCGCCAAGGGGGTATACTCTCGTTCCTTCGAATTTGACGAGAGGAGCGTTAGTAGGGACTAGGCTTTCCGTTGTCGATCAAGACTCGATACGTGTTATAGTCCCCTAGCCGGATGCTGACGACAAGGGCGTCGTTGTGCGGATGATGAAGACGTTGGGCATCTTCTTTTGTGAACTCAATAGTGGGGCTATTGACTCGCGGCTTCTTCTAGACAACGTCTGTAGCCTGGACATTCTGAACCACTCTGAGGTAGGATTTTCGAGCCTTTCTTGTCGAGCAGACGGCTGCCGCACTCCCAATGATCATCCTTATATCCCCTACAGCCGGTCTGGGACACTCATTATCCCGGCGAGGGGCTTGTTCCTGTTGAGGTGCACCTGTTCTCTCTCAGCTGACAAACCTCTGCAACTTTCCTTGTCTAATCAGGGCCTCAATCTGTTGCTTCAAATCGTAACAATCGGCGGTGTTGTGGCCGTGGTCTCGGTGGAAGTGGCAGTATCTATCTTTGGGTCGTCTGTTGGGATCTCCCTTCAACTTTCTCGGAAACGTTAGGGACCCTTCGTCCTTGATCTGTATCAAGACTTGGTCGATCGGAGCCGTCAACGGGGTGAAGCTTGTGAATCTCCCAACAGGAGGCTTTGGGCGCCTGTTGTCCCAACCTTCTCTCGTCCAAGCCACCTTTCGCCCCTTGTCATGTCGTGCGTCCTCCTACCTTTCCCTCTTCTTGGGAGGCTTCTCTTCTCGGGCCAGTAGCACGTCTTCCGCATTCATGTATTTAGTCGCCCTGTAAAGCACATCCGACATAGTTTTCGGGTCATTCTTGTATATGGAGAATAAGAACTTACCCTTCCGCAGTCTGTTGGTGAACACGGCGACCAGTATCTTATCATCCGCCTCATCGATCGAAAGTGCCTCTTTGTTGAAACGGGCTATGTAAGCCCTTAGTGTCTCATCCTCCCGCTGCCTAATAATCATCAGGCACGCAGTCGATTTTTTGTACTTGTGCCCCCTGATGAAGTACGAGGCGAACTGGTCGCTCAGCTCTCTGAAGGTACTGGCAGAGCCAGATCCTGGCAGGGCCCCTCAATGTCGTCGGGAAGGCCCTACATATGATCTTATCTGGTACGTCTTGCAAGTGCATCAATGTCTTGAAGGACTCCAGATGGTCTAATGGGTCTTTGGACCCGTCGTAGCTTTCCACCTAGGGCATACGAAACTTCGGCGAAAGGGGGAATGAATTGACAAGTGTAGTGAAGGGAGAATCCGTTCGCTGGACGAGGTCGTCGAGGTCGCTAGATACTCGTCCCTTGAGGGCGTTTATCATGAAATCTATGCACTCCTTCATCATCTGCATCTCTGCAGCCACATGGGACGGGACATGATCAGTGGCCGACGGATGATTCGTATCCTGCCTCTCGGGTCGACTCAAGGCATTGCTTCCCTCCGAACCTCCTAGATTTCCCTTCTCGACGCTACTTGCCTCCTGATTTTCTCCTTGGGTGTCGATGGTCGCGTTCTTCTGCCGCAACTGTTCTTCTAGGTCGTGGTTATGTTTTGTGAGGCGTTCTACCGCAGCCGCTAGAGTTTGTGTTAGGATATGTGCCCTTAAATCCTATTGTATGATGCTATGTATCATATTATGTATGACATTATGTGAGAAATGATGTATGACTTAATATTGTGTTTAATAAAGTTGTTTTATTCTTATCTAAAGTAATGGTAACATGAATATTCGGACATTATCAAATAGTCCATGAGATGCATAGTATGTGATTTATGTGAAAAGTCACAGAAGATATAAATCACAAGTTCTTTGTAAACTCAGCATTTTGGTTCGTAGCCGGTGATAAAATTGGGCATTTCATCTGCGAAGACTATAACATATTAACTACGATGATTTGTCTTGATTATGGAAGTGGTGACTTCTAGTTAATATGTTGATATGTTTTAAGAGTTAAGACATATTGAACTAGACCGCTGTGAGATTTATTATTCTCCTAACGACTGTCAATTGAATAATAAATCTTACGACTTGTATTCACATGAACTCTTAATCCTGAGAGAATAATGGACCTGATCATGAAATGTAGGTTGCTTTGATATATTAGGAGTGAGATCTAAAGTAACGGTCAAAACCTCAGTATGTTGGGCAGCCACATTTAGTGTTGATGGAACATATATTCTCAAGATGGAATTCATAGTCTCTTAACGGAGATATAAAATATTCCCTTGAGATAAGTTTAATGGGTACAGTTGTTCAGAGAGTTAGGCCTAACCACTTTAGTAAGACTAAAGTATATATTTATGAAATTGGATTTCATAAATATATGATGAATAACTTAAAAGGATTAAACCGGGTACTCAAGGATTAAGATGTAGTAATTTACAAAGTGGCAGTCTATATTCATGACTTTGTATTACTACGAATATTTTGTGAAGGGGTTGCATGTATAATAAAGTCTTGGGATATAATTTATTAATGAGGCCTAGAGTGCAATTATATTTATATTGTGGTATTAAATATAATTAATGGTAACTTTGGACTTGTCAAGAGTTGACAGAAAAGCCCAAGGCCCATTGGAGCTAGTGTCTTATTTGTTCCCTTTTGGTCCCACTCCAAGCCACACACTAAAGCCCAATTGAGAAGGCCTAAAAGGCTAGCCCAATTAGATAATCAGTTATGTGGAGAGAAACATACAGAATTTTATATAGAATAAAATAGTTTGTATGTTTAATAAGAAAATAATATGAAATAAGAAGAGAGACACTCTTTCATATATTCTCTCTAGATACATAGAACTGATTGAGAGACCACACATCTTGGGCATCGAGTGGAATTGGAGTGAAGATTGAGAGTATTCCCGAGTACTTCTTCATTCGGTTTTGAATTTCACCGCATCGAGGTACACTCTCTTGTTCTTATATTCTGAAAGCTACATAGTGCATGTTATCAATTGCGAATGAAGTAGATCCGTTTATTTTCCGCTGCGTATGTTTTGTATGCGATACAAACATTATGATTTCCTAACATTGGTATCAGAGCCAGGTTTTCATTTCGAATCTGTATAACATGTTTTGTTCGTTTTGGAATTAGAGATTATAATTTCAAGTTGATAGAGGATTATACATTTAATTTTCTGCATGGTTGTTGAAACTATGATTTGATAAAAACTGATATTGATGTTATGATGTTGTTTAAATTGATCTTTAAGGCTATAGCATCAATAGATGTCAGTTTTGGTATCAATTTCTGTCTTTCATTTTCGTATGATGGTTGTTTGTTCATGCAAAACGGTTGAAAACTGCCTTAGAAGAATTTCTGGAAATTCGAGTTTTACGAGTTTCGATCGATCGAAATTTACTTTCAATCGATCGAGTAAAACAGAAACCAATGCTTTGAATCGATTAATATTCGATTGCTAGTCGATCGATCGAATTTTATTTTCGATCGATCGAGAGGCAATCGAGTATCAATCGAAAAGGACAGAAGGTTTAGTTTGAATTGTTTAATTTTTTCGATCGATCAAGGGGCACATTCGATCGATCGAAAGAAAGAAAATCTGAATTTTTTCTAAGTGTTTTCAAACTTAAATTTTGTGTTTTCGCTATTTTTTCTTACGCCTTTTTCGTAAGAAAAAGTGCAAGGTTGTGTATAATTAGTTTATGCATGTTTTAAAGATAAAAACCTTTATTTTAAAACATCTAGTGGGAGAGAGATACAAGGGTTGGATCTCACGGCCTCCATTATTGGTTCATAGTAATGTGGGCTAAACACCTCGACTTGGCTTATATGCCTCGCGATCCCAAAGGAGGGTGTTTAGTTCATAGTACTACAAGATTGAACTTACCTGTTTAAAGTAGTGTAGACAAGCACCTCGTCTTGGCGTATATGCCTCGCGATCCCAAAGGAGGGTGTTTTGTTCTATGGTACTACAAGTTTAAACACCATAAAGGAAGATGAAATGTGGCTACACATGATTCTAGATAATGGTGTACACTAGACTAAGTTTAATGTTAACCTCCCAAAGGAGCTATGTCATTATTACTTAGAGGCTGAAGATAATACGGCATATTATTATTGTTTGATAAGAGTTATCATGATAGCACTAATAATGAGAATAGTTCTCAACTAATTGATGTGTTTATAATAAACTTGCTACCAAGGAATTATAGACATGGATTGGGTTGTCGTTGCATATATTATTTATGGTTTTATTAAGGTTCCATATTATATGTTTATATGCTAAATTGATAATGTCCAGTTTACTTATTATATTCATGTTTATTATTTTCAGATTTAAACATGGCATCATTTAGCCCACTTGTTAGCATTCTTAATCAAAACAAACTGACTGGAACCAATTATGTTGACTGGAAAAGAAACTTGGACATAGTTCTCACAGCTGAAGAGCACAAATATGTGCTTACTCAACCATGTCCTAGCCTTCCTTCATTAGATGCTCCTCCTGAGGAAAAACAACGATATGATCGTTGGCAGAAATCTAATGAAATGGCCAAGTGCTACATCCTAGCGTCCATCTCAAATGTTCTACAGCATCAAATGCAGGATGTAGAACTAGCTTCGAACATTATGCAAAGTCTGAAGGAGATGTTTGGTGAGCAAGGCCGTTCTGCAAGGCAAGAAACCATGAGGCAAATTTATAATACCAAGATGGCTGAAGGTAGTTCAGTGAGAGAACATTGTCTTACAATGATCTCTAATCTGAATACTTTAGAAGTTTTGGGTGCCGACATTGATGGAGAATCCCAAGTGGATATGATACTCCAGTCATTACCGGAATCATTCAAGGAATTCAGACTTAATTATAACATGAACAAAAAGATTTATTCTTTGTCTGAATTAATGAATGAGTTGGTAACGGCGGAAGGCGTCCTTGGTACTTCTAATGTTGAAGCCAATGTGGGTGAAGCTTCTACTTCTCAACCTAAGTCGAAAGGCAAGGGTAAGAAGAAGAAGAAGAAGAAGGACTTCACTAAGCAGGAGGGTAAACAAATTGTCTTAGGGGTTGCTGATAAAGGAAAGAAGTTGAAAGGAAAATGTTTCCATTGTGGTGAGAAAGGACATTGGAAGAGGAATTGTCCAAAGTTCAAGGCTGCCAATAAGGGTATGAAAATTTCATTCCTTCTTGAAATATGTTTGGTACAAAATCCCACGGATTCCTGGTGTGTGGATTCAAGTTGTACTAATCATATCTGTAATTCTTTGCAGGGGTTCCAGGAGACCAAAAGACTTAAAGAAGGAGAGTTGTTTCTGACCTTGGCTGATGGGAGTAGGATTCCAGTTGTAGCTATTGGAATGTTTAATTTATACTTTGAAACTAGAGTTTTAATATTGCAAGACTGTCTGTATGTACCTAATGTTCGTAGGAATTTAATTTCTGCAACTTATTTAGGTAAAAGTGGATATTGTGTTATCCTTAAAGACAATGTTGTAATAAAGAAGGATAAAATGTTTATCTGTTCTGGCAATATTGTGGATAGTCTATATATTTTAACTCCTGATAAGCATGAATTATACAATTCTGAATTAGATAATAACTCTCATGTAAAATCATTAAAGAGAAAGTTTCCTTCTACTAATGATGCATATCTTTGGCACTTGCGTTTGGGTCATATTAATCCAAATAGAATTCAAAGACTGATCAAAGATGGTCTCTTAGAGCCATTGGACTTTGATGAATTTCCAGTTTGTGAATCTTGTTTGGAAGGAAAAATGACCAAACGACCTTTTAATGCAAAAGGTAGAAGAGCCCAAGAGTTGCTAGAATTAGTTCATACGGATGTTTGTGGTCCTATGTCAACCCAAGCAAAAGGAGGTTATGAGTACTTCATCACTTTCACCGATGATTACTCTAGATTTGGTTATGTGTACCTAATGAGACGGAAGTCCGAAGTCTTTGAAAAATCAAAGAGTTTAGGGTTGAAGTTGAGAATCAATTGGGTAAACACATAAAGGCCATTCGATCTGATCGTGGTGGCGAATACCTTCTTGGGGATTTCAAGGATTACTTAACTCAAAATGGGATTGTATCCCAATTGGCTGCACCTGGAACTCCCCAACAAAATGGTGTAGCAGAAAGTAGGAATAGGACTTTTTTAGAAATGGTTAGGTCCATGATGAGTTACTCAACTTTACCAGTTTCCTTTTGGGGATATGCACTAAAAACTGCAATGCATATTTTGAATTTAGTTCCATCAAAATCTGTTCCCAACACACCTATGGAATTGTGGAGTGGGCGCAAGCCTAGTATGAAATATCTCCACATTTGGGGATGTCCAGCACATGTGTTGAAAGGGAAGTCTGATAAGTTGGAAGCTAAAACGGAAGTATGCATGTTTTTAGGATATTCAAAGGAAACCAAGGGTTATTTATTCTATAATCATAAGGATAACAAAGTGTTTGTTAGCACTCATGCCAAATTTTTGGAAGATGATTATATGAATAATTTTAACCCTAGAAGTAGAGTTGTCTTGGCTGAAATGAATGAACCTGTAATTGAACAACCAATGGTTGAAACTAGGGATGATGTGGCTGTATTGGATACACCACAAGATATTACTCATGAGATGTCTAATACACAGTTGCCTCGTCGTAGTGGGAGGAATGTTAGGCCACCTATAAGATTCATAGGTCTTGGAGAGACTTATGAGGCTATCTCAGAGGAGGCCGAAACTGATCCTTACACTTATGAAGAAGCAATGAATGATATAGATGCACATCATTGGGTCCAAGCTATGAAATCAGAATTAGATTCCATATATTCCAATCAAGTTTGGGATCTTGTAAAGGCGCCTAATGGCATTAAACCTGTTGGTTGCAAATGGGTTTACAAGAGGAAGAGAGGGATAGATGGAAAGGTTGAAACTTTTAAAGCAAGGCTAGTGGCAAAAGGGTATACTCAAAAAGAAGGTATTGATTATGAGGAAACCTTTTCACCAGTAGCAATGCTTAAATCTATCAGAATTCTCTTATCCATTGCTGCTCATTATGATTATGAGATTTGGCAAATGGATGTCAAGACTGCATTTTTTAATAGCAATCTTGAAGAGGAAGTCTATATGAAGCAACCAGAAGGTTTCATAGCAAAGAACCAAGAGCATATGGTATGCAAGTTGAATAGGTCCATTTATGGACTTAAGCAAGCATCTAGGTCATGGAACATCAGATTTGATCAAGCAATCAAATCATTTGGTTTTGAACAAAATCTTGATGAACCATGTGTGTACAAAAGACATCAAGACAAAGTAGTAATGTTCCTAGTGTTTTATGTTGATGATATTCTACTCATTGGAAATGATGTAGGGGTCATGTCATCAGTAAAGGTTTGGTTGTCAAGCCAATTTGATATGAAGGACTTGGGTGAGGCTAACTTTATTCTAGGAATCAAGCTTTGGCGAGATCGTAAGAATAAGATGTTAGGCTTATCACAAGCTGGATATATAGATAAGGTTCTAAAACGGTTTAGCATGCAAAACTCCAAGAAAGGATTACTTCCTTTCAGACATAGAGTTCCTCTGTCTGATGACCAAAGGCCTAAGACTCTAGAGGAAGTAGATATGATGAGACAAGTTCCTTATGCTTCTGCAGTAGGAAGTCTCATATATGCCATGCTTTGTACTAGACCGGATATCTGTTTTTCAGTTGGCATGGTCAGCCGATATCAATCAAATCCAGGACCACAACATTGGCAAGCTGTAAAGCATATTCTCAAGTATCTACGGAGAACGAGGGATTATATGCTTGTTTATCGTTGTGAGGATTTGATTCTCATTGGCTATACATATTCAGACTTTCAATCAGATCTAGATTTCAGAAAGTCCACGTCAGGATGTGTTTTCACCTTGGGAGGTGGAGCCATAAGTTGGAGGAGTGTTAAGCAATCTTGTATTGCGGACTCCACCATGGAAGCTGAATATGTTGATGCTTGTGAGGCGGCAAAGGAAGCTGTTTGGCTCAAAAAATTCCTTTCTGATCTTGGTGTAGTGAGAATGGAGCAAGTTCCTATTACATGGTTTTGTGACAATAGTGGAGCGGTTGCACAATCCAAAGATCCAAGGAATCACAAGAAAGGAAAACACATTGAAAGGAAGTACCACATCATTCGAGACATTGTTGCTCGTGGAGATGTGGTGGTAGCAAAGATTGAAAGTGCAAATAATATAGCAGATCCCTTTACCAAAGTCTTGCCTCAAAGGACCTTCGAGTCACATTTGGAGGGAATGGGAGTTAGATTAATGCACAATAGTCTTTAGGGAAAGTGGGAGATTGTTAGGATATGTGCCCTTAAATCCTATTGTATGATGCTATGTATCATATTATGTATGACATTATGTGAGAAATGATGTATGACTTAATATTGTGTTTAATAAAGTTGTTTTATTCTTATCTAAAGTAATGGTAACATGAATATTCGGACATTATCAAATAGTCCATGAGATGCATAGTATGTGATTTATGTGAAAAGTCACAGAAGATATAAATCACAAGTTCTTTGTAAACTCAGCATTTTGGTTCGTAGTCGGTGATGAAATTGGGTATTTCATCTGCGAAGACTATAACATATTAACTACGATGATTTGTCTTGATTATGGAAGTGGTGACTTCTAGTTAATATGTTGATATGTTTTAAGAGTTAAGACATATTGAACTGGACCGCTGTGAGATTTATTATTCTCCTAACGACTGTCAATTGAATAATAAATCTCACGACTTGTATTCACATGAACTCTTAATCCTAAGAGAATAATAGACCTGATCATGAAATGTAGGTTGCTTTGATATACCAGGAGTGAGATCTAAAGTAACGGTCAAAACCTCAATATGTTGGGCAGCCACATTTAGTGTTGATGGAACATATATTCTCAAGATGGAATTCATAGTCTCTTAACGGAGATATAAAATATTCCCTTGAGATAAGTTTAATGGGTACAGTTGTTCAGAGAGTTAGGCCTAACCACTTTAGTAAGACTAAAGTATATATTTATGAAATTGGATTTCATAAATATATGATGAATAACTTAAAAGGATTAAACCGGGTACTCAAGGATTAAGATGTAGTAATTTACAAAGTGGCAGTCTATATTCATGACTTTGTATTACTACGAATATTTTGTGAAGGGGTTGCATGTATAATAAAGTCTTGGGATATAATTTATTAATGAGGCCTAGAGTGCAATTATATTTATATTGTGGTATTAAATATAATTAATGGTAACTTTGGACTTGTCAAGAGTTGACAGAAAAGCCCAAGGCCCATTGGAGCTAGTGTCTTATTTGTTCCCTTTTGGTCCCACTCCAAGCCACACACTAAAGCCCAATTGGGAAGGCCTAAAAGGCTAGCCCAATTAGATAATCAGTTATGTGGAGAGAAACATACAGAATTTTATATAGAATAAAATAGTTTGTATGTTTAATAAGAAAATAATATGAAATAAGAAGAGAGACACTCTTTCATATATTCTCTCTAGATACATAGAACTGATTGAGAGACCACACATCTTGGGCATCGAGTGGAATTGGAGTGAAGATTGAGAGTATTCCCGAGTACTTCTTCATTCGGTTTTGAATTTCACCGCATCGAGGTACACTCTCTTGTTCTTATATTCTGAAAGCTACATAGTGCATGTTATCAATTGCGAATGAAGTAGATCCATTTATTTTCCGCTGCGTATGTTTTGTATGCGATACAAACATTATGATTTCTTAACAGTTTGGGCCTGTCTCTCAAGAGCCGCGGTGTGTTGTTCATTGCCC
The DNA here is from genome assembly GCA_033629205.1 of Lithocarpus polystachyus. Classification (NCBI taxonomy): domain Eukaryota; kingdom Viridiplantae; phylum Streptophyta; class Magnoliopsida; order Fagales; family Fagaceae; genus Lithocarpus; species Lithocarpus polystachyus. Next base: position 6,925,963 of record CM066164.1, on the reverse strand, counting down.
TGATCATTCATGGTGGTTGCCATTGAACGAGTGAGTACCACGCAGCTTTTTGTCTGGAAAGCACGAAGTACAGCTTACGTAGTGAGCTTTCCCATAGACGGCGCCAACTGATGATGTCAAGGATCTCCTCAGTAAGCTACACGGCCTTCACGCGCCCGAATGAACCTGCACAAGTCAAAAGAACCTCAAAGGGAAGTACCGGTGTGGTACCGGCCAACGACCCTCCGATGGTTAAGTTAGTATTGGTCGCAACTCTAGAGTGTCAGAGTCGAGGAGGATTATGCGTACCTCGATTTGTGAAGACCTGGAGGTATTTATAGTAGCATGAAACTTTAACCATGGCGTGTTTGGGAAGACATCTCCTTACCGGAATTACCCTTGATTAGCATGGAGCACAAGATATCTCTTAGGAAGCAAGCATGTTGGGCAAGACTTATGAACAAGCGTGCTGCGCAAGATATCCGCTCAGGTATAAACATACGCAACAAGCCTCATCCTCTTGATGAAGCGTATATGGTAAGATACGTGTCAGCGCCTTCAGCTTCGCCCCATCACTTACTCGTCCCGTCAGCTATGTTTGGCTTAATCTCGCCTTGTCACCGTGGCGTACCCATCGGTTTGTACAAAGGGCGTCCGTCTCGTCTTATGGGCACAGAGAGCCGTCAGCTTGTGTTGTATCATCAGCTCCTGTAGGCCGTCGACTTGTGTAGGCCGCTGGCACCCTTCAGACTATCCTTATCAATATGACTTATCTTCCTAATCTTTCTTAGGCTCCACCGATGATTGTGGGCTGTGGTCCGGTGGCGGCAATGGAGGTTTCTTCTTTTTCTCTTTCTCTTTTTTTTTTTTTTTTTTTTTTACGTGGTTCTTCTTGGGTTTGATTGGGCTCCGATCGTGCGAGGCCGACACAAAATGACATGCTATCAAATCTTTGATTTGAATTTGAGTCTTGATTTGGTTGGGGTGGGTCTTGATTTGATTTACAGGTGTGGAGGAGGACGTCAAGCCGCGCCGTGGAAGAAGATGACGAGGAGGAGGGAAGTGGTGTCTGTGTCCTGTAGGTTTTGGTTCGGCGTGATGGGTTTGCTGGTGGCAGCGATGGTGGAGGTTTCTTTTCTTTTTTTCTTTTTTTCTGTTGTGGTTGGTGGTGGTGAGTGGATGTGGTGGTTGTGGGTGGATGTGGATGTGGATGTGGATGTGGAGGTGTCTTTCTACTATGATTTTTTTTTTCTTGTTTTGTTAGTGGTGGTTGTGGTATGGGTGGTGGATTTTTGGTGGGTGGTTGGTAGTGTGGTGCCGGCAGTGCTGTGAGAAAGAGAGAGAAACAGTGGAGAGAGAGACAGAGGAGAGAGAGGAAAAATAAAAAATCATTGAAAAATAATAAAGAAACATCATTTAAATGAAATTGTAAAAAAAATAGAAGTTTTGATATAGATAGTATTGTAAAGTGGTGTGTTATATGTTATAAAATTGGATTTTGAGAGGCTAAATGCTATATTTTTTGACATGTTTGATAAGAATGAACTTAGCCAAACAATTATTTTTTTGAAGTATCTAGCAAAATATTTATGTTTTTGGAATTTAATATTGCTAATATCAAGTTTTACCTAAAACTCAATATTAGCAATGTCGAATTCTATGCATATTTTGGCATTTAATTTCTAATTTTTGAAAATTTTGCATAGAATTTAACATTGCTAATGCCAAGTTCTACTTTTAAAAAGACATAAAAGTCGACTAATGTTGAGTTCTAGGCAGAATTGAAAAACATCAGTAATATTGAGTTCCAAAACATGGGTATTTTCCTAGATACTTTGAAAATATGGTTGTTTGCTACAAACTTAAAAAATAAATGGTATTTAGCAATCTTTACCCTCTCTGAGCTCCCCCATTATTCCTTTTATTAGAGTGGGTTGGTCCTTAGGCCCTCTTTATTTATTTATTATTTTGTTAAGAAACATATGCAAGAGAGAGAATTGACGAGGTTTTAATACAGAGATACACAGACAGAGTAGGCTTGTTATGTATACTTTTAAAAAAGCTCATTTATTTTAGGTACAAATTATTTTTATTCGATTTAATTTTATAAAATAATTCAATAAAAATAATCTCATAAGATCAAACATGAAGCGGTTTGAAATTTTTAATAATTGTAGTTTTATCGAAATTTTAAATTGATTAAGGGTTACACTTACAATTAATTACAATTATGGATGAAAGATGCGCTATAAAATTACGATTCCAAAAGAAATTGCGATTTGAAGATTTAATTTCAAAAGTTTTATCGAAATTTCAAAAGAGTTGCTTTAATAATGATGCTGTTTAATGATTTGATATTAAAGTAAAAACTTCAACCCAAATCACCTTATTTCCTTGGTGTCCATTGTCGAAAATTTTGATGTGCCCAAATTTAAAATATTAAATACACGTTTGTGGGTTAATGTTGCGGTGTTTTGATCATATGGATCACGTTTAATCAATAGCAATACTGAACACTATCATGAGGCTATTAGACAAAAGACGTACGCTTAAAAAAAAAAAAAAATTCTACGTGCAATCTCTACTGTTGAAGAGTTTCTAAATGGGGTTCAACTTCGACCCCCAATCTGAATATTATCATGATCCAGAAAGGGGAGGGAATTTTGTACTTTTTTATTCAAAAAAGGAATTCTTACAAGTTACAACTAGTCATCACCTTCTCTCTGTCTAAAAAGCATTTTTTGATAACTAATCATATCAAACTCCCTTCTTTTTCTTTTTTTTTTTCTATCTAAAATTAACGGTCACATGCTCATCGGCGAAGCACAGAGAGAGAAGAAAGAAGTGAGAGAGGAAAGAGAAAGATAGAGCAAAGAGAGAGCGTTGAGTGAGTAAAAAAAAAAAAAGAAATCAGCTTGGCTTGATGCTCCGGCCTGGGTTTCGTTAGAGAGGGAGGCAGAGACGTCGAGCAAAGGAAGAGAGAAAGCAAAGACATGGTGAAACAGGAAGAAACGGAAATGAGAAGACAACGAATAAAAGAAAATGGGCCCCACTGAATAAAAAAATAATATCAGTTTTACAATTGGTGAACAGTGCGGTCTCAAATATGAGATTGCACTGTTCATCAATTGCAAAAATTAGACCATTTAAAAGGTTTGATGGAGCTAGCTTTTGGGTTAAAAATGCTAAAAAAAATAAGATTTTTAGCATTTGAAAGGTTTGATAAGAATGCTCTAAATAGTTTAAAAATAAAAGGTAAATAATCATTTTTTCCTTGGAATTAGGACCATTTGGCAAACAGGCAGCGGCTCAAATTGCAACAAGTTTGAAGCAGATATATCTCGAGTCCAAATCTTCTATCCCACTTTTCCTACTCCACTCTATACTTCACCAATAAAAACTTGTCACGCGTTCACCTAATTAATTAAATACCACTATTAATTAATAATGGTAGTATTAATAAGTCAATAATTATAGTTGTACGGACCAAATAGGAGCTTATTGGGCTAGGCTCTCCCTTGGGTTCACAACTTATTTATTAAGTGGGTCTTGTATTTCCTACAATGGGTTGCTCATATTGAGGCCCAACCTTTTTCTCCTGCTTCTTGATTAATTCGCTCTCTCTCTACCTTTGGAACTCTGGTGTCACTCCTTTCTTCTTCCGTTTCTTCAACCCCCTTTTCCTCATAGCCCTCTCCTACTTATAGCCCTCATTGGGTGGAGGGAATACGATTGCTCTGGATGATAATGGAAAAAAGGGTCCAATGTCGTCATTGTTAAGTGGGAATTTGGTAGTTGTGTGGCAAAAGTGGCTTTGGAACTTGTTCATTGTTGCTGGCCAAGTTGGACACAATACTCCTCTGTGAACAAACATCCACAGCAACGTTCACTACTGAACTAAGGACAGTCCAAACAGCCAACCGTGTGAGCGTGAAGGAATTGTGAGCAACGGAGTTCCCACCAATTATGTTTGAGCCCATCTTTTGGGAATTTAATAACGTCCGGCCCGACCCAGATTAAGGTGAACTGATCGGGTTCATGAGCCACGTGGCGAAATATTATATCTGAGGCCCAATGAAGGGCTGGACCCTGACCGTACAATAGCCCCCCCTTGATTAGTATCCGCTTGCCGGTGATGAATCAAGGAAGCCCAAGTGTTGTAATTGCTGTGGAAGTCCAAGAAGTTCGATATTGAAAGGTTGGCCAGTACAATTTTAATGCACCTTGAAAAGACGCGTCACGCCAGCCTGCTGCTCCATCCGTCATTATTGCCATACGGTTCGCGAACCAAGGCGGTGCAAGCGTGTCAGTTGAAATGAAGAGTCGCCAGTTTTCCCGCTCCTCCCCTTTTCATTAAACAATGCTCATCATTGCTCTTCTTGCGCCTATAAATAATCCATTCCAAATCGTTCCTACACTTTTGCTTCCCTCAGTTTCTGAAATCCCTCTCTGCCGAGCATTCATCTGAGTGGTTATTTCCCAGCCCAGAACACCCTTTTCCTAGAGTCCAAAGTAAGTTTTCTGCCTCTTCTTCCTCTTTAATTTCTTCATTTAAGCTTCCTTCCTCAGTTTCCATAGTTTAGGATGGGTTTTGCTCATTTGTTAAACACTGAAGCATCTTTAGGCTCCTTTAGGCAGACATTCAACATCCCAGAGGATGTGAATGTCGCATATTGTCATGAGAGCGAGGTCGCTCTCCATAGGGGACCCAACGTTGCTTTCTTTCCGTTAATGGCCACTCTGGAGGGTGGGGTTAGGTTTCTCGTGAATCTCCTTTTACTTAGAACCCTTAGATTTTATGGGTTGTGTCCTGAGCAACTTCCTCCCAACTTTTACTGGGTAGTTAGTTGCGTCAACAGACTAAACCAGATATACGATCTGCAGCTGGACCACAATGACATAAACCACATGTATAGCCTATGTGGAAATAAGAGAACCAACTATTATTTGAAGGTCAGGGACATGAGGGTACGGTTAATTTCCTGCCTACCTGACTCTACTAGAAACTCGGCCGGGGAGTTCGTCTGGGTGAGCGGCAATTGGTTTGCCGGTAATGCTCCCTGCCCCCTCTCTCGACGCGAAGTTGGTTCGCACCGAATATTAACTTGCCCCCCTCCCATTTTTTTTTTTTTTTTTTTGCATCCCGGGGGCTGATCTAGTATCTCTTTCTTTGCAGACGGAAGAGTGTTCACCCCAAACATAAGATCAGTGCATGTGAGGGACCTCAATTTTGTGCTAAGGTCCGAGATCTTTGTGCATACGGACTGGCAACTCCGGGCATCGCATTTGATTTTGGGTTGCACGCCCGTTTACAAGACCTGGCAGCCATTCAGTCAGGCCATTCTGGTCGACAGTCCGTTGCTCTCCTATATAGACGACCGGCACGCCAATTTCTTGCCCCCTTCTCTTACTGTCGGTGAAGCCCGAGACCTCGGTCCATGCTACACAACAGCTGACGATCTTGCACCAGTCCGGGACGAGTCTGCCGAGAGGGCGTCTCAGTTATTGAGGGGACGAGCACAAGTTCCCGTCGAAAGAGACGAGGTTAAGCCATAAGTAGCTCAAAACCAAGTTCCTGAGGCTGTCCGAGCAGCCGCGCCCATAGACGAGATGGTGACATGGAAAACGCTTACGGTGGACCGTTTTTTGCCTGGTTCGCGTCAACCGGTTCAGCAACAGCAAACCCGAACCCGGGATCGTTCTCCTCCTCCTCCTCCTCCCAACAGGCAAAAGAAGAAGCAGCGGGTTGGTGACCACCCTCCCGAAAGGCAAGGCAATGCTTTGTCTAAAACGCCTCCCCGCCCGTCAGGCGGGATAGTGATTCGGGAGCCCACAAGTAGCTCCCAGCTGGTTGCTCACCGGGCTCCTAGACAAGCATCTTTCTCCCAGCAGCTTGCCAGCTGGCAGCCAAACTTCATGCTAAGGAGCGAGCCTCTACCCGCAACCGCGAGCCTAAGGCTGTGGGCTCAAGGGGAGGGCGGCCAGGTGGCACACAGCTTGGCAAGCGGCCTGATGTTACCCGAGGATGTTCACTTCTTTAGGGACGGTACTGAAGATTCCATAGCAAAGCGTCTTCAATGTCACACTGTAGCGGTGAATGTTCTAACTCATGTCTTTTGCTAATTTGATAGACGTATAATCCTTTGCTCCAATTCATACTGAGTTTATCGATTTTGTGTTGTAGGCCGCACAAATTACCTATATGCTCAGAGAAAGAATGGCTGAGCTCGCTGAGGATGCGGAGCAGGAGAAGGCGCTTAGGGATGTGGCTGCTGATATGGCCCGGGAGAAGGCTACCGCAGCCGAAAATGCTGAAAAAAGGGCACAAACCAAGGAGAAGGCAAAACAGCAGGCGGAGAAGAAGGCGGCCGAGCTGGAGGCGAAGCTCAGTGAGACAGAGCTGAAGTTGGCCGAAGCCGAGAGTCTAGCCACGGCCCATGCTGAAGAAGTAGCCGATCTCAAGGCCGTCCTTGAAGCCTGTGAAGAGAAATGGTACAACGAGGGCTTTGCAGATGCCGAGAACTCTGTAGAGCCGGTTGTCTTGCAAGCTAGAGCCCACGATTTCGATGAGGGCTGGATGGCCGCCATCCGGGTAGTCGGTGTACCCGAGGATTCACCGCTCTGGAACTCGGAGAACATCCCTCGACCAACTCCTCCCAACCCAGTACAGAGCCAGGCCGGCGCTGCTGACGAGGAGGATACCACGAGTATGATGGAGCTGGTACGTGCCATTGATACTCACGTCGAGGATCTTGACTTGGAGGTTACCAGCAACCTTAATTCTCCTGGACACGATGAGACCCACCAGCAGCCTAGTCTGGAGGGCTCGGACCAAGCCTCTGCTGACTTTACCCCACTTTTTCAGACAAATCCGGCGATTTGACTTTATCATTCCTTATTACTTTAGTGTTGTTGTTGTTGTTTTTTTTTTTTTTTTTTTTTTTTACTTGCCTAGACGCCGGGCTGTGGCGTCCGAACAATTGTGGTTTGTTTGTTTTATGTCATGACTTATTTTGGCCTGTTTAGTCACTGAAATGCCAAATATATTTCTGATGTATGTTTCTGCCTGCCATATACTTCCGAACATTTCGATTTTATCCCGTCGCACCGTTCAACCGAATATTTGCGTGATGGTCTAGTTGTTGATTTAGACCTTCCCGGGGGTAGGTTCAAATCTTTGAGTTAGAGATATTTGACTCACACGGGGGACCGTCTTTATCCTCGGTGTCTTTCGTTTTAGGTTTCCACCAGGCCGATGATTAGGATCGAACCGGGGACGGGATTCTGTCCTTTAGAGTTTTTTCTTTTTAGGTTTCCACCCGTCCGGTGATTAGGATCGAACCGGGGACGGGATTCTGTCCTTTAGAGTTTTTTCTTTTTAGGTTTCCACCCGTCCTATGATTAGGATCGAACCGGGGACAGGTTTTTGTCCTTAGAGATTTTTTCTTTTTAGGTTCCACCTGTCCGGTGATAAGGATAGAACCGGGGACAGGTTTCTATCCTTAGAGATTTTTTCTTTTTAGGTTTCCACCTGTCCGGTGATTAGGATCGAATCGGGGACAGGTTTCTGTCCTTAAAGATTTTTTCTTTTTAGGTTCCACCTGTCCGATGATAAGGATCGAACCGGGGACAGGTTTCTGTCCTTAGAGATTTTTTCTTTTTAGGTTTCCACCTGTCCGATGATTAGGATCGAACCAGGGACAGGTTTCTGTCTAGAGATTTTTTCTTTTTAGGTTTCCACCTATCCGATGATAAGGATCGAGCCGGGGACAGGTTTCTGTCCTTAGAGATTTTTTTCTTTTTAGGTTTCCACCTGTCCAGTAATTAGGATCAAACCAGGGACAGGTTTCTGTCCTTAGAGATTTTTTCTTTTTAGGTTTCCACCTGTCCAGTGATAAGGATCGAGCCGGGGACAGGTTTCTGTCCTTAGAGATTTTTTTCTTTTTAGGTTTCCACCTGTCCGGTGATTAGGATCGAACCAGGGACAGGTTTCTGTCCTTAAAGATTTTACCTTTTAGGTTTCCACCCGTCCTGTGATTAGGGAAGTAGTATCTGTAGACAACGCTGCGCCGACTATGCATCCCCATGATCATAAGTGGTAAAAACAAACACAGGATAACAAATGGATTCATATTTTTGACTAGAAGTTCTTAGCAATAAAATCTCTTCAAGTTATGAATGTTCCATGGCCGAGGAAGAGGTTTTTCATCTAAGCTTTCCAAATAATAAGCTCCCTCCCCAGCGATTGCCGTGACTCTGTACGGCCCTTCCCAAGCTGCAGCTAACTTCCCGGCGTTGGTATCACGCATGTTCCCCACGACCCTACGAAGAACTAGATCCCCCGTACCAAACCCCCTCGTCTTTATCCCCTAATTGTAGCGACGAGCCATCTTTTGCTGATACTCGGCTAGCTGTATTAGTGCGGTGTCCCTGTATTCGTCGAGGAGATCTAAGTGCTATGTTAACATTTTCTCGTTCTTGTCGGGATCAAACCCCGTCACACGTGCACTGCACAGGTGTACCTCGGCTGGTATCACAGCCTCTGCCCCATAGGCCAAGGAAAAAGGGGTTTCCCCTGTAGATCTCCTGGGCGTTGTTCGATATGCCCACAACACGGTGGGTGGTTCCTCCGCCCACCGACCCTTCGCGCCGTCCAACCTTTTCCTTAATCCGTTCACGATCGTCTTGTTAACGGCTTCGGCATGACCATTGCTCTGAGGGTAGGCGAGTGTCGAGTATCTGTTCTTGATGCCCAGATTACTGCAGAATTCACGAAATGCCCGGCTATCAAACTGCAACCCGTTGTCGGACACGAGATAATACGGCACTCCAAACCTTGTAACTATGTTCTTCTAGACGAACTTCCTGACGTCCACATCCAGAATATTTGCCAACGCTTCGGCCTCCGTCCACTTGGTAAAGTAGTCCACTGCTACCAGAACGAATCTCCGGTTGCCTGTTGCCCGGGGAAATGGCCCAAGGATGTCCAGCCCCCATTGGGAAAAAGGCCAGGGGCTGCTGACTGGGTTAAGAGGTACCGCCGGCTAATGTATCAAGGGGGCATGCTTTTGGAACTTTTCACACTTCCGTACATAATCAGTAGCATCTTTCTGCATTCGCGGCCACCAGAATCCCTAAGTAAGTGCCCGGTGAGCAAGCGAACGTCCTCCCACAAGACTGCCGCACACCCCGTCATGTAACTCGGCCAAAAGCTTGTCCACTTTGCCGGGGTGTAAGCATAAAAGGTATGGCCCCCCAAAGGATCTCCGGTATAATCTCAGGTCCGTTGATAACCAATATCTAGCTGCAGTTCGGCGAATTTTGATGGCTTCCTTCTCATTGTCCGGGATTCGATTATCGGCCAGGAATTGAATGATAGGGTCCATCCAACACGGGCCGGCATTGGAAACTGTGGTAACGCCTACTGTAAGGCCATTAGCATCTCCCACTTCTAGGATGCTGGGTTCCGGTATGAGTTCTACCTTGATCATCCGAGGTACGTTCTCCGTCAATGCTGAGGCTAGCGTGGCCAGCGAGTCTGCATGCCTGTTTTGCCCCCGAGGAACTTGAGTTAACCTTACCGTGCGAAACTTGAGCATAACCTGCCTTACCAGCTGTAAGTACTTTCTCATTCTGGGATCCTTGGCTTCGAAGCTACCCTGTACCTGGTTAACAACCAACCGTGAGTCCGAGTACACTTCCACATCCCGTGCCCCCAATCCTGCCACGGTCCTCATGCCGGCAAGCAAGGCTTCGTATTCGGCCTCGTTATTGGAGGCCCTAAATCCCAGTCTAAAGGAATGCTCCAGCCAAATTCCCTCTAGCGTGATTAAGACTATTCCGGCTCTAGCCCCTGTTGCGCTAGATGCGCCGTCCACATAGACCTTCCATGGGGAAGAGGCTACCCGACAAACAATCTCCCCTTCTTTCTTGGGGGAAAATTCGGCCACAAAATCGGCCAACACTTGCCCCTTGATCGAATTCCTCGGTCTACACCTTATGTCAAAGGCACCAAGCCGGGTCCCCCATTTAGCTATCCAACCCGTGAAATCTGATCTTCTCAGTAAGGACTGCAAGGGGTACTCGATCAATACGTGCACGGTATGTGCTTGAAAGTAGTGAGGCAATTTTCTAGTAGCGTGCACCAGGGCCAACACTAACTTTTCTAAGGGCAGATATCTGACTTCCGCATCGACCATGATCTTGCTGATGTAATCCACGGGCTGTTGTATTTCCCGGTCCGTTAGAAGTACGGCGCTAGCTGCGTGTTCTGATACCGAGAGGTACATAAACAAGTCTTCCCCGGGCAGTGGGGCGGTCAACATAGGTGCCTGTGCTAAATACACCTTCAGGTCCTAGAACGCCTCGTCACACTTCGTATCCCATTCAAACCCCTTCCATTTCTTCAGGAGTTGGTAGAAAGGACGACAGCGGTCGGCAAACTTTAAGATGAACCGGTTAAGGGCGGCCAACATCCCAGTTAGTATTTGTACTTCCTTTGGGCTCCCTGGCGGCTTCAAATTCTTCACGACCTCGATATGGTTGGGGTTGACCTCTATTCCCCGGGTAGTGGCCAAATATCCCAAAAATTTACCAGCTCCCACTCCGAACACACACTTCTCAGCATTAAGGCGTAACCGATGTCGCCGAAGAATTTCGAACACCCCCTGGAAATCCTCATTGTGCCCGAATTCTAGTTTGCTTTTGACGACCATGTCATCTATGTACACCTCCACCGTGTGTCCTATCTTATCACGGAACATTCTCGTCATCATTCGTTGGTAGGTGGCCCCAGCATTTTTCAAACCGAAGGGCATCACTGTGTAATGATAGTTGGCCTCTGGTGAGATAAATGCCGTCCTCTCTTGATCTTCAGCTACTAGGGCTATTTGGTGATAACCCTAGAAAGCGTCGAGGAAGCTCATTCTCGGGTGTCCGCATGTGGTATCTACCAATTGGTCGATTTTCGGCATTGGGAACGGATCTCTTGGGCATGCTCGGTTTAAATCCGTGAAATCTACACAGACCCTCCACTTACCGTTCTTTTTCTTCACTACCACAGTGTTTGCTAACCAGTCCGGGGTAGAAGATCTCCTTTATAGCCCCCGCTTCTTTCAGTTTTTTTACTTCCATCTTTACAGCCTCAACATGCTCCTTGGCTGACCTCCTCGGCCTTTGCCTCTTGGGGGTTATGGTCGGGTCGGTATTGAGCCGGTGGACGATGAAGTCGGGGTCCACCCCGAGTACTTCATACGGGCTCCAAGCGAATACGTCCACATTCCATACGAGGAGCAGTAACGTCCCCACCTTGTCCTCGTCTTTCATGCTCGCCCCTATCTGAAAATACCTGCACTTGTCCGGCAATAACTTTACCTTGATCAGTTCCTCTGCGTGGTTAGCCCCCGTTTCCCCCGAGGGCTGCAGTAATTGCTATGAAGGGACCTCTTCAGCCTCGCCCCCTCGTTTGGTGTTCTGATTCTCCCGGTTCACAGCTGCAATAAGGCATTGTCTGGCCGTTTGTTGGCTGCCTTTTACCACTGCGACGCCATACTCTGTCCTGAACTTAATCTTTACGTGTAGAGTGGACGGCACTGCCCCCATTGCATGAATCCATGGCCTTCCCAGAATTGCGGTGTAAGGAGAGAATGAGGCAACCACTATAAACGATACTGTGACTTCCTTCCCTTCCAAAACCACGGGAAGAGAGATTTGCCCCTCAGGAACCACTACCTGGCCATCAAAGCCGATCAGGGGCGTGTCGTATTTCGTGAGATCCTCAACTCTCAACCCGAGCCCCCTGTACAGGTCAGGATACATGACCTCGGCACCGCTTCCTTGGTCCACCGATAATCTCTTTACCAAGAAGCCGCCTATTTGAGCCGTCACCACCAATGCGTCTCTGTGCGGCTGAACTGTCCCTACCAGATCCTCATCACAGAAAGCAATAGGCTCCCGGGTGGGTTTTGCCCTTTTAGTAGGAGGATTCTCCCCCGTACGAGCTTCAACCGGGGACGCCATTAGAACTTCACTTCTCACGATCCTTACGATATCTCTTGGTGCAGCGTGAATTACCTCAATTACTCCAATGGGGGGCGGGTGGGGGTTCCTTCCCGGCATTGCGCCCCGTTCAGGTTCATTGTTATCCGTGTTGATGACGAACTCTTTCAAATGCCCTGCTTTCAACAACTGTGTCAAGTGATCTTTCAATACCCGGCAATGCTCGGTGGTGTGTCCCTTATCCTTGTGGTATGTACAGTACAGATTTTGGTTTCTCCGGGACGGGTCGCCCGCCATCTTATTTGGCCACCTAAAGTACGGCTCGTTCTTTATTCGGTCAATGATTCTGTGCATCGGCTCCTTAAACATCACGTTGACTTCCCCAAGTTGCAACCCTTGTTCTTGGACGGCCAAACCTTTTCGGGGTTTTGGCTGAAATTCGTTCTGCCGCGGACGAGCAGTTAGTAAGGCTTTACCCTTATTTTGTATCCGATCATCTTCTAGGCGTTTGTACTCCTCGATGCGCCTCATTAGTTGCCTCATGCCTTCTGGAGGTTTCCTCGTCAATGACTCTCGTAGCTCGGAGTCTTCGGGTAGCCCCATTCTAAAAGTGCTTGCTGCTATCTTTTCGTTGCCCCCTCCGATCTCGTTGTAGAGTTCCCAATAGCGGTTTGCATAATTGCGTAAGGTCTCTCCAACTCTCATCTTCATAGATAGCAATGCGTCTACCGGCTGCGGAACTCGGCTACAGGTTACAAACCGGGTTCCAAACTCTTGAATCAATTCCGCGAAACTGCAAATAGAACCCTTTGGTAATCCATTAAATCATCTCAACGCAGTGGAATCAAGACTAGAAGGGAAGACCTTGCACATCAACGCGTCACCATGCTTGTGCAAAGACATCATGTGAATGTAATGACTGACGTGCTCCACCGGGTCTGTTTTTCCGTCGTAAAAGTTGAACGGTGGCCGAGTAAATCTATTCGGCATCGGGGCCAGCTCAACGTCATCCGAAAACGGGGACCGTGCAGCCTTACTAAGTGCTCAGCTCATAGCGTCCATGGCTGCATTTCGCGGGCGTTGCTCTTCCGGGGAATCCGAGCCGCGGTCAGCATAACCGCGTGAACGGGAACGGTCCCAGTATCGCTGCGTCTCCCTTGAATATGCCCGATCATGCGGCCGATAATGGCCTGAATGCTCGGACCCTTCTCTCTGGCAGCTCCTCGCTCCTTTCGGCCTCCTTTCCCGTTGTTCCAAATTCTCTCCCCAACATCCTTCTGCCTCTAGCTCCAAATCTCTTACCAGCCTGCGCAGCCGCTCAAGCTCTTCATCCCTCTGGTCAGGCCGTCTATTTTCCATGGTGCCGGACACCGTTTGCTAGGTTTCGCGCGATCCTTCACTTTAACCGGACTGCTCTTCATCTTGACCATAATACCTGTCTTCGCGCCTTTTTTGCATTCGCTCTCGCCAAGTGGATCCTCGTGAGGACCCCACTGAACCGCTTTCGGCATAACTGCCCGAACGCCTCTCGGACATCTATCCGAGTATGGACCGCAGCTGAGCTACAGCTTAGTAGGAGATTCCCACAGACGGCGCCAATTATGCGGACCAAATAGGAGCTTATTGGGCTAGGCTCTCCCTTGGGCTCACAACTTATTTATTAAGTGGGTCTTATATTTCCTACAATGGGTTGCTCATATTGAGGCCCAACCTTTTTCTCCTGCTTCTTGATTAATTCGCTCTCTCTCTACCTTTGGCACTCTGGTGTCACTCCTTTCTTCTTCCGTTTCTTCAGCCCCCTTTTCCTCATAGCCCTCTCCTATTTATAGCCCTCATTGGGTGGAGGGAATATGATTGCTCTGGATGATAATGGAAAAGAGGGTCCAATGTCGTCATTGTTAAGTGGGAATTTGGTAGTTGTGTGGCAAGAGTGGCATTGGAACTTGTTCATTGTTGCTGGTAGTATGTCCGGCAACGACTTCACTAGCGTTTGGCCGGCCAATTTGGACACAATACTCCTCTGTGAACAAACATCCATGGCAACGTTCACTACTGAACTACGGACAGTCCAAACAGCCAACCGTGTGAGCGTGAAGGAATTGTGAGCAACAAAGTTCCCGCCAATTATGTCCGAGCCCATCTTTTGGGAATTTAATAACGTCTGACCCGGCCCAGATTAGGGTGAACTGATCAGGTTCATGAGCCACGTGGCAAAATATTATATCTAAGGCCCAATGAAGGGCTGGACCCTGACCGTACAATAGTATTTAATTAATTCGGTGAACACTTGGCAAGTTTTTATTGGTAGAGTGCAGAGTGGAGCAGAAAAAGTGGGACAGAAGATTTAGATTTAGACTAATATATCTCTACTCGTTACCATAGATATATCCACTTTATCTGGTTCAAAGTCTTTTTTTTTTTTTTTTTTTTTTGCCATGAATAAGCATTTTATTCAAAAATAAAGATAATATAATCAAACCAACAGCACCCAAAAACAAAAACAAAAACATTACAAGAACACAAGCACACTGTACAAAGGCTTTGCAACAAGCCTTCCATATAATGATCTTGACAATGCTGTCCTCAGACTGACAGCTAGCATTCCTCCTATTCCAAACATAGCTTCAAATTTTTTTCCTTTCAAATCATCCCAGACCAGGTAGAGCTTAGCAATTAAAAAAAAAAACACAATTCTTCATTATATCTTTCCTTAATCTTCCATATAAGGAGCATAGAGAATAATTAACCACCGGATTCCCCGATTGCATGCACGTTTATATGAGGAACGAATACAGGGGTTAAAGGTCCAGCAGCAAAAACTAAAAACGGCTGTAGTAATCCCCATAGAGTATGGCACCACTGTGTAGGTGCCTGAGATAAATGCTACAAACAATGCTACAGTAGAATAGAATGTGAAACCAGGGGTCAATCCTAACCCTGTTCTGCGATTGCAAGGCTTCAGACACTGTTGAACTGCAAAAGTGGATGAATACGGAGGTAATGGACAGACCAAAAGCTAAAGTATTAGCTATCAGAAATACACGGAAAGCAGTTCTTTTGCTTAATGCTGCCATGCCCTCATCCACACCTCCGCTTTTGAATCCACCGGGCACCGTGAAACCAGCCGTGAAGGTCACAGTTGTGATGAGTGTGGCTACCAGCATATCGGTATGCTCCTTTTGATTAATATAATCTAATTCGGAGGTGGACATTTTTTTGTCTTCTGACCCTTCTTCGGGTTCCAATTTCTGGATGCCCATTTGAATGCGCGCTCCACTTAGACTTGGTCGAGCGCCTTCCTTCCACAATTGGATCTTGTTTTCATCATGTAAAATTTATAAATAGATGATTTTTTGTATGGAAAATTCAAAAACTAACATTGGATAAAAACTAAATAACATGGACGGAAGAACGTTGAGTAGAGCAGATGCAAAAGCTTAGGGATATAAAATGCCAATTTTATAAAGTTTAGGGACAGAGACTAAACATCTTATAAATTTTGGAGAAGAAAAGGTAGAAAACAATATTTATCCCATTTTTAAAGAGAAGTGATATGATCATAACATTTTCACAACAAATTTTAAGTAGTAAATTATATTTGGTTGTTACGTGGGAATAAGAAAGTAATTTAAATTGTGAACTTAAATTAAAACTAATAAAAACCTGCTATTTATGATTTGTTGTGATAATGTTATTGATGTGACATTTCTCATTTATAAATAGATGAGTTTTTTTTTTTTAATATTCAAAAACAAACACGTGGATGCATTATACATATGTGATACATTCTAGCTAGAATTTGAGGAAAATTAATACACACACAAATTAATTTGCTTTGTTCTAAAACAAATTTTTGGAATAGATAGTCAGATACTTTAATTCTTCAAAGTGCCTATGACCACACCTAAATCTACACCCTATTTCACAACTTGCTTCGGTCTCATCTTGATCTTGTGATTGGATTTCAATATTGATGTATGGAACCACCATAAAAACTTAACAAATTGTACACACACACACACACCCCAATTAGTAGGTGATACTTAAACATGTTATGAATTTGGATGTACAGTTGAAGATAACCCTAGCATTTGTCTTAATTCTTATACTTTCTTCTTTTAACTCTTCGCAAAAGAGAAACATGTCATGATTCACCTATGGACGCTATTTTTTTTTTTTTTTTTTTTTTGAGAAACACACACACACACATATAGGGGAAGGGAGATGAGATAAGGGATTACACTCACACACCAACACCAAAACTGCAAGCGATAATTAGTGTCGCGAAACAAGTGATAAACCTTTTCTCAATATCACATCTTACCAATGTGGGATGACTTGACAACACTAAATGTCTTTTTTTTATTTGAGAAACACACACACATATTTAGGGGACCTATGTATGCTATTCTCTTATAGGTATTGTAATTCTTATACTTTTTAATTTTATTATTTATTGCAATTAATGTATTATATATAACTGATTATTTCATAAGCCATTTTTTTAATTGAGTGGTAGGGTTATCTAAAAAATACATAGTAAATAAATATGAGTGGTGGGTAAAGGATAGGCTATTACCTCAGCACCTCCTACATTGATATTATTGTAAATTACCAATACTCTTAAAAGTTTAAATTATTAAAAAATGGTAAGTTTTATCATTTAAGCATAATTCTAGCACTTTTCTTCACGTGTAAATTACCGAGTCTCCTCAAAATATAAGTCATACAAAATGATAAATTTTCAATTATTTAAATATAATTCTAACAATATGTAGCTCTAACCAGCACCTCCTACATTGATATTATTGTAAATTACCAATACTCTTAAAAGTTTAAATTATTAAAAAATGGTAAGTTTTATCATTTAAGCATAATTCTAGCACTTTTCTTCACGTGTAAATTACCGAGTCTCCTCAAAATATAAGTCATACAAAATGATAAATTTTCAATTATTTAAATATAATTCTAACAATATGTAGCTCTAACTATATATATATATATATATATATATATATATAAAGAGAGAGAGAGAGAGAGAGAGAGAGAGAGAGAAAGTTTTGATGGATTGATTTTTAACATCAGAATAAGATATTAATATTGCATTCAGTAGAGTAAGAAAGAGAGGGCATACCGTTGGGTGGGACTGTTCTAACTTCATTCGTAACATAACATTGTCCATTGCAGTGAAGCCCTTCTTGTTAATAGTGTTTATAGCATTTAAGTCAACACCTGTACGTCGTCTTAACAGGCATGCAATCTTGATATGACCATTGATGGCCGCCAGATGCATAGGCTAGGCGAGTTTCCTTCTTTATCCTGCTTGTTGATGAGACTCATAAACTCTGGTCTCTTCAGAAAAAACTTGACTGCTTCCCTCTTTCCACTTTCCGCGGCAACATGAAGAGCCGTCTGACCCTTGAGGTCCAAAAACTCATAGATATCTGGACATGTTGTGATGAGTTCTTTCATTACATTGACATTGCCTTTTTTGGCCGCAATGTGAAGAGCAGATAAACCTTCATTGTTCTTTTCATATGCAGGGGAATTGCCATTTTCTAAAAGCAGCTTGACATATTCCTCGTTATCCAGTTGTGCGGCAATGTATAGAGGAGTCCATCCTAAGCCATCCCTTTGTTCAATTGTAGATGGCCATTTTGTTACCACTTCTTTCACAACATCTACGAGAATTCAAGTAAAACCTCATTGCTCACATTAGTTATTAGTACACATATTAAGAGCATTTTTCTTTCTTACACAAACTGTACAACACGAGGGAAGGAGCTTCGCGCCATATTGTTCTGGTTAGTATATATTAAGAACCATTTTTTCCCCCTTACACAACACAAGGAGGAGGTTCGAATCTACGTTGTTTTCTTTTTGAGAATTAAATATTGCCACTGTGTCAAGACTCTTGGCATATATAGAATTGCTTGAAATTAGTTTTAAAACCTTTAGCTTTAAAGCATGATGGGTACAGGGACAAATTTACGAGACAATTGATGAAAACAAATTTATTACAATTACATAATATTTTCGAGTTAGCATGTTACCTTACACACGTGTCATTAAAAAAATTGAAATTATAAATTGTGATAACTTTTTTTTTTTTTTTTTGAAGGGTAAATTGTGATAACTTCATATGTGAGGTGGTAGACTAATTTTAAATATTGTGATATTGTTTTAAATTTTTGTTGTGTCACTAACTTAAAATAGTAATATTCCAAATATAAGAAATTTAAACGTACCAATATCTGGAGTACACGGCCTCGGTAAATACATCGAATGGATGAGCTTGGGCTTGACTGCATACAAAAATAATAATAAAAATAATTAAACAAATAACCAATAAAAAGAAGAAAACATATTTTTATGGACAAAGTTTAGCTACAGAATTTGTTGTAGTCTAAGACTACAACTTTACTCAATAAAATAAATATACTATATATTTTGAAAATCTAACCATTAAATTGTATGTTCTTTACACGCTTAATACACATGTCAAATTTTTTGTCAATCAGATATTATTTATTAATAGTTTATTTCAAATAATAAATTTATGTCAACATACTTATTTTAATGTTTGCTTTTCTTTTTACTTTTGTTGATTGATGTTTGACAAGGTCTGTCTAGTCTCTACAACAGATAAGCTGGGCAAGGCTTAGATCTAGTGTTTCTACGTACTAGATCTATTAGAATGTGGACAAGTGGCAAGTATTTGACACGTATTCGCATTTCAAAAAGTTCAGTGCACAAGGATATTAGACTCAAGCTATTTTCATATAAGCTTGGCTCTAATATCTTAGAGTAGAATTTTTATCATTCAAAATCAATAAAGTTGCCTCCATTTTGGTTCTTTTCAAGTTTTGAACTTGGGTTGAACCTTGCTTTGGCCCGTTTTCAGAATTCTCTAGCAGCCCAAGATCAATTGGGCTTTAATTAGGTCATGTATTACTAGTATGTTGGCTCTATATTGAAGAGGGGATGCCACCCATGCAATTTGTAAAAAGTACCGTTAGGGATATTACCAACTCTATTATATAAGTTTTATACATTAATTTTTCATAATGGTCGAGTTAAAGGTTACCATTAGAGAATTTATTAATTGACAATTTTAGGAAAGTTTTGATAACATTTTCACGAAAAATACAAAAAAATTGTATAAAAAAGGAAAAAGAAAAAAGAGTTATCTTTTCTTTTCTTTTCTTTTTATAAAAGATTTATAAAAATGGTCCATCAATTTGTTAACTCTTCCTATTTAAAAAATTGAATTTAAAATTTTTCTCTTAACTTTTTCCTATTAAACAAATTATCTTATTAAAATGGTAATGTGGTGGTATTATTCACATGCTACATCAATTTGTTATTTTTTTTATAATAAAATTTGTGAAGATAAATTTTGGGAAACAATTTATTAAACCAATAAATTATGGTTGGAATAACATTATTTGTGTATCAAACCATCACTAGACATACTATCTCAACAATCAAAGATTCAAAATGTTCACATTTTAAAACATGAAAATGAATGTAAAAAAACGAGTCTTGACTCTAGAATATCGTTCAACCTCAGTAAAATTGCTTTGTTAATACGCATCACGCATGGGATATAGCCATGACATTAACGCCTTGAAAAGACCACATCCTAAAAGAAAAGTGCAAAATATTTAAGGAGCAGAATGGAGCAAAACTTACAACTACTTGTATGAATGACAAGTGCATGCAAGACATTCATGCCGTCCCTTCCAGCATAGGAGCAATCTGGAGCATTACTTAGGATATGTAAAGCCATTTTATAGTGTTGTCTATCCACAGCAAGGAACAGTGCAGATTCCCCAGCATTGTTTTTATGCTTAGCCAGTTCTTGATCCTCCTCAATGAGCTCTTTCACAATCTCAAACTCATTATTGTTATCATATCGCACAGCGACATGCAAGGCTGTATCCCCATCCTGATTCACCATTCCTAGAAGATCGATGTTGGCCACCTGCTTCAACATCCTGCTCATCTTTGGCCTTCTGTATTAGGATCTTCACCAATGATGAAGCTCCTACCATTGTAGCAACATGTAGCGGAGTATTGCCTTCGGAGTTTCTTTCATACACAAGGCTTGGACGTAAATTAACTATCTTTTCCACAGCAACAAATTTTTTGAATTGCAGTGCAACATGAAGAACAGTGTTATTCTCGATTGTCACTTGGAGAAGGGCACTACCATTTGGATCTGTCAATTCCTCAAAGAAACTTGAATCACCAGTGGAAGCAGCTCGGAACACTTCGGGATTCATTCTTCCTTCTTCCATAGTTGGTTATCACGCTGCCTAGTATTGTGAAAATAAAAATCAATAAATAAATCAATACTATTTTTTCTTTTAAAAAATAAAGAAAAAGAAAAACCTTATTTTCATCTGTTTGTCTTGATTATTGTGTTGAAAAAAGTTATCAAAAAAGAGAAAATATCATTTTATACTTACATTATTTTACACTTTATATTCACAATTAATGTGAAAAATATCTATATTTAACACATAAAAGTGGATGTTAAATAATCTATATAAAAGTGACTTGAGAGTATAAACTATAAAAGTCCATAAATTGCATTTCAGCTTTTCATGTAAAAACTGAGGCAAAAATGGAGTATTAGGTAAAAAAAACTAAATATTCTTTGTAAATAACGAGATTTTTTATATAACGAAAATTAATATGCACTAAAACTCAATTTAGCTCATTGATTTTTACTTAATTGTTAAATCAGTCTCTAAAGATTAATTTCTAATAATTTAATACCTCACTATTCAAAAATTAATATAAGCAAAAACTAAAAATTAGTGTCTAACGTTTGATATCCTTCTGTCCAAATCTCTCGTCAAATGATGTCAATTAAAAATTTAATTGAAAATATGCATGAGATACATCATTAAATAGATCTTGTTATTTGATAAGTATTATTTAGAAAATAAAAACTTTAAAAGACTTCATTTGTTAACTAGTTTGGATGAAATGACCAAATCTACTCATTTTGAGCGAGGGACAAAATTGGGAAAAAAAACTTTAAAAACTATTCTGACAATTGAAATAATAGTAAAGAGATTAATTTGAATACTAACCCTTAATTTATAGGGACCATGCCCTGGTCTGGTTCCTTAGTTAATGTATACTATTTAAATCCATAAAGGGTTCTATTGTATATATCCATGAAAAAATAGAGGGCTCCCTTATTTCTCTCCTTTTATTTTCCCCTGAAATAAATATTTATTGAGAATTGGAAAATCTATTACAAAAAGCACATACCTGAATAGATCAACTGCCTAGTCGCACTAGCTTGCCCAGTTGGTATCCCAACTTTCCGTTTGATTATCTGCAAATTTAATAAGACAAACCGTTCAACAATTTAAGTACAAGCAAAGAATATATTATATCATGGGTTCCAGTTAGCTCAGCTGGTAAAGTCTCTGATGGTTTTATAAGAGATCTGGGGTTCAATCTCTGCCTACACTAAAAACTGATTGGTGTCTTGGTCTGATAATGAAGTGCTATCATTAAGAGCGGATGCCATAAATTGAAACTCTCTCAAAAAAAGAATATGTTATATCAATGAATCCAAGTCAAGTCAAGTATATATAATAAAGGAAACATAACTAAAGCAACAAAAAAGCAAAAAAAAAAAAAAAAAAGATTCTTATTGTTAGATTATGTTTTCATTAATCGTTATGCCCAAGCCTTAAATGGGTTTCCGCATCCCATTTTGCGGCAATAAATAATTTTAACGCAAGGTCATGTGGAAACTATGATTTATTCTTTCCAAAATGCTAAAAATATTACAAGTTTTATTATATAATGCATAGTTATAAATTGATATGTTATGATTGGTGGACTTTAACCACTTAATAAATAAATGTTTTAAATGTGTTTTGCTGATTCATGATTGGTAACAAATCAGTTTGTGAATTCTGACCTTCTAGCCTTTAGGTGATAAAAATTGTAGTATGCGTAACATTACATTTATTCTTAACTAGTTGTACAATGCACACAAAAGTTACACATGATATGATTTTTTCTTGTTTTCTTTTTTTTTTTAAATATGAAATTTGATAATTATTAATATGAATTATTATGCTTATGTTTTATTATAGAATTATATATTATAGTATTAAGCATTTATAATAATTATGTTTATATATAAAACTATATATTTATAAATTAAAGAAAATATAATGTGCTATGATTTTAATGAATAGAATCCTATAAAAAATATTTAAATATAGAATTTAATTTTAATCATATATTAGAATAATTATGTGTAAAATTGTGATATTTCAAAAATTTATACAGAAAAACTTTATGTGGGAGGACTTTCGTCTCGACCCCCAATCAGGTATTGTTCACTTTGGGATAGGCAAGGATCGACCTACGTCCCACCCGCACGAATTTGCTCAATCCCACATCAGGGAGAGGTGTGTAGGAGTGGTACACTCATCCTTAGGCCAAAGGCTTATAAGGCATGAGTGGAAGGCGTCTCTCCCTGATGTGAGATTGAGCAAATTCGTGCTGGTGGAATGTAGGTCGATCCTTGCCCATCGCAAAGCCAACAATACTTGATTGGGGGCCGAGACGAAAGTCCCCCCACAAAAAGGCGCCTTTTGGGGTTTAAGGGGAAACCCCCACCTTCCCCCTTCGACTGCCAATGAGGTCTTACGTGAAGGAGTGCACTACCACACCAAGCTTATTGTGCCACGTGTGTAATAGTAGTATACTTATCCTTAGGCTAAAGGCTTATAAGGCATGAGTGGGAGGCATCTCTCTCCGATATGGGATTGAGCAAATTCGTGCGGGTGGGATGTAAGTCGATCCTTGCCCATCCCAAAATGAACAATACCTGATTGGAGGCCGAGACGAAAGTCCTCCCACACTTTATATAGTCAACCAAAAGTAATCGTATTTAGTTTATATATATATATAAACAAGCACACATATGTTATAAATGGTTCTCAAATTGACAAAAAGAAGAAGAAGAAGAAGAAGTTAATAAGATTCATTTAGGCCATCCTCATTAGGTTTGATAGAAAATCTGACATTTGATCAAAATAAAATGTGGCCCCATCATAAAAAGTGTAGAATTTCCTTCGATTTAACTACTACACCCCCAAAGACTTATACTTTATAACTTATTTATTTATTAAAAAAAATGTTACATTCACAATATTTTTATAAAAATTTTACATGGTAAGTTATTATTGGTTTAATCTGAACCCATTACTGAAAATATTTTTCTTGTCCAACAATAATATCAAGTTATTTACCACTTAAAATTTATTGTAAATATAAAATTTCTCTATAATTTTGTCTTTGAACTTATCTTTGAACTTATTCAATCAAAAGAGTTAAAGACATATTATAATGTCTTTTTTTATGAACCAATCGACAGCATCCAAAAACAAAAGCAAACAAGCACGCCTAACAAAGGCAAAGCAACAAGGCTCAACACAAGCAGCTTTCCAGCTCAGACTGACTACATTCCTTGTGTTCCGGTTGTGCCCATAGGCCCCATACCCATAGACAAAGCCATTCATGGACTAGGGGTGCAATGCCCCGCGCACACCCCCCCCCCCCCCGCCCAATTTTTTTTTAAATAATATAATTATATAACTATATATTTAGATACTAATTTTAACAATTTCACTCAATAAAATTATATTTTGTCCCCCTTATTGATCATTATAAGAGATATGCTACAGTTACAAACTTTTTTACAACATTTTTACAAACTATTGAAGTAACAAATTCTTACTAATTTGCATTTGGGTCCACTACTTACATCACTTTTTTACTTATTAATAACCACTAATCACAACAAAAATTTGTAAAAAAAAATTTGTAAATCTAGTATTTTCCTCCTTTTAAAGTCCATAAAAAAATTTATAAATCTAATATCTAAAAATATATATATATATATATATATATATATATATATATATACAAACCCAAAATATTAGCCCAACAACAAAAAGTATCAATAGGCAATAGCAAAGCTAAAAAAAAAAAAAAATGAGACTAATCACCTAATTTTATCAAAAACAAACAACTTAGCCCTTTATAAAATTTTAAACAAAATAATTTTGTCCTTACCAACAAAAGACACTCTATACACACATGAAAAAAAATAATAATAAAAGAAAACCTTTGCCGGCTAAGCAATTGAACCGAAAGTCGAAGCCACTACATATAACTAACAATAAAATCGCCCCTCCTAACTCCAAGTCCTGATTACGTCCCTGCCCATACCAACTTGCAAAAGATAGCTTCAAAGATACCAATCAGTTAAATCATCGCAGACCAGCTTGGGCATAGCTATATATCAAACAGTTCTTCCATCTTCATTATCGAGAAAGGAAAAAACATGTAAAATCGGCTTATATGTTGGCTGTCAAGATAATTAATTCCTCTATGCAAGAGGAAAGCTCTTCAAAATGGAGAGATAAAAGAATATGGAGGAAACTGTGGAAGCTACATGTTCCATCAAAAGTAAAACATTGTGTGTTAACGTGTGTGGCGTGGATGCTCTGATTCGTTGGCTACTCTTCAAAATTTGTGATCTAGGAAGATAGTAGCAGAATCAAACATTGTGTGTTAAAGCTTTAACACACAATGTTTGATTCTGCTACTATCACATCAACGAATCCAAGTCTAGTATATATATATAATAAAGGAAACATAACTAAAGCAACAAAAAAGGAAAAGAGCAACAAAATAAAATATTCTTATTGTTAGATTATGTTTTCGTTAATCGTTATGCCCAAGCTTTAAGTGGGTTTCGCATCCCATTTTGCCGTAATAAATAATTTTAAAGCAAGATCATGTGAAAATTATGATTATTCTTATAAAAATGCTGAAAATATTACATATTTTATTATATAATGCATGGTTACAAATTGATATGTTAAGATTGGCGGACTTTAATCACTTAATAAATGAATGTTTTATATGTGTTTTGATGATTGGAAACAAATTAGTTTGTAAGTTCTAGCTTTCTTGCCTCTAGGTGATAAAAATTGGAGTATGCGTAACATTACCTATATTTTTAACTAGTCTGCAACTCATGCAATGCACACAAAAGTAACACATCATATGATTTTTTCTCTTCTTCATTTTTTTCTAAATATGAAATTTGATAACTATGATAATTATTAATATGAACTATTATGCTTATGTTTTTATAGGGAATTATATGTTATAGTATTAAGCATTTATTATAATTATGTTTATATATAAAATTATATATTTATAAATTAAAGAAAATATAATGTGCTATGATTTTAATGAAGGATTTAAATCTAGAATCCTATAAAAAAAATATTTAAATCTAAAAAAAATTTAATTCTAATCATATATTAGAATAATTATGTGTAAAATTGTGATGTCTAAAAACTTTATATGGAAAAATTTTATATAATAAGCCAAAAGTCAAGTGCTTTTGGTTTATATATATGCATGTGTGCGTTTGTTTACACTTTTAGAGCCCAAAACGCGCGTTTCTAAGTCCAAAATCTAAAATGCGTGTTTGGTAAATTATTGCTACCACGCGTTATCAAAAAGCAACTTTTCCAAATACGAAGGAGTATCCTGTTTTGAAAACGGACCTTGGTGCTGCTTTCCCGAAAACGCAAGCTTATCTCAGCTATGTTTGAAATGTTACCGTTGGTCATTTTCAGCATTATCTCTAAACTACCCTTATTTTTATTTTGAAATCCCAATTTTACCAAGATCTCTATTAAAAAATATATATATATATTGTGATTCTTCTTCTACTGCTTCAGGCTTCTTCTTCAATTCCAACATAAACCCATAAACCAACTACTGCTGCAGGCTTCTTCTTCTATAGCGTGATTCTTCTTCTGCAATTGCGGATTCTTCTCTCATTTTTTTTTTTTTTTTTGTGTAATATATTTCTTTCTATCTTGTCTTTTGGGTGAAGAAGGAGAATTGTATTTTGGGTGAGGAAGAAGACCTGAAGAAGAGATAAGATAGTGAGTGGAGGAAAAGAAAAGATATTTGATAGGAATGGGGGAAGAAATGGGTGGATGAGAAAAAAGGGAAGAAAAAATAATAATAAATTTGGTAGTGAGTGGGACATGTGGATATGATGTAGGGAAATTTACTAAATAAAGATTACAATTGTGTTAAAACACAACAAATTTTCACAACAGTTGAGGTATCAAATATTTCATATGTCAAAATAAAATAAAATAAATTAATAAAATATTAGACTAGGATTGACCACAACTAAAAACAAAGAGTATTGTAAAAATATTGTGACATTTTATTATATCTCTAAACTTTTTAAATTAGTACTATTTTTCTTTAGAAAAAAAATAGTGCCATTGACAGAATATTTTTATAACAATTTCATAATAAAGTTTACATAGTAAGTTGTTATTGGTTCTCATCTAGACCTACTAGTGACATTATTTTTTTTTTCCTACCATTAACAACTTGTCATATAAACTTTTTTTTTTTTTGAGAAACATGTCATATAAACTTTATTGTGAAATTTTTGTGAAAATATTGTGTCCATAACTTGCATTAAGAAAGGTAATAAAAAAAAAGTGTTGGAGAATTTTAATATTATATGATAAAAATGAATAAATGTTACAAAATAAATGTAAAGATTATGAGAGTGAAAATGAAAGATAAGGAGTTAGTGAAAATGTTTAATCCCACATTGAAAAGGAGAGAGACTTTTTTATTCTTTTTAATTGTGATGATTAATGGGCTAACATGAATTGTCTCAGATAATGGGCTAGATACGTGCGCAAGGGAGAGGTGAAGAGTGGAGGTATCAGAATTGGAAATGGATCAGCCTCTTGGATCCTCCTACTTGACAGCCCATTCGGGATAATTACCATGTCCGTTGGTGAGTAAATGGCCTGAATTAATACTCCATTTCTAGTCATACAACGTTTGTTGGGCTGTTGTATCCTGGGGGAGACAAGTCAATAGTGTTGTGTATTTTCTCTTCAACTTAATAATATTCAGAAGTAATATTCAGTTTCTCTTTGTGTTATTTCCATTGTTATTATAATTTTCACCAACAATTTTAAGGAGATTCAGACATGGAGCCTACACAAGAGAAACCAAATGAGCCAGTTGGAGATCTCAACAAGCCATTTTGCTTTAAGGGAGCCCATTTCAAGAGGTGGAAAGGAAAAGTGCTCTTCTATTTGAATCTTCTCAAAGTCGCCTACATCCTCACTGACAAGAATCCATCAAAGGTTCCTACCGATGAGATGAGTGAGGAAGAATATAGTCTCCATTTAGAAAAAGTAGATAAGTATACAAAAGATGAATACAATTGTCGCTCTTATCTTTTGAATTGTCTTGCCGATCATTTTTATGATTATTATGATACAACTTATGATTCTGCTAAGAAAATTTGGAAAGCTTTACAAAGCAAGTATGATACCGAGGAGGCTGGAGCAAAGAAGTATGCTGCTAATAGATTTTTCCGTTACCAAATGGTGGATGGAAAATCGGTGGTGGATCAAGCACAAGACTTCCAAATGATCGTGGCAGAATTGAGATCCGAAGGCATAAAAATTGGAGACAATTTGGTGGTAGCTGGCATAATTGATAAACTACCACAATCTTGGAGGGAGTTCCAAAAGACCTTGCGGCACAAACAAAAGGAGACATCCTTGGAGACTTTGATCACACGAATCCGTGTGGAGGAGGAGGTTAGAGGCCAAGATGCACTCATGGCACAAGAGAGCAATGATAATTCCACCACAAAGGTAAACCTTATTTCATCTAATAATAATATGCCCAAAAATCATTTTCCTAGAAATGCTCAATTGAAGCCTAAAAAGAGAACCTTTAAAAATAATAGTAGACCTCAAGGAAGGGGAAACCCGAATAAGAATTACAATAAGAACCAAGGACCCCCTTCACAAGATCAATTTAATAGATATTGTTTTGTCTGTGGCAAGAGTGGGCATATTGCTCGAATTTGCAAATTTCGAAAACGTGAATCTGTCCCACAGGCTAACGTAACCGAAGAGCCTTTAGTGGCTATGATTACAGACATCAATATGGTGCAATATGTTGAAGGGTGGTGGGCAGATTCTGGTGCTAATAGGCACGTCTGCTATGATAAAAATTGGTTCAAGTTGTACACTCCTTTTGAAGAAGAAAAAACTATTATGCTTGGTGACTCTAGCAAAACCAAGGTTCTTGGGAGTGGTGAGGTTGAATTGAAATTCACTTCTGGACGTGTGCTAACATTGAAAGATGTACTTTACACTCCGTCCATGAGGAAGAATTTGATGTCAAGTTTTTTGCTTAACAGGGCTAGCTTCAAGCAAACTATGGAATCTGATAATTATGTAATCACTAAAAAGGGATTATTTGTGGGCAAGGGTTATGCTTGTGATGGAATGTTTAAATTGAATGTTGAGAATAATAAAGCATCTACCAGTTCAGTTTATATGCTTTCTTCTATTAATTTTTGGCATGCTCGTTTGTGTCATATAAATAGTAGATATGTGGGAATCATGAGTAGTTTAGGATTAATTCCAAGACTGTCAAAAGATTTTGAAAAATGTGAAACTTGTAGTCAAGCTAAGATTACAAAAAGGCCTTATACAAGTGTTGTAAGAAATACCGAATTGCTTGAGTTAATTCACTTTGATTTATGTGAATTTGAGGGAATTTTAACTCGTGGTGGAAATAGATATATTATCACTTTTATTGATGATTTCTCAAAATATACAACTATTTATTTGTTGAAAAATAAAAGTGATGCTTTTGAAAAATTTCAAGATTTTTTAAAAGAAGTTGAAAATCAATTCGGTAGAAAAATAAAAAGAATAAGGAGTGATAGAGGCCGTGAGTATGAATCAAGTGCATTCAACTCATTTGTTCAGTCTTTGGGAATTATCCATGAAACTACTGCACCATATTCACCTGCTTCTAATGGTGTGGCTGAAAGAAAAAATAGAACTCTAATTGAGTTAACAAATGCCATGTTAATTGAATCTGGTGCACCTTTACATTTTTGGGGTGAAGCTATTTTAACTGCATGTCATGTTTTGAATAGGGTGCCACATAAAAAGTCACATACCACACCTTTTGAGATGTGGAAAGGACATAAGCCAAATTTGGGATATTTGAGAGTATGTGGTTGTCTTGCTTATGTAAGGCTTGTTGACCCTAAAATACCTAAATTAGGTATAAGAGCTACTACCTGTGCTTTTCTTGGTTATGCAATTAATAGTGCAGCCTATAGATTTTTTAATCTTGAAAACAAAATAATTTTTGAATCTGGTGATGCAATTTTTCATGAAGAAAAATTTCCTTTTAAATTGAAAAATAGTGGGGGTGAAGAAAATATTTTATCACAACCTAGTTCTTCTACTTCAAAAAATCACGAAAATTCTGAAATAGAACCTAGAAGGAGTAAAAGAGCTAGAATTGAAAAGGATTTTGGTCCTGATTATTATATTTTTAACATTGAGG
Organism: Lithocarpus polystachyus; assembly: GCA_033629205.1. Lineage (NCBI taxonomy): Eukaryota > Viridiplantae > Streptophyta > Magnoliopsida > Fagales > Fagaceae > Lithocarpus > Lithocarpus polystachyus. Next base: position 6,896,476 of record CM066164.1, on the reverse strand, counting down.
AAAATCCCCAAAATTTAAAAGAGGCTTTAATATCACCTGATGCATTATTTTGGAAAGAGGCTGTAAATGATGAGATGGAATCTCTAATTTCTAATAGAATTTGGAAATTAGTGGATCTTCCACCGGGTTGTAAAACCATAGGTTGTAAATGGGTCTTTAGAAAAAAGTTGAAACCGAATGGATCAATAGATAAGTTTAAAGCTAGACTTGTTGCAAAAGGCTTTAAACAAAAAGCTGATCTTGATTTCTTTGATACTTTTTCTCCGGTAACAAGAATTACATCTATAAGATTGTTAATTGTTATTGCTGCAATTTTTGATTTGAAAATTCATCAAATGGATGTAAAAACTTCTTTTCTAAATGGGGACCTAGAGGAAGAGATTTATATGGATCAACCCGAAGGCTTTGTAGAGCCTAGACAAGAAAGTAAGATATGTAAGCTAATTAAATCCCTATATGGCTTAAAACAAGCACCTAAGCAATGGCATGAAAAATTTGATTCCTGCATGATTGAGAATGATTATAAATCCAATGAATGTAATAAATGTATTTATTCTAAATCATGGAATAATTTACATGTTATTATTAGCCTCTATGTGGATGATATGTTGATTTTTGGCTCAAATATGCATGTTATAAATGAGACAAAAAATATGCTTAAAAGCCATTTCGATATGAAAGATCTTGGTGAGGCTAATTTTATTTTGGGCATGAAAATTACAAAAACATGTGATGGAATATTTCTTGATCAATCACATTATGTTGAGAAAATATTGAGAAAATATAATTTTCATAATCACAAAAGTGCAGCTACTCCTTTTGATTCTAGTGTTCATTTATTTCCTGTGAATAATGATGATGAGATTTTTAATCAAAAAGATTATGCTAGCATCATTGGTAGTTTGCGTTATGTTACTGATTGTACTAGACCTGACATTGCATATGCAGTAGGAGTGCTTAGCAGATTTACTAGCAAGCCTAGTAAAGATCATTGGCTAGCTATTGAGCGAGTCATGAGATATTTAATTGGTACCAAAAACTATGGCTTATTTTATAAAAAGTATCCTGCTGTGATTGAAGCTTTTAGTGATGCCGATTGGAATACTTTGTCAGGTGATTCTCTCTCTACCACTGGTTATATTTTTACCTTAGGTAGTGGTGCTATTTGTTGGAAATCTAAAAATCAAACAATAATTGCTAATTCAACAATGGAAGCTGAATTAATAGCATTAGCTTCAGCTAGTGAAGAGGCAAATTGGTTAAGAGATTTTTTATATGAAATTCCACTTTGGAAAAAGTCAATTCCACCTATATTAATTCATTGTGATAGCACTGCCGCAATTGGTAGAGTAAAAAACCGTTACTACAACGGTAAATCCAGACCTATAAGAAGAAAGCACAGTACCGTGCGATCTTATTTGAGTAGTGGCATCATAACTGTGGATTATATTAAATCTAATGATAATCTTACAGATCCATTTACCAAGCCTTGGCAAAAGATAGAGTCTGGAATACATCGAGGGGGATGGGACTAAAGTCCATAGAATCATGAGCCATGTATGAGGATACCCAACCCAAAAACCAGAGATCCTGAGAATTGGGTTCAATGGGAAAAACGAATCATACGATGGTCGTAAGAAATGCACTATTTTTTTATAATTATTTCTTTTGTAAATAATTTTTAATTGTTCATCCCTATGATGTAAGTGCATTTATCCTGTAATGTGGAGAGGTTGAGTAAAAACTCTTAATGAAATTTGCAACTCGTATGAGTGGGGTGTTAGAATTACAGGAGCACCCTTGACAAAATTTCACCTATGTGAGTGTGGGGGTGGGGCCGCTCCCTATGAGATTTGGACTTAATCTCAAATACACTCATGAAACTGGGATCAGCACATGGCCGTAAAGTGCTAGCTATAAAAGCTCATGTCAACACCTGGGTTGTTATGTGTAAGTAGTGACACTTAATTTCCCGTAAGCAGTCCTAGTTCAAGTCGGAGACCACTACGACTCTGGAGTTGAGATCGCTGTTTTACTAAGTGAAGGTTCAATGCAGAGCACACCTTCATGATCCATAGTGACCCGTCTTTGCTTAGTAATCTCTCTTTAACTAAAACTTTAATATTAAAATGAGTGGGGGATTGTTGGAGCATTTTAATATTATATGATAAAAATGAATAAATGTTACAAAATAAATGTAAAGATTATGAGAGTGAATATGGAAGATAAGGAGTTAGTGAGAATGTTTAATCCCACATTGAAAAGGAGAGAGACTTTTTTATTCTTTTTAATTGTGATGATTAATGGGCTAACATGAATTGTCTCAGATAATGGGCTAGATACGTGCGCAAGGGGGAGGTGAAGAGTGGAGGTATCAAAATTGGAAATGAATCAGCCTCTTGGATCCTCCTACTTGACAGCCCATTCAGGATAATTACCATATCCGTTGGTGAGTAAATGGCCCAAATTAATACTCCATTTTTTACACACAAAAAATAGAGAGATTCTTGGCAAGGAAGGGTGTTCTTTCTGGTGGAGCTTTGGGCTTGAACACTTTGTGCAGAAGCTGTTCTAGTCATACAACATTTGTTGGGATGTTGTATCCTAGGAGAGACAAGTCAGAGAAGGTCTGCACCGGTTACATAGTTTAGCCAACCAAGGGCTTGAATCTCCTTAAAGAGAGCGAGTGCCGCGCCTCAGTCCAAATAATGTTGTATATTTTCTCTTCAACTTAATAATATTCAGAAGTAATATTCAGTTTCTCTTTGTGTTATTTCCATTGTTATTGTAATTTTCACCAACACGAAGAATTCTCTTTATATATATCTTGTCCTTTTTGGTAGTTTTTAACTCAAACGGCCACTTTTATAAGAATTAACCAAACATTCAGTTTTTTCAAAAAACACTTTTTAACAGTTTTTACTAAATACTCAGCTTTTTCAAAAAACTCAGTTTCATACCGCACTTTTTGAAAATCCCACTTTTTCAAAAAGCCCAGTTTCAAAAAGCTGAACCAAACTCACCCATAAACAAGCACACATATATTATAAATGGTTTTCAAATTACCACAATAAAAAGGAGAAGTTAATTAACTAGGCTCATTTAGGCCATCCCCGTAAGGTTTGATAGAAAATCAGACATTTGATCAAAATAAAATGTGGCCCCATCATAAAGGGTGTAGAATTTCCGTCAATTTAACAACTTGGACACCTCAAAGATTTATACTTCTTAATTTATTTATTTATTAAGAGAAATATTACATTCACAACATTTTCACATAAGATTTACATGGCAAGTTGGTGTTGATTTAATCTAAACCTACCATTAAAAATAGTTTTCTTGCCCCATTTCTAGCAAGTTATTTACCACCTAAAATTTTTTGTGGATAAAATTTATCTATAATTGTGTCTCTAAACTTATTCAATCTATAAAATTATGATTTACAACCATGTTTCATGTTGGCTTTATTCCATGACAAAAAGTGTTTAATTGCTTTAATTTTGTTCCTTTTATTTTGTGAAATTTTATTGTATTGGGTTTAGTATTAAGTTGGTAAAGACTCAAGCTTAAATGAAGTTCAGTGCATTTCGCGAGTAGCTCGCGAGAAGTTCGCGAGTAGCTCGCGAGAAGTTCGCGAGTAGCTCGCGAGAAGTTCGCGAGAAGGGTTCCTGTGAAAAGGGCATGTGAGAAGCACATGACTGAAAGCTGAAGAGCCGTGCCAGGCTATCAATTTCGCGAGTATTTCGCGTGTAAGGCCTTCTCGCGAGATACCCGCGAGACTTTCTGTCTAGAGGATTTTTTAGTGCAACTTTCTTACCCTTCATCCATACTATATATACCCTCATTACCCACAAATTGTAAGGAGGCCATTCAGAGAGAAAAAACCCTAGATAGGTTTTCTACAACATACAACCATCTTTTAGAGAGAGCTACTCATCTTTAGTAAGAAATCATTCTAGCCTCTTCTCATTCTCTCTCCCATTGACATACTTTGAGAAGAGATTTGTACCCAAACACAACCTACACTTTTTCAGAGTGTAGAAAGTGTTTTGGAGCTGGGAAGCATTAGAGATTTGCCAAAAGAAGCCAGTGAGGCTTGGTGGATGCAATCGGGCATATTGCGGGATCTAGAGAGTTAGAGAAGACAAGGCTTGGCAAAGTCAGTTGGTAGCAGGAGCTTAGAGAGCTCAAGTACATTGGGTAGACTAAGCTTGGAGGGTCTTTTGTTATTCATGTATTCCAATTTTATTCTCTAATGGATCGATTTACCGCTTGAAGGGCGGGGGAGAGGTTTTTTGCCGAGATTTTCGGTTTCCTCTTCGTGGTGTTATCTTGTTTTTGCATATCTTTTCCCTTACTTTTATGCTTTCCTTTTATTGTTTGTTTTTCATGTTTATGCACTAGAATAGTTATCGGTTTATTACGCTTCATTTACTCTTGTTCCGCACTTAGATAAGTTAGAGTAAAAGTAATCTAGCCATAATTTTTAATTGAGAGTCTAAACAAGCTCTTGTGTTTTTACACAAATTCGAGCTTTCCCAGTCAACAGAGTTAAGACATATTTAAATGTCTTTTTTCGATGAACCAATCGACAGCATCCAAAAAAAAAAAAGCACACAAGCACACCTAACAAAGGCAAAGCATCAAGGCTAAACATAAGCAGCTTTCCTTAGACTGACAACATTCCTCTTACTCCAGTTGTGCCCACTGCACATGCCAAACTGCAAAAGATATCAGCTTTAAAGTGTTTTCCTTTCAAATTTGAAGGCCACCAATCAATTAAATTATCCCAGACCAGCTTGGGCTTAGCTGTCAAACAGTTCTTCCATTTTCATTATCGAGAGAGGAAAAAACATGTAAAATCGGCTTATAAGTTGGCTGTCAAGATAACTATTTCCTCTATGCACGGCGAAAGCTCTTCGGCATGAAGTGATAGAAGAATATGGAGGAAACTGTGCAAGCTATATGTTTTACCAAAAGTAAAACATTGTGTGTGGCGTGGAATGCTCTAATTCGTTGGCTACTCTTCAAAATTTGTGATCTAGGAAGATAGTAGCATAATCAAAATGTCGATAGGAGGATGGAACAACGCTTCATGCATTGTGGTCATGCCCGTTAGCTAGAAATGTTTGGGCTTTGGTGAGAGGCAAAATACAAGAATGGCCTACTGATACAGATATCGACCTCTTTGGTCTGTTTAGTAGAGATTGCGGGGAGTGCAGTATTGAAATGTGGGCCATTTGGAACTCTATGAATAAACTTATAAACATTACTTTTAAAATACCCAACTCCAGCAAATATTGGATATGGCTCAAATCCTGTTGCAAGATTATAAGAAAGCAAACAGGATTTCTTTGCCCATGTCCAGCGGCAGCTAATTGTCGTTGGAAGTCAAAAGAATCAGTCCATATTTGTATATTTTTTAACTAGATTTATATTCTGTGTAGATGCTGCTGTAGTTACACATATTCGTATTTGTCTTGCACATACTTTATATCATTAATAAAATTGTGTATCTTTTATCTTTAATAAAGTTGCATAAAACACTTTTGCAGTGGTATTGACAAATTATGGGTTAAATGACTTGAGTAAAGAGTTTGTATTTGTGGATTTTTATTTTTATTTTTATTTTGTGGCTAAACAATTATAAGGAGAATGAAAAACGTAAATGAAGGACTTATAAGAGACTGGAGTATGAAGGATTGTTAGTTGTTTCTCAATTAGTGGTGTAGAGATTGTGATAATAATAGCTTTGAAGCTTTTCTTTTTCATTTTTTCTTTATTTTTTCTTTTTCTTTTTTTTTTTTCTTTTTTTTTGAGAAGAAGCTTTGAAGCTTTATTCTGTTAAATAAATAAAGTTATTTATCTTTACAGTGTAAGGATAGAAATAGAAAATAACCTAAATTTCTTACATATAGTTTCATCATAAAAACAAATAACAAGATATCACTTCAGTCAGTTGCACTCTTTTCCATTGCCTTTTAGGAAATTGCACACGGGAGATATTTTTTGTTGTTTTTATTTTTATTTAAAAAAAAAAACAAATGAGACAATCTTGTTAAACTCAAGGGATTGAGGTTTTTGTTTTTTAGCATAAATTTTGCATAAAATTCTTGAAATTATAATAATAGAAACATTAAATAAATAATTTAAATTGAATTAAAACACTGAAACAAAAAGATAATTGCGGCTGAGAGTCTTAAAAGAAAACGAGAGACAAGTCTATTAGTCTTGGTAATAATACATGTAAAAAAAACAAATTACAATTAAGATATACATATTAAAGATTCAAATTATTTGCATTCATAATTTAGATATATATTAAACAAAATATGTATATATACATTCATGGTGGAATAGAGTGACCAAAACAAGTCCCGCTTCCCCTCACCTCTTTCTGGTATAACTAAGTATTTTTACCATCACTAATTCTACCTAAAAGTTTTGTAAGCAATAGTAAATCTTAATTGTTTTTTTATTCGTTAAAGTAAATTTTAATCATGCAAGGGAGAGAGTCTTATTCCATCTCATTCACTCAATTATTTTCTCCCTTAAAACCACCCCCAAATCCATGAACAACAGTTTCCTCTCCTCTTGGTAGGAGTTATCTCTCTCACTAAAGGTGAGTCTTTCCTACGCTTCTGATTGAAGTGGTTTTCCTATTGGTTTTCTTTTCCTTTTCCGTAAAGTACTCTAGTCTCATCATGGAGTCCAAATTTATTCAACGTTTGCAACGAATTAACTTAACATCAGAAGAAAGCAAAGTTATCCAGGTTCGTCCAAGCCAGAGGGAGAAGGTTTTAGTGGAATGCTCATTAAGTCTATTTGGGAGATTTCTAACTAGCAGATCAATTAATTTAAGGGCAGCAAAGAACTTATTACGTAATAGTTGAAAATTTGGAACTGATCTAAAGATACTTGAAGTTGGAGAAGGGCTGTTATAGTTCAAGTTTGCTATGATCAGCCAATTGCAGTGGGTTTTGAGTAATGGGCCGTGGACTTTTGACAACTCTTTCTTGCTGTTGAAACGTTGGGAAAAAGGAATGACAGCAAGAACGATTTTGTTTACACATTGTCGTCTGTGGGTGCAAGTATGGGGATTTCCATTTGATCTTTTCACTGAAGAAGTGGGACAGGATATCAGAAGAGGGATGGGACAGGTTGTGGAAGTTGACTGCAAGGGATTCACTTCTGATCAAACCAAGTTCCTTTGGATATGCGTTGAAATTCCGATAGACAAGCCTCTTCGTCGTGGGAGTCAAATTGAGAGTCTAGAAGGAGACATAGTATGGGTTGCTTCCAAATATGAGAGAATGGTGAGTTTTTGTTTTAATTGTGGAATGATTGGGCATGAAGTGAAATACTGTGAAAAACCAAGAAATACAAAAATGCAGGACTATCAGTACGGGGAGTGGTTGAAGGCCGAATATCGAAAAGTGGAAGAATTTCATAGAAGTAGACGTCAAGGCCAAACATCAGTAGAACCAGAGGTCAGACCAAATACATTTACTGAAGTTACGCCACAAACCGTTTCATTACCAATAGAAATATTGGGCAAGGTTTTGAAACCCGGACCGTTCAATGAACTGTAAAAGTGAAAGGTTCAAGGTTTTCGAGGTCGAACCGTGATGACGTCATAATTAATTTAATAATAAAATAAAATAAAAAATATATTAAATTGATATAAATATAAGAAATAACTAAAATAATTAAATTAAATATAAAAATCTATCTTTCAAATGTTTTTTTTTTATATCATAACTTTTACAAGACAATTAAGAAATATCAAATACTAAGCAAAGGTAGATATAGTATTTATTTATATGTTGATTAGTTAAACTTGTGATAGCAATAATAATATACAAATTATAAGGACACTAATATTATATGTGATAAGGACACTTATATTATATGTGAGAGGAACGAATCTATCTCCAATCAGGTATTGTCCGCTTTGGGATGGGCAAGGTCAACCATTGGTCCACACGCACGAATTTGCTCAATCTCACATCGGGGAGAGACGCCTCCCACCCTTGCTTTATAAGCATTGTGGATAGATTCGTTCCTTCCACATTATATTAAGTAAAATAAAAATTTTAAATTATTTAATAGTTTTAAATTAAAATAATTATATACTCAATTATATCTATTACTTTTAAAATAAAGTAATTTTAGAATCATACAATATTATATATTTTTTTGGCACTTTTGTGAATTTGAATGTCTATCATTTACATATAGACTCATTAATTTTTCTTATTAGGTACTCTCTATCACATCATAATTATAGTAAAAAAGTTATGAAGTAAATTGTGGTATTAGATTTTTTTTTCTTTAAAAAGAAATTGTAAATATTAATTGAAACTTGAAAGTACTTTTAAGAGTTGAGATATTTATCTTAAAATATTTGTCAAATCACGTTAGGCAAGGTGAAAAAAAAGGAATGGCTGAAACTTGTCTACCTTTCCAATGTAATCACGTGGAGCTGGAGGGGCTTTGGAAACACAAATAAAAAAAGAATACAAAAACTAAAAGAGAGAGTGGAGACAGATAAATGAAAAGAGAAGGGGGAAAAAGAAGAAAGAAGAAGAAAAAGAAGGAGAAACAAAAGCAGAAGATTTGGTGTGACCGGAAACAGCAACAGAAGATTTGGCTTGACCAGCAACTTTCGTGGGCAACCTGCTGCTTCAAGTACATGGTGCAGCCCCTGCTTAGTCATCTTCTTCTTCTTCCCTGTTTATTATTTTTTTTTTTTCCTACCAATCCTTTGGTGCCAGATCTGAAAAAAGTCCAGTGTATGCTGGTGTTAGCTGAAAAAAAGACCGTGAGAACCATTTACGGTTCTAAGAACCGTGCAGTTCGACCGCGGTTTACACGGTTTCATGCTTTTTCTTCATAAAGAGGTTCTTAAAGCTAAAGAACCAGAATGAGTAAAGGTTCACGGTTAACCCGATCCAACCATACGGTCTGATCCGAGTTTCAAAACCATGATATCGGGTAACCGTTTTGTAAATCCCGAAAATCATGGGACAGCAATGGAAATATCAACGGTGCATGCTGGAGATAAGGAAATTAATAAGGTTAGTAGTTTTTTAAAATACAAGAATTGTGTCTATCAACCTAAAGGAACGAAAGCGCAAACTAAGGATAAATCCAAGAACCTATTGATAAAGGAAAGTGCTGAGTTTGTGGCTAATCCTGCCGAGATTGTGGCTAATCCCAATTTTCCTGGTGATAAACTATTCAGTGTATCTATCCTTGATACGGGGCCAAAACAAAACTCAAACCTTGGGGAAGTTGCAACTGAAGAGAAAACACGTGAGGCAAAAAGTGAGCAGCAAGTGTGGCAAACCTCTAAAGATAAAAGTAAAGCGGCAACATGGAAGAGAATTGAACGCAAGGGGGACACAGTAGGACCAACATCAGAGGGTACTTCGAGTATGCTGCCAAGAAAGAGAGTTTACACAGCTTAGAAAAAACCTGGGAAAAAGGTGGGGGATGAAGGAAGTAAGAGATATAATAAATAGGAGGTCAGGACAAATACGAATTCAACGGCGGAGGCTGATGTCCAACCCCACCAAGAGCAATGATCGTGTTAAGTTGGAACTGTCGAGAGTTTGGGAACAAATGTGCAATGAATGTCTTTTCTCACTTGGTGAAAGAACAAGATCCCAAGGTTTTGTTTCTTATGGAGGCAAAACAAACCATTGATGAAATAAGATGGATTCAGAATGAGCTACATTATAATTCTATGTTGGTAGTTCCTTGCTTGGGTAGGAGAGGTGGATTGGCATTGCTTTGGAAAGAAGAGGTGGATTTACATATTCAAAAATACAATCTGAATCACATTGATGCACTCATTCTCACAAATCCAAATTTGCCTTGGAGAATCACTGGATTTTATGGGAAACCAGAAGAACAACTCAGGTATGAAACTTTGGCATCGCTTAAACATTTGAAGACAAAAAACTCTTATCCATGGATGTGTATAGGTGATTATAATGAGATTTTATCCAATGAGGAAAAGGATGGAAGAGTACAAAAACCAGCTTATCTTATGCAAGAATTTCGTAATACTTTGATGCACTATGGTCTGATTGATTTAGGATATACTAAAAATATTTTTACAAGGGAAAATGGCCGTGAAGGAGAGCCATTTGTGCGAGAAAGGCTTGATAGGGCTTGTGCCACATTGGAATGGCAAGAATTATTTCCTCACAGTAGAGTCACACATATTAGCACTTCTTATTCAAACCATGTGCCAATTTTCTCAATACACAGGTGGAGTATAATCAAACCCAAAATAGAAGAATCTCAAGACGGTTTGAGGAAAAATGAGGGAGCCATCCGGAGTGTGAAGCCACAGTTCATCAGGCCTGGTCTAATACTAGTGCTATTGGTAGTCCAATGTTCACTCTTTTTGAAAAAATCAAGCGGTGCAAGATGGCATTATTTGATTGGAGTAGAGTCACTTTTGGTTTTTCAAAAACTAAAATAAAGGAAAAGCATCAGCTCCTACAAGAACTATATAGCTCCAATACGACCAAAAATCACCAAGCCATTAGAAGAGTGAAAGATAAGATAAACACTTTGCTATACCAAGATGAATTGCATTGGCGCCAATGATCTAGACCTATTTGGTTGCAGGTAGGTGACAAGAACACTACATATTTTCACCAAAGGGCTAATCAAAGATGAAGGAAAAATCATATTTATGGGATCTTTGATGGAGGAGGAAATTGGTGTCAAGATGAAGAAGATATTGCACAAGTGGCAAAAAGTTACTTCCAAGATTTGTTCAAATCGGCAGACCCATCAACAATTGAAGGTGTGTTGGAGACAGTAGATTGTGTTGTAACAACAGAAATGAACCAATACCTTCTTCTTCCATACATAATAGAGGAAGTAAAAAGAGCATTATTCCAGATGCACTCGTCTAAAGCTCCTAGCCCGAATGGTATGTCTCCATTCTTCTTTCAAAAATATTGGCATGTAGTAGGTGAGGATGTCATAAATGCAGTCTTGTCTATGTTACAATCTGGCCATTTTTTTACATAAAATGAATTATACACATATTGATCTCATTCCGAAAAAGAATGAACCACAATATATGTTTGATTTTCAGCCCATTAGCTTAGAAAATGTGATCTCTAGAATTGTTTCTAAGGTTATAGCTAACAAACTGAAAGTCATTTTGCCAAGTTTGATGTCGGATGCCCAAAGTGTTTTTGTGCCTGATAGACAAATCACTGATAATACTACTGCGGCCTATGAGGTGTTACACAAGATGATGAATAAAAGAACTGGGAAAAGAGGGCAGATGGCTGTAAAGCTTGATATTATTAAGGCCTATGATCGGGTGGAGTGATCTTTTCTTTGGCAAATAATGAATAAATTGGGGATGGATGAAAGGTGGGTTCAATTGGTGATGGAAACAGTATGTATAGCATCTTATTCAATATTGATAAATAGGGAGCCTAAGGGTTTTGTCCATCCAACAAGGGGAATAAAGCAAGGAGATCCATTGTCTCCATATTTATTTCTTTTGTGTGCAGAGGGATTATCAAGAATGATAGGGAAAGCATCAAAAAATAGACAGCTACAGGAGTTTTATCATGTTCGGGTGGAGTTTGTATTACTCATCTACTGTTTGCTGATGACAACTTGTTGTTTTGTGAAGCATCAGTGGAAGAATGTCAACGTCTTTTAGACATCTTGGGCAGGTATGAAGAAGCTTCTGGTCAAGCCATTAATAGATAGAAGACTTCTTTATTTTTTAGTAAAAATACAAGAGATGAGGTAAAGAGGGAGATACAATAGCTGTTGGGAGCAAGGATTATGAATGAATGTGAAAAATATCTTGGGTTACCTATGGCAAGTGGAAAATCAAAGGTTAATACCTTTAAAGAGTTGAATGAAAAAATAAATAAGAGAGTCATGGGATGAAAGGAAAAATTTATTTCTAAAGCTGGGAGAGAGATTTTAATCAAGACTATTGCACAAGCAATTCCAACTTACTATATAAATCTCTTTAAAATTCCATAAGCAGTAGGTGATTCTATCAACTCTACATTGGCTAAATATTGGTGGGGACAGACAAAAGATGAAAGGAAGATTCACTGGATAAATTGGAAGAAATTGTGTGGTCCGAAGAAAAAGGGAGGTATGGGTTTCAGAGATATACATGCCTTTAATTTGGCCATGTTAGCTAAACAAGCTTGGAAATTGATGCATCACACACACTCTCTGTTTTACTGGGTTTACAAGGCTAGGTACTTTCCTAATGTTCATTCTTGAAGGCTGAATTAGGATATAAACCCTCTTATGTTTGGCGAAGTTTGTTGTCTATCAGTGAAGTTATCTTGGAAGGATCAAGATGGAGGGTGGGGGATGGTACAAAGATTGCGGTTTCATCCTCTAAGTGGTTATCACATAGACCGGTTTTTAATGGAAAAGAGAGGATGTTGTTTATGGTGTCTGATTTCATTGACACTAATAGTTGGTAGTGGAATAAAGCTAAAGTTTATGAAATTTTTGCCCCCCAGACTAGGAAGGAAATCTTAGCTATTCCACTTAGTCGAAGCCATATAAGGGATGCCTTGATATGGAAAGAAAATAGGAGACATGAGTTTACTGTTAAGTCTGCATATCAAGTTGCTTTGCGTTTGAAACAGAATGGTGAAGTTGAACATTCAAAGGCCAAGGAAGATTGTAAATGGTGGAAATTGATCTGGGCTTTGAAGGTACCTCATAAAATTAAAACCTTTTTTATGGAGAGCTTGCTCAAATATTCTTCCTACAAGGGCTAATCTTCATCAGAGAAAGTTACAAGTTGATCCAGTATGTGAATTGTGTCGCCAGAAGCCAGAAACAAGTGTTCATCTTCTATGGGAATGCCCATTTGCACGGAATGTGTGGGCAATGGTAAAAGGTAGAGTACAGAAGTGTAGAAATGAAATCCAGGATTTTTTTCCATCTACTTGGTATGCTGGTAGAGAAGTTGACGAGGAAGGAGCTTGAACAATGGGCTACTATATCATGGGCAGTGTGGAATGCTAGGAACAAGGTCTACTTTGGGAAAATCCAACCACAACCATAGGTAATAGTTGAAGGGGCGTTGGCAGCACTGGAAACTTACTAGAGGGTCTCTATCTCGCAAGAATATCTCTGAACAATGGTTTGAAGAAAGACCTAGGGATATGAAACTTTTTGAATGTATAAAATAGGGATTTTCTTGTTAGTTTATGTATTTCTCTATTTGGTTTGGTGTGTTTTTGTGATTTTATGGAGTAAACACAACTGGGTGGGTGCTTCTCCTTTATACTTGTGTACCTTGTTTTATGTTCTGTCGTTTTATTATTATAAAAAAAAAAAAAAAAAAAAAAAAAAAAAAAAAACCACCCCCCATCCCCCCCCCCCTCCCCCACGAACAACCCCTTTTAATCTTGATTTAATGAACCTTATAAAACCACTTCAACAATTGGTTTAGAAACCCCCCGCCCTTAAATCTAAGCTACCCTATCAATTTTCTCTCATTCACCCAATTGTTCTCATCTAAAACCCTAACAACCCCTTTCTAACTTCACTTCAATCTTTCAAACCCTTAATAATATCTGTTAGGACATATGTGGAACATGTTACGAACATATGTCATTTAGTATTGGCTAATCCTTTGATAAAATGCACTTTATTTGTAATTGGGTAGATCTAGGATGTGTTTAATACTTCAAGAAATAAAAATTCAAGTCCAAGTATTGAAGCCATGTAAATCTGTCCAAAAATCAAGTGAAGAAGTGTTGTTTATTAAATCTTGACAGCTATATCTATGAAGAATTACGAAATTCAGATTTTCAGATCTGTTTTGCACGCATATCCAAGCTATGTGTTTAGGTTTTCTTTTTTCACAACCCTATACATATATAAAGATTATTTTAAGGGGCCGTAATAAAGGGGTTGCACTTGTTGTTACATGCATATTGTGGCCGAAGACAATCTACCCTAGTTCATCTTTCTCTTGAAGAAGCTGCTGCGTTTGTACACCGTAGGATTTTGTAACCAAGAAGCTTCTTGATCTTCATCGTATGGATGAACTGAAGAACTTTGCAGCCAACATCCTTCTCAAGTTAATGTGTTAGTCATGTACTTAAATCTGTGCATCGATTGGTTAGTCACGTACTTGGAGCCGTGCATTGAAAGAAGAGATTGTCACTACATTACAAGTTTAATTGTGTATTGGGGTAAGGGTTCAACTGTAAGTTGGTATAAGGTACTGCGATTCCTTTACTTTGTAACCACTTGTTTTGATAATAGTGGATTATCAGGAGTTGTGACCTTAAATTCATCCGGTGGGAGTTTTGCCTCGGTGGTTTTCCCCATTTGTAAGCAAATCACTCGTGTCAAATTTATTTTCCGCTGCATTTAGTTATTTGGTGATTTGTTTGTACTACCACGCATATTGCATGTTAATTGATTTAATTAATTCACTTGACTAATTAAGTGGTTAATTTATCTAAGAGGTCAATACATTCTTGGCATATCAAAATCCTAAAAACCCCTAAAGACAAAGACCATAACCTAAATGATCTCGTCTTTATTGCCAAATGTCAAACCAATTCTTCTAAGATACAAGAACTTACATGCTTACTTACACACCTTTGGATGGAAAAGATACTAAAAAACCTGATATCTTTAGAATAAAAAGAACACATCAGAGGAGGCACACTAAATAGTGTTGAAAGTATAACTGAAATAGAGAAAAAGAAGAGAAATTTTTGTGTATAAAATTAATAATAAATAAACAAGTATATTTAAAAAAAAATAGAGAAAAGATAGAGAAATGTGATGCATTTTAACTAAAATTTCAGGCTGACGCAAATGTTCTTTATCACACAACAATATCAAATTATAAATGGTAAAAAATCTTAGCTTTAATTTTAATAATAATAAAAAAAATCACCTAATATTATAGGCTTTTTAACTTATACGTGGGAAGTCTAGAGGCCCAACCCAAGTTCAAATTTTTAATGTCATTATTAAAAATTTAAATCTAGTCACCGTCCACTTCTCTTCAATCATTAAGTACCTCACTCACTGTTTCTGTCGCTCTCTCTCTCTCTCTCTCTCTCTCTCCCAAACAGTGATCTGGGAAGTGGGAGGAGGTTCGGGATTTTGTTCAGAGACTCTAAGGAGAAGAGTGGGTTTGCGAAGGAGGACCTGAGGCTGCACAGGGAATGAGTTCATGAGGGGTTTCGCCATTTGAGGAGGAAGAAAAAGAGGTGTGACTTTCTTTTCTTTTCTTCTTCTTTTTGCTTTTTGTTTTTGGGTTAAATTGAATTTTCTTTTGGATAGTTGTTGTGGTTTTGTTTGGTTTGGCTGGAAATGGTTGTGGGAAGGTTCATTTGGGGTTTAAGGTTTTGGTTTGTGTTTTTTGATAAGTTTTCGATGATGGGTTCAGTTTGGTGTTTTGTGTTTTTGTTTAGTTTTGATGGAAATGGTTCTGGGATTTTTAATTTTAATTTTTGAGGAAATAATGGTTTTTATTATTATTTGAAATGGTGGTGGTGATTTTGTTTGGTTTGGTTTTAAATGGTTCTAGGAAGATTTAGTTGGTTTCTGTTATGAGTAAACTCGACACTCTTTGCCTAATGATTCTAAGATCACAAAAATCAATCTTTTCATTTGCTAATTTACATATCACTGTGTCACTCTTAAGGGTTCTTCTCTTTTCCAAAAGAATGGTAGAGTTTCTAAACCTCAGCTTGTTTACATTGGTCAAAAGAATGTTTTAGAGGAGGAACTTCTTGATTTTTTAGACATACTTTAGTTTAGTGCTTGAGAACAATAAACTCATTGCTGGTATTAGATTCGGGAGTTGACTCTGATGGTTTTTCCCAATAAATGTAGTTCTTATATGTGTAATATATAAAAACCAAAAATAAAAAAGTCATGTCAATTAAGGAAATAAGGGAGAGTATGACTTCGAATAAAATAGAACAACGGAAAAGAATACATGTGGCCAGCCTTGACTAGTCTGTTGAGATCCAGGATCCATACCAACCCCAAATTTTTGGAATTAAGGCTTTGTTGCTGTTATTGTTGTTCCTTTTCTTTGGCTAGTGTGTGGTCAAAGGTTGAATGCCTGAAGCTCTTAAAATTAATCATATCTGATTTAATAATATTCATTAATAGCATCTGGGATGCACGGATATTCCATTTTTGCTCATATTCACATATCCGATATGTATCATACCGGTATCACACTGGATACCTCTAAGATACATACCAAGTCTTTTTTCTTTTCTTTTTTTGAAAAAAAAGTACCAATACGTCCAGAATACACCTGTGATACAGCTTGAATACCATTGTAACTCAACCCCCGATAGTGTGAGATAGCCAAAACTTGTAAAAATTTTCATTTATGTTGTTTATATATTAGTTTCAATGTTGAACACTTATCTAGTTATCGTTTATATACTTTTTTTTGGATCTTGGTTTGTATTCTAAACATCCATTAATGGCGATTGATTCACTTTATTATGCATTATTGCTCTTAAATTGATATATGCTTAACAATATATGAAAAATAAATGCTTAATAATATATTAAAAATCTAAATAAAATATATTTAATAAGTAATTAATACACATATCCGTAACATATCGTGCCCTAGGTTTTCAAGAAATGTTGTGTCCCTGTACCCATACCCATGCATCTTAGATTAGCATATTCTACTTTGTTTTATACATTCCCTGTAGAAGTCATCTTAGGCTCAGGTTTTTAATGTAGTTCACATTGTCAGCTTTAAAAAATTGAATTGCAGAACATGTCAATCACAAAGGAGGTGAAGGCTAGTGACGCAACAGCACAAAAAATGTTCAGCAAGGGGACACTAGTTGAGGTTAGCAGTGATGATGATGGTTTTGAAGGTGCTTGGTTTGCTGCAACTATCGTTAAAGCAGTGGGAAAGGACAAGTTCCTTGTCCAGTACCAGAGCCTGAGGACTGATGATGATTCAGGCTTTCTGAGAGAAGAGTTTGATACCCTGCATATTAGGCCATGCCCACCAGAAACTCTTGTTGTTGATTGTTTCAGTCTTTTTGAAGAAGTCGATGCTTTGTACAATGATGGGTGGTGGGTAGGTGTGATTTCTAAGGTTCTTGGTGGCTCAAAATACTTTGTTTACTTTAGGGACACAGATGAGGAAATAGAGTTTAAGCATTCTGACTTAAGGCCACATCAGGACTGGATTGATGGAAAATGGATTATGGCTTCCCAGGTATGACTTCTCTATACTTGAAACTTGAGAACCTTCGTTGATCTCATTTTGTACTTCGGTATTAAATGGGTTGTCCATTTTGCAAACTTGGCATGGCTTGCTCAATGTTACTAGTAATTTAAGGTAAGTTCACAACCATTTGGTCAAATTCAGGTTTTGGGCAGGGAGCTAAATAATTGACAGTGCAAAGTTCCGTTATTATCCAAGATTTTCTCTTTGAAACTTGAATTTAATTAAAATATTTTTGAACTCTGCCACAATCCACCTATTTGGAAAATTTGGAAGCTAGTCAAAATAAAGTGAATTAAAAGAATAGAAAAGAGGTAAACCTCAATGAAATTTGCTAAAGCCTTGGCCAGCTTGTTGTGATTCTTTGATCTAAAAGTATTATCTGATAAGCTGCCCCACCTATCATAAGAATTGACTACTCCATGCGTGCCTGAATGCAATGGGAAGGAAGTGATTGTGTCACTTTTTTTAACCTATATGATTCTTTTTCCTTCTAATTTTCTGTTTCTGACCTTTGCACAAGTATTATTTAACCCAAGCAATCCTTTGTGTGTGTATATGTATATATATATGGTATTGAATTTATACTGATGGTTGGCATATTAATTCATGTCAGGCTCTGATGAAGTTGCTTTACTTGTGATTGCTTGAGCAATCAAGAAGGCATCCCTTGTGTACCAGGAGAGATTGCATTACATCTGAAGGACTCTGTTTCTTGTAGCAGTGGAAGTCAACTGATGATTTTTTGATAAACAAATTGCAATTTTTAGTAGTCATTTTCAACTTGGTAACCTATCATTAGGCAGTCTCAACGAATTGTTTAGACTTTACCAATTAATTGGAAGCATAGTTTGACTTTATGATCCAAAGCAAAAAGCTAATGATGTAAATGCTTTCGGGTAAATTCTTGCATTGTATTGGCAACTGATCAACGAGTCAGTGACTGTTCTCAATTTCTTTCTGCATGAAAATGGTTTCTGTAATACTGTTTATTCCTAATCATTCATCCTGCTAAACAAATTAATTTCAGAAGCCTCTTTAAAATTATATGGCTGGAAGTTCTTTTTTTTTTTTTTTTTTTAAGTTTAGATACATGTGATTGAGTGTTACTCAACTGAAATTAGTCCTGTGATTTTGTATTAAGCATCAAATAGAGTTGTCTTTTAAGAGTTCTATTTGAAGTCTACTCTGGCTGTGCAAAGCCAATATATACATCAATAATATTAGTGAAAAATGTTTACGACTAATAAGACTAATAAGGTAGCAAGTTGTGATTGTTATATAATAAAAATGTTATATTAGAAGGGAAAAGTTAACAAATGCCCTAAGAACATTTGTTAGTGAATTATTTTAAGAAAATATTTATAAAAAAAAAAATTAATGTTTTGATAGCCTTTTAAACTTTTTATAAAAATGGTATAAAATTTTTCTTAAAATAGTTTATTAACAACTGTCTTAAGAGCACCTGATAATATGACCTATATTAGAAAGAGAGTCTTTCACAGCTTGACACTTCACAAGTTATGTAAAAGATTGTGTTCCTGACAATGCAAGCTGGTCAAAAATATGATTGGGTATT
Organism: Lithocarpus polystachyus; assembly: GCA_033629205.1. Lineage (NCBI taxonomy): Eukaryota > Viridiplantae > Streptophyta > Magnoliopsida > Fagales > Fagaceae > Lithocarpus > Lithocarpus polystachyus. Next base: position 6,877,613 of record CM066164.1, on the reverse strand, counting down.
GTTTCCCATGTTTGGCATTCTACTTTGGTACAAACCTTGCACTGGATTCTAGCATGAATGTTAGCCCTCGAGCCACAAATGTTTATGTTGTAAGTACCACCCATAAACCAATCCATGCATCATCACAAAGGGTGAGTCTGTAATGGGGTTAAAGAGGGTTGTTTATGTTTTCGATCAATTGAATGAATTGTCAACCATCAAAGATTCAAAGTTGCAAAATTAGGTTCATACAATCTTAGGCCATCAGGCTATACTGGGGCACTACTCATTTAGCATGAGTAGCAAAATGAGTGTGGATGTCCGGTGCATGACATCCCACAAAATATATATAATTCAACAAAAGTGGGTTATTCAGCCGTTTAATAAGGATGAGAGGGGAAAAAATCTCAAAAAAAGAAGGAAAAAAATAGTTAGATGTGCATTTTTTTTTTTTTTTTTTTTTGACAAACGAGAGTGTATGTAACCTTCTGTTTGTCTCACACGCATCAAGCTATTACAGAGAGAGATTCTATGAAGATAGTTCAAGAAGTTTCGAATCTAAGATCTCATGAATATCATGAGACCTTACGAACCACTATATCGACCTCTCGGACAAAGTTGTTTCAAAGAATAGAATATTAGTGACCCCAAAGGCCCAAAAACACAAACTTGAGGGGTCCACTAATGATTTGGTAATCCTATGGGGCCTATACTTTTATAATATACTTCCTTACAGCCACATACCAGACAGGAACACACCATAACCGAAACAGACTTATTACAGACCCATTATCTAACAAACCGAACTCACTAACCAACAAGACCAAACTATAAAAACTTAATGAAGACCTTCTCGGAATGCCCAAATTTCCGATATAAAAACTTCAGTTACAGTCGCATTTTTGGGTCCTCACTTGGCATGGAATTATAAGCACTAAAAGACTACTTTCTACGGCTGATTTCCATGCAATCCCACCCATTATCCGAAACTCCCTTCAATAGGCCCACAACTCCACCACCCAATCGAACACACCTTTCTTGCCAAAGGGTCCTTCCGTATTTGCCACAAATCTCATCAGATCGTACTCTGAAAGGGGCTTGATAAAAGAGGCGCGGATACTGTTCGATGAAATGCCTGAGAAAGATGTGGTTTCATGGACTGCCATGATTGCAGGGTACACGTCTTGCAACCACTATAGCCATGCATGGGCTATGTTCTGTGAGATGGTAAGGAATGGAGTGGAGCCAAATGCTTTTACTTTGTCCAGTGCTTTGAAGGGTTGTAAGAGAATGAGGGCTCTTTCATATGGGGCATTGGTCCATGGCTTGGCCATCAAGCATGGCATGAAGGAGTCTATGTATGTAAATAATGCACTCATGGAAATGTATGCTACGTGTTGTGTTAGCATGGACGGGGCATGCATGGTCTTTCAGGAGACAAATGCAAAGAATGCTGTTTCATGGACTACTTTGATCACTGGTTACACTCATAGAGGTGATGGCTATGGTGGGCTTTGAGTTTTCCGGAAAATGTTGCTGGTAAGTAGTTGAAACAACCTCAAATTTTATGAAAATACTTGGGTTCCAAAGCTCACTTGTTATTGTGCATCTACAATTGAAAAAGTTTCATTTAAAAAAAAAAAAAAAAGAATTCAGGTTTATATATCTTACAGTATACATTAAGTTCTTGAATTTATTTGACAAACAGGAGGAAGCAGAACTCAATCCATTTAGCTTTTCAATTTTTGTTAGAGCCTGCACCTCAATTGGCTCATACACTTTGGGCAAGCTAATACATGCTGCAGTGATTTCACATGGATTTGAAACCAATCTTCCTGTCTTGAATTCTATACTAGACATGTATTGTAGGTGTGGTGGTTTATCAGAGGCAAATCAGTATTTCCATGAAATGAATGAGAAAGATTTAATTACATGGAATACCTTGATAACTGGTTATGAAAGATTGGACTCTACTGAGTCTTTACATATCTTTTCACAAATGGAGTCGGAAGGTTTTAGTCCAAATTGCTTCACATTTACCAGTGTTACAGCTGCCTGTGCAAATTTAGCAGTATTGAATTACGGACAACAGGTTCATGGAGGAATTGTTCGCAGAGGCCTTGACCGGAACTTGCCATTGGCTAATGCAATTATTGACATGTATGACAAGTGTGGGAGCATAAGTGATTCGCGCAAAGTTTTTAGTGAAATGACTTGCAGAGATTTGGTCTCTTGGACTACTATGATGATTGGATATGGAGCTCATGGATATGGAAAAGAGGCTGTTGAATTGTTTGATGAGATGATCAGGTCTGGTATTAGACCTGACAAGATTGTGTATATGGCAGTTCTGAGCGCTTGCAGCCGTGCTGGACTTGTAGATGAAGGTTTGAGGTATTTCAAATCAATGGTGGGTGATTATAATATTACTCCAAATCAGGAGATTTATGGCTGTGTCGTGGATCTGCTAGGGCGTGCAGGGAGAGTTGAGGAGGCTTATGAGCTAACAGAGAGTATGCCATTTAAACCTGATGAGTCTGTATGGGGGGCACTTCTTGGAGCTTGTAAAGCACATAAGCTTCCAAATTTGGGCAAATTGGCGGCTCGTAGGATTTTAGATTTGAGGCCAAATATGGTGGGGACTTACGTGATGCTGTCAAATATATATGCAGCTGAAGGTAAGTGGGGGAAGTATGCAATTATGAGGAAGTTGATGAGAGGGATGGGGAGTAAGAAAGAGGCAGGGAGGAGTTGGATTGAGGTAAGAGACCAGGTTTATAGTTTTGTTGTTGGAGAAAAGATGGGTTCTCACATAAAGTGGGTGTATGGAGTTTTGGATTTGTTGATTTGGCATATGAAAGAGACAGGATATATACCAGATTTGGATTGCTTAATACATGACCAAGAAGATGCAACTTGAACAAAATCTGAAGTTGAGGGATGGATTGAATACCATATTGATAAAGGTGGAATGATTCTGCAACAATTTTTGGTTGTTCCACAACTTTAAATTGGGTATACACAGATGGAAAGAGGAAGGAATTGTGTATGAGGCGATTTGGTATTCCTCTTGAGAGGATCAATTTTGAGACATTTGAATCCAGTAATAGGATAAAAAGAAATGAAGAAGACACAAAGCAACATCAAAAAAGGGCATTGTTTAATTACCCTGAACTTACGATTTAAGATATTCATTTAATTAACTCTTCATTTTGTGCTGCAACCAAATTAAAAATGATGGATAATGTCAATGTACTTAGGTTGTATAGTTAGTTTGTGAAGTATCTACATTCCTTCCCTCTTCAAATTTATTTCATTTGCCCTCTTTTGTAGAAGATGGAGTAGGAAATGAAGAGCATAACCTATAATCGAGAAATATTGTGTTATATAAATTTGGTGTCAGCATTTTAAACATATGGCCAAGTACAAGCAGGAGCAGACCAAGTAGCACACAGAGAGGTATAAGCCAATTAGACTGCGGAAAACCAATCCTTGTGCTGCTGCAAACTTCAAAATTGAAACATTACAGGATCCTGCAAAAACAATTTACAGAAGTAAGCTTATCATTAGGGTTAGTTAGGTAGCTTAATGCGTGTAAGCTGAGTTTTAATTCTGTTTTGCTACATCTGATGGCTGTTAGGAAGTTTGTTAGTTTATTATTTTATCTCTCCCGCCAGTCTGTTACTTTATATGTAAAGCAGAGCAATGTAATTCATTATTAGCTTAATACAACCAGTTTTCCAATTCACTCTCTCAAACTTGATACAAATCATCCCAGACCAGTTTGGGCATAGCAATCAAACAGTTATTCTGAACCTGTTTAAAGAGAGAGGAAAAAACATGGTACCTAGGAAGCAACAACAAAGAATAACGACTACAGCAATCCCCAAAGAGTGTGGCACCACTGTATAGGTGCCTGCAATAAAAGCTACCAATAATGCTCCAATAGACCAATTTATGAGAAGAGAGGTACGTCCAGCCACTTCTCTGTGAAAAGCGGCTCCCCTAATCGTTGCTGAAGCCAAAAAGCGGACGAATACTGAGGTAGTGGAAAGACCAAAAGCTAAAGTATTGGCTATTAGAAATACACGGAAAGCAGTTATTTTGCTTAATACTGCCAAGCCCTCACCCACGTTTCCGTTTTGGTTGAATCCACCAGGAACCGTGAAAGCTGCCGTGAAGGTCACAGTCGCGATAAGCGTGGCTACCAACATATTGGTCTCACTCGCTTGCTTCACGAAATTTGAAGGCGTTCCATCGCCATCGCCATCACCATCGCCAGTACCTGCCAATTTTGGTTTCCTTCTAGGGTCCAACTTCTGAATACCCATCCTTAAGAGTGCTCCCCTCAGACTTGGTCGAGCGCCTCTGCGCCAAAATATTGAACTCTAGCTACCCAAAAAAATACAATTAAATAAAAAAAAAAAAAAAAAAAACATGTGCATGCGCACAGCCACACACTCATTAATCATTATACATGTAAGACGTGTGCATGTGATACATAATACATTCTAGCTTTAACACATGCAATACTTTCCATCAAAATCAAAATTCAAAATTCAAAATAAAAGAATTTGGTCACCATTTTGTTCTTCCACTTAATGTTATAGGTATAGTAAGTTTTATTTTATTTTTCTAGAAATAGTTAAGACATTCGTGTGATTTGAATGAGTGATGATTTTAATAAAAATTCTTCCTGGAGGTATACAAAGACCCAAGAGGAATGCTGCCCTAAGTGCCCTTATTCTGTAGTTGTGTATTAAATAGTGGGCAATTATTAGTTTACACTGTATTATCAATGTAAAATTTACATTGTAAAGTGTGGATTAAATAAATATATACAACATTATACATATTTGCATAAAATATACAACCGTGTCCTCATTCTTCATAATGGGTCAAGAGAGTGATAGAGAGATAAGGGCGACAAGAGGTGGGGACAGTTGTTTTGGAACTCTCCACTAATTTTGGGTTCGCTTGAAATATTTGGAAAAACACAAGATGGATGAATTTGTGTTGCTGCACGCAATGAGATGTGGATCTGGGTGGGTATGTCATCGGGGAGGGGGAGAGGGAGAGAGAGAGAGAAAATAGGGACGGTATGAGCTTTTTCAGATTTTTTTTATTTTTTAAAACTTTGGAATGAAATTTCATAGAGATTTGTGTCTCTAACATTATTCAAATTGAAATTAAACTAATACTAATAATTTTCCTTATATATAAACCATTTATAAAAAGTTAATGAAAATTAAAATATTTTCCCCCCACCAAATCAATCCTCCTTTTGTACATCTACCCCAAAAAAGGCAAACTTGGTAAAATTTCTTTGTTCAAAATTCTTAAAAATTGTGCAGTCAATCAGAAGAGCAGGACAGAAGAGTCATACCTGAATGGAGTTTAACGTCATATGTAACAAAACATTGTCCGTTGTGGTGAAGCCCTCCTTGTTCGTAACATTTAAGTCATCGCCTCTAACACATTTTAAATCGAATGGAGACACATACTGATCATTGATGGCCAACAAATGCAAAAACGTATTTCCTTCTTTATCTTGCTCGTCGAAGAAAGCCTTAAACTCTGGTGTCCGCGTGAAAAACCAGAGTGATTTACGCATTCCACTTTCTGTAGCAGCATGAAGAGCCGTCCGACCCCTGTTGTCCAACAACTCGAAGATATCTGGACATTTTGTGATGAGTTCTTTCATTACTTCAACATTGCCTTCCTTGGCCGCAATGTGAAAAGCAGATAAACCATCTTTGTTTCTTAAATATGCAGGGGAATTGCCCTTTTCTAAAAGCAGCTTCACAAATTTCCGATTACCCACATGCGCGGCAACGTGTAGAGGAGTCCATCCTGAGTCATCGCCTTGTTCAATTGTAGATGGACATTTTTCCATCACTTCTTTCATAAAATCTGAGAAGATAGGGAAACCATATACCTCAAGTTAGTATATATTTAGATGTTTTTTTATTTTTATTTTTTTTAGGTTACCGTTGTTGGAGAAGAGAGTGGGTTTGCACCTATTTTCTCTCTATGTCACTTAATACCTATGAAGCACGGGTGCATTTCGGGACTCGGGTGCGGGTGCGGGTGCAGGACTCGGCAATTTTTGAAAAAGGTGGGTGCGGGTGCGGCGGGACTCGGCGATTAAAAAATTATTAAAAATATTTTTATTTATATTTTTAATATATTGCTAAGCATACTTTTTCGCATTATATAAAAATATACCAAATTTAAGAGCAATAATAGATAATAACTAAAACATGATGTTCATAAATTAAATACAACCCACAAGATTGAAACTAAAACATTCCATGATGTTCGGAAATTAAAGTACAAGTCACAAGTTTGAAACTAAAACAAAATAAAAGGTCATCAACAAGACAGAACAGAGGCAGAACAGAGGCAGGCGTGAGAGAGAGGCAACTCAAAGTTGAACTGAGTGAGCTGTGAGTTGTGAGTGAGTGGCTTGAAACCACAAAATCAGAGAGAACAGAGGCGAGAGAGAGGTGCGACGGTGCGTGAGGCGATCAGGCGAGCGAGGGAGAAGCGTAGAGTGCTTTTTTTTTTTTTTTTTTTTTAAACGTGAATGAGTGACTGAACTGTGAGTGAGTGGCTGACTGGGTGTGAAGTGAAACCACGAAAATCAGAGAGAACAGAGAGGGAGGCGCGACGGAGGCGAGCGAGACTGGGAGAGAGAAGACCGAAGACGAGTGTTTTGGTTTTTTTTTTTTTTTTTGTTTTAAACGTGAATCAGTGAGAGTTTAGTTTTAGGGTTTGTATATAGAGTGAAACGGTGCGTTTTGCACCTTTTTTTTTTTTTTTTTTTTTGAATATCGGCCTGAATCGGCCGTTTCGCCGGTTCCGGCCGATACGGCCTATACATGCCGATACAGGCCCGATTCGGGGCGATTCAGCCCGGTTCCGGGCGAATCGGCCCGAGTCCCAGCCGCGTCGGCCCGAGTCGGCGAAAAAAAAAAGGTGACCACGTGGCCGACGCGGTGCAACGCGGCACCGACGCGCGGGCAGCGGCGTCGCCCGCGCGTCGCCGCGTCGCACCGCGTCGGACGCGGGTGCGGCGCCTCTGGCGCCGCGTCGGTGCTTCCCAGCTTAATACTAAGATAGTAGTGGCAGACCAAAGATTATGGATGGAAACAAGATTAAAGTGTCTGTTTATGATGTACTTATAAACTAGTTTATTGTTTATTTTCCTACTATTTGCAGATTTCACGTAATGCATTTACAAACTAGTTTATTGTTTATTTTTCTACTATTTGTAGATCTCACATAATGCACTTACAAACTAGTTTATTGTTATTTTCCTATTATTTGTAAATCCCACGTAAATCACATACTTACACAGCATAGCCAAAAAAAAGTTTCCCATTGGACCAAATTAATTCTAAAAAATTCTTTAAAAAAAAAATTCTTCATGATATAATTCATAACTAACAGGATTTTCTCATATAGTATTATAATCAATATCGGTGGTTGTAACCTCCAAATCTTGAACACTCTTTGTCTAAAAAAAATGCATCAATTGTAGATAAACAACCACCCCCCCCCCCCCCAAAAAAATAAATTACTCATACTTTGAAATCTGAATATTAAATTTTATAAATTAGTTCCATAGCCATTTTTTTATAATAAAAAAGATAAAATAATGAAGTACATGTAATCAATAAAAAACCAAACAATTAAAGTGAATTTCCTACTCATGCTACTATCTATAAATATAAATACATCATAAAAGAGCATGTAACAATAATTTAATTTAATTTTTTTTTTTGAGAAACTAATTAAATTTAACTACTCATTCCTCTATTATCATATATATTAAAATAATAACACATAAAATTGTAAGGTCTCCTAAAATTTTATAACAAAATATAAATAAGCTCACAAAAGTCAAACATCTTTAGTTTTATATATACTAGCTTATAATTTGTGCATATGTAGGGTGCAATACACACACACACACACACATAAACGTCTTTAGTTTTATATATATTAGCTTATAATTTGTGCATATGTAGGGTGCAATACACACACGCATAATATATACATCTAATCAAAAGTTACATCCACTAGCGAAGCCAAGATTTCCCTTAGGAGTGGCAAGGTTTAAAGACAAAATTAAAAGTACAATGAATTTGACAAATATTAATGGATAACAATAACAAAATAAATGAACAATTATATGCTAATGTAAAAATTGAATTTATTTTTTCATACCTAGAGCTTGATATAGACTCATTATTATGATTCTTTTCTCCATAATCTAAATTAACTACAAATACATATTTCTTACTAGTTAAAATTTGGGTTTATAATAAGAAAATACACTTTTGGTCCCTACATTTTGGGTCAATTCTCATTTTGATCCCAATTTTGATTTGTTACTATTCTAGTCCCTAAAAATAAAAATAAAAATCAATTCTATTTTGGTCTTTACAATCAACCCACTAATAGAAAACTCTTACGTGGCAAACAGAAGCCCAGTTAACACAGAAAATGTTGACGTGGCTATTAAAATAATATTTAAAAATACCACATCAACATCCACGTCAGCATCTTATTTTTAAAAATTAATTTATCAACATAAAAAAAATTAAGAAACATAAAAACAAAATTAAAAACGTAAAAACACAAATTCAAATCATGTTAAAGAACATGAATAAACAAGAACTTAAACCCAAATTGCAAGAACACAAACCCAAATCACAAGAACATAGTTCTCAAAGATTTCCTTTTCCAACATTTCTCATATCACAAATTCAACTAAATACATAGAATTTCATCCCAAACATATCTCTAAAACCAGTAAATCAAAACCCAACCAAATCAACAACAAAACAACATATCACCAATCAGACCAACAAAACCCAACCTCTATGCTTCCATAAATTCCATCCAAAATCATCAAACCACAAACCACAAATCTCAACAAAACCCAGAGGCAGATCTACATTTGAAATTGATTTTAAAAAAATCCAAAAAACCCAAATGTTGCTCATCATTTTCTTTGCATCAAGACCCCATGGCTTCCATGATCAAAACCTCAAATATTACCCACGAATGAGGTAGAAATGTGGCTTCCATGATCAAAACTTCAAATATCAAGACCCCCACAATGATGATATGCTTATCGTTGGTTGAGGGAGAAGCCTAAGAGGTAGACCCACAACCCAAATCACCCAAACAACCGCCTATCAATGGCTAGGATCGGGCTTCAGAGAGGAAAAGAGCGAGGTGAGGTAGAGAGAGGTTTGAGAACCACTGCCTGGGGCTTCGTCGTAGGGACCGACCAACACTTTAACCGATCTAGGCTTCACAACATCATAGCACACCCACCGATCTAGGCTTCACAACAACACAGCACCACCAAATCCTTATTCCCATTGTTGCCGAACTATCGCCACAACAACACACTCAACCGATCTGAACTTGAAGACGCCGCTGCGATCTGAACCCCTTCAAAAGCTCCCTCCTTGAAGAAGACAAAGATAACAAAGTTGACGAATCACCATAGAAAGTCTCCGACCAGTGAATAAAATTCTAATCGTAAGCTCCACCACCTTCACCTCCTTTACTTTCTCCACTTGACCATAGAGGCCTTGCCGATTTGTGAGTATCGAAGGATTAGAGAGACTGAGATCGTGAGCTAGAGATAAAGAAAACCAAACCTTTTGTATTTTTGTGTTTGGTTCAGAAAAAATCAAATTCAAGAAAATATGAGATTTGAAACATTAAAATTTTTATTCAAATTAAATTTTTATTTTTAGTTTAAATTTAAAATTAAGAAATTATTATTTTTTTAATAATTTATATGCTGATATGGCATTTTTAAATTCCAAATAAAATTTATTATTATTATTTTAATAGTCACGTCAACATTTAATGTGCCAACTGGCCAAAATAGAATTGATTTTCTGTTTTTAGATACTAGAATAGTAGCAAAATCAAAATTGGGACCAAAATGATAATCAACCCAGAATATAGAGACCAAAAGTTTATTTTCGCCTAAGAAAAAATATTAAATTTAAAAGTGTGAGAAAAAAAAAAGCATAGAAAAGAAAAATTTTAATGGAGGGACTACTTTTAGTGTTGTTTAAAGTATAAGGACAAAGGTCAAGTCTTGGTACAATGGTAAGTGTCATCCACCAAAAGTGACAGATTGCGATTTTAATATATATGAGAATTAGCATTTCTATTTAATTAGGAATAAGATTGCCTACAATAACTTCTCTCAAATCCCCCACATTAGTGAGAGATTTGTGTACTGGGGTACGATGTGAAATTGGTTATGAAAACTGTTGTGTCTGTAGCATTGCTCTGCTATTTTCTTAGAGGATTCTCCACTTTAGAATGAAATTTTCAACTGTTCTAAAATACCCTTACATACAGATCTTAAAACTTTAAAAAATGTTGAGGCTAAAATATTGTTTTGGTCCATAAATTTTAGTAAAGTTTGATGAAGTTTAGGGATGTAAGGGATTATGTTCGAGGTAAGGGATTGTCCAGCGGAGAATGAAGTGATGGACCATATTGTCCTTTGGATCCAGAGCTCCCTTAAAGCATTAGCATTGGGTGTTTTACCCCCCCCCCCCCCCCCACCCCACCAAAATTCTATTTTGGCCACTCAAACACCAAACGCCATTCATTATTCAGGTTCTTAAACTTAAAAAATGTTAAATCCACAATATTTTCATAACACTTCCACAACAAATTCTAAGTACAGGTTATTATTGGCTATTATTAGAGGGTAAAAAGTTAATTTAAGCGATTGATTCAAATTAGAACTAGTAACAACTTATCACCTATGATTTATTGTAAAAGTGTTGTAAAAAAGTTATAGAAGTAGCACATCTATTAAACATTACAATTTCTAAAACTAAAAAATTATATTTTATTATCTTCCCTCTCCTCACACGCTCTCTCCCCCGTCTCTGCCTCTTTCATCTCTATCACTCTCTCAGCCCATTCTCTTCTCTCCATCTCAGCCTCCCTCTCACTCTCCTCTGTCTCCCTCTCTTCTCTGCTTCCCTCTCATTCATCTCCGCCTCCATCTCTCTCCACCTCCCACTTATCTCCGGTGGATTTGTGGGTTTTTATGGGTTTAGATTTGTGGGTTTTGTGGGTTTCACAGTAGATTTGGGTTTTTTGTGAGCATTTGTGGTAATGATGGTAGTTGATGGCTTTGGTGTGTGGGCAGTGGTAGTGTGTTTGGTAGTGGTGGTTGCTGTGTTTTTTGTGATTGGTGGTAGTGGGCTTTGATTTTTATTTGGTTTTTGTTTTTTATTTTCATTTAAGTTTGTAACTATGGATATGTGATTTTGGTGGTGATGGTGGTGATGGCAGTGGTAGTGGGCAATTGTGAAGGTGGTGGTTGTTGTGGTTTGGTATAGGTTTTTTTTTTTTTTTTTTTTTAGCTATAGGGTTTGATTTTGGGATGGGGATTGGTTGTAGTGATGGAGGTTGGTTTTGATTGTGGGGTGAGGGTTGGTTTTATTTGTGGGTGAAGAGAGAAAGAGACAGAGAGGAAGAGAGAGAAATTGCTATAGGTGAAGAGAGAGACAATGAGGAAGAGAGATAAAGAGAGTGAAACGAATAAAAAATTTAATACTATTGGATTTAATGTGAGAAATAAAAAAGGAATATTGGTTAAATTATAAAATGGTTTGGTAAGGTACATAAAGTAAATTTTGGTGTCTTTCTCAAAAAAAAAAAAAAAAAGTAACTTTTGGTGTTAAAATATATTTTTATTTTTACAAACCTATTTATGAATACTCTTTACTTCCTACCCAGAGCCTAGGGGTGGCAATTCGTGTTCGCGTGTCGGGTTCGTGTCGTGTCAACTCATACGTATTCGACTATATAGGTCAACACTAACCCGACCTGTTTATTAAACGGGTCAAGATTCCTCAACCCTAACACGACCCATTTATTAAACGGGTCAGTCGTGTCGACCTGTTTATCTAATTTTATCAAAATAAAGAAAAATATTTATGAAAAAACAAACAAATAAATATTTTAAATATAAAATTCAAAATTAATGAGTAACTGCATCACAAATAATCATTCAAAACTAAAGCATATCTCAATATCATAAATAATCAATCACAATATGTCAAAGAAAATAAACTACAACAACTAATAAGTTTATATAGCTAGGGTTTGAATGGTATATTGGTAAAATTTTATTTAATTAAACGGGTCAGACGGGTTAAACGGGTTCCATAGGTTGAACCCTAACCCAACCCGTTTATCAAACGGGTCCATCATGTCAACCCGAATATGACACGAACCCATTAAGCCTCAACCCATAACCTGCTAATTTCGTGTCGTGTCGTGTCGGGTTCGCGGGTCGTGTCCAATTTTGCCACCCCTACCAGAGCCCACAAATACAATCTTGGACATAAAAGGATTTTGCTTCGATATGTAAATGTAACAACCTAAGATGAAATTGCGATTAACCAAAAAAAAAAAAGCTATGGAGTTGAGGTTTTTTACCTTCTGGAATGGTTCCAAACGTGAGCGGAAGCCTACGATTAATTATGTCATCTTTGCGCGTAAAGGATTCCCGAAGAGTGTGGAGAAGTAGCACATTGAAGACCCAAGTGAGAGTTACTAAATAACGACCATATACAGTTGGTTTTCCGCGTGTATCTATTTCCCTTAAGGAGAGCAAATGTCCCTTGTTAATGTCTGCATTGGATAAATCAAAATTAGTAGCTTTAGGGGGAAAAAGAAAAAAAAATTAGCCATACCAGAGAAATAAGTTTTATACACCCGGCCAAACATTACATCTAAACTTATTTTGTTATTTAAAAATAACTTATATAAAATGAACCATATCTATTAAAAAAAACCGTATATAAGCAAAAGTTTGATTCCTTCTAGATTTTCAAAAGTGCCAAGGATATTAACCATTGAATTCTTTTAGGACCATAATTTTTGTTTAACAAATGTTTGCCACAACTCTGACATAATAAATTATGAATAACAACTTATTGCTTTTTCTTTAGCATTTACTATTAGCTATATCAAAACTATGGAAAAACCATCGCACACCCTTGGTGCGATGGTCACTCCACAAGTATAAGTGCTTGTAGTGTGTAGGGGGCAAGGGCCGGGATTCAAGTCTCTAAGAGAGAGCGTCACATACATATACACTTAGATTAGGTTAGAATATAATTTTATCTTGTAAAAAAAAAAAAAAAAAAAAAACTGTAGAAAAAGTCGTGATACACGAGTTGTGCTCAAAATTTTCTCTTAGCCATTTGGTTTAATCTTTGCCCGGCTTTGTCCCATTTTGGTAGGGTGGCATGCCAAAGGCATTTTTGACTAATAGACAAAACATTTTAGATTGAGTAATGTTAAAAGGATAAAAAAAATTCAGCCTTTTTAAAAATTGATAAAAATGAAATAAAAGGACACTTACTTTATTATACACTTTGCCACAACTTGTATACGTGTTAAGTTGTAAGTAAATTCCTTTTCAGAGTTTTATCTAAATACCAGTAATGGACACATGTATAAGTGATGTACTCTAATCACAAGTTGACACGTGTAAGTTGAGGTAAAGTCTGTGATTATTAAAGAAAAGTAATACAATTGAGATTAATTGTAGGTTTATATGCTAAAAAAAAAATTTTTGTTTATATGAAAGTAATGAAAAATTTTTTGTAACCAGATAGTTAGGGTATATTTGGTACTTGTTTTTTCCCCTTATTTTTTGTTTTCAAAAACAATTTTCTATTTTTGAGACTAAAAAACTTGTTTGGCAAACTCAATTTGTAAAAGAAACTAAAAACATGCAAAATGCTGTTTTTAGTTTCTAGTTTTCAAAAGTCAATGAAACACGCATTTGATTTAATGAATTTGTCTCATTTAATGAGTTAGTAGTAGAGTTCAAATCCTAATAACAACATATTTTAGTATTTTCTATTTTTTTCTTCAAAAATTTATTTTTTTAATTTCAACTAACCAAACCTATTTTCGATTTCAAAAATATAAGAAAATTTTTTTTCTTTATATTCTTAAAAACAAGTTTTTAAAAATAGAAAAAAAAAATTTGTTACCAAACATAACCTTATTTTAGCATTTACTTTTCTTTTGTACTTATGTTAATTAATTTATGCCTAATAAGGCCTATAAAAACTAGGTGTTTGTCTAATATCCCATTTTGAATCTAAGTAGCTTTTCCAAGATATAAGTTTTTTTTTTTTTTTTTTTTGGTAAAAGAATCTAAGTACAAGCTTAGTTTATTTTGAAAGAATTCAAATACTATCAGTTTCTTTAAGACATTCTCCTCTTTCCTTATGTATATGTTAAAATACTTACTATTCTAAAAAAAAAAAAAAAAGGCTTCAATTTTTTTTTTTTTTAAGTTTTGAACTTGGGCCAAACCTAGTCCAGCTTGGCTTCGTTTTTTTTTTTTTTTTTTTTTTTTTTTTTTTTTTTTTTTTTTTTTTTTTTTTTTAATTCAGCTTCAAAACTAATCTAGCTTCCTTCTTTTGGGTTCTTTTCAAGTTTCGATCTTGGACCGAACCTTGCCTTGGCCCGCTTTCAGAAATCTCCAACGGCCCAACAAGAACAGTTGGGCGTTGGTGAGGTTATGTATTGCCAATCCGTTGCTTCTATGTTGAACATTGATTGCCAGTTTGACACACATGAAACGCAACATATTTTGTAAAGTGTAATGTAAGAATATTATATATTTTATTATTTTTTTTATAATAAAATAGATAATAGTCATTTTTCTTTTGTAAAATGGTAACCTTAGGGATATAATTAATATCATATACTATACAATAAAAGTTGGAATTAGAAGTTGTGATTATGTAAAGTAACTTCACCAAATTGAAAAGAAAAAAAAAATAGATTTTTATATTTTAAGAAAATATATATAATTTTTCTTCACCTATAATTTCTAAGTGGATAAAAATTTTAATTTGATTATAGTTGAATTACACATGGAAAGAACTAATATAGTTGCTTCATGTGTTTTCAATGTTTTGCTGAGAAACAAGCACTTGGAGAAGTAAGCCAAAAGATATTGGACACTCAAGTAAACCCAGCAGTATTGGACACATAGTTCTAAAAAGAAGTAAAGATTTTGATGAACACAAAAACTTAATAATTTAATAATATATCAATCTCTTCTTTGGATAGAAATAGACTTCAATCTAGATAGACACAAAAGCCTAATATTGTATTACAACTAATCATTAACTTGAAGATTGTAAAATTTCTAATAAATTTTATCTGAACACCATTACAATATGATAAGCTTTAATTGATATCCAAAACGTAGTGTATTATAAAATACTTCTGTAAAAATATTTTGTAATTATATACTACAAAATTACTTCTCCATAGGAATAGGATGCACAATGTAGTGTATTATAAAAATAAAAATAAAAAAGTATATTATAAAATTCTATTCAATTAATATTAGCTTAACATTAGACTTTTTATTCATATCAAATTCTTCAACGTGGAGTACGTGTGTGTGTGTGTGTGTGTACCAAATAATTCATAATGGTTTTCACTTGAATATGATTTCAATTATTGTTTTGGATAGTTTTTAATTATTAAATTCAAGGTTTTTCTATTTAGATATATATTGGTGATTAATTGAGCCTTAAATCTCAATATATATGCACACACACATTTTATAATATCTTAATTTCACACAATATGTATTCATTATATAACTTAAAAGTAAAATACTCATTTATTTTCATTATCTATTCTATTATCTAATTGTAAGTAAATTATTAAATAAAAACTATTTACATATGAATTTTGATTAAGTCATGCATCGTACTGGCATAATGCTAGTATATATATAAACCGAAGCTTTTGACTTTTTATTAACCTCTCTAAAACTTGCCACATCATTATCATTTTTTTAAATAATATTATTTTTGTTTAGTCCAAACTCAACAAGGAGTAAAACTCTATCTTTTTAACAAGTCCAACTTAAACTCAAACTCATCATTATCATTTTTTTAAAACAAATTTATTTTTATTTAGTCCAAACTTAACAAAGAGTGAAACTTTATCTCTCTAAGGAGTCCAACTTAAATACAAATCCAAACGTTGATAATTTATCTCCAAATTTGCGAGGTTAGTCATGAACACTATAAAAGCAATGCAAACTCCAATATTTTTTTTTTTTAAAGCCGAGTAGAGGTATAAGCTCTTCTTCTATTACTTTCTTCTCCTCTACTTTGTTAAAAAAAAAAATTTATTTTATGATTTTTCATGTATTTTTTAAAAAGTAATTTTCATACATAAACCACTAAACTCTCTTCACTCGTTTTTGAATGTAACTCATTTTTCTCTTATATTTCTCTATTGTTTAATCATATATATTTTGTTTTGTTTCAATAATTTCTAAGCAGTGAATCATTTGATTCTTTAATATTTTGCTTTAATATCTGAATTCTTGAGTTATTTTTTTTTACACTATCTGACAAATTTTTTATAAGTCATTACATGTTCAAGTGATGGCTTCTTCATCAAATTGTAACACAAATTAGAGTCATACAAGTGCAAATTATACAATAACGTAGTTTCTACCTCTTAAATAAGTAGGTTCCCGTGCATGACACAGATTAGCGACTAATTTATTATGTTTAAAATAGTTGGAACACCATAATTTTCATATGGAAAAAAATTACAAAAAAATTGTATTACACTACTTATTATTTGTAAAATTGATTTGCTAAGATATACTATCCACATAAGGATTTTCCTTTCAGTAATAAGAGAGGTTTTTTTTTTTTTTTTTTGTTAGATTTATCCTCAAGATATGTTCTACAGCTGCATCTTTCTTTTGTAAAAGTTTTTTTTTTTTAAACCACCACTAATCCCAGTCTTAAAAGCTTTAATCCCAATAGTATATTTTTGGCAGATTCTATATTAAATGTGTGCCAAAAAGTTATAAATTAGCTTGTTTTCTATATAAAAAAAATTAAAACATCAAAAAATAAAAACGAAAAATAAAACAAAACAAACAGAGACAAAAATAGAAAAAGCCAAAAACCATTTTGCTAAACAAACATGTCTGCTAGCTTTTATCCCAATAGTATATTTTTGGCAGATTCTATACTACATGTGTGCCAAAAAGTTATAAATTAGCTTATCTATATATAAAAAATAAAAACAAAAGAACAAAACAAAACAAACGGAGACAAAAAAACAAAAAGCAAAAAACCATTTTGCTAAACAAATATGTCTAAAGTCTAGAACCTCTGAAGGAGGACGATTGATTCGAATGCTATGATATTCTAGGCCCATTTTAAACCCTTCATAACCTAGCTAGCTAGCCAAAAGATGTACTAATTAATCTATATATATAATAATAGGTAAAACAGAAAGAAAATCTAATTAAATTTTTAATTGGAATTCAATTAGTGTCTAATTTTACGTCACGTGTCTCATCTAATTTAAATTTTAGAATTTTGTGCCAAGTGAGTTAATTTAGGTAAAAATTAAATTTCAATTAGAATTTAATTTTGTGCCACATGTTCCATCTAATCTAAATTTTTAAATTTTTGTGTCAAATTAGTTAATTAATGTTGAAAACGAGGAGTCCAATATAATAAACCATAAAAAAATATAATCATATATATAATATGTAATTGTGATTGTGATTGTTTTTAAATGTATCCGTGCATATGCACAGGGTTACACACTAGTTAAGAATAATCGTAAGGACACATCCAATCCCAAACACACTTCTTACTGGTTCCTCGAAGAAAAGAATTAAAAAAAAAAAAAAAATCCACCCTTTCGCAACGGTAAAAAACTACTTCACAGAGAGTTTCACGATTTATATGCAATTTAAATGTGTGTGCATGCAATTGTATGTGGTGAACATTTTCTCTCCACACCTGTTTAATTGAATCCACCAATTTTGATTGATATATAAGTTAGTGCAAAAATATTTAAGAAGCATTCAGGATTGAGCAGCACTTACAACAACTCGTGTGAAGGACAAGTGCATGCAAGACATTCATGCCGTGCCTTCCAGCATAGGAGCAGTCGTCTGGAGCTGCACTTAGGATATGGTGAGCCATCTTGTAGTTTTCTCTATCCACAGCGATGAACAGTGCGGATTCTCCAGCATTATTTACATGTTTAGCCAGTTTTGGATCCTCCTTCATTAGTTCTCTTACAATCTCAAACTCATAATCGTTATTATATCGCACAGCAACTTGCAAGGCAGTATCCCCATTCTCATTCACCATGCTCAGAAGTTGTTGACCACCTGCTTCAACATCCCGCTGATCTTTGGCCTTCTGTATTATGAGCTTTACCGTTGAAGAAGCTCCTGCCCACCTCACAGCAACATGTAGTGGAGTATTGCCTTTGGAGTTTTTTTTATGCACAAGGCTTGGACATAACCTAACCAACTCTTCCACAACATGAAATTGTTCGAATTGCAATGCAACGTGAAGAACAGTGTTCTTCTCGGTCGTCACTTGGAGAAGGGTACTACTGGGATCTGTCAAATTCTCAAAGAAACTTGAGTTACCGGTGGAAGCTGCTCGGTACACATCAGGATTCATTGTGTATTGCCTTCCTTCTACCGTAGTTGGTTATCAAATGGTCTAGCTAGTAGCGTGAAAACATAGAAAAATGCTAGATTTATAATCAAATTCAAAGAAAGAATGCTTATAAACAAAGAATAATGTTAGCTAGGGAAGTCCCACAACTTGTAGTCTGATCATCCATGCACACTGCACATTATTTATATATTTAAATAATAATAAATAATAAATATAAACAGAATAAGATCTAAAGCTAATAAAAGAATCAAAGATGCCATATATTTTGGCTAGTTCACTTCGTTATCAAGGTCTCTTTAACCCAAAAAAAAAAAAAGAGAAAGAAATAGAATCTAAAGGAAAAATGCCTTATAAACACATACAAAATTATTTTCTTGCCTTTTTTATAGGGAGGAAAGGGAAAGGGGAAGCCAGGTCGAACAACTCGGGATTGGGGAATAGGTGTCATTGAGCTACAGGGCAATAAGTGCCTCAGAAAAAAAAATTTACTCGTTTCTTTCCTTGATTTGGGAGATATGCGTTAATAATAAACAATGTACATTGTTTATTCATAGTATCAATTTCACGTTATGTATATGGACATTGAACGGTGGACTCCACAAGTGTGGGACCCATATTAGAATTTTTGTATGCAATCCATTATACAAAATATCACTTCCCAATAAATAACACACTTCATTGTAGATCTCAATGTTAGGGGGAACCAAACTTCCAAAGGTAATTAAAGACAGAACAAAAAGAAAAATATTGTTTCATACTTGTTGATCTACACTCCCTTAGTAGACGCGACATCCATACTTGTACATCTAGTGTCCATATTTTTTCAAAAATGTTTAAATTTAATACATGAGACTAAGAGCATCCGCAGACTACATCTTATATGCCATATGCTGAAACATTTTACCATCAAACCTTCCAAACGTTGCTCCAGCCGAACTTGAAAAATAAGCTAATTGTAAAAAATTTTACAATACTGCTATAGTACCATCTTATTAATAAGAAGGTACTATAACAACATTGTATAATTTAAACTATTATTATATTATCTCTCTTCTCTTTCTTTGGTTTCTTATTATTCTTTCGGCTCTATCTTCTTCTTGCTCTCTCTAAGTCTCCTCATCTTCACTCTCTCCGACAACTCTCTAGATCGGCAGGTGGGATAGATCAGCGGGTGGGGTAGATCGGCGAGAACGGCGCGGTTGGGATTTATTGGTGAGATCAGCGTGGTAGGGACTCATCAGCGAGATCGGTGGTGGGTCTCCGCGGTTTTCCTTCTCCAGCAACTCTTTAGATCGATGCGGTTGAGTTGGAGATTGGCGAGATCGGCAGTGGTGGGTCTCCGTTTTTTTCCTTCTCCGGCAACTCTATCTCTCTTTCATTTTTCCTTCTCCACGTGGGTCAATAAAATCAACTTCCTTCAAGCTCCCCAGCGGCGAATCTGCTTCCTTCGAGCTTCGGCAGTGGTGGATCTAGTTTTTGACTGTGGGTTACTGGGTTTTTTTTTTTTTTTTTTTGGTGTTGACGGCAGTTATGGGTTGCTGATGGTGGTGGTGGTGTGTAGCGGTGGTGGTGATTGTGGTTCTTGAACAGAAAGAAAGAGAGATTTTTTGTGGTGTTGATGGGCGAAAAGGGTGGTGGTGGTTGTGTTGATAGTCGGAGGGCAGTAGGTGCAGTGGCGTGGTTCTAGTCTTTTCCCTGGGTTTTTTTTTTTTTTTTTTTTTGGTGTTGACGGCAATTATGGGTTGCCGATGGTGGTGGTGGTGTGTAGCAGAGGTGGTGATTGTGGTTCTTGAACAGAAAGAAAGAGAGAGAAAAAATAAATAATGTGTTGTATTGTATGATGGTAATTATGAGATATATTATTTTATTGTGTAAAAATATTATTTTAATAAGTAAAATAGGAAAATAAAAGTTAGAATGCTGGAATATTGTAAAATTGTATAGTATAATTAATAAATTTGCTTTTTGAGATGGTAAAATAAGATGGATAACAAAATCGGTTGGAGATACTCTAACAGTGTGTAGGAAAAGTGAGTGGGACCTAATCATTAGCCGAAAAAATAAATAAGTAAAAGGCAAAATACATTTATTTATTATTCTTTTCTTTTCTTTTCTTTTTTTTTTCTTTTTTTTTTTTTTTTTTTTTGAGAAAAGCAAAAGAAAATATAAGCTGGCTACCTAGTACACTATGCATCTTGATATCAAAATTTTAATATATTCTTGCTAGGTCCACTATGAATAATATTTCTGCTACAGTTTTCTAACAAGATTAGGTGGCTAATCGTTTAGCCAAAAAAAAAAAAAAAAAGAAAGAGAACGAGAGCTAGCTCCTCTACTTGAATAGATGTGATTTGTAACCGCGTGTTTGGGGAAGTTTAGGAAACGCGCTTTTAATAAAAGTCCATCGTTGCAAAACGTTGCAGATATCAGATTCACAAGCTTGATCAACGCTGCAGCCCCAGGTTCCCTTGTAATTATTTTCATATCCCAATTTTACTCGGATCTCTAACAAAAAAGGAATACCGTCTTGGCTTCAGATTGCTGCTGGCTACTGCTTCTTCTTCCGCTGCTGGCTGCTTCTTCTGCTGCTGGCTCCTTCTTGTCTTTTGGGTGAAGAAGCAGAGCTGAAGAATAGAGATGTTGGTGGGTTTCTTCTTGTCTTTTGGGTGAAGAAGCAATAGTGACGTTGGTGGGTGGAGGAAGGAAAGATAATTTGATGGGAATTGGGAGGAAACGGGTGGGTGAGAAAAAAAAAAATAGAAAGAAAAATAAAAAGTGGGTTGAGTGGGATACGTGTAAGGAGATTTATAATTGTGATAATTTTGTGATACAACAAATTATCACAAAATTTTTTGCAACAGTTAGAGGAGTCAAATATTTTATATGTCCAAAAAAATTAATTGATTAATAAAAAATTAGACTAGGATTTATCACAACAAAAAACAAAGAGTATTGTGAAACATTTTACTGTGTTCCTAAAATTTTTTAATTAGTGTTATTTTTCTTTTAAAAAAAAAAGTACTATTCATACAATATTTTCATAACAATTTTATAAAAAGTTTTCTTAGCGAGTTATTAGTTCCCATCTAAACCTACTATTGGCATTATTAATTTTTTATATACCATTAACAATTTGTCTCATAAATTTTATTGTGAATTTTTTGTAAAATTTTGTGTGCATAACATTCATTAAGGGAAAAAATAATTTGAAAAGAGTCTCGTTACTATTAGTTACTATTAATAATAATGAGTATAACAATTACAAAAAGAAAAATATAAGTCTCAATAAAAACTTATTGCAAAGATTTATATAACTAAAATTATTAAGTCATTATTAATAATAATAAGAAGAAGAAGAAGAATATATACACAAATTGTTTTTCTTTATTCAATTTTTTTCTCGTCCATCAAGGTAGAACCTCTGTCTCTCTCTCCTATGTGGTAGTTGAAGACGTCAAGCCTAAGAGCCCGAGTTGCTTTCGAACAATCGAGATTGGGTTTTCAAAGTTGGGTGGGTTCAAGACAACTAATGGAATTTGCAGTGGATTTTTGCATGGTTTTCAAATCCGGACCGTTCATTAAACCATAAAAAAGAAAGGTTCAAGGTTTTTAAAGTGAAACCGAAGTTGAACTAGAGTTGAACCATGATAACGTCATAATTAATTTAATAATTATTTTAAATATAAATAAATATATTAAATTAGTATAAATAGAAAAATTGACTATAATAGTTCAAAAAAATATAGAGATTTATCTTTCAAATGTTTTTTTTTAATATATATCATATCTTTCATAAAGAAAATAAGAAATATTAAATTCTAAGCAAACCTAAATAATTTTGGTTAAGGTTTAATATTATACTCTTTTTATAGGAGCTTGTCTAAATTATCTTAAACCATTAGGCTCCATTCATTTGGAGTGAAAACAGGAAGGATGGAAAACAAATGAAGGAAAAAATGATAGAATATACTGTTTTCCACTGTTCGTTTGGAGAAGGAAAATAGAAATGATAGAAAACTCAAGAGAAAGTTTTCTCCCTGGGCCCATTTTTTTTTTTCCTTCCAAATCGGAAGGAAAATCTGGAGAGAAAAGTTCTATAGTAGCACTTTTACAAAAATAGCCTCTTTTCACCTATTTTTTTTCAACATTCTCTTTTTTCTTTTTTTTCTTTTTTCTTTTTCTTTCAACATTACCTGAGTTCAGTAACGTGTTTTTTCTTTTTTTCTTTTTCTTTTCAACGTTACTTGAGTTTAGTAACGTTTTGTTTTGTTTTGTTTTTTTTTTTTCTTTTTTCAATTCAACGTTGCTTGAGTTCAATAACTTTTTTTTTTCTTTTCAACGTTACCTAAGTTCAGTAATGTTTTTTTTTTTCAATGTTACTAAGTTCAGTAACGTTTTTTTTTTTTCAACATTACTGAACTGAGTCATTTTTTTTTTTTTTTCTCTTTTCAACGTTACTGAGAACGTTTTTTCTTTTCTTTTCTTTTCAATGTACTGAATGTTGTTTTTTTTTCCCCAACGTGACCTAATCTAATTTTTACATTATAATAATATAAATTTATATATATGATGTGATAAATTTTATATTATTTAATGATTAGAAATAAATCTATTTATTACATATTATGTAACAATGGTATAATATTTAATTTATATAAATTATATTTTCCATCATTCCCTTTTTCTCTAAAACCGAACACAAGAGTTTTCCATCCTTCCACTTTCCCAACCGAACACACAACAGAAAAAATTAAATATTTTTCATCCTCTCACTTTTTCATTCTCTCACTTTTTTACTTCTCCAACCGAACGAACCCTTATCACGCCCATTTGACAACCCAATAATTTGACATGCCCAAGCCCATTTGACTAGAATCATTTATGAAATCTCTTAAAATAACAAAACAAGAAAAACAAAAAATAAAAACAAAAGCTAGAAGAGTAGCCGGCCAAACCATTAAAATATTAGATTAAATAAAGAACAAAACCCAATAATATTTTCAAAAGATAGTGGTTGACAGCAAGTATTTAGTGGATGACAGGAAGGCAAGTTGTCCATCACGCAGAAAAGAGTCAGTAGACTAGAAGATTCTAGAGTAACGAGAATGCTCTAAAAATTAAAAATTGTTATTTAAAAATGTATGTAAAAATACGTATAAAAAAGTTCATAAAAATACATATAATTTTATTTAAAAATTAAAAATTATTGTTTGAAACACAAACAAACACGAGAAAATAATCTTTAAAAAAATGTCCAGCTACCAAGAGCAATCAGTCCCTTCTAATTTTACCACATGTCATTTTTGACGTAATAATCACTTTATACCTATAAATGTCTGGGGATACAAGAATCTCCTTTTGATAGGCACTTCATAGTTATGAGTGTACATGGTACGAGGGTGCTCCGTTTGAAGTAATTATGTAAAAAATAAAAATAAAAATAAAAAATCCCTTCAACTTCAATAATAAAGTACCGTAATGATTCTTAAAAAAAAAAAAAAAAAAAAACAAACAAACAAAATTACCGTTCTCTCTCTCACGCACACTCTCTCTCCTCAAATAGTGGTGGGTGGGAAAGTGTGGTGACTGTGACTGAGGATGTGGGCGGTGGGCGGAGGTTCAGAGTCAGAGACTCGAGGGAGCAGAGCGGGTATGGGATGGAGGATCTGAGGTTGCATTGAGAATAAGTTTATGGGGGGGCTCGGCCGTTTGTGGAGGAAGAAGCAGAGGTGGGAATTTCCTTTCTTTCTTTCTTCTTCTTCTTCTTCTTCTTCTTCTTCTTTTGTCTCTCTTTTTTTTTCTGTGTTTTTTTTCCTTCCTTTTTTGGTTCTTTGGGTTTTATGGGTTAATGGGTTTTCCCCCCTTCTTTTATACGGGTTTTGTTTGGTTTGGCTGGAAATGGTTGTGGGAAGGTTTTTTAGTTGGGGTTCTGGGAAATTTTTTTTCTTTGTTTGTTCTTTTTGTTGTGGTGGGAAGGCGTAGTTGGGATTTAAAGTGTTCGTTTGTGTTTTTTGATCTTGGGTTTATTTTTGCTTGGATCGTTTTGAGCGGTTTGTGCTTTTGTTTGTTTAATGGGCTTTCGTAATAATAGTTGTGATTTTGTTTGGTTTGGCTTAGGGGCGGCGGCATGAGGCCAGAGTTGTGACAGTACAACCCTGACCTGAAAAAAAAAATTTTTATATATAATAATTTAAAATTTTATATTTGTCTACTTTTAACAAAAATTTTGACCACCCTTAATTTTTTTTAATGTCTAATAAAATTAAGTTTGGTCCATAATTTGATCCATTTAATAATTTATTATGGCCTTTTAAGCAAAAAAAAAAAGAAGCTTAAAGAATAAATTTTTGACCTAAAATATGAAAAAAAAAAATTATCTATACTATTATTTAAGAGGCTTCTCCTGTTTGGATTCCTCGTTTTCTTAGTTTTAAAATGTCCGTACATCCTTATGTTTAAGTAGAGACAAAATTAAAGAATAATCCGGTAAAAATACAACTACAACTTCTATTAAAATATTGCCCAAAAAATAGGATCACTTTTTTGTTAATTTTTAAATTAATTTATCTACTTATAAATTAAATTTTCAAAATAAAAATTATATATATATAAAATAAAAATTATCTATACTATTATTTAAGAGGTTTCTCCTGTTTGGATTCTTCGTTTTCTTAGTTTTAAAATGTCCTTACATCCTTATGTTTAAGTAGAGACAAAATTAAAGGATAATCCGATAAAAATACAATTACAACTTCTATTAAAACATTGCCCAAAAAATAGGATCACTTTTTTGTTAATTTTTAAATTAATTTATCTACTTATAAATTAAATTTTCAAAATAAAAATTATATATATATAAAATAAAAACACATTTTTTTTTTTTGCTACAAAATAAGACCATTAAAAAAAAGCTTCACTTATAAATTAAAATTTCAAAATAAAAATTATATATATAAACAGGATTTTTTTCTACAAAAAGGCCAGTAATAATAGCCCAACATCAGATAAAAAGCCCAAGATCAATCCTCACCCAGACAGATTTTTAAATCAACAAAAATAATAATAATAATAAAATTTTATAAACAAAATACGGATACGCAATCATATTTTAAACCAAAACAATTACTAACCTAATAAGAACCTCACGTCCTCACTCCTCAGCAGCAGTGACTCGGCAAGACAGCAACAGCTACACTGAACACCCAGAGCAGCTCTGCGACGGCGAGATCGGAGATTGCGAGATCGGCGACGGCAAAAGTGAGATCGGGAAATAAAAACCTCAGCCTTCAACGTGTCGCGGTGACGTCGCCCCTGACCTCAGGCAACATCAATGTATTTCAGTTCTCTCTCTTTTTTCCTATCTCATCTCTGCTCTCGCTCTCTCTCTCTCTCTCTCATTCTCAATACTCATAGTCTGACTTGTGTTGTGAGTCTTGTGACTAGACTTATCTTTTACAATTACCATATAAATTGCTTAGTCTTTGTCTTTTTATGTAAGTGTATGTAAATATAAAATATGTAATTGTGTTGAAATTGTTGATTGGCTGTTGTCTCTTGTCTGGGGGGGGGGGGGGGTGTGGGATTGGGTAGTGTTCTGTGATCGCTTAAATAAAAACAAGACATTATAAAAGACAAAATATATATAAATAAAATAAATAAAAAAATAAAAACACTATGTTAAGTAGTGGCAGTGGGTTGAGCCTTGAGCCGGGTGGATGATGCAGTATATATTGAATATTTTTAGTTTTTACATTGTGAAAAGCAAATTAAGCTGTGGGACTTTTATAAAAAAAATTAAAATCAAACCGTGGGATGTGTGCTAGACTGCTAATTGGTTAGTAAAGAAAAATTAAAAAACTATTGCACAATAATAATTAATAATTGTATTAATATTTCAAGTGAATTTATAGTTTATTGTTTATTCTTTTGCTAGTATTATAGGCAAATATTTGATATGAAAACTACATATTTAAGATTCATCTCCTATGTAAGATTTATCTTCATCTTTTAAGCGAATTCGTATTAATTACTTAGAAAATCTTCATTCAGATCCTAGCCTACGAGAAAAAATATCATCTTATCATCATGATAATCATGATGAATAAGAAGATTTTATTTACAAAAGGAGTCTTGTCAGCCAATTCTCGATAAATACCCTTCAACAGATTTTTTTGGAAAGACTTGTCGATTTAGTTCCGACTAGTATGTAAATAGAAAATGGTTGGAATATAGTATAGAAAAGGATGCAGTATTTTGTTCATATTGCTACCTATTTGGGCAGATGTTGGTAAGAAAGAAGGAGGAGAGATTTTTGTAACGAAGGGATTGCAGCATTGATAATGAAACTATCATGCAACAATTTCAAAATATGAAAACTCATATAAAAAAATTGTAAAATTTTATGTATTTGCATTTTTTTTTTTTTTTTGTTATCAATATATGAATTTCTCTTTTTTTTAAATTGTGTAATTTATACTTCCTAAAAACCACCTTGAAAAATATTCCTAGAGCTGCCACTATTTTGGCTTAAAATGTTTACTGGAAGATTTAGTCGTGGTTTCTGCTATTTGTCAACTTAACACTCTGCGTGTGGCGTTTTTATGATCAAAAGAAAGAAAAAAATAATAATCTTTTCATTTTGTAATTTATCAATCATGATGGTTCTTCCATTTTCCAAAAGAATGACAACCTCAGCTTGTCTACATTATTCAAAAGAATGTTTTAGAGTAGAGGACGATCTTCTTGACTCTAGAGAGTTGAGACTTACTTTAGTGCATAAGAGCAATATATTCATTGTAGGTCTTAGACTTAGGAGTTTACTATTATAACATTTTATCACTGAATCATTCTAATGTCATTTTGATAAGATAGAAAATGACGGGAAAATTTAATGAATGCCATATTTGTGAAGTCAAAGGAATGCATACAACAACAACAACTAGGCTTTAGTCCCAAAATTTTGAGGTCAGCTATTGATCCTCAACAAATCAGTCATGTTTCATCATTTTATTCTATATGAAGTCATGCCATTTGGTATTTCCTTAATTGACATATCTGTTTTACTACTATTAAATTACTAATTAAAAAAAATCTTCATTAACATATTCTACTTTGTTTTATATATTGTCCTACATTGTTTTAGAGAGTGTGTTGTGTGTAGTATAAATTGTCTCACCTTTCCTTAAAAGTTATCATGATTTTTGAGTGGAATTGTGATATACATTTGTGTTAGAACTCTTTTTTTTCCCTCTCCCTTGTGCTGTGTGTATGTTTGTTTCTCCAAAAAAAAAAAAAAAAACTTTGTTTTATACCTTCTTTGTTGAGTGTACCGACAAGGTCAGCTTCTTAAAAACTGAATTGCAGAAAATGTCAATTATGACAGAGGTGAAAGCTAGTAAAGCAACAACACAAAAGATGTTTAGCAAGGGGACACTAGTTGAGGTTAGCACTGATGAAGATGGTTTTGAAGGTGCTTGGTTTGCTGCAACTGTTGTTGAAACAGCGGGAAAGGACAAGTTCCTTGTACAGTACCAGAGCCTGAGGACAGATGACGATTCAGGCTTTCTGAGAGAAGAGTTTGATACCCTGCATATTAGGCCATGTCCACCAGAAACTCTTGTTGATCGTTTCAGTCTTTTTGAGGAAGTCGATGCTTTGTACAATGATGGGTGGTGGGTGGGTGCGATTTCTAAGGTTCTTGGAGGCTCAAAATACTTGGTTTACTTTAGGGACACAGAAGAGGAAATAGAGTTTAAGCATTCTGACTTAAGGCCACATCAGGACTGGATTGATGGAAAATGGATTATGGCTTCCCAGGTATGACTTCTCTATACTTGAAACTGAGAACCTTTGTTAATCTCATTTTGTACTTTGGTTTAAATGGCGTTGTCCGTTTTGTAAACTTGGCATGGCTTGCTCAATGTTACTAGTAATTTAAGGTAAGTTCACAGCCATTTGGTCAAATTCGGGTTTTGGGCAGGGAGTTAAATAATTGACAGTGCAAAGTTCAATTATTTTCTAAGATTTTCTCTTTTGAAACTTGAATTTAATTCATTATTTTTGAACTCTGCCACAATCCACCTATTTGGAAAATTTGGAGGCTGGTCAAAATAAAGTGAATTAAAAGAATAGAAAAGAGGTAAATCTCAATGAAATTTGCTAAAGCCTTGGCCAGCTTCTTGTGATTCTTTGATCCAAAAGTATCATCTGATAAGCTGCCCAACCTATCATAAGAATTGACTACTCCATGTGTGTGCCAATGCAATGGGAAGGAAGTGATTGTGTCACATTTTTTAACCTATATGATTCTTTTTCCTTCTAATTTTCTGTTTCTGACCTTGCACAAGTTAAGTATTATATATATATATATATATATATATATATGGTATTGAATTTATACTGATGGTTGGCTAAATATTAATTCATGTCAGGCTCTGATGAAGTTGCTTTACTTGTGATTGCTTGAGAAATCAAGAAGGCATTCTTTGTGTACCAGGAGAGATTGCATTACATCTGAAGGACTCTGCTTCTTGTAGCAGTGGAAGTCAACTGACAATTTTTTGATAAACAAATTGCAATTTTTAGTAGTCATTTCAACTTGGTAACCTATCATTAGGCATTCTCAACGATTTGTTTAGACTTTACCAATTAATTGGAAGCATAGTTCGACTTTATGATCCAAAGCAAAAGGCTAATGATGTAAATGCCTTAAGGTAAATTCTTGTATCGTATTGGCCGCTGACCAGCGAGTCAGTGACTGTTCTCTAGTACTGTTTATTCCTAATCATTCAACCTGTAACATAAATTAATTTCAGAAGCCTCTTTAAGGTTAGATGGCTGCAAGTTCTTTGGAAAAAAAAGTTTAGATACATGTGATTGAGTGTTACTCAACTGAAATTAGTCCTGTGATTTTGTATTAAGCATCAAATAGAGTTGTCTTTTAAGAGTTCTATCTGGATTCTAGAGTTGTCTTTAAGAGAGTTCTATCTGAAGTCTACTCTGGTTGTGCAAAGCCAATATATACATCAATAATATTAGTGACAAAATATTTACGACTAATAAGGTAGCAAGTTGTGATTGTTAATATAATAAAAATGTTATATTAGAAGGAAAAAGTTAGCAAATGCCTTATGAACATTTGTTAGTAAATTATTTTTAAAAAATATTTATGGAAAAAAAAAAAAGAATTTAATGTTTTGATAGTTTTTTTAATTTCTCATAAAAATAGTATAAAACTTTCTTAAAATAGTTTATTAATAATTGTCTTAAAAGCACTTGTTAATATGACTCATAAAAAAAATAGAGTCATTCACAACTTCACACTTCAACAAGTTATGAAGATCAACAAGTTATGTACAAGATTGTGTTCCCGGCAATGCTCAACCTGCAAGCTGGTCAAGAATACAATTGGGTATTGTTTCTTTCCCATGTTTGGCATTCTACTTTGGTACAAACCTTGTGTTGGATTCTAGCATCAAATCATGTTCCTGATTGTCACATCAATGTTACCCCTCGAGCCACAAATGTTTATGTTACATAGCAAAGCACCACCCATAAACCAACTCATGCATTATCACAGGAGGTGAGTCTGTAATGGGGTTAAAAAGGGTTGCTTATGTTTTGGATCAATTAAATGAATTGTCAACCATCAAAGATTCAAAGTTGCAAAATTAGGTTCATACAATTTTGGGCCATCAGGCTATATTGGGGCACTACTCATTTAGCATAAGTAGCAAAATGAGTGTGGAATGTGGATGTCCGGTGCATGACATCCCCCAAAATATATATAATTCAACAAAAGTGGGTTATTCAACTGGTTACTAAGGATGAGAGGAAAAAAATCTCAAAAAAAGAAGGAAGAAAATAGTTAGATAGTCATTTTCTTTTTTCTTTATTTTTGACAAAAAGCTCAGGTGTATGCAGCCTCTTTGTCAGCCTCACATGCATCATGTTATTACAAAGAGAAATACCATGAGTGTGGCCCTAAAATACCAACTAGAGGTTCGAGTCTCATGAACAAACTTGAGGGGTCCACTAATGATTTGGTAACCCTATGGGACCTATACTTTTATAATATACTCTCTCTGCGCAATGGCACTAGCAGGTGCATAAGTGTGTATAATAGAAAAAATGCTTAAATTTACACATTTTTATTCAAAAACAGACCACATTAGTGGATGCATAAGTGTATATATTTACACATCTGCTACAGTAACGCTAGTGTAAATATACACAGTTGTTGTAGCTTTGCAATCAATATTTTATTTTATTTTCCTTCTTACCTGTCAGAGCTCTCTCTTCTTTCTCATTTCACTCTCTCTCCCTTTCCTTCTCTTCATCTAAAGAGCACAACCAATCAACCATCCACCTACCAGCACCACCCCACAACCACCATTACAACACATAATATTCCAACCAAATCAATGGGAAATCAAACCAAAAATCAACAGAAAATGGAACCCAAAATCAATAAAAAATCAAACCAAAACTCATGCCCCAACTGTTGTCATCGCTGCCATGGAAGCTTGGGTGGAGTGTTCGCTACTGCCATGAGAGAGTGAAGATTTGGACCACTGTTTGTGGCGGTGTTGCAGCTGATTTTTGCTGCCACAGGTTATGGCATGGTGAAGGATTTGGGGCTCTCGGCCCTAGACGGAGCTTAAGGTGAGCTCTGGCTATGGTTGATCGTGAGAGAAAAAGAGTTTATAGTTAGATGGGAAGGTTGGGACACCTTTTCCATTTACCATTAAATATCCAACGTTTTAGTCAGTTGGCCGGTTTAAAAAAAATTTTAAAAACTAGCATCTCGAGTTTTAGAAACTCGAGATTCAATTAAAACTCGAGTTTTTAAAACTCGATTTATGATGTTTCTTAGTACCCTGATGTGGACAATTTTTTCCACGTGGAGCAGATTTAGCCACGTGAAAATCAAGTTTATAAGACTCGAAATCTGTTGGAAATTGAGTTTATAAGACTTGAAATCTGTTGACTGTACCACCAAATTCAAACCCGCTCAAACACTTTTCGCAGTCTCTTAAACATCTCTCAAACACCCTCAGTCTCTCTCACTCTCTCAAACACTCTCTCACTTTTCGCACTCTCCTCACTCTCCTTTCCTACTCTTACTCACCCTTAAGCTCACCGCCGGTCTCACTCACTCACCCTCAAGCTCACCGCCGGTCTCACTCTCCTCCCCTACTCTCACTCACGCTCAAGCTCACCGTCGGTCTCACTCACTCACTCTCCTCCCCTACTCTCACTCACCCTCAAGCTCACCGCCGGTCTCAAGCTTCTTCACAGGTTCATCTCACTCACTCAATCTTTTCCAGTTAAAAACTTGCGATTTTTTTTTAATAACTTTGGGTTTTTTAATGAAATCGTTATTGATAAAATCGTTGTGATGTTTCTTTGTTGGAATGGTTGATAATATATTTGGCTTTGAAGTGGTTCAAAAAAAAGAGTGGGTATTTGTATTAGTCGGCCTTCGGTTTTGTCATTGTGGGTATTTCTCGAATTGTTTGAGAAATACAATTCGGGTAATTCTCATAACAACAAAATGTGAAATACCCCTGTGCCAATGTTTGATTTTGTTGTTATGGTTGTGCTAGGATTCATTCCCAATTCGGGTTTGTCATTGTGCTTTTCTCTCTGGGTTTTGTGTAATTTGAATTGGGTCACTCTTGTTTTTCTTCAATTTGGTGCTTATTCATTGGCTTCTGTAAAATTTAGGTGATGGGTCATTTGGATAAATTTATCTTTTATATGAATTTGGAATTTTATCATCACTACAGGGTAAATAAGGTCACTGATAGTATTCTTCAATTTGGTACTTGTTTTTCTAAAACTTGATTTTGTTGTTCTTTTGTATTGTTTTGTGTGTGTGTGTGTTTTTCTTGTTCTCTTGGGTGAATTTTATTTTTTCTTTTCCTTTGTGTCAATGAAGTTGCTAGCTTTTTGGAAGAATCTATGATAGGGTTCTTCATGTTTTGATTGTTGTGGGTGATTTCTCTGTTTCCAAATTTCAAATATGATTATTACTTGGATCAATTTGACTTACCTAAATGGTTTTCATTAGTTTTCTACAACTTATCAAAAAAACTTGCTATGTTCTAAATTGACATTGCCTACAGCTTTTGTGATTTTGTTTCTGACTCAGAAGTTCTGTTTACTCCTGTAGAATCTCGGAGATTGTCCCAGATGCAGATCGAAAGCTTTTGATTGAAAATTTGGATCAGAAGCTCAATGAAAGTGAGAAGTGGGAACAAGTCATAAGGTTACAGCTCAATCTTTGCTGAAAATGAAGTCACTACAACTTCCTTTCTTGCTCTTTAGATTGTTGGAAACTTCAGTTTTTTAATTAATATAAGCATGTCAACCGTCTTTTCTATATTATAAACAAAAAAGTGTTATTACTCAGTGCTAGTCCAGATTACAATGGGTCCTAGGAGTGGTAGCTTCGATATGGCTTGAAATTTCAGTATTTTTTAAATGAAGTGATTGCTGTCAAGACTGTAACCTATGGCCGCTTATGTTTCTTTGCATAATGCTGACCTTCTTTTATGATACTTTTCTTTAACTACTCATCAAAAATAAAAATAAAAAAACTTTTTCTTACCTATCAAAAAAACAGATTCAAATTAGGTTCCAAAAGTAAAATCCAGTTACTGTCCTCTGGGTTAATCCTCTGGGTTAATGTCGCCTGAATAGGCTTACACCTAGTTTGCAATCTCTATTGACATGGGCCAGTGTCCAATTTTATTCAACTGGTTTAGCCATTCCTAGGTTATGGACTTGATTTAGTGTTTCTCTCTTTTTGCTTGGAGGATGGCCCCTTGAAATACTTAAGTGTGACAGTATTTGAGAACTGCTCTCTTGAGATGTTAAAAAACTTCTACATGGACAATGATTATAGAAAGCAATGGGACAAGACCGTGGTTGAGCACGAGCAGCTACAGGTGGATAAAATTAATGGAGTTGAAATTGGTCGTACAGATATAGAGAAGCTGGGAATGTAATCCACAGACACTCATTGAAAGACAGAGAAGCTGAGAATGTAAATGCACTTAAAGAACATCCAAAGGCATTTTCAAGATGCACCAAACTATAGAAACTATTATGCTCTTTGCATAAACATAATATTGCAATGTAAATGCACTTAAATCACAGCAAAAGGCATTCTCAATATATCAACATTCTAAACGTGCCCAACCACGCTTAATTTGCAGTTCTAACCATATTACTCAAATTACAATCTTCATAGAAGTACATTGGATAGAGAATTACAAGTTCATTCAACAAAAACCAAAATGTCAATTGTGCCGATACAACGTAGTCACTTTTCCTGAGATCGACAGTCCGCACAACAAAAACGTCGTCCATAAAAGCATGCCTGAAAAACGTAGACGATGGTTGTTAGGAGATAAGATAGTAAACATTACGTAAACATAGAATGAACAACCCGATCCAAAACATTTTGCCATTTGTCACCTACCTAGTTTGGAACATGACCGCTTGTGGAAGCGCCAAGAGACTGCGGACATTTTCTGCGGTTATGCCCGGAAGCGTGACACAGTCCACATGTCTGCTTGGGTTAACTCTCTATCAAATATGCATCCTCCCTCTGCCATCCCAGTTCTCGATCTTTATTCCTCACTCCATCCATCTCATTCCTTATTCTTGACTTCACTGGTCGACCTTTGCCCTGCACCAATGCTGGATTAGGCAACCACTTTGGCCCCATGGGATCCCTCCACAATGACTGTGACTTAGGAACCACAATTGCATGTGAGTAAGTGTTATGGGCATAGTTCAAACTATAACATGGGTGAATATATACGGTCGAATCAATTTGTGTTGCATCACATACTCTAATTACATGTGAACTCGGGATCCTTATGTTTTGCCATTTTCCACAACTGCATGTTCTTTCCAATAACCAAACTTCATAATTGTGGTTTCTCCCTCCTGCGCTACATGGGTTGTGTGAAGTAACTACCTGATATCACATCTCTTGTGCGCTAAATGCCTTGACATAGTGTTTCTCAGATTTACGCCTATTTCTCTCTCACGTGGAGAAGGCATATATACTCCATTTCTTACCCTCTAACAACTCATTCGTAATTTCTTTGTGCCGGTCATGGAAATATTCAACAAGTTTGGACCAAGTGAACTCAACCATTGCGGCAATAGGAAGGCCCTGTGCACCTTTCAGTACACCATTGAAGCACTCTGATATATTGGTTGTTATTGCCCCAAAACGTCTCCCACTATCATGTGACTGGGTCCACATATCCACAGACTCGCTCATTAGGTATGTGTATGGAAGAAAATCCTTTTCCTTGCCATCCTTCCTCGTCACCTTCTTCTTATTCCTAATGGCCTCAATTTCCACCTGCTTAATGGACTCCATTATGGTATCAAATTTTACTGCCTGAGTAGTATATCCCGCTTTCAATGCCACTGAATTTAGAGTCGAATTCTGAAAATGTGTGTTGAAGTTGCTAGCAACATGTCTCAAGCAATATCTATGAAATACCCGTGGTCTTCCATCATCCCCTCTAGGCCAGTTTGCAATGGCGTTTTTGATACCGAGATGTCGGTCAGAAATTATGCAAATGCCTTCGTCAGGTATCACGTGGCCAATCGTATCTCTGAGGCATTTTAAAAACCACCTTCAATTGGACCCTGACTCACAATCCACAACAGCGAAGGCGAGAGGGAATACCTTGTTGTTAGCGTCGGTTGCCATTGCGACCAACAGCTTTCCCTGATATTTACCATAGAGATGGTTCCCATCAATACTAATAACCGACTTGCAATATTTGAATCCATCAATGCTTGGACCGAAAGACCAATACACATAATGCAAAATTACGGTGTCATCTTCACCGGTGGGTTTGGTACGATAAAACACCTGGGTAGTCGAAACCTAATCAATATATGCCATTAGCAACTTTTGCAACCTTTGGTAAGACTCTTCCCAATTCCCAAACATCTTCCCAATCGTCTTCTGTTTCGCATCCTATACCTTGTAGTAAGAAGGCTTATGATCCTGATATTTTGACTCTATCATAGATCTGAGATGCTTAATTGGGGTAGTGTGATCTTCATATAACTTCTTAAGAATGTCTGATGTAATAAAATTACAAGTCATCATTCTACCATCATTCTGCACCCTAGTCGGTATACATGTGTGAGGACCCACATAAACGATGACCATCCATAGTCCGTGGAGATTGGGCTTCATGACTGCACAGACATACCACTTGCATAACTCATCCACGCATTTCGCACAAAGTTTTTTTGTTGTCGACCTACTGATCATAAAATGTTTGTTTTCATTCAGAGCACAACTTATTAATACGCGCTGAACCTCTACTTTATTGGCAAAAGTCAACCCTTTGCACAAATTCATCCCTTCTCTCCAAGTAGACATAAATGGTATCTCAACATGTGAAGGATCAACCATGTTTTCCCAAGTATTTGCTAAAAATGATAAGGCAGGAGGTGCGTAGGCAGAGATTGTGTTTTCCATGTTTTGGACACTAATAACATTGTCAGCATTAGGTTCACTATCGTCCAATGCCTCATCGTCATCAATGTCCCTCTCGAAGTCCCCGAAGTCCCCAAAATCCCCTCAGTCAATCCTCTCTTCAAAGTCATCTCTATCGACAAGATCTTCACCATTAATTGCAATAGTCTCAGCAATATAGTCGTCATCATCATCGTCGTCGTCATCATCATCATCATCATCATCATTATCGACATGAACATCACCATCCTCTACATGTGTAGAATACTCATATTGAGCATCTGAAACTGTAACCTGTAAACTTGTGGCTATTTGTTGGATCTCATCATCTGCACGCGGCTCCAACTGTATGTACAACTCAATACCACTGACTTCAGGTATTCTCTCCAACTTGTCAAACATGATCTTTACATGTTTATCTGTTTCTATCGCCATATACTTGTAATTAATGTGGTTCTTCAAGACTACATGTGGCATACGATAAGTAATTTCTATGTTGTGTACAACAGGATTTGCACACAATTCCTCCATAACTATCATCTTCAATTCATCAAGGGTCTTCAACTTACGATCAATTTGGGTATAATAGAACTTTATACCTGGCCCTTCAAATGGCAATCCCTTGTTCGCATTGGAATTCTTAAGCGGACCACTATGGTATAGGATTATATCAATTTTAGGCATTGTAAACCTGTTAGAGTCAAGTTACTATGTTAGTTAAAAAACATTTTATCTACTTAAACTACACAAAGTAGAAATTCCAATTCATTCAACTAGTATGAATTTCGTTACACATTTCATACTTAAATAATTTTTCCGTCATGCTAAAACTACCCATTTCATACCCAATACCAAAAAAAAAAAAAAAAAAATCCTTGTAAAAGTATACAACATTTTATCATGTTACATATTTGCCACATTTATATACCCATTTCATACTGAATACAAAAAAAGCCATTTCATTACACATTCAAAGGGCATGAATGAAATACCCATTCATCACAATGCATTCACTACTCATTCATCACAAAAACCATGCAAATAAATACTCAAAAAATTAACACTAACAAAACAAAGTTTTATAATTCACAATATTGGTAAGAAACTAAGTTATTAACACAATCTACAAAATAAATAGTCAAACTCTTTAATCCACACCCAACAACCAATACCCAACTACAATGACATTCAAATCAAAAAACCCTTACCTAAGATATGAATTTGTTGAGGGGGAAGAGCAATGAGAGATGCAATGGAGTTGTGAGAGCCAATTGGTGTGGGGAGAGATGCAATGTGGTGAGTTGTGAGAGGCAATGTGGTGTGGGGTGAGTGAGGCGTTAGTGAGGTCAGTGTGTGTATGGGTGAGAGTGTTTGTATCTCAAACTGAACATTTTGATCTGCTGCGTGTAGTATATAAAATTTTCCCAGTAGAACTCGAATCTTATAGACTCGAGTTCTATTCTATATCTAAGAAGATATCGAGTTTCTAATACTCGATATCCTTCTGTTTTTTTTATTGAAATCGAGTCTTTAGGACTAGATTTTTTTCTGGCAGAAATTGAGTCTTAAAGACTCGAGATCTGCGTGGCATTTTTTAATCCAGTCAGCAAGTGCGTGTAACCACAAAGCAGGTTTCTAAAAAGAGGATCTAGAGTTTTATAAACTCGAGATGCTATTTTCCATAATCATTCAAAACATTAGCTAACTTACTATATACAACCCTTTCACACCGTTACTCTGCACATTTCCCCGAAAGGTTGGGCCACGGAGAAGAGAGAGTTGTTGTTCTGAAAATGAGAAAACAACAAGGCAGAGAGAGACCGTATGTGTGGTGGACATTGTGGGTAGTAGGTAGTAGGTAGGTGAGTAAGTTAAATAATAAAATAATAATAATAACCGATTATTTAAAGAAAACATTATGTATAATAAATGATTTAATGTGGGTGTTTTTACAAATTATTTGTGTAAAATAAAAAAATTAGGTTCTTACTATAAAATAAATAGAAAATTTTATATGCGAATGCATAGAGCACTTGCAACAGTGGAGCTAAATAGCTATATTGCTATTTTAGCTCCACCAATATACCAAAAAGAGCATGCAGCAGTGGAGCCATTCCTATATAGATGTGCACTGGAGCTGAAATCTAAAACAAAAAAATGATTTTTTATTTAGCCCTAATTAAAATATTCTTTCCTTCTTGATTTTTTTTCCTTTCTTTTATTCTTCTTCTCATCCGCCTCAGTCTTTCAGACAATCACTCTTCAAGCTCTCATCTCTCACATCTCCTCTCACAACGCCTCAAGAGTCCTCAAGCTCTCACATCTCCTCTCAGCCGTGCTCACCGCCATCTCCACCCTCTCATCTCTCACGCTCAAGCTCACCGCCGTCCCACCAGCCGTCCAAACATCTCATATTCTCTCTCTTTCTCTCTCCAGCTTCTCTTCTGTATTCTTTCTTCCTCAATTTTTTTTTTCTCTCTAGCTCACCGGCTAGCTCCCTCGTCTCCCTCATCCCTCAGCTCGCTGACCTGCTCCCTCATCGCCGATCTGTTCCACCGACCCAGTTCGCCGACCCACCCCAAGCCCCATCGCCGATCTCCCCAAACCCCATTGTCAACCCACCCCAGCTCCCTCATCGCTGATCTTTTCTAATTACCAGATGGGTTACCGTTCTTCTCTCTCTCGATCAAGCTCAGATGGTGGGTTTAATGGTGGTCTGGGGTGCTAGCTCCATCGCCGATCTGCTCCACTGTGCTGTTTTTTTTTTTTTTTTTTTTCCCTATGGATGTTTTTATTATTATGTTTTTCTGTGGATGTTTTTTTTTTTTTTTCTTTTTTACTGTGGACTGCTGGTAGTGGTGGTGTCGTGAGGGACTGTGGGTTGAAGGGAGGGAAGAGGGAGAAGACAGAGAGAAGATGAATAGTGAGAAAATA
Source organism: Lithocarpus polystachyus (assembly GCA_033629205.1). NCBI lineage: Eukaryota > Viridiplantae > Streptophyta > Magnoliopsida > Fagales > Fagaceae > Lithocarpus > Lithocarpus polystachyus. Next base: position 6,838,583 of record CM066164.1, on the reverse strand, counting down.
ATAATAAATAATTGATTAATTGTGGATATATATTATTTTATTGTGATGTTTATATTATTTTATTGTGTTAAAAGTTAAAATAGATCAATTGCTGCAGCACGTGTGTAAGTAAAATAGATAAAATAATTTTTTATGGTGCCAAATAGCTATAATTATAGCTTCACTGTCGTGGATGCTCTTACATTCACGTGCCAGACAGGAACACACCGTAAACTGAACTCACTAACCCAACAAGACCAAACTATAAAAACTTCAGTTACAGTCGCATTTTTGGGTCCTCACTTGGCATGAAATTATGAGCACTAAAAGACTACTTTCTACGGCTGATTTCCATGCAATCCCACCCATTATCCGAAACTCCCTTCCATGGGCCCACAACACCACCGCCCAATCGAACACACCTTTTTTACCAAAGGGTCCTTCCGTATTAGCCACAAACCTCATCAAATCATACTCTGAAAGGGGCTTGATAAAAGAGGCCCGGATACTGTTCGATGAAATGCCTGAGAGAGATGTGGTTGCATGGACTGCCATGATAGCTGGGTACACGTCTTGCAACCACTACAGTCATGCATGGGCTATGTTCTGTGAGATGGTAAGGAATGGAGTGGAGCCAAATGCTTTTACTTTGTCCAGTGCTTTGAAGGGTTGTAAGAGCATGAAGACTCTTTCATATGGGGCATTGGTCCATGGCTTGGCTATCAAGCATGGCATGAAGGAGTCTATGTATGTTAATAATGCACTCATGGATATGTATGCTACGTGTTGTGTTAGCATGGACGAGGCATGCATGGTCTTTCAGGAGATAGATGTAAAAAATGCTGTTTCATGGACTACTTTGATCACTGGTTACACTCATAGAGGTGATGGCTATGGTGGGCTTCGAGTTTTCAGGCAAATGTTGCTGGTTAGTAATTGAAACAACTTCAAATTCTATGAAAACACTTGGGTTGCAAAGCTCACTTATTATTGCGTATCTACAATTGAAAAGGTTTCAATTTTTAAAAAGAATTCAGCTTTATATATCTTACAGTATACATTAAGTTCTTGAATTTATTTGACAAACAGGAGGAAGCAGAACTCAACCCATTTAGCTTTTCAATAGCTGTTAGAGCTTGCACCTCAATTGGCTCATACGCTTTGGGCAAGCTAATACATTCAGCAGTGATTACACATGGATTCGATACCAATCTTCCTGTCATGAATTCTATACTAGACATGTATTGCAGGTGTGGTGGTTTATCGGAGGCAAATCAGTATTTCCATGAAATGAATGAGAAAGATTTAATTACATGGAATACCTTGATAACTGGTTATGAAAGATTGGACTCTACTGAGTCTTTACATATCTTTTCACAAATGGAGTCAGAAGGTTTTAGTCCAAATTGCTACACATTTACCAGTGTTACAGCTGCCTGTGCAAATTTAGCAGTATTGAATTGCGGACAACAGGTTCATGGAGGAATTGTTCGCAGAGGCCTCGACAGGAACTTGGCATTGGCTAATGCAATTATTGACATGTATGCCAAGTGTGGGAGCATAAGTGATTCACGCAAAGTTTTTAGTGAAATGACTTGTAGAGATTTGGTCTCTTGGACTACTATGATGATTGGATATGGGGCTCATGGATATGGAAAAGAGGCTGTTGAATTGTTTGATGAGATGATCATGTCTGGTATTAGACCTGATAAGATTGTGTATATGGCAGTTCTGAGCGCTTGCAGCCATGCTGGACTTGTAGATGAAGGTTTGAGGTATTTCAAATCAATGGTGGGTGATTATAATATTTCTCCAAATCAGGAGATTTATGGCTGTGTGGTGGATCTGCTAGGGCGTGCAGGGAGAGTTGGGGAGGCTTATGAGCTAATAGAGAGTATGCCATTTAAACCTGATGAGTCTGTATGGGGGGCACTTCTTGGAGCTTGTAAAGCACATAAGCTTCCGAATTTGGGCAAATTGGCGGCTCGTAGGATTTTAGATTTGAGGCCAAATATGGTGGGGACTTACGTGATGCTGTCAAATATATATGCAGCTGAAGGCAAGTGGGGGGAGTATGCAAATATGAGGAAGTTGATGAGAGGGATGGGGAGTAAGAAAGATGCAGGGAGGAGTTGGATTGAGGTAAGAGACCAGGTTTATAGTTTTGTTGTTGGAGATAAGATGGGTTCTCACATAAAGTGGGTGTATGGAGTTTTGGATTTGTTGATTTGGCATATGAAAGAAGCAGGATATGTACCAGATTTGGATTGCTTAATACATGACCAAGAAGATGCAACTTGAAAAAAATCTGAAGTTGAGGGGTGGTTTGAATACCATATTGATAAAGGTAGAATGATTCTGGAACAATTTTTGGTTATTCCACACAACTTTAAATTGGGTATACGCAGACAGAAAGAAGAAGAAATTGTGTATGAGGAGATTTGGTATTCCTCTTGAGACTTTCAATTTTGAGACGTTTGAACCCAGTAAGTGGCAAAAAAGAAATGAAGAAACTTAACAGCATCAAAAAAAGGGCATTGTTTAATTAACCTGCACTAACAATTTAAGATATTCTTTTAATTAACTCTTCATTTTGTGCTGCAACCAAATTAAAAATGATAGATAGTGTCAATGTACTAGGTTGTATTGTTAGTATTGTTTGGTTATGCAATATCTACATTCTTTCCCTCTTCAAATTTATTTTCAGTTGCCCTCTTTTGTAGAAGATGGAGTAAGAAATGAAGAGCATTATCAAGAATCGAGAAATATAGTGTTATATAAATATTGTGTCAGCATTTTAAACATATGGCAAGTACAAGCAGGAACAGACCAAACGGAGAGGTATAAGCCAATTAGACAGTGGAAAACCAATTCTTGTGCTGCTGCAAGCTTCAAAATTGAAACATTACAGGGTCCTGCAAAAACAATTAACAGGAGTGAGCTTAACCCCCACTTTTTTTTCTTGGTTTATTTATTTTTGGATGGGAGGATCACTCATTATAATCCAACATACATAATACTAATTTCGGGGAAGAACCATCATCCTGGCGAGTACCTATCTCATCCAAAAAAGACCGCGCAACATAAACAGCGGTACATTTAGCTTGGCGACGGTATTTTTGCAACAACATTGAAACAGCTGAATATACCCGCTTCAAGGAATCACACACACACACACACAAACACATCATTCATTGAATAATATTCCTACAATACGCTTGTATATACCAGTGTGCAAGCTCACCATAGAAACCGATTCTGCCAAAACACATTCCCAATGCATTCAAGTTTCTAAAGGTAATCTAGTTTCTGGTGAAATTCCACAGTATTTCCAAATGTGATAGTGACTTGACTTCAAACAGTATTATACATTGGATGCATTGTCATTTGTGCCTTGGAAATACATGTATTCCCCAACCATTTGACATCAATTGCGGTAATGAATGAATCCATCAATGGTCTATCTGTTGCATTTGGACAACAAATGGAGTCTTGCTTATCAGAAAAGTCTACCGTTGATAAGTCTTAACCCCAAATTGTCATTTTTGTCTCACACAACTCATATTCTCACTCTCCAGCTTACTCTTATAAGTTATAAGAGAATGAAGTGTCATTTGAACTAGAGCTTATCGAACCATTGGCTATTTTTATCTAGCACAATTAAGGCATAAGCGCTACCTTCCTTCAAGTCTCACAAGGGAGATGTATCAATAGTCGTCACTGATTGTATATCACATGATTGTGGAATGTTAAAAGATAGCAAGCTCTGATTGATTAAAGTAGACTGTTGTGCAGAAAGGAATAATCAAATTTTTGTTAAAAGGATTATCACATTCACGTGAAGTTGTGATAATAGAATAATTTTAAGCTATGCTTTTTTATTGTGAATATATAATTCTTGTAGTTGGCATAAGTTTGGTACTTTGGTTCAATGCAATGATGGAGATGGGATAGTGGCACTGATATTACAAGGATTTCAGGGTGTAAGGATTGTGAATAGAGTCAAGAATAAGTTTGTCGCGTTTTTGGATTGTGAATATATAATTCTTGTAGTTGGCATCAAACATGAGTTGTAGTTCCTTTTTGCATATCTTTTTTTTTTTTTTTTTTTTTTTTGGTAAAAAGGAATTAACATTAAGAAAGACTAACAAGAAAGCAACAGCTCAGGACAAAGCCTGTTTACAACCCTCTCCTAACAATCAGCCATAATGAGAGGCATCAAGTCCACAGGCGGACAAGAATAGGAAATAAAATCAAGAGATTGACATCTACCTAAGTTAGCTAATCGATCAGCACACCTATTAGCTTCACGATAGATATGCTTGATGCTTAGGAAGGGAATTTGTGTAGCTAATCTTTTACAGTCATCAAAAAGCGGGGAGACTATGGTATTAGCAATTAGAGGATTTTTGAGAGCATCAACTAAAGCTTTGGCATCCAGCTCAACCATAACAGCATTCAAGTTCAGCTCATTACAAAGGAGGAGACCATCACGCAGGGCCCACATTTCAGCTAAGAAGCAGTTCGCTTTACCAATTTTTCTAGTGAAGCCCATAATCCAATTGCCTCGATCATCCCTAATCAGTCCTCCACCTCCAGCAGTCCCTGAAGCAACATCTGCAGACCCATCAGTATTAAGCTTGACCCAACCCGTGTTTGGTTTTTCCCACTTGATTTGTTTGATTACCATTCAGTTGTTGCGCCTTGGCTGAGTAACACAGGGCACAAATTCCTTTGCTTGCCCAATTATCAGATTTGAAAGGTTTGGGTTGGTTCTTCTGTTGTTATAAGCAACTTGGTTCCTTTGCTTCCATAGAGCCCATATGGCAAACGAAAATATGGAGTGCCAGGGAACACCTTTGACCAGATGAGAAGACTTAGAACTGGCATTAGAAATCAGCCAAAGTTTAAACTCTTGAGAGAAAAAATTAGCATTGAGATTATGAGGCCCCAACTGATGCCACACCGGCTTCACTAGGCGACAGTCCCGAAGGGCATGGGCAATAGATTCAGGTTGCTCTACGCACAAGGGGCATGAAGTGTCTAAAGAAATACCTCTTTTGGCTAAGCACTCCTTGACACCAATGCTGTTGTGCAGGCATTTCCAGATGAACATTTGAATTCTAGGTAAAGTCTGGAGCTTCCAAAGCCATGCACCTGAGAAGGACTCAGCTTCCATCTAATCAGTGGCTAAGAGGTAAGCACTTTTCATATCAAAACTTCCCTTTGCAGAAAATTTCCAAGCCAATTTATCATTATTTCTAGTAACTACCGGCAATGGGACCGCTTGAATGTGAGCTTTGATCTCTGGGGGAAGTTCAAATGGAATGGCAACCCAGTTCCACCCATATGGAGTACGAAGGTCCTTTAAAGTGAGGGTGGCCGAACCTTGGGGGAGGGGACCTTGAATGCTACCTCTGATGGGACCACTATTTAACCAACAATCCGACCAAAAATTGAGATTACTCTCATACCCTGGCACCCATTTAAACCCTTTATTGAAGATAGCTTCACCTTTTTTCAAACCTTTCCAGGTAGAAGAACTTGGAAGTTTTGACTCATTTCTAGAATTTATTCACTGCCTCGATCCGTACTTGAATCTAAGAACTTTGGCCCATTGGGATTCCTTCTCGGTGTGGAGTCTCCAATTGAGTTTAGCTAAGAGAGCCGTGTTTCTCCCTCTTGTAGATTGCAGCCCCAAACCACCTGATTCTTTGGGCTTAGTTACAGTATCCCAGTGGACCCAATGCATTTTCCTTTTGTGATCAGAGGAACCCCAAAGGAAATTCCTATTGACTCTATCTATGTCGTCGAGAATTTTGCTGGGTAAAAAATTGTTCTGCATAACATAGCTAGGAATGGCTGAAGTCGAAGCTTGAATAAGAACCATCCTACCCGCCATAGAGAGCAGATTGGCCTTCCAGCCTGCAAGCTTCTTTTTAACCCTATCCAAAACGGATCCAAAATCATGCCTTTGCCTCCCTGGGTGTTTTATAGGAAAACCCAGATATTTGCCAAAATTGGTGGTTGCATTGAAACCCAAAATGCTAGATAACGCCTCTCTTCAATCAGAGTTAACATTGGGAGAAAAGAAAACACGGGACTTTGTTTCACTAACTTTCTGCCCAGATTTATTACAAAATTCTTTAAGGACAGCACTGATGGTAGCACAGTTTTCTGGAGTCGCACTGGCGAAAAGGACTAAATCATCTGCAAAGAAGAGATGAGAGAAGGCCAGGCCACTTCGGGAAGCTTTAACAGGAGTCCATAACTTGGCAGTACATTTTTCCTCAATTAAATGGCCCAAAAACTCCATGCAAAGGATGAAAAGGTAGGGGGAGAGGGGATCGCCTTGCCTAATACCTCTCGAAGGCAAGAAAGGGTCAAGACTACCACCATTCAAGAGAAGAGAAGTGGACACTGAGGAAACGCAGCTCATGATAAGCTTAATGAGATTCTCCGGGAAATTAAAGAGAATGAGCATCTCCCTAATAAAGCTCCACTCAATTCTGTCATATGCTTTTTCTAGATCGATCTTGATGGCCATGATTCCTCTGTTTCCTTTGGCTCTCCCAATGGTGTGAATTAATTCTTGGACAATGATTGCATTATCAACACCTCTCCTGCCCGGGACAAAGGCAGTTTGATAAGGAGAGACAAGCTTATCCAAGTGGGGTCTGATCCTAGCAACTAATATCTTAGTGATGATCTTGTAGACTGAGTTCCATAAGCTGATTGGTCTATAGTTCCCAATAGTTTCCGGGCCTTGAATCTTAGGAATGAGAACAATGTGAGTGTTGTTAAGATACTCAGGAATTTTCCTATCAATGAAGACTTTTTCAACCTCTTACCTCACTGAATCCCCAACAATTAGCCAAAACCTTTGGAAGAAGCCAGCATGTAACCCATCCGGACCCGGGGCCTTGTAAGGTTTCATGGACCACAACGCCTCCTTAATTTCTTCGGTGGAAACCATGACATCCAGCGACTGCTTTTCCTCCTCTGTAAGCTTGACATGCCACTGATCCACACAGGGGGGGTTCCAAGAGGCCAACTCTTGACCAGTGGTGTACAAATTAAGAAATCCTGTCCTAAAGTGCTCCATTACCTCTCTTTCCTCAGTGAGCCACAACTCCCTCTCATCTTTGACTGCCGCAATGTGATTTCTTTTCCTCCGGGCAAGGGTAGACACATGGTAGAAAGCGGTATTTCTATCCCCTTGGATTATCCAGTTTAGCTTAGACTTCAACAACCAGAGATCACGCTCTTGGTCCAGAATAGTCTCCAACTCATTAAGGAGCTGATTCTCAAGACAAATGAGAGAGGAGCTAGGATTATTGGACAGCGCCCTCTGGGTACCATAAATTCTAGCCAAAATTCTCTTTTTTTTCTGGTGAATGTTGCCAAATTGATTTCTATTCCACACTGTTGCATCCTTTGAGAAACGATCAATGGACTCTGCTAAATCCCTATTCCCATTCCAAGCTTTGGAAACAATGGTGGGAAAGGAGATGTCAGACAGCCAAAATTCTTGAAACCTGAACGGCCTGACGAGTTTGACTGTACTGACTGGCAGGGCTTCCAAGAGGACAGGGCAATGATCAGAGTGACACCTCGGGAGGTGGGTTACTCTGGCATTTGGGTAGATGACGCACCAATCCGGATTCATGAAAAATCTATCAATCCTTTCAAGAATCAAATTGTTAATGTCTCTCTTATTAGACCAAGTGTATCTAGGACCAGAAAATCCCATATCCACCATACTGCATCTATCAAGGCAATCCTTGAAAGCTAGAGATCGGCTGATGTTTACACCTCTACCTCCGAATTTATCCTCATCAGTTAACGGCTCATTAAAATCTCCCGCTAAAACCCACGGTAACTTATGTAAATCTGCAACTTTAGTTAGATTCTCCCACAAAATACATCTCTCCTCTCTTCTAGGACTGGCATAGACAACAGAAAACAACCAAGTAAGTCTAGAGGCACGTACCTTAACTTCAACGTGGATTTCCTGCTCTGTTTTCGCAAGCAAAACCACCTCTACTAAGTCTGAATTCCAAAGAAGCCACAGCCCACCAGAATATCCTATGGTATTAGTGTGGATGGCACCATCGAACGGCAACCTATCAGTAATTGCCTTAGCTCTATCACCCCCCAATTTCGTCTCCATAACCACAAGGATGGTCGGATTAAACTTCTGGGCTAAATTACGGATATGCCCCTGAAAGTTAGGCTTCAGGGCACCTCTACTAGTCCAAATAATAAAATTCATTAAGGACAAGAGGTATAAAGCCGAATAACAAACTTCAAAGGAAAGGAGCTGCTCCACTTCCCTCATCGGACACCATATCAACTTCGGCATGACTCCTATCTTCGGACACCAATTGATCCTCAGCAAACCTCCTATCTTTGCTTTCTGAGCTTTGGGGTGAACGCTGAACTCCCTCAACAGACACCATATGATCATCGGCAAGACTCTTTTCTCCGACGAGCTGGACATGCAATCTCCGATCACTCTCACCTTCGGTAAGCACTCCAGTCTCGACATTGGCTTTTGCCGAGAATTCAAAGGTGGCGCAGGAGGTTTGGTTGGCCTCAGATCGAGATAGAGGAGGGTGGGTGAAGGGAGGGGGGTTGATCTTCTTGTCTAAACCTTCCACACGAGAAGGGACGGCGCTCTTGGGTAGAATATCAGAAGCTAAGCTCCTAGCCAAATGTTTTTTACTCTTTACTGAAAAGGGATAAGTTATAGGTATCTGGGAAGGTGGGCTTGGGCTGCTATCTTGCTTCAAACAAACCACAGCCTCCTTAAAGCTGTCCACAGGTAGTCTGGCCAAACTTAGGCTTGAAATGGGCCTTTCCTTAATATTAAAAACTCCAGGAGTTTTTGAAGCCCACGATTTCATCTCAATCTTGGACCCGGCCCCAGTCTTAGGATTGGCACGTCCACGTGGTAAACTTTTGCTTTGAGAAGGACCACCAGCGGTCATGCTCGTTCCTTCCGCAAAAACTGGAGATAGTTGGTTGGTGGAATTCCATACTGAGCTGCCAGCACTCCCTGTACCAAGGACAGTACCGTAATCTGTCCTTTTCCCTTTCTGAACGTACCTTTTCCTGCTTACCATCATCCACGGACCATAATGTCCCTCCACGTCTGTCTCCTCATATGCATTGTGCGTGTCAACGCCGTGCAAGTTCTGAAGAACAGCGCTTCCGCCATTAGCGTCGTTGCTATGGCTCTCTAATGCTTCCTCCGTCGGCGCATTCAGTTCCTTATCTTTTTCCTTGCAAATAGTGTATGGGCAAGCTTCAACCTTATGCCCAATTCTGCCACACGAAAAACATAGTTTTTGGATACCCTCATAGGTAACCACCTGCTCAAAACGACCAATAAGGATGCTGTTGACAAGTGGCTTGTTGATGTCAACTTGAATACATAGTCTGGCGTATCTGCCACGCGCCTCCATAGCTGTATGAGAATCAATCCGTAACACTTTGCCAATGGATTCACCAATTTCCTTAAGCACCTCTGTTTCATATAGCTCGATGGGTAACTCATTAAGTCTGATCCAAACAGCAATTAAAGAAATATTTGTCGTCGATGGCTTGAAAAACGGCTCCCATGGCCGCAAGGATAAGTAGTGGTCCCCGATGAACCACAGGCCCCTTTTGATCACCCTCTCTAAGTCTTCCTTGGAGTAGAATCTGACTAAGAAGAAACCATAACTAAGGTCGATGCAATCCATCCTCCCTTCAGGTCTCCAAAGTTAAGCCAACTTGCTCTGCATATAGCTGAGACCCACTGTTTTTCCAACTAGCTTCACTATGATAGCCTTAGACCAGGGACCTCGAATGCGCTTCTTAGTTTCTTTGGACAGCTTGATTTTCACTTGCCCCTCACGAACAGATTTGAAGGCTTCACCACTCTCCTCATCGGAGTCCGAGTCCTCCTCCATGTGGTCGGTTAAGTCGAAAGCTTGTGCGAAGGCACCTGGTATTTCCCCCATTAGTTTGTCTTTAAAGGACGGTTTGGTATTAGGACTCATGGCTTGGTCTCCCAAGGAGGGCGAGGAAGCCCGAGATTCGCCGTTGAAACCTGCATGGTTGATGTCTTTTACCTTTTTATTGCTTCGGGCCAGCTCAGCTTCTTCCTCTCTAGAAAGCGTTCGTGGCTTCATGTCTCGCTTAATTCAAATAGTATCGATAGACCTTTTCCTTTTTTGCATATCTCAATAATCTCTCAAGCTTTCTCAAATTTTTGTACCCAAAATTCCTCACTGAAATTGGTACTGACATAGCTGACTAGGAGAACTGCGTTTTTTTTTTTTTTTTAAATACCTGCCACGACCGAGAGGGAATAACAGAAATTTTAGGTGAGACATTAGTTATTATTCCAAGCATGATAAGTTTTTTAAAAAATTAAAAATTCTAGCTAACATTCCACTACAAAAAGTTTTTTTTTTTTTTTTTTTCATATGAATCTATTACCACAAAAGAGAAAAGTGTTACACTTTTTTATTCAAAAAGTAATCCGTGATTAGCAATGGAAATGAAAAGCCATTGCACTATGATACATCCACTGATCCACCTCAACCAAATGAAATCCACCACTATTCAGCATTTAAAACAACAATTCCTCTATGCCCAATCTAGCACAAAACAAAGTAAGCCAACTCAAACCCCAAAGGCCCACATTAAATGATTACACACTTGCAATTGCCCAGCCAAACGACAAATAAAAATACGATAAAACAAGAGAAAAGAAACCTTTATATATATATATATATATATATAAAAGTAAAGTAAGAAATTTTATTTTTTTAAAAACCAAGTACACTAGAAGTGCACAGATCAAGAACACAAATTACAACAATCAATAAAATTGAAGAGAGAAAAGAAAACTATTAAACATAATTACTGCAACATGGAGAAGTAACACCTTTAAAACAAGCATAAAACATCATTGTTTCATACCCTTTGTTCCTGGTTTATGTAAAGACTAATCAATTACTAAGAAAAGGCATATTGCCTTCTCTAACACACCAATTATATTTCTCTAGTTGAATCCATGTAGCAAATTATTCATTGTTCTAGAATTGAGATTTCACGTGGATAGAAACTAAATAAAAATGTCATAATTAATTTGCTAAATCCAAATCGTCAAATACAGTATCACTTGAAGTTCTAGCCATGTTTAAGCCAACCTGATCTTATGCCTGTTAATAGTTGCATCCACATTTCTTCAACAAGATCAACATAAACTTCATTATTGGCATATTTGGCTCTGTAGTTCTCCATGGAACACAGGATGCTATTGCATCAATTTCAAGTTAGTCACGCACTCCCAGAAACCATATCTTTCTCAGGCATCTCATTAAACAACTGAGAAGCCTCAATCACATGAACTGTCCTGCTCAACTACACAAGCAAAGCATTCAAAGCAATCGTATTCCTTTCTGGCATCATGTAATATATACACTTGGCATTATCCACACCCCCAAGATTCTGAACATAACCTGCCAAACATGATGATGAAACCGAATCCAAAACAAGACTTTCATCAAACTGACCAGTTTGGCATTTTCCAAGATGCAGCGAAAAACGCTTTCGAAATCAGCCCATTATTAATATTGTCAGTTGGAGGTTCAATTTCATTCATCTTTTCATGAATCCTTCACTATCCACCTATTTCGGAAACAAAAATTCTAGATCTGCATAAAAAATAATAATAAAAATCTACAATTTTTACCACAATTATAAATTTCATAGATTATGAGTGATAGAAAAAAAATATATAAAAGTGACTGACAACTAATCATAAATTGGCACGGTGACAAGAGTTGTGGCTTTTGGAAAACTTTGAAAGTGGTTCATAAGTCATAAGGTGCAGTGGCAGAGCCACACACAAGGGTGGGGAGCCAAGGTGCCACCACCCCCCCCCCCCCCCACCCAATTTTAAAAAATTCATTTATAGTTTGTATATTATTTACATTTTAAAAAATATAGCATGTAAAAATTGAAATTAGTCCTCCCAAATTTTGAGTCATTTCAATGGTGCTCTCTTAAAAGAAAAAGAAATTATATTATCATATAATTTAAGAGGTTTAACAAATTAAATTATGTAGAAAATGATATATTTTTGTACATGTCTAATAGAAGAAATACATGACTTTTATATACTCGTTAAAATTTAAAAGATGATAAATTCTCTTAGTAAATTAATTTATATATATACGTGTGTGTGTGTGTGTGTGTGTGTGTGTGTGTGTGTGTGTGTGTGTGTGTGTGTGTGTAGAGATTTGTCTTAACTAATATATTAGTATCACAACTTGACCCTCCCAATTCAAATTTCTGGCTCCGCCCTTAATAAGGTGAAATACTGTAACAGAGAGGTGGTAAAGCAACTCTCCATGTTGGAGTTAATAAAGTGTGATGCTGCTTTATGCGGCTCTCAGTTCTTTTTTTAGTCATTGTGGTTTGAGATTGGAGAGTTTTAGGCCCTGTTTAATAGAGTAGTTAAATAACATATTTTCAATTTTTAAATAACATTACACACATTTTTACATACTTTTTCACCCACACGTACTTTAAAAAACTACAAATAACATTACTCAAACTCCTCTAACTCCTCTATTAAACGACCCATTATTGCAAATATAGAGTTTATTTCATAAATTTATTTGAGTTTCTGTAGTTTCAATTGAGCGTATATACGACAGTCGTACTGAGTTCTCAAGTAGGGACTTAGTTCTTCACCTGTAGCATACGAGTCCCTCTCTTTTGGAGGAGGATGTGGCTTGGTCTCCTCCTAGCAACAGTTGCTAGGAGGCTAGTGAGTTTTTTTCAGGGTCACAGGGAAACAGCTTTCATTCTCTCTTCGGAGGAGGACGTGGTTTGGTCTCCTCTTAGCAACACCGTTGCTAGGAGACTAGTGGGTTTGTTTTTTCGGGGTCACAGGGAAACAGTTTTTCATGGAGGAGATCTCCAAAAGGTGGCAAAAACTCTCTATAACAGATATGGAGGGAGACAAGTTTGATTTGTCTAAGGAAAAGAAAATACCAGAGTTCGTCCTTGCGGGGAAGTTCTTCACCCGACGAACGATTAACATTGAGGCATTGGCAAAAACGTTCCGACCCTTGTGGAGAACGTGACGAAAATTCGAGGTAATGGCAACTGGCGATAATATAGCACTCTTCGCCTTCGAGTTAGAAGCAGATGTGGAAAAGGTTTTGCATGGAGAGCTGTGGACTTACGACAGGCACCTGGTGGCGTTGGAGCGGTATGATGGCCGGAAGCCGGTGAATGAACTTAGCTTATGCAATACGGCTTTTTGGATACAGATTCATGACCTCCCCTTTTCTTTGTTGACAAAGGAGGTTGCTTTGAGCTTAGGGGCAACACTGGGCAAGGTGATAAAACCAGCAGACAACTCCGATTTGCAAGGAGGAAACTTTGTACGTGTACGCATAGTTCTGGATACGTCAAAGCCGCTAAGCAAGGGCTGGCTCGTGTCATGGGACCAAGATAAGGAAGGATAGGTCTCCTATCGATATGAGAGACTACCAAACCTGTGTTATTGGTGCGATAGTCTCACCCATGACGACAAAGACTGCGTGGTATGGCTCAACAGTAGAGGCAGCCTTTCCACGGAAGACCAGCAGTACGGATCATGGCTTCGAGCTCCTCAGTTCAATGGCGCAAAGAAAGCAGTGGTGGAGGTCTTGGGTTTTGACAAACCTGAGAGTGGCAGAGTTCAAAGTACGCCATCGCCGGAGCGCCGAACAAGGACCACTGTCACGGCGGTTAGGAAAACACAAAATAAGAAAGAAAGTGCAGATAAGGGTGAAGCCGAAAATAAGGAGGAGTTCATCCAAACCTCCATGGATGGCGAGAGTAGCGGTGGTCCCCAGTCCGACGGCAGTACAGAGAAACTTGAGGAGACAATAACTCAGCGACAAAACCCAGATTTCGAGGCGTGTATCAGGGACATTGATGACGCAATAAACTCTGCCCCAATGATTACGCACTTAGTTGATGATGATCCCGATTCACACGCTGTCAAGATAGGAAAGTATCTGCTCACCAACGGCACCACATCTCAGCTTTTGATTCCAGAATCTGGTGAACGTGATTTACGGAGTGATAAGGGAGAACTTTATGTCAGTGAAGAGGGCAGCGTTTCTCCAGAAGTATCCTTTGTGGTGGGCCGGGTTGATAATAGACATGAGAATGTAATGGGCTTGAATAAGCCCAACCGAAATAAAAATAAAAGTACAGGGTCTTTAAAAAATAAAACTAGGCCTCCACCAAGCAAGCCCACACCGGCCATAAGGAGAAGTCCACGTAAAGGCATTCCTTTAAATGCACAAGAAGAAGCACGTGAGCAAAAGGATGCCATGCAATCAGTTAATGAGAACGTAGCAAAAAGAAAACACGAACATGCATGCATGCCATGCGATGAAAGCATAGAGATAAAGAAGAAGATACGTATGGAGGAGGAAACTAGACAACTTAGTGCCTTGTTAGCTGAACAATTGGGATCGGCGGAGGCTGCTAGGCAGCCCCGCCGGGCACAATGAGTCTGATAAGTTGGAACTGCCGGGGGCTTGAGAACCTCCAGTCAGTTAACGCCTTGGAAAAGGTTGTTCGAAAAGAAGATTCCAAACTTGTCTTCCTCATGCAGACAAAGTCAGATAAGAAGAATTGGATGGATATGGTTAAGGACAAATGCAACATGAAGGAAGGTTTGTTTGTTCCAAGCATTGGAAAGAGCGGAGGCCTGGCTTTATTATGGAAGGAAGGGGTAACAGTGATAGTTCAAACGTACTCTCAAACACACATTGATGCATTAGTGGATGGGGTGCAGATGTTGGGTGGTGGCACTTCACTGGTTTTTATGGGAACTCGGACACAGCCAAACGCCCTGAGTCTTGGGCAAAACTAAAATATCTCAAAGGAACTTCAACTCTGCCTTGGTTGACAATTGGAGATTTCAATGAGATCACCGGGGCTTCGGAAAAGAAGGGTGGTAGTGATAGACCGAGACAACAGATGACGAACTTCATTGAGACTATAAATGCCTGTGGACTCCATGATTTGGGGTACAATGGACCTAAGTTTACTTGGAACTACGAGAGGGTGGATGGTGTGTAGATACGCGAGAGGTTGGATAGAGCGCTAGCAACCCCTAAGTGGCTCAGTTTGTTTCCTTTGGCAAAGTTATACCACTTATCATCAACGGTCTCAGACCATGCTCCCTTAGTGTTACACATGGCACAAAAATCGAGGAGTACAAGACAAAAGAAACCTTTCCGATTTGAATCGATGTGGTTGAAGGACCAAAGATGTGAGTAGGTGGTGACTGATGCATGGGAAAAAGGGCTAGCTTCAACGGAAGGCAATGTTCTACAAAATTGCTTAGAGCAATGTAGGTCCAGTCTGGATGCTTGGAATAAAAAGGCATTTGGTCACGTGGGTAAAAAGGTGGCTGAGCTCCAAAGGAAAGTAGAATGGCTAAAGCTCCAACCATCCTCAACTGAAACTAATCAGGCTTTGAGAAGTACTCGGTCTAAACTGAACAGTTGGCTGGACAAGGAGGATGCAATGTGGAGACAACGATCACGGCTAAACTGGTTTCAAGCTGGGGATAGGAACACAAGCTTTTTCCATGCAAAGGCTTCCTTTAGACAAAAAAAGAATCTCATCACAGGTCTGCTAGATAAGGAGAGTGGATGGTAGGAAGAGGAGGGTAAGGTTGAGGAAATTGTAGTGGGATATTTCCAAACTCTTTTCTAGACAAATAACCCCACGGAATTCACAGAGTTGCTAGCTGCCATCCAAAAAAAGGTTACCCCTGTCATGAACCAACAGCTTACCAAAAAGTACAGTGAGCAAGAGGTCAAGGCTACTCTAAAGCAAATGTATCCTCTCAAAGCAGCAGGTCCAGATGGGATGCCCCCCCTGTTTTTCCAGCACTTTTGGCTCACCTGTGGTGATGTGGTCTCTAAAATGGTTCTGGACTTCCTAAACCAAGGTATCTCTTCACCAAACTTCAATGAAACTCATATTGTGCTAATCCCAAAAGTTAAGGAACCAAAACGGGTGACTGATTACAGGCCCATAAGCTTGTGCAATGTTACCTATAAGATTGCGTCAAAAATTATTGCAAAAAGGTTGAAAAAGATCCTACCCTCTATCATTAGTGAAACCCAAAGTGCATTTATGCACGGAAGGTTAATCACTGACAACATACTCGTTGCTTTCGAAACTATGCATCACATTAGCAATAAGAAGATTGGAAATGTGGGGGAGATGGCGCTTAAACTTGATATGAGCAAGGCGTACGATAGGGTAGAATAGGGGTGTTTGGAAAAATTCATGGAGAAGTTGGGCTTTGTTGAAAGGTGGAGGGAGCAGGTTATAAGGTGTGTGAGGTCTGTTACTTACTCTATCAAAATTAATGGCAGTCCTAGGGGTCGTATTATTCCTTCTAGGGGCATCTGTCAGGGTGACCCTCTATCACCATACCTTTTCTTGTTGTGTGTAGAGGGGCTCTCAGCCCTTATAAAAGCTTCAGTGGCTAGTGGCAACATGAAAGGAGTCTCGGTGTGTCGAGGGGGTCCCATTTTATCTCACCTATTTTTTGCAGATGACAGCCTCATATTCTGTAAAGCGTCCCTTGAAGATTGTAACACACTGCAGAAGGTCCTGCGAGTATATGAGGAAGCCTCGGGTCAGCAATTGAATAGAGCAAAAACCTCCCTCTATTTTAGCAGCAACACCCCTACCACTATCAAGGAAGAAATAAAAGGGAGATTCGGAGCACAAGTGATCAAACAGCACGAGAAGTATTTAGGCTTACCTTCCTTGGTGGGCAGGAATAAACGTAACTCTTTCAATGACGTAAAGGAAAAATTAGGCAAGAAGCTAGCAGGCTGGAAGGAGAAGCTATTATCCAGAGCGGGCAAGGAAGTCCTGATCAAGGCAGTGGCATAAGCAATCCCTACCTACACAATGAGCTGTTTCAAATCCCAGACTCTCTTTGTGACGACCTTACCAGTATGATAAGGAATTTTTAGTGGGGCCAAAAAGCAGAGGAGAAGAAGATTGCCTGGTTAAGCTGGGAGAAAATGTGCAAACCAAAATCCAGTGGAGGTATGGGTTTCAAGAAGCTGAAACAATTCAACTTGGCCCTATTAGCCAAGCAAGGGTGGCGGTTGCAAACGGATCACTCATCCTTGGTTTATAGGGTTCTCAAGGCCAAATACTTCCCCAGATGTGAGTTCATTGAAGCATCTATGGGGAAAAACCCGTCATATACATGGCGAAGCATAATGGCTGCTCAACCCATGGTTAAGGAGGGGATCAAATGGAGGGTTGGAAATGGGAGTAGTATTCAGATATGAGGCGACAAATGGCTGCCTTCAAACCCAACGCACAAGGTGGCTTCTCCCAGGTTATTCCTGCACCAGGATACACTAGTAGGGGAGCTCATTGACCATGAGAAGGTCCGATGGAAAGCACAAGTCTTGGCTGCCTTATTCCTTCCTTATGAGGTTGACATTATACAAAGCATACCATTGAGCTCCCGTCTTCCGGAAGATAAGCTAGTGTGGGCCAAAACATCAAATGGAAAGTTTAATGTTCGTAGTGCATATACAGTAGCAACGAGACTCTCTTCAAACCCAACAGTGGCACTAGCTCGGATATGGGTCAAGGTCGGCAATTTTGGAAAATGTTATGGGCCCTTCCCCTCCCACACATGACAAGACACTTCGCATGGCGAGCTTGCCGCGACATACTTCCCACCAAGGCGAACCTTCAAAAGTGCAAGGTAGTGCAAGACAGCCTCTGTGATGGTTGCAGGTTGGAGGTTGAAACAACAGGTCACATTTTCATCTCCTGTCCAAGGGCACGTGAGGTGTGGGCTTGCTCAAAAATAGTGTTGACAGGTGGAGCTTTTTCTATGAATTCCTTTTATGATCTAATGTGGAAGATGGTTATGGTAGACCATATTGATGTGGACATGGTGGCTCAAGTGGTCATTTTAGCATGGGCAATGTGGTATCATAGGAATGAAGTAAGACTGGGAGCCCAGAGAAAGCCAAGTAATGTGTTGTGTAGTTGGGCAACATCCTATATGGAGGAATATAGTACTGCTACAATAACGCAAACAAACCTGGAGCCTATCATGCAGAGAGCCATGACGTGGTCCCCACCACCACGATCTTTGTTCAAAATAAATGTAGATGGAGCAGTAGAAAAAGCCACAGGAAAGGCAGGTGTGGGTGTGATTGTCAGAGATGAGTTGGGTAGGGTGGAGGCGGCGATGTGCAAAAACTTGGGTGCTCCATTAGGTGCCATTGAAACCAAATCCAAGGCTATTAAGGTAGGGTTGCTGTTTGCACAAGATATCGGTATATGGGACATTGTGGTGGAAAGTGACTGCTTGCTCATGATCCAAGCTCTGAACGGTACCTCTGCTCCACTGTCCGTGGTCTCGGCAGTTACACAAGGCATTATGGATCTTAGCATGGGCTGCAATAGGATGGAATTTTCCCATGTTAAAAGATAAGGGAATAGGCCGGCTCACGTGTTAGCAAAACATGCTCTTGGCATTAATGATTTTATTGCATGGATTGAAGAGACACCTTACTTTTTAGAGCAAGCTTTTATCCACGATGTAACGTTTTTAGTGTTTTTAATAATATTATTCTCAGTATTCCTATAAAAAAAAAAAAAAATTTGAGCGTATATAAAAGATAGCTTCTCATGTGCTCTGCAGATGGACTAGAGTTGTTTAGGGGTCGTTTGGTTTAGCATTTCAAACAACAATTTTCAGTTTTTAAACAGCATTTCACGCATTTTCACACACTTTTTTACCCACACATATTTTTAAAAATAATAAACAATAATTTTCAAACTATTTCACCAAACACCTCAATTTTGGTGGTTTACCACTGAATTTTATTGAAGCTTCTTGAGAAGACTTCATGTACTATTTTGATGCTTTGATTTAATAAAAGTTTGCAGAAAGCCCTGGCTAGCATGTTGTTATTCTGTGAACAAAGCATATATGACGAGTATATGATTAGCTACCTGTCAGAAGATTATGACTCCTCCATGTGTCGTGTGTGGGGTGTTGGTGGGAAAGGTTGTTTCATAATGTGACACTGTCTTATATTTTTAATGAAGTACTATATAATAAACAGGACTGTGTATTACTGTGGAATATATATCGTATAAGGCTTAGAGTATATAACTGTAGGATGACAGATAAATCATAAAGTGGTCAAAATGGAATAAGTGAGGGCATTGCTCAAACACGTACAAAGCTCTTAAAAGCCACCCTGAAATTTACATCAATTGTTGGCTACACCGACTCTTAGCACAGTATCACCCCACAAGCAACAAAAAAACTACCTTGTTCTAAACAGAATTACAGAAACTGCCATGTTATTCAATTCTGTTTATAATTTCACATCTTATATCACTCTCACAAAGTCTTCTCATAATTAATTTTTCTTTGACGGACAATAGTTTTTGGGGTTCAAATGTGGTAGGAAGCAACCCATAGAGCTAATCTACATAAAGTAGACCTCAAGCCCTTGAGTCATACCTTTCATTTAGCCACACATAGCAGGGGCTGGCTGGTCCATCTATATCAGAAGATAGGGACCACCAAAACCAGTTTTTACCCAAAAACAGTTTTTGGTTGATGTGCCATATGTCTTTATGTAGGAAACTCACGTTGATAAACGCCCTTAAGAAGAAAGGAAATTCTCCAGGTACTCAAGGAATGACTTTATTGATTTCTCCATCAATCACAAATCACATCTTGAGAATGACATGAATTTACATTTAGCTAACCATTAGCGAAAGCTTCAATACCATATGTATATTTTACAATTAGAATTAATACAGTTGTTTGGGCTAATTAATTCTTGTGCAAGGTCAGAAACTGAAACTTAGAGTTTAAAAAAAAAAATCCAATTGTAATTCAGGCTAACTTGTTTTTGGGTGACTTAGAGTCTGTTTTATAATGTTGTTTTAGTAAAATTGTTCATATTTTTTGAAATTACGTATGATAATAAAAGGTATGATAATACATATAATATTATTTAAATATTAAAAATTATTATTCAAAATACACAATCAAACGGTGGAGTTGTTTGACAATGTCGTTTTAGTAACATTGTTAATAGTTTTTAGAAATATGTATAAGCAAAAAAGTATGTAAAAATACGTGTAATATCGTTTAAAAATTGAGAACTATTATTTAAGTGCATGCATCAAACGGACCCTAAGTCTTGAAATGTTGAGCTGGGTGTTTGTTTCTTACTAGCTGCGCCTGCAACCAGCTGTGTAGTTATTGAACTGCTTGTAAATTGTTAATTGAGGAATGAAACTGTTTATTCATTTAAAAAATTTTTTTTTAAAAAAAGTAATAATTGAATCTAGTACTCTAATGCATTGGATTATTACGATGATAACATGTATCTGTTTTTTAGTCATGTGCAACCATTGTAAAGGATTCCGTATACTTGAGGCATTGGACCCAAACCAAGCCCCTAAATAAAATAAAAAGTAATAAAAAATAAAGGAATGGTAGGGGAAAAAAAAAAAAAAAAGAGCATATTTTTCTATTTTTCCTTTCATGCATTGTTTTGTTTGCAAGGGTGGAAGAGAATGGAAAATACACTTTGTGTGAGACGCTGGGTCCCACTCACTCTTCTCTTATTTGAGAGGAACTAAGATGGTGGGTCAGGGAGGAAAACTACTCATCACTTTTCCTTTCCTCCACCATAATTCCCTCCAACCAAACAACAAAATTGTTGTCCTTTTCTTCCCTCTTCCCTCAAACATAATGACAAACACATCAAACCAAAAAGGAAGAAGCACAAGAACAAGAGCAAGTGCAAGAAGGATTAGCATTTCTTTTAAGTTAAGTTTTCTTCTTTGCTACACGCCAGTGTTATGGTTGTATCATTACTACATCTATCTACTTTTTTTTCTTTTTTCTTTTTTTGTTTCTTTATGTTTCCAACAGACATATTCTAGATTCATATTCCCCAAGCCAAAAAAAAAAACAGTATTCTTTTGCAGGTTAGTTCAATAATAGCAACTTTACCGATGGTCCCTGTTTTTTTCAACTAGTCCATGTAGCATATTATCCATTTAGATTTTAGATATATCGTTGACAAAAGGCGAAATTTCATTAGAGTCAAACAGAAGCAGAACTTCCTGACCATAATGTGTCAAAAAGTGAGAAAGACAGGACAGCTGGTTTCTTTTCCATTCCCAAAATTTTTTTAATCTGCTTTTTTTTTTATTACTTCTCCCTATTAACAGCTTGTGTTGTATTTGTAGCTGTGTCTTTTGCTGCAATGTACCCAACAAACTGGTACATGTCTTTAAACTATGTTACCTGATCCAAATTTCTATAACTTTTAAAAGGGCAAAACTACATTTCTTAGATATTGTAACTAAGTACCTCAATTAAATTTTATAATAAATACACAATGTAATGCGGTTTCAATATATATATTTATAAATAGAAAAGAACCTCATGTGAGAATATAAGGTTTTGAGATGTAGTATATTTTTTTATAATTCTTTCATTTAGTCTTACTCCTTGTTTCCTTTTTTTTTGAAGATTCAACATCATCCTTTAATTAGCATCATGTGTCACTCTTCTTTGAAAGGTAAATAGATACTATTCTTCGTTTAACCTTCCACCTCAGGAAACTTTTTTATAATTTGATTCATTTAACCTTCCAGTTAAGCAATGGTTTTAGTGAATCAATAAGTTTTTTAATATTTATTTATGTTCAATAATAAATTATTTATTTCCATAATATTTAAATTTTAATAACATTTTTAGGCCACCACTTAGCAAAGAATGTAAAATAAGTAGCAAAAAATTCCAAAATATTTTCCACCATAAATGGCTTACCAACTTGTAAATGCCAAGTAAGTAAAATAAGACATTGGGTGATAAATCTTCAAAATCAAAAGTTTCTATGTTATCCCAAATTCCCAACTAATTATTTTATTCCACACATTTATTCAAAACTATGAGAGTAAGGTTTGATATGTGGCACATTTCTTGAGAATGAAAGAATATCTTTATTTAACCTTCCACCTAAGCAAATATAATACTGTACTACTTAATGAGTTACACAAAAACTTTTTTTTTTTAATCTATTATACATGAACTAAAGAGAGATTTTCATATGACCTTATAATGTACCCATGCATTGAGCAAGACATCTACTTGTTGATCTCATCTCTTTTCAATGATATGTTATATAATAAATGGGTTTTACTAATATGCACCCTTAAGACATATATTAGTAAAACATTTTAAGAAATTTTTTATGAAAAAGTGATTCATTATTTTGACAACTTTTTCAATTCTCCATAAAAACTTTTTCAAAATGGATGGTTAATGTATTCCCTAATCGGATCAATAATAAATTTTAAAACATAAAACTACCAAATAATTGAGTTATACATAAAATTTTTTTTAAAGAGTATTATACATGAACTATAAAGAGATTTTCATATGAATTGATAATATACTCATGTATTGAGCAGACATATATTGTTATTAAATTTACACATTTAATAACAACATATCATGTAATTAAAAAAAAAAAGTTTGCATTTTTATCCAAAGAGTATGATTACTTTATTAGAATTATTCTTCAATTGGGGGCTGCTTGAAAAAACAAATCTTGGTAAACCTTTACAAGCGTGGATCAAACAACTATCCTCCAAGCTATAATCTCTATTATCTAAGGTATCAAAAACTCTTCATAAAATTCTGTAAAGTTCACTTTTTTATTATCAGTAACACTGGTATAAAAGGTCACAAAGCATCACAACAATAAACAGAGCTAAAATTTTTAGAACTCATGCTGCTTCTGAAAATCAGAGATCTTTTCCATCCTCAATTTCAAAAGCTGAAACTGGCAATGTCCTGGACAGCCCTGTAAGACTCTTGATAGTGATTTTATCAGTTGGAGGATCATCCACAAAGATTTCATTGAGTGAAACCCAAATCAAAAGCTCCTTGGCCTTTACCCCTCTAAGCCTCTTGATTTTTTTGTGCTCAATATAAGCTGAGACTTCAGTGGCATAAGAAACAAGCTTGCCAATCTTTTCAAACTTGTGGGTTATGCTCCTTTTCTGCCTTAGCCACACAAAGCCAGTTTCTTTCACATACCCACATTCCTCAATGTCTAGCAGGGGCAGTAAGCCATTGGGCAAGCCCATTTCTGTGAGCAATAACTTTGACTTCTCTTGACAGAACTGATGTCCTTGGTAGTACTCAGCCTTGGCCTTGATTTCCTCTGTAACCAGAGACATTTTTGTGTTCTCTGTTTGTTCAAAGTGAATAGGTGATTGTGTTTGTGAATAACGTAGAATGGTTTGAGGAAGAGGTAGTGTTCATAATTGATAAATACTGTAGTCTGTGTAGTGGTGAAGCTGAACGTTTGCCCTTCCTTTTTCTTTTTCTTTTTTTTTTTTTTTCCAAAATTCCCATCATGCTATTAAGGTTAACCGACATAAATATTGATGGGTTTGGAAACTTTAGTTAAGACACATTTAATATTTTTATATAAATATATATATATATATATTAAAAATAGAAATTAAATTGTGTATAAATTTTAAGGTTTTTTTTTTTTTTTTGGTAAAAGGGAAATAGTATTAAACACAAAAATAAAAACTACACAGCAACAGAAGCCATACTGTGTTTGGTAACTTTAGTTAAGACACATTTAATATTTTTATATAAATATATATTTTTTAAAAAAATAGAAATTAAATTGTGTATAAATTTTGAAAACAAGTACATATAATGATAATAAATGTGTGTTAATAATTTAACGGAAAACTGAATTCCTCTAAATTTTTAGGTGTGCATTACAATTCATAATTAAATATTTTTTATTCATTAATATGTACCTTGTTACTAACAATATCTAATATTTCTATGCTTTATTTTTACTTATAAACTTTTCTTTCTTTCTTTATTTCTGAGAATCAAACTAATTATAGATTAAAATGGAAAAAAAGAAAATCAAATACGGTATACTACAATTGATGAGTATCAGAGTATAAAGTGAAATATAGAAAGTAAGATTATTATAATCATTGTCATTCATCCAACTCCAAATTTGTGTGTGCAAATTAGTAAATTACTAAAAAAAATTAATTCTTGAAAGTGTATATTATATCTCATAATTGAATATATATTATTCGTTAATATGTGGCTTTATAGTACTTATTAACAAAATCCAACATTGATCATATCTACAATTATCATTCATTTATCCAAATCCAAATTGATCATTCATTTATCTAAAATTTATCCAAATCGAAATTGAAGGGTGTTTAGGTTTGAGTAGCTACGCATTTTTCTTTTGTGTGTGTATCATTTTAAGCAAGTGTCTCTAGCTGAAGAAAATGGACAACATCGTGAAGATTAGGGTGAAAATAAATAAGGACTGAAGTCGTCTATATTTCCTAAGTAACTTCATCCTAAAATACTAAGAATTGTATTCATCCATTTTAAAATAACTAGATTGGGTTATATTACATCATAAGTATTAGAATTTTCTCCATTTGAAAATGAATTATTTTATAGTTCAAGTTATAAATTATAAATTTAAATTTGTATTTATTACCACGGTCAAATCTAACATATAAAATTGTAATTGTGAAATGAAAAGTCTGTGATAGTCAATTATTTTTCTATTTATATATATAGTCAAATTTTTTTCAAATGTTGATAGCTTTATAAAAACTAATCTACACATTTAAAAAAAAATTCCTGAAAAAAACAAAACAAAACAAAAAGAGAGGCAACATGATAATTTAGGTGAACCATAACAGGGCTGTTTGACTCTGTATGGTGCTTGTGTTTATGATACGGTTGACAGCAGAATTTTAATAATAAAAAATTGTACACTGATAGTTTAAATTTCTTTAAATTTATATTTCCCAAATATTGTAAGTTTGTAACTAAAGTACCATTTCATTATCTCTTTTATGAACAATTAAATACAATGGTGGAATTCGTTGGTCAATAGACTCAATACAATTATATAATTGATTTTAATTAGCGAACCAATATTTATCATTAAGAAATTTGACTAAATTTTACACATTTAAAAATATGTAATTAAGAAATTGCATTTTTATTCAAAGAGTTTGATGGCTTGATTAGCATTATTCTTTAATTGGGGAGTGGACTAGTTGAAAACAGCAAATCTTGGTAACCCGTACCAAGCATAGATCTCAAGCTACAATCTTTAACAGCTATGATATCAAACAATGAAACTCTTCCTAAAATTCTGAAAAGTTCACATTTTTATTATCAGTAACACTAGTAAACACGTAAAAAAAAAAAAAAAAAAGCATCACAACATTATCAAGATTGAAATTTAAGAACCTAAGAGCAAAGTCTTTTTAGAAATCAAGGCTTCTCCTGAAAATCAGATTTCTTTGACAGCTTCCACGGCTTGCTTTTCCTTGACTTCCTCCTCCACTTCAAAAGCTGAGACTGGGAATGTCCTGAACAGCCCAGTAGGAGTCTTGAAAGTAATCTTTCCAGTTGGAGGATCATCCACAAAGATTTCATTGAGCGTAATCCAAACCAAAAGCTCCTTGGACTTAACCCCACTTAGCTTCTTGATTTTTTTGGGCTCAACATAGGCTGTGACTTCAGTAGCATAAGAAACAAGCTTGCTAATCTTTTCAAACTTGTGGGTTGTGCTCTTTTTCTGCTTTAGCCACACAAAGCCAGTTTCTTTCACATACCCACATTCCTCAATGTCTTGCAAAGGCAATAAGCCATTAGGCAAGCCCATTTCTGTGAGCAAAAATTTTGATTTCTCCTGACAGATCTTATCTCCTTGGTAGTACTCAGCCTTGGCCTTGATTTCCTCTGTGATCAGAGACATTTTTTCTTGGTTTTCCTCAAACTTCTTCTGGGTTGTATTCTTTGTTTATTCTTGAGTGAGTGTTTTTGTGAATAATGTAGAATGGATTGAAATATAAGTGGGGTTGAATAATAAATATATAGTGGTGAAGCTGTACTGTTGCCCTTAGTTTTTTCACAAAATTCCCATCATGCCATTACCGACATAAATCATGGCAATTTGGACAAGAACTGCTTTTATAATTATCATATAATTTACATTTATTACCATACTTTTTTTTTTCTATACTTGAGTATTTTTTAACACACACTTAGAGAAAGGGGATAAAATTTTTTAAAAAAACTTACAATGATATATATTCAAAAAAATCTTATTACCATTCAGTTGAACATTGATTTATGCCATTAAGTTTTCTCATGCACTAGACCAAGATCATGAATTTATGATCATCATCAAGATTGAATGTTCCCTGGTTTGTTTAGCTACATACTTTTGGTGTGAATTTTTTTTTTTTTTTTTTTTTATGAATGCTCCTTGAGTTGTTCAGCTACACACTTTTGGTGTGACCTTTTTCTTTTTAAAATATTGAGAAAAAAATATCTTGTTAATGGATGTTTTTAGGACATTTGTTAATATATTATTTTAATATTATTTTTATAAAAAATATAAAAAGGAGTTAAAAAATCCTTTTTGTTTTTGGGTTAAAAATTCAATGTCGATCCATTAACATTTCTAAAAAAAAAAAAAAAAAAGTGAGCCTGAGAGGCAACATTATGATTTCGGTGAACAGTGTACTATTGGGGGCAGTTTGACTGAATATGGGCTTGGGTTTATGATACAGTTGAACAATTATGGCAGAATTAAAGGGGAAAGCGGTGGGGATGAGGCAGTAACCAATGAGAGAACTCCCCATGTAATATGGTTGGGTACACTATTTATTAGGGTTGACAAGCATCCACTAACAAACACCCACCTAGATTTATCAAAAAAAAAAAAAACAACACAAAACAAAAAAACAAAAACAAAAACAAACATCCACTAACTCTGTTCTTATTTTTTTTGTCAAAACATCTTTGACAAGTTTAGTATGAGTACGTAGAACCTGCATTCCATTATGCTTTTACTTCTTTTTTATTATTATTATTATATTTTTTAATATTAAAATATGTTAGCAAAATCTTAGCGTAAAGTTTAATGGTGAAGCACATCATTCACTTCACATTTAGCACTTGAGTTTGAATAATGTGTTATATCAGGATGGCTAGATTGTGCACGAGTAGGATTTATCTTACTAATTAAAATTATAAAGAGTCTTACTCTTATGCTTTCACCTTTTTTTTTTCTAAGAAAAAAAAAAGTGTGAAGCTCCATGATATATTAATATTACATATCCTAGCAAAAATATATATATAATATATGACACTCACTTCATAAAATGTGTATATCCTACATTTAAAAAATTAAATGGGCTGTGAGAGGTAAAAAATATATGTAATTTGAGGGGGTGTTTGGTGAAGTAGTTTGAAAATTGTTGTTTATTGTTTTTTGAAATACGTGTGGGTGAAAAAGTATGTTGGAATATGTAAAATGCTGTTTAAAAACTGAAAATTGTTGTTTAAAAACACAAACCAAACACCCCCTGAATATTGGTAGGGTATTCTTTTTTTTTTTTCTTTTTCTTTTTTAATGTCCTATTCATTGTACAGGAATCTTCCTTACGTTAGTCTTGATTTCTAAGCTCAAGTTTGCAATATATAGCTTGAGCTTTGAGGAGAAAGCACTCACCATCACATCAAAGTTTGACAATTGAAAAAGAATTCTTGGTTCCAACTTGAAAAATAATTAATTGCGGGACCAACTTGAAAGTGAATCTTTTTGCACACGTTTGGCATCTAACAAATAAAATGCTAAAGATGGTTTTTAAACCGTCTTATTCGACCAAAGGAAAAAAAAATGTAATTTAATTATTAGGAAAGTACTTATTTTAATTTTGCACTTTTTACCAAACTGAAGGACACGCCTATGAACTTCTGTAGTTCTATTGGTCGGCTTATTGTGATAATCCATTTTCATTTAGTAAATATTATGTTGATAATTATATACTTATAGATACAAGAATTTTTTTTATAAAAAGATAAAAAAAAAAAGCTAAATTATAAAGTACGCTTCTAAAGTTTGAGAGTGTTTAGATTAACTCCTAAAATTCTATTATGCTTGCACCGACAACCCCTTCCATCCATATTTTTGGTTAAGTGCTATATAAACTTGCTACTCTTATTTAGTTTATCCAGTAAAACAATGTGGCATCATTTTTATTATACCATATCAATTTTAATTATTTAAACTTTAACCTTTCTTTTTAGGATACAAAAATAATGTGACAACATTTTATTAGACAAATTAAACACATGTGGTAAGTTTATATAACACTTAACATAAAATATAAATGGAGGGACTGTGCTGATACAAACAAAATAAAACTTCAAGAGTAAAATTCAAATTCTGAAATTTCATGATGTAAAATTCAAAAAATCTCAAATTTTAAGAATGTAATTTACAATTGAACCAAAAATATATATACATGACTCCCTAGAAAATTTTCAAAATGATCGTATTCTTGTTAGTGTAAAAATGTCTATAGATAATACCCAAATAAATTAAGTTGTACTCTTCTCAAAATATTGTCTGTAGATAATACCAAAATAAATTAAGTTATACTCTTCTCAAAATATATGTTAAGTGAAGTGATGTTATATATAATTTGTTTTATATAAAAATTTTTTAATATCTCTCAAACCTCCATTCATATCTTTTTATGCCATTTAGTTTTCAATTGTTTTGATCATGACTTTACAAATTAGAATTGATTTAATCAAAATTTTAGTTCAATATGCTTTCAGCAACTTGTTAACCAAAGTGTTTTACACTATATTCATATGGCTTTTAAATCATAATGTACATGACAAATAATAATTAGCAAGATATATATAATTCACTTTTACAAATAAAAGGGATTAGAAAAGGGACAAAATCAAATATAATAATAGTTCTTTAAATATTATTATTACTTTTTCATATAAGCAAATCTTATGAACTAAAAGTGGAACAAACACAGCTCAAAGAACACAAGCAGCTAAGCTGCAAACACCATATTGACAAAACAACCCCAAAGAAATCCCAGATACTCATAATCCCCTACCCATCTAACCTCAAAAAAAAAAAAAATATATATATATATATATATATATAATAAATAAAAAGGTCACACAAATAGATCTCCCAATCTCCAGACATACTTTCAATTCTTGCCACATTGACCACAAAACAAAAGAGAGCAAAGCTTCAAGCCTGACAACAAACAAAGCCAATTGATGGTTGAATTCTTAATTTAGAGCATAGAGCATGATCAGTAACTGAAGGATTAAGAGGAAGAAAAACTCTAGTCCTCCATCTCACATCATTTAAGATATTCTTTATTTAGAGCTCCTATGAAATCAAGGGCCCCTGATGCAGTAATTGAATTCTCAACCTCCAAATGTGATGTACTGTTGCTGCCATAGAAACTTTGCCCACTCTTGTTGCAAATTTCTTACTATTCAGCTGGAAATAGCCCCATTGTATTAACTCTAAACAATTGCATGGGGGCATTTCTACCAAGACAACACCTACTCACTTGCTTCCGTGCACGAAGAGAGCAGGGACACTCCTAGAACAAATGGTCCCTACATTTTGTCTTTTCTTTTTTCAGGAAACAAAAAAGGGGCTTATTTGTGTAATCATCGCCCCACGCACTAAAGTATAGGTTAGATAAGCTCAAAAGTACCACCAGCGCACAATAAGGCATACCACTCCTCACGCCCACATTTTACTACCTTGCGAACCCCAAGCTACCATCCTATCACAAATAGATAGCATGTCTTCCAATAATAATAATAATAATAATAATGTAAATTTTAAATTATGCATGACATACATATTGGTTTATTGTCCTATGAATTCCAATAATAATATTCAAGTGCATTGTATGAAGTGGCGTGATTAAAGAAATCCTAAGTCGCATGCTTTTAACTAAAACAATAGTAAAACGCATTCCATCAAAATAATAATAATAATAATAATAAAAAAATAGTAAAACGCATGCGGTGATTAGAAAATAAGAAATGATATGTCCACAACATTTTTACAACAAATCCTAAATGACAGGTTGTTACTGACTTTTATTGTTGGGGCAAAGAAATAATTTTAGTATTACGTTCAAATTTGAACTAATAACAACTAACCACCTATGATTTGTTGTGAAAATGTTGTAAAAATATTGTAGACGTAGCATCTCTCTTGGAAAATAGACAAAACTGAAAGGTTATACGTGCATCTTTTTTATTAGTATTATAAAAATAATTATTTTCTAAAATTAAGAATAAACATTATAATCATTTTAATAAAGCAATATATCATATTTCACTAAAGATTAGTTTCAAAATAAGCTTTATTTTGAGATTATTTTTTAGTTTTTTATTTTATTTTATTTTATTTGTTTTAGATTTAGAATAATTCATATCAATTCAAAATGGATATACAAGACTAAAGGTTAACACCACCACCCCCTCCCCCAAAAAAAAAAATCTGGCTTTTCTACTGTATGAAATCCACACATTTGTCACAAAGATTATACATATTTCAGATACTCAAGACACACTCTCCCTTAAATTCACAAATAACTAAAAATTGAGCCATATACTTGGTGTATTATGTCTCTCTCTCTCGTATAAAAGTGGATTTCATGTATGAAACCTACACGTAAAGTTGCATTTAGGTGAGAAGAATGTGTATTAAATAATTCTACCAAATAGCTCATGTTCGTACATACATGACAACCCAAACCAGCCAACTGCCTCCTTTATGGTGTCTGAGGCCCATGACACTGATATAGAAGCAAACCCTGAAATATATTCAATATAAAGGACAGTTGAGCACATCAAGCAAACCTAACAAAATTTAGTTGAATGTTGGGGGTTCAACTAGCTTTATTAATGGTTTAAGTATCATCCAAAAACTTTCTTAAACAAAAATAAGGTTACAAATTAAACCCAACCGGTGCACAATTTGTGCAAGAATATGCCTCAACGTGTAATATAAGTCACACCCCCCCCCTCCCCCCCACCTCTCCCCAAAAAGCTTCAAAAATGAAACCCAAGCGCCGGAGAAAGCCTCGGGATTAATTTCCTCTTACAATAAATCACTGTCTTAGCTCTTTAATTTATCTATTGGATGCAGCCCTGATATTGTTACGGCTCTCCATCCCCATTCCAGGGTGGAAGTTGTTTAGCAATGATTCAATGTGTTTAACTTCTTTTGGCATTGACCCGGTGAGGACCTGATATACAAAACAGTGTGAATTCTTATAAATAATCAATGGGATCTTCGTTTACTTAAATACAAATAAAAATGTGGCATATTACTGCACCAATGAAAGAGAAAATTACAAAGCTTAAAACATAGCAACAACTTTCATATGACATCTAAATCAACTAGATCAAGCTACAAACTATAATGATGGTTCTCATTAACGATATGTTGGTAAAACTGTTGCTTTTCTCCGGTTTCAACCAATAAACAAAGATAATATGAAATAATTATATTACTTTAATATCATTATCAAGGAATTATGTAAAAGATGAAACATAGTAAATGTTATTAAAAATGACCAAGATGGTAGTCAGTAAACATCAGTAAAAGCTGCAACTGCTACAAAAAAAGAACACTTTTCTTTTAATATATATAATTGTAAGGCTCAAAAGGACTGGAAAAACCAAATTTTCTCCAGCAGTCACGCAACCAATAAAATTATTACGAACTTAAATCTAATATATACCTCATGACCAGTGTCTGTAATGAGGACCTCATCCTCAATCCTTATCCCAATGCCTCGATACCTGCATCATACATTCTCAGTCCTCAATATATGAAGGGAAAAAGTAAACAAGCACCGTGCGGTGCTTGTTAAGATATCCCTTAATGGGTTGTGTTAATAAAAAGGACAAAAAATAATTAAAAGGATTGCCAAAAAGGATAAAAAAAATGCTAAAAAACTGTCAGAAAGAATAAAAAGCTGCAAAAAGTAAAAAAGATGTGCAAAAAGCTGTTGTATGGTTTATCAAAACATTCAATGCTAAGAAACTAGAAACTTATGGTTTAATGTTATCACATACAGGTAGGAGGTATCAGATTTGATATTCGGTGAAAGATGGAAATTAAGAATAACATGTCATGAAAGAGATAGATAGCTAATTGCAATGACAAAAAAAGCAACTAATTGGCAATAAGCTACACATCAAGAGTAATATTAAGGAACCTACAATGAAAGTTCAAGGAAAATATATGACATTGGAAGACCGCAAATTATGAAGGAATAGGAATTTAGTCACCAAAAACAAGGCTGAAAATTTAAAGCTGGACACTCTTGTATCAAGCCTTCCCACTCAATTCACTATAGCGAGCATGCCACCACATAGGATGAGAGGAGATAAGAGCAAAAGAAACATTGAATGTTCAAGCAATTTACAGTTTCTTTCATAAAGAATACTCTTGCAGTTAAGGCTGGTGGGCAAAACCCCTTTAATTTTGCACTGCTTGAGCAAATAAGAAGATAGCTACAAAGTACAAACTGTGCTAACAGCCAAGTTCATAAAAGTCTCAATATATAAGTACAAAATTAGATGTAGCAATTATGTCATGAATTTCAAAAGTACCTCTCTGGAACATCCAAAAAAGATGAGATGTAGACTCCTGGTTCAATTGTTATCACCTGCCCATGAACAAAAATAAGGTCAAAATTGCAGCAAAAAAATCAAAGTATGCTAACAGTGATACAAGTGGACACAGACATACTTGCAGTTGGCTGTTTATCACAAAACACATATAATTTGCTGGCTTTTCTAGCCCATTCCCATGTGATCAATTATATCACAAGGATATTTAATACGATGTATTTTCTTTTCTTTTCTTTTCTTTTTTGAAGAGAAATGTGCCCTAAGAAAGGGAGGGCCCTGAACCTTTTTTTTTTTTTTTTTTTTTCATTTTTATGAATAATTTCCTCTAGGTGCCAATACTAAAAAAATCATCTTGAGACAAGAATATATATATAAATAAAAAAGAGTGCACACACACACACACTTACTTTAAACAAACAAACAAAACAAATAGTACACACTCACCCCACCCAAAAAGGATGTGCTAATATTAAAGTATCACCGTTTCAGCCACAACATGCCAAAAAAATACAAATATCTCCAAGGTAGAGAAAGTCGAATTGTTGTTCAATCAGGGAGGGAACTTACAGCACCTGGCTCCAAGGGCCGGCTATAGCTGATCATAGAAGAATCATGAACATCCATTCCTAGATTGTGACCTGGACAGCAAAATTTTTTTATAAAAAATAATAATAATAATAATAAGTGATTAATTGCATAAGCAATTTAGTAATTCTTACTTCTAAATGAACCAATTCTAAATATAATAAACTAACACATTTGAAATACTATAGTGGTGATGCAGGAGCATAACCATAAACTATCTCAATATTTTATTTTGGATTTTCATTAGATAATTTTAGATTTTAATGTTTTTATTTATTTAGTTTGAGTTATGATAGGGATGGAATTTCATATCCTTAGATAAGGATTAGTTTAGTATTTGGATTAGTTTGGATTAGTATTTGAGTTCAATTAGGATTTGTTTTAGGATGTTTATCTTTATCTCTTGAGATTCTTGGAAGCTCTATATAAAGCTCCAGATAATTTATTCTGTAATCAGACTATTCAGATGATTATTAATATTATTAAGTGATTATTCATGCAAAGTTTGCATTGCGTTTGATAGTGAATCCAAACAACCTTAGGAGGTGAAGCCTAAGGTTTACCGTGGGATTAATCTAGGTGGGAAGCCTACGGTGTACTGCATCAAGTGGCCATTGAAGAGTACTCAATATTATAGGGCTATACCTTTGCATTCCTAACATTTGACCAAATATAAAAAGAACAAAAAATATATAAATTAACTTGAATGCATGTAAAGAGGGGCATAGAGAAACCTATAGAAGTGGGGTTCAGCAGATTGTATAAACTGTTTCCCTCATCTTTTAAAATTCCAATCTCCTTGAATCCTTTGCGCAGCATTTCAACCTATGAAAATCATACAGTTTTACAGAGATTACCTCATTTATTTACAATTCAACATTATTTAACCTTCAAGCAAATAGTAGATAGAAGGCAAGACCATAAAGTAATATATACTTCCACAAGGAGTAGGGGTGTGGTCAAAGGTGAAAGGCGACCTTAAGGTGCCAAGTCCTTGTATCGCCTGAGACATGAGGCGCCAAAAACACGCTCACCCGAGTGAAGCAATATGCTAAACTCTAAATATATTTAATATACATATAATGAATTCAAATCATTTCTTACTAATGCATATTAGGCACAGTTTAAATTTTTTCAAATGGTAGGAGGCTCTATTAATTAATCTAAGAAAAGAATTTATAACAATCTCATATAAAAAAAAATTCAAAAAAAAAAAAGGGAAAGGAGAACAACTATTACAGTCAAAAGTTTATATGATTGAAATTATAAATAACTATTTCTAAATTGATGCGGAAAGAGAGAGGTCAGAGAACAAAGCAAGAGAAAGAGACACCTGCTAACTTGAATTTAAGTATAGAACTATCCTTTTTCATCAAATTACAAAAACTGACCTTTTTTTGGATGAATTTCATTGAGGCTCTCACCTCAGGTGCCCTACAGCCTGTTTAAGGCATTTGGGCGCTCACCTTTGACTACACTAAGTAGGGCCAACTAGGTAATTTCCATGCCAATGAAATATTGTGATGACCACAAACATTAGCATAATTCCTGACAAGTTAAAAATGTTTCGTAGGTCGGATTGTTGTGAATTTTAATTTCCCTACATATAGAGGTGCCTTTCAACTGATAATGTAACAAAGTAAAATAGAGAAAGCTACAGATATAAAACACAATGCAACAAAAACAAAAATTGCACCCTTTTTTTATTAAAAAAAAAAAAAGTTAGAAACAAAGATTTAAACTTGAGCAGCATAGAGAAATTGCTATTCTTTGCTCTTATTCTTTCTGAATTTTCTTTTTCTTTCTTTTTCCCCTTTTTTGGATAAGTTCTTAATGGATGAAATTTTAATCTTTTCTAAAGACAGCTAATGAAAAGCAAAACCATAGAAAAGGAAACAATTTAGGTTCAAATGATCATACTGAATAATTGTGTATTTTACTTATGGTAGCACCAGGTTTGCAAAGCTTCAGGCATTCCTTGTTTGTTTCTAGTATAAGATCATAAAGTTCTTCCTGAAATAAACACACTGCAGGCATAAGGGGTTGTAATAACAGAATATTCAGATAACAAAAGCTGATACGAAATAGAGAAAAACTCAAAGAAAGAAAGCTGACAGAGAATGATTACAAGGAATTTTAAGATTGTATGAAACTTTTCAATGCAATTTGGTTTGCAGTTGGCAAATTCCAACCAGAAAGGGAAGGAGGATGGGGGGAGTGCATAAGCCTAGAATGATAACAATTGTTTCCTACCATGGTGCTTAAATAAATGCATGTGAACCTAGATTTTAAAAACTGTTTCAAAAATGGTCATTTTGTTTACAAAAACTGATGCAGAACAGATAGGAAATTGGAAATAAAAGAGGAACAAAAGTATCAACAAAATAAACCCCAGGCTTCACCATCTAGAACCTGTCTGCAAACCCTAGGCATCACCACCTAAGGGCATTTGGCATCACCACCAAACAGAGAAAACAAAAGAGGAGACATTCTCAACTCATATCAATTAATCTTATTCAAATTCATCTATCTTTCACCATTACAGGAGTATTAGTTATATATGGTTTAGGGGATTACACCAATATGGAAAACATCTAATTTAAATCCCCAAAAACCCTCAACATTAATTACCAAATTCAAAAACAATATTAATTGCAAATTAAAACATAAAATCTTGGCTCCCAGCATCAAAAACACTAGAAAATTACATGAAACAAACTTCATAAAAAATTTGGTTGATATTTTTTAATTTGATGTACAAGATGGGGCAAATATATCTAATCAAGCTTTTGTCATATATCAGATAATGGAAGAACATTCAGCAGTGCGTTCTACAGCAGAAGAGAAACCAAATTTTGATGGCACATACTTGAGCAGAAGAAAATCTTCCACAGGGTGGCCAGGTACGAGTAAGGTCACTGGCATAACCATGCAACTCACATCCAACATCCATCAAAACAAGTTCCCCATCTTTAATCTGCAAAATAAATTATAAGACTATTACAAGCATGGATTTTTCGTATATAATAAAATATCATTTAGTTCATTGATTTGGTGAAGACAATAAAAACTAGATACCAGCTTTGATTAATGGACTCACCTTCTGATCATTTCGAGAATAATGTATAACACTAGCATTTGGCCCACCACCAACGACAGGGTTGAATCTGGTCAGTGATTATAAAATTAATAAATCATTGGCAAGAACCTAGCATTAAATAATATTGACAACTCAGACATCCAGGCTTGTTTGAAACTTCGGGAAACAATTTTGATTACAAAAGTGGGACATATAAACTGAGTTAGAAACTAAATCATTCTTTTGGATCCAACGATCCAGAAAGGAAAAGAACTTACGCCATTCTTTGAGCACCTCTCATTCGGCATTCATATTCAACCTTTGCTGACAGCATGCCCTCATAAGGATATGTCTTGGAGTGAAACATCGTCTGCAGAAGCGCCTATTCAAGACCAAAATACATATTATATATATATAATTTATTACAAGGAATAATCCAATTTACATTACCAAGTTATTCATGTTTTAGAGAGACAGCATCAGTTTAAAGTACTGTGAGTACTACAAAGTCTACAATTTAATGGTGAAGAAATATATTTCACAGTGGAAGCAAGACTAACTTACTAGAAGGCTTGCTTCCCCGCCCAATGCCCGATCCCCTTTCTTTTGTGTAAATGAACGAACTTCAGCACAATGAGCAAGACTGAAGAAAATATAATTGACCTATATCCCACTCAAAATTTAAATTTCTTGGCTCCAAATTTTTATGTGACATCCATTTGAATTAACTAGGACTTGAACCAACTGATTGTGTTGGCTACATGAATTCTTTTTAAAATAAGTAAACCAACTAATTTTTGTTGGCTACATTATTGTGTTCTTTCTTTACTTTTCCTTTATAATTATTATATGTCAATTAAGGAAATAACAAAGAGTATGTGATGCAGGAGCATAACCAGATATCTCAATACTTTATTTTGGATTTTCATTGGATAATTTTAGATTTTAATGTTTTTATTTATTTAGTTTGAGTTATGATAGGGATGGAATTTCATATCCTTAGATAAGGCTTACTTTAGTATTTGGATTAGTATTTGAGTTCGATTAGAATTTGTCTTAGGATGTTTATCTTTATCTCTAGAGATTCCTGGAAGCTCTATATAAAGCTTTAGATGATTCATTTTGTAATCAGACTATTTAGACAATTATTACTATTATTCAGTGATTATTCATGCAAAGTTTGCATTGCGTTTGGTCGTGAATCCAAACAACCTAAGGTGGTGAAGCCTAAGGTTTACAGTGGGACTAATCTAGGTGGGAAGCCTAGGTTGTCCTACATCAGTATGACTTCAAATAGAATCAAATAGAAGAAAAGAATACATGTGGCCAGCCCTAACTAATCTATTGAGGATCCATAGCCGATTGCAAAATTTTAGGACTAAGACTTCGTTTTTGTTGTTGTTGTTCTAAGTTATGCATGCGCCTAGTGGGTTTGATCCCAAGACCACACCCTCCACCCATTCTTATGGGATAAAAAAGTGCCATGTGAGCTAGAGCTCTCTGGCTTAACTAATTACAGAACTAATTGTAAAAGCAAACAGAACCATAAAGTAGAAATTCTTCTTAGAATGGTTGCGAATCAAACCTGGTCTATCTTTTCAAGGAGAAAACAGACTTGTAGGGTTAAGTGACCTAACTCTATGTAAGAAAATTTTGATCTCTTCCAACAAGTAATAATAACTATGGTATGAAAAGTAATACTGTCATGTTATATAAACATTATAACACCAATTCAACCAAAGGAAAAAAAAAATGATGCCCAGCAACTGCTCATTTACAAAGACCAAAATTAGATATAGCATAGACTTATGAGTACCTGGCAAGCAATTGATGCAGATTCTTTCATTAACTTGAGCTCTGCTGGCGACTTTATCCAACGTAACTCATGAGTGAAAGTAGACAGGTCTCCCACTTTGCCATTCTTAGCAAACTTTTGAAAGGACTCCAATTTCATATATGTTGGTATGGCTGTCTGCCTGTTGTGGAACAATTTGGAGCGTCCATATGTCAAATCTGGAAGGTACTGCAGTCAGTAAAAAAAATGTTACCGTTATTTATAAGCACATGAGCAGCCATAGTGTTGAACTTTTATGAAGATTAGAGGATAGGAAAAACTGTGAAGGCTTAGCTTATAGGTCATGTCAACTTCTGATTAAACACTTGAGTAGCATTTACAATTTAGATTACTAAAAAATCAGATAAAGACAAAATTCTTCTGTGAGACCAGCTGTCAGACTTTGGTATGAATGAGTAAGCTCACCAAATGCCCAAAAAAAGAGAGAAGGACAATGATCTGGTCATGTATTTAACTGATGACAGTTGATCAAATGTCACTGTTTACTACAAATTACAACTATGTTAATTGTTTCAAACAAATTGTATTGTGATTCCAGTATGGTGCACCACCATGGATCCCTATATATATATATATATATATATATATATATGCTACTTGGCTAAGAAGATGCATGTCATATTGGAAAGGAAAAGAAGAGATATAGCAGCCAATTTAATGATACCTCTATGTCCTTAATGCTTAACCTTCCATGCCAAAATATTAATTGATTAATGCCTACTACCAGGAAAAATGGAGACAATTTCCTCAATCGAATTCTCTACTTTTCAATGTCACCTCAGTAGTCAACACACCTTATGTAATTCGCGCATTGGATATGCCTTCTTAGCACAGAAAATTTCTAATGCTGCATCAACTCCAGCAATTTGCCCTTGCCAAATAACATCCTATACGAATAATAAAGAAAACAATTTAGTGACTTCTTCAATTACTGCTTTATCTATGTAATATATACAATAGCCAAAATTAAGAAAACATCAGTAGATTAATGTAACTACCCTTGCTAAATGACAGCTTTCTCAGCCCTGCAACAGGGATAGTAAAATAACATTATGTATCATATATGCAACTTTGGGTTTACAAAAAAAATGATGAGATAAATACATGTTTGGATATAATTACATGCAAGATTGCATGTCTAGACAACCAAAAATCATAGGAATCTTATGCCACAACTGCTGTAGATATGCAAATTCAACAGAACTTCATAGGGTATGAAGAAAAATCTGTCATTGTCTCATAGAAGACTGAGCATACATGAGAGTCTGCTTCTGGCATGAACATGCATAAACCACAGTCATGACCTAAAACTGCCACACCACCAGGCTGTTGGCAGCCAGTAATATACAAATAATCAGCATCTTGTCGAAATGTGTAAGGCACAACATCTGTCATCATCTTTACAGGGGCAGCTGCAATTATGGCCAGACTATTTTCTGGAAGAAGATCCAACAACCTATTTCTTCTTGAGATGTATTCCTCTGTAGTTATTCCAGGTGTCATCTCACCTTCTTTCAGCAACTGAAAAGTGAAAAGGCAAACAAAATCAAGCCCATAAATTTTACTAGGGAAAATTAATAACAATACCAATATATAAAGCAAAATCATTCATCAAATATATATATATGCACAGAAAATCACTATCCTACCCAAAAAGGTGGCCATAGTGATGTGACTAGTGTGTGCAATTTCCTAGTCGCTTTGTGCATGCACATAAACACACATAGATGTTAAGAAGGAGAACCTGAGGATGAGATGCATGAGTTGGCTGTCCAATATCAGCAACCATCTTCGTACAATATGCACAACAACCTGTAGCCTACAGAGTCAACTCATATGAAACCAAATTAGAATAGAACTGTGAAGATAACAAACAAGTTATCCAATTTTCATCATAAAAAAGTTGGATCATTAACATGAACTAGACCACCAATTGCTCGATTTTATTGACAGAACATTTCTACTCTAGGGAGGGAGCACCATGTGAATTTGGAGGGAAAACCTTGAATTCTTCGTGTTGAATAGAAACTAAAGGGAGGGAGAAAACAATATAAAACTTGCACTGGAACACACTAGACACCCACAAGCATCAGAGACTACACGAAAAGTGAACCCACAAACTACATTTTTGACAAAATGTTTAAGAGAGGAAGATGAAAGCAGCAGCAACAACGAGGACCATGAGAAAAGAGTACCTATTGCTATCAAATTCATGAATAACTCTCACCATAGAGAGTAGATGATTGACACTCTTATTTCATATGCAAGAATTAAAACAAGCACCAAGTACAAAATTGAGACAAGGCCAGAAAACTACACTTCAGCAAAAACCAAATTTGTAAATTTCCATAAACATAATATATTACCAATCCCAATACAACTTTGAAAATTCCATTTAACATACTCAACAAATTCTCATCAAGCTTTATACCAAAAGCTAAACGGTAGTTGTTCAACAAAAATTTAAGCTTTTAGTCCACGATACTAAATGACTATTTGAGCAGTACCAATGTGCAATCTCAATCCCAGTATTAGAGAAACCAAAAAAATAAAAAGCAACAAGAACTCTTTGTTAAAAAATCCCAAGAAAATTGCTTTAGAAAATGTTATAGACCAAAACATACAAGTAAGTCCCTTAAAGCTACCATCTTTACCAACATTCAATACAAATGGGACAATTTGAGAAATACCCACTTCATAATTCAGTCCAAATTTTACATAAACTCAATAATAATAAAAAAGAAAAGAAAAAAGGAAACTAATATGAATACTTATTGAGTTCTCAAAGCACATACTTGTTTGTGAGAGATTCTCTGCATTAGTTTTCTTACAAGAATCTGCATTTTGTTGCTGACTACTTCTTCTCTTTTTTGATGTTCTCTCTCACTCACTTTGGTTGATACACTGTTTCACTGTACAAACTACAAAGTGATTAAACTTTGGTGTGTCACTGAGATTTTCAGTTTGAAAGGGTTTAAGGGTTCGAAAAAGTTTGTGACTTTTTCACAGGTTAAGGTGGTCGGGAACTGAAAACGGTGGGCGTTTTCATAGAAGCCCAACAGTGTTCCATCCTGCCTCATAAACGACAAGCCGCATGGGGTGTGAGCCTAACATGTATAATGCTTGTTGAAAACGACATGTCGGACTTAGTGACCAAACGACATGCGTAAGAGCTGATACACTCTTTATCCCTAATAATAGATGAAAATGAAAGTGTATAAAGTATAAACAGCATCCATTTTAAAGAAGAAAAACGTATAATAATTTTCATATATTGCCAAGCGTGACAGGGTCACGGATGCGAGTATCTAGTCTCGTAGAGTTCTTAAAATCTGGACCATTCATTGATAAGTAAATAGTTTAGAGTTTGTCATATAATCAATATTTAAACTAACATTTATTATTTTAGCATCTATTTGAAGTTGCTAATAATGTAATGAAATCTAAATGACTCGTTTGCTAATAAATAGTCAAGATTATAAAAATTTTATAACAGAGTTGCCCTAGAAATTTTAGAGATATCAATCCAAGGTAATTTTATATAAATAGTTCATCTAAAGAGCATTTCAGAACCCAAAAAAAAAAAATTTTTTTTTTAAAAAAAAAGAAGAAGAGGAAGAAGAAGAAGAAGAGGCGTTAATGTGTTTTTTGAACCTTTTTTATAGTAAGGATTTAAAATTAGTTAAGAGTCACGATAGCCAAAACTTATGACACTTCAATTTATAATTGCATATCTTTGATTCAATTTTTTGAGAAAATTTATCTCCAACACGCACCACGAAGGAAACTTCTATGCTAACCTTTTGGCAAAGGCAAGGAATTTCTCTATAGAACATTTTTTGTTGTATTTTGATCCTCCTATGTGTATTGTAAGCCAAATTTGGGCTATATGTAGACCATTTTGTGCCCCATATGGAGATGACTACAGTTGGTGTCATTTCAACACAACACACAATAAATAAATGTCTTAATTACTATTTTATGATTGATGATGCATCAATTTCTACTCCCTAATATCACTCTTTTTTAGACATGCCAAGTATTTTGTTGCATTATAAAATTACATGCACACAGTACATACTCATAACCCTAGCTTACTTTTTAGTGTCATTTATCTTAGTAGCCATGGGTAACTTCTTGTGAAGATAGCCTACTCAGAATCACAACCTTCTAGTAATGACATTTCTTGTGAACCAACTGTGACAATTATTTCAAAGGGAGTACCATTCTAGGCGTGAGTTGAGTCTGGCACTACTGCCAAGTTTGGGAGTTGATAAGATTTCGTCTGTTTATGCATTTATCTGGAGATTATTTACCTTATTTTTTTATGTATCACTTTTTTTAAGGTCCAACTTTACTTTTATCCAC
This sequence comes from Lithocarpus polystachyus, assembly GCA_033629205.1. NCBI lineage: Eukaryota > Viridiplantae > Streptophyta > Magnoliopsida > Fagales > Fagaceae > Lithocarpus > Lithocarpus polystachyus. The sequence continues at coordinate 6,795,989 of CM066164.1, read as the reverse complement.
ATTTAACAAATTAGCAAAAAACCTAAGTATCAACACCTTCTGAGTATATAATTGCCTATATTACCAATTAGTCACTATTTCCTTGCAATGAGAAATCCATCTTATGCAACTAACAGAGTTTGTAAAGACCAAACAAGATTTCAAGATCTCATCTCAAGCATAGATTTGATAGCATCATCATGACCAATGAATGTTCATATGGTGTGAATTATGAAACCATTTCCTCCCCTTTTGAATTCTAAAGTCCCAGATGTAAAGATGATATTGAAAATGTTCTATGTAGATTCCCTTATAAACAGTAATCACTAACCCACCCTTGATATTTCATTACTGCAAACAAAATGAGTCAAAATCTTGCACTGAGAGTACCAAGTGGGATGTTTAATTCTGTTAGAGAAAACGATGAAGAAAATTTCTAATTTCATCAATATAAGGAGACCGAGTAGGAATTATATGACCAGAGTCGTGTTCAATTATCACAGAGCACCCATCATCAAATAAAGAAGCAAGGTCCCTGCTAGCTTGGTTTGCAATCTGCCTGTCTTTGCCATGGTCACTACCGAAAATGTGAAGTGAAGGGCAGTTGATCGCTTGACATTCAAACTCTGCCAATTTAATAGCAAACCCAGAACACAAAATCACAAATCTAAAATCCATTTCACTTTTCAGCCTCTCTTGTTGTGCAGAAACTAAGGCAGCCATTGCTGCACCCTGAGAAAATCCCAGAATCCCATCAAATGGCCCTCTCTGAGAAAACACAGACATTAAATATGCCAGAGATACATCAAAGCCATCAGTTTGCTGCAGGTACTGGAGAGGGTCAAATGAACCATTTGCAATTTTCCAATCAACTTCCCCACTTATATTGAAATCGGGGGCTACTAACCAAGCAAACTTTTTCCTGCAATTCTTGGATGGTGGAGGATGTATTTGCTGTAATGAAGATGATGCACACTCTCCATGTGACTCTGTGATGCAGGGTTGGTAAATGAAGGGTAACTCATGAGGTGCATCAACAAAAACAAGTTCAACAATGTTTTTGAGTTTTTTGGCTAATGATGCAGTCCTTCCTTTGAAACTGGAGGCATTCTGCCGAAACCCGTGCAGGCATAAGATTCTTAGTTTTCTTGGAGATTCATTACCTGTAATATTGCAATTATTAGGGTGTGGGGGAACAACAAAATGTGGGAAAACGGGAGATACTTGTAGAGATTAGTTGTCAAAAAAACAAAACTTTCTGAAGGCTAATAAGATTTGGCCATAAGTACATGCAGTCTGTGTATGCACATATGGTGTTTAACTACCAGCAACAGAATCAGTAATTTTGATCAATTTACTCTTTGATAGAAGGGAAAGCAAGGTTATTTGAAGTGATTTAGATTACAGACCTTACCATGGCTCCAAGGCAGTTGAGGAGAGAGTTTGGTATCCAAGGAAACCAGTTTATGCTCTTGTTGTAATGACGATACTTGAGTTTTGCCATTTTCAAGTGACGGAACTGTCTGAACACCCTTGCCATATTTCTGACATATCTCACAAACATATAGAGCACCCTCCATCTGTGGACCATGATAACAAAAAAATCAGAAGCAAAAGTACAAGATATGGAGCTCAACTTAAGTATTTGACAGATTGTTCAGATAGATTAGTGGAGAAAAGGGATAATTTTTTTACAAACAAAGACTATCACCTAAAAGCCAAAAATAGATAAAATAAAGATTTCAATCTCAATTCACAACAGTTTCATCAAAAACAAGTCAAAGTTAGATCTAAAATTGCACAACCAATTTCAAATAATGAATAGGATTATTTGTGTGTACCCTGCAACTATCGCAGACCAAAACAAGCATCCTACAATGGGCACATCTGCAGCGTGAAGAATAATCATCAAATGAGGAGCCACAAAGAAGGCAGGTACCAATGATATTTGGATCTGAGCTCCCAACTGATATCCTACCAGACAGAAAACAAAAATAGTATGAATTACTACTTTAAAATTTGCAACAGCATACTGCTGTTTTCACCAGTTCTCAGAACATTAATCACATACATACGAAGAAGCATATTTGCAATATAGGGTAAAGTAGACATGCCATTTGCTCTCTTCTCTTTCTTTTCCTTTTTTTTTTTTTTTTTTTTTTTACTTGGTAAATTTACTAGCACACTCAAGGGGACATATAATTTACTTTTTATAATTCTTAAAATTGTATAAATTGACCAAAAAGCGGTTGTACATAACAGGGACCTTAAAAGGAAGAAGGGAGAAAAAAGGAAACTAAAAATCAGATCCAAAAGTTGAAAAACAGTGATATCTATGGAAGAATAAACCAGGTCAGCATGTCATTTATCAAAGAAAATTTTCAAACTCCTTACAACAAAGACTTCCCACGGATCTAAACATAAGACCTGTGATCCTTTTTGAAGTGCAAGTTTTCTCAATGGGAAAAACAAAGGGAAAACCACTTCTTAGGTAAGCAAACATAGGATTCTCAAAAGAACCTAGAAACCAAAGGCAAATCTTCTCGTATACTGTGAAGCAAATAGGCGTGCCGAAAATATAACACCGTTGTCATTTGCCAATTCCAAATCTGTCCCATATGCCAGTCTTTACATGATAATAAGATAATAATACCTGTAAAATAATTAGAGGCATTGAGAGATTAAGACGTCATACCGATGGTCAAAAACAAAATTCTTTCCTTTGAAAAAACCACCATCTGGAAATTGTTCCAAATAACGCTGTATCCCACCAAACAACTGCAATAAATTCCACACCAACAAGTAATATAATCACTATCATCATCAACAAGAACCAAGTCCTCATGCCATATTACCAAGGTGAGTACATTTTTCTATTAAAACATACCAAATTTTTTTGCAAATAACAACCAAATAGAAGACAGAGGTATAACTTCCTACTTGGTATTATCTTTAGAGTCCTAGCAGATCTCTCTAGTACAAACATGCCATATCACATAACAATATGACAGCCAAACAACAAAACTGCAGACATAAATATGGCAATGCATTCCTTGTCTATGGTCACTTGAATAACTTAAACCATATACAAATCTTGCAAAGATGATAACCAAAAATGACAAAACCCCAAATTTTGTGAGGTTGTCAAATAAACTTGTTATAGCTGATAGTTCAGGAACAATTTTCAAACAAATCAACAGAAACAGCCACAAATTATTATTTCTGTTATATAAAAAAATTTATTTACGGGAGAAATTTCCTCTACAGGAGCTAACCTGAAACACATTCTCAAACCCAGCACCTTTAGACCTAATATATGCCGAAGCCATCTCACACCTAATCCCTCCAGTGCAGTACCTATAACATAAACAACAAATGGAGATTAAGAGATAAAATGATATACACATTGCAAAATTAGAGAAACAGAAATGTTTCAAATGAAGTTTGGACTTTGGACAATATACAAGGAAAGTGCATAAAGGAGAAATTTTTTTTTGATACTGTCCCTTGTTATATGACCATTCTGAGCAAGGTGCATTAGCAAAACTAGATTAGTATTCTGGCTTCAAATGCAAACAAAAAGGTTCTATAATGAACAGCATCGTTAGCCCTTTCTCAAAAAGCCATAATCTCATGGATTCAATCAAAGAAATATTTACTTATCAAAAAAGTTTTAAAAAGAACTTATCAAAAAGAATATAAATAATTATAACAAATCTAGAAAACACAAGCAAGAAACCTAAAAGGCTAAAACAATACTAGGACACACAAGCACACTGAGGAAAGAAAAACTTAGCTGTAGTACAATTCTAGGAAATAAACAGGCTCCACACATGGCTATAGATAAGACACACATACATCATGTTTTCCCATTGTAAGTCTCCAATTAAGGCTGAAGTTCAAGTTAAATCATTCAGCTATGGAAAAAGCAATATGTGTCAACACAATTTGCATCACAGGAAAACAAATATGAAAAATATATTACGCAGCTAAGAGAACCAAAGACAGTTCTCAAGGCACCAGTTAGAAAATAACATTTCAATCAAATGACAATGTTACTCCAGCTGTGCAGTAAGATAAATAAAAGGAAATATCAGGAGCCATCTTTGGTTCCAAAGGGGCACTCACATAAGAACACGTTTCCCTTTTAATTGCTCAGACTTATCATCTATCCATGAGGGCAGATCACTATACTGCCTAATTCCTGGATCCAAAGTTTCCACATTTGGCACATGGAACTTCCCAATTCTTGTCTCATATAAATTCCTTGCATCCAATAGAACAAGGTCTTCATTGCATGTTGGGCTATCTTTCTCTAAAAGTGGTCCTAGCAAACATGTAATAAACAGCAGGTGACCATCAATTCCCAATTAGTTCCTCTAAAACAGTGCATCAAGTCTTAATAAATTAAGATTAATCTTATCATGTTATAACTTATAAGTAGGAAAAAAAAACACTTACCAGTGCCCTGAAGAGCGGAATGAAACTCAGCTGCAGAGAGATGCCTCCCAGCATTTGAAATTTCAGGTGACTTCAACAGAGGGTCAGAACTAAGAGTAACCAACTCCTGAGAACAAGGAAAAGTAGTTGACTTATATTGAAAACCCATAATCATGATTACCAATATGTCAAGATACTCAAAATACTAACAGAAATAAATAAACAAAACCCTGAAAAAACCAAAAATTCATGACATTATATTAAAAATTATATTTATGGGAACTATCATTCTCAGCCAAAGGTATTGGAGACAAATCCATCCAATTTAAACTCTGTTCGACTGCAGAAAAAACCATTATCTCCAGTAAGTGTGCAACAGCACCATTTTTTCAGTTAGAATAAATAGCGACCAACCCTTACTTTTACTGCAAAAGCATTTTATTTTTTTTATTGATTAGTTTAACACGCATGCCATGGGTGCCTTGAACACATGACCTTTCCCTCTGTTCGATTATTAAGAAGAAAGTGTCATAGGCACATTAACATTTCACAATAGAAATGAATGGATCTTTTTGTTCTCAATTCTGAACTTAGAAATTGTGTCTCTGTGAAAGGAATATTGAAATTGAAGGGAAAAAAAGACACCTAATTGTTTGAATCCTTGTTTCAGAACTACTCCTTTTAAAACTTCACTCTACTAAAAAAAACTAACGGCCTGGGTGATTGAGTGGCACCTCTAGGGTTCAATCCCCCACAGTGGGGCTCCTAAAGTAGCAAAAAAAAAAAAAAATAGAAAAAAGAAAAACAATCACCCTTCTAAAAATTAATATTCTAGCGATATGTCCTGTTCATGGTAAAAGAATAAAATATAATGAAATCACCTTTCCTATTAATCCCAGACCCTGCTACAAGAATAAAATATTTATTTATTTTTATAGAATATAAATATCGATTTAATGGTTCATAAACTTCATTCTAGTTCTAATTCCTATTTTACTAGGAATTAGGATCGTATAATTCATAGTAATATGAGATATTACAAGCTTTTCTCAGAGAGAGATAGTGTCATTTCCCATGATATGTGAGATCGAGTAATTCCAAGGATGTGTGCAGCTTAATTATTTCTCTCAACCAAATGTAGAAATTAAAAAACATAGCCATTACTTCCAACTTGGAAAACTACAATTGAGGAGAACAATCTTTGTCTTCTTCATTTTCCTTCCTTGAAGTTGTCAGCTAGTTTAGCTAGTAAAATCTCTTTAATTAATGTACTAAAGACCTAGGATGAAAACCGACCTTCTCCAAAAATAGGGAATGTAAGGGATGGCATTGACTTCTAATTTAACAAAAGAAGCAAATTGCACAATTAATGCATCGCGCTTCGCTCCCCTCTTCCTCTCCTTTTTTTCCCTTATTTCCAAAAATCAATACCTAACAATGATTCTATAAGAAAATTTAAGGAAGTGCACTTACGGCAATATCAAACCACCACAGCAAGCAAAATTTCTGCCTATGCAAGTAGAAGCATACATGCCATATACTAAGCAGAAATCTCTCTAAAATCCCATGACATAATAGAGATAAAAACTAATACTCCTAAACTTAAAAATATATATATATATATTATAAAAAAGAAATTATAAAAAAAAAAACTCAAATTAAGATAAATTAATCAAAGCTAAAAACATTTCTAAAAAGCACAAGCTATGAAAAATAATTTTGCAAACATAAATTTTCTATTTTTTCTTTTGTAACGAGAAATTTTATAGAGGAGAAACATAAGAAGACACTTCTGCTGCCTGCATGCGTGTCCTCGCTATGTTGAGAGAAATTCCTTAATCTTAGATATATTTTTAAAGATTTTGATAGTCGCTAGTTATTTTGAAAAGTGAAAACTTATAAATAACCATAAAATATATCTAAAAAGTACACATTATTTAAGAGCCATACTAAAGCTTAGTTGGTAACATGTAAGTTATTACTGGTTCTAATTTGCCCACAACTAACATCACTTCTATACCCACCAATAACAGTTGTTGTGAACATAGCATTACTCGATATTTAATTATCATCGTGGTATTCCCACCATGTCGTGTCCTAATTTTTCAAGAATTTACATGTCCCCATTGTCTCGTGTCGTATATCGTGCCCGTGTCAGTATCCGTGTCCGTACTCAAACTAAAACAAAGGTGAAACCAATGACAATTACCTTAACTATTCTTATTGAAAGAGAAGTGAATCCACATTCCTTAGCAACCTTATCATCTACCGGGTGATCACAAGTTGCGAGCTTGAAATCAGTCCCTTCGAACAAAGCATTCGATTTCACAGCGGCAATGTGTTTCTCCAACGACGATAGCTTCCCACCAACCTGTTCAAATTTCAAAAACCCGTCTTTATCAGCATTACTGAAAATTCATACATAGAAAATGTGAAGAGGGGGCGGAGTACAGTACGTACGGTGACATTGACGCCGTGGGGAGAGAGGCGGACACGGCCGAGGAGAGAGAGGGAGTTGCAGTTGGATTCGTAGAAGGAGAAGAGTGAGTCTAGGTCGGTGATCTGTGCGTACTTGTAGTAGAGGAGCACTCCGTATTGGCCTTCGTCTTGGGATTGGGGTTGGGGAGCGGTGTCTGCCATTGCTAGGGTTTTGTGGTTTTGCCTTTGAGGGGTTGGGTTTGCAGAGAGAATGGGGTTTTAGCTTTTTATTGTTTTCTTTGTTTATTCATAGAGCGGAGCTGCGGAGAGAGAGAAGGAAATGACATGGTTTTAAAAATCGTAAAATAAAAAAAAAAATGAAAATAAGTTTGGTTTTCAATTTTTTTTGGAAAATAAGTTCGATTTTCGATTTTTTTTTTTTTTTTTTTTTTTTTTTTTTTTTTTGGTTTAAGAGGTTTTTATCTGACCAGATTAAGGTCTAGTTTTTTATTAAATTAATTGGTCTGGTTTTTTAAAATCATGGAAAATGGAGAATTGAGGAGCCATTAGCTTGGGGGCATTTTCGTCATTTTAAAACTCAATCCATTTTATAGTTTGGATTTTATTTTTTAAATTTATTAGGGTAGGGATTGGCAACTGGCATGTTTAATTTTAAGTAATATGACAGTCCATACACCTTAGTGAAGATTTGAAATAAAAAAAAAATATTCTATTAAGATATGAATGATGTTAGTGATAGTTTTTAAAAAAATCGTAAATTGATATGTGTGTCTGTGTGTATAAAAGTACCTTAGCACATAAGATTGTGATATGAATTTAAATTTTTTAGCTAGATAAAAGTATAATATTGATATATCATAAAATTCTCAAATTACTATCTCATTTTTGAATAATAATAATAATAATTGCTATCTATTTTACCATAAAAAGTTCACAAAATGACATGATAATTATTCTATTAATTAATGAATTTAATTTAATAATGTAATCTTTTTTTTTGTTTTGTATTTAAAAATTATTAATGCATTAATGAGTTTTAGATTCTACCAACAAAAGGATTAGAAGTTTCATTTTTGATGATTTAATCTTAATAATGCTTTATTCATATTCATCAAAAAATTACAGAGATTAAAATACTTAAAAATACATTATTAAATTACAATAGATACCAATATACCATTCCTTTAAAAATTGTAGAAGTGCAATATAATATTTTTTTTTCACAATTTGATGTAATCATTTGTTCTCTATAGTCAAATTTGACCGCAAAAATGAGTACAAATCATATCTCCTTTTATTCTTTAACGATCAAAGTTAAAATCCAAGTTGAATAAGTCAATTTGTAAAAAGAATTTCGTGAAAAATCAGTCAACCTCCTTCACTCCCTTTTTTCTTTTTCTTTTTTCCTTTTCCCCTTACAGTTTTCAGCTTATGACTGTTTAATCTCAGTTTTGTGAGTAATGCTAAATGGTTAACATTTAAACATGTTAAAACTGTTGGAATGAATCAATGGTCCTATAATCCAGTGCTACTTTCCCTCTCATACAAAGATGTTAAATTAATGGAATTGGGGATTCTTTCCCTGATTGTCTAAAAAGGGTGTAAAAACAAAAACATAGAATAAAATGAATTTTTTAAAAACAATTTTTTTTACTCTATTTCCCTCATTATTGTGGCGTTCAGTGAACTGAGCATACATTTATGTGCATTAAATAAATGGTGATTCTATTCTTCTCATCAGAAAAGTAACTAGAAAGTGCATAGCTCATAAATTTTCACTTTTCAGCAAGTTTCTGAGAGACATTGAAAGCTGCTACAAGAGTGAGATACTGCGATATAATGGCAGCCAGGCATAATCCAAGTTTTTGTAGAAAATTATTAGGCTGGAATACGGAAGTACCATAAATGCGTATTCTCTCCCCCCTCCCCCCTTTCACATAAATTATGAGTCCTATCATGAATTTAATTAGTAAGATCTACTATTCATGTAAAAGGAGAGAGGTACATATTTATGGTATTCCGTAAATACGCAATAATTTTCCAGTTTTTGTGCTGCATTACTTCCAATCAAAAAGTCTCACTTTGTCTCATATTTAATATTTTCCAGTCCAAGCAGACTGACTCTACTACCAATTACTAGTTGCATAGAAATCACTAATCCAAGAATCACAAGCACAGCCACAGAAACTAGGAAGCAGAAAGCTTAAGCTGATTTCAAGTAAATGCAACCACAATAATAACTTTTTACCTATTGATCATAAAAATATAAATCAAGACAGAAAGCCGCAAGTTGAATCCTTAACACTTGTACCAAATTTCATAGACAAATAATTGCCTATGTGCCAGAACAAAAACCCTGACCCTTGGCAATAGGGGAAAATGAGAATGAGTTTGAAAATAAGCCAAAATAGGGAAAGTAAGGAAACCCTACAAAGCTAGAAACGAGAATCCTAAACTGCCAATTTACCCAAATTTAAAACCTCCAGGGGGAAGGTTGGGCTGGTTTGTTCCAAAATTAAATTCCTGTTGATTTGCATTCCCATTCTCCTGGAGTGTCTGCTCTTCCTCATCTTCCTCGGCCCAATATCTCTCCAAGATCTTCACGGCCTTCTCATAAATCTCATTGTTGTCATGGGACTGTAGATTCTCTATCTTATCCAAACCCTCACATTCATCAATCATTTGTGCATAGAGGTTGACTCCGTTATTCAGCCCCATGTCTTTATCAGCCTCACCCACCTTCAGGATGTTCTCAAGCCCTTCTAGGCACACTGTCACAATCCTTGGGTCTGGACAGATTAGAAGATCACATAGCGGCTTAATGCAACCTTGGGCCACCAGGAATCTACAAGAACATTGATCGCATGTGTAAGTCCAAGGCTTCATCTGATGCATTATATTGTGAAAAAGACAGACTTTTCCTCCAAACTACTAGAGCACAAATGACTAACCACATATACTTTAATCACATTACCTATTAAAAAGTCATGTGACTTGTGTAGAATACTTAATGACCCATCCAAATAAAATTCACATGGATAGTCATTTGAACAACTACAATAGGTTGAAGGAGATTCCTTCAACCTGATGGGAAAGTATATAAAGTGAATCAGCCCACAAAGGCATCAGCAACCCATGTATCTAGCAATTTGTGCGAGTTATAGGCGAGCATATCTAAGCTACAAAGTAAAGGTAAAGAAGAAATGTCATTGTAAGAGTAAAGCATACTGAATCTGCTCATGAGATCCTCCAGAGGTGGCATTTGATACAGCCCATGCAGCCTCCTTCTTGATGTCAAACTCAGCATGTTGGAGAAGATGTACAAGAGGGAGAATGATATTGGCCTCAACAACAGCCTGTAACACAGAATTATAACAGATAATATTTCCAGGGAGCTCATCAACTAAAATTCATAAAGCCTTGATTATCTGTGAGCAAGTCATTTACTAGAAAAAGAAGAAGGCTTCATTTGCTATCTAGAATCAATGTTACAATATGATTGGCACCTTAGACTTTAAACATTAAATTCATCTAGCATTTTAGCAGCCTTGTGAAGAACCAAATGCAAGTTGTATTAAAACTAGTTGTCTATTCAATGAGAAGCACATGCAAGGCCACAACTGTCCTTGTGAAGAACCAAATACAAGTTGTATTAAAACTAGTAGTCTATTCAATGAGAAGCACATGCAAGCCCACAACTGTCAGTATTTATAGCCTATCCACGGCAGGTTTTGTTGAAGGATTGATTTCCCAACAACAAATGTCTCTTAGGGAAATCGATTCAAGTGAACAAGAAGGTTCAAATGCAAACCTGTATTCATTTAAAAAAATGAAAACGAAAGGGTTTACATACAAAATATTATGTTGTGTGTGGTTCTTCCACTATCTTTGTGGAAATCCAGAATTACCAGGACATGCCCCTCCAATAGGGGAGGGAGGTGCCTATTGGCGCCAATAAGCAAATTATTTTTTTTAGTAAGTAATCTTCCACTATCTTTATGGAAATCCAGAATTTCTAAAAACCAAGAAGCAATAAAGGACAAGGAGTAATGACTCAAGACAAGAGTAATTGCTAACACCCTTCCTCCAAAAAAAAAAAAAAAAAAAAAAAAACACAAAAATAATAATAATAGTTATCAAGTAAAGGTTACAGAGTACGTTTTTAATTAGCACTATTTCAACCAAGTACACCACACCATCCCTTTTTTTGTGCCAATGATAATTGACTCTGTCACGCAATCCAAAGATGATACTCTAGTACTTTGTGGATTTCTGGGGTGCTACAAATAAGTTTTAACACGTGGAAGAATCTTGATGTTAAATCATATAGAAAGTGAATCACATACCTGTATTTGACCTTTATTCCCAGCAGTGATATTTGAGATCGTCCAACAAGCTTCTTTCTTGATGCTTTTTTTGTGATTTTGTGTGAGAAGTTGATAGAGACGAGAGAGCACTTGGTTGTCAATTACAAACTGGAAAATACATAGCAAAGTTACTTTGTTGCCATGTGTAGGGAAGAAACACAGCACTTTCATTCAAAATGTATACATGAGAGAGGGAGAGAGAGGGGGGTAATATGGCTTGTTTATTAATAAATATGGTTTTCTAATACATGCTTATCAAAGAAATTTTTATTTTCTTGCTTATCCTAGTAAAACAACAGGAATCTGAAATACAGCTTGGAAGTAAATTGTACTAAAGTAACTATTCTGTAGCCCCTAACTAATTCACACCAAACAAGTAAACATGGGTGCACGAAATTTAAGATAAGCCAAAGGCAATACAAAAAGAAGATAATCAAGCTTAGTACAATACAATAAACCTCCAACAGTTTAAGCGATGAACCTCAACATATGAACAACATGGTAAGAATTTTAAACAGGCATACAAATTATTATCAATACCTGAGTCTGTGCATCATCACCCGTAACGATGTTTCCCACAGTCCGAAGTGCAGGTATAAGAACCGTAGGTGAAGGATGACTTGAAAATGAAAATTTTGTCAGTAACAGACTCATACAACAATATTAAAGAGGTTTGTAGAGAGCATTAGAACTTACAGCAGAAGCTCCACAAGACGTGGACAGACACCTGCTTCAATAACAGCCTGAATTTTATCATTCGTGCCATCTGAAAGATAAGACAGGGCCCAGCAAGCATCTGTAAGAACTTCTTCATCATTCATGTATATAAGTTGCCGGAGGACAGGTAAGGCAGCTTTGACCTGACATGAACCAAAGAATGTTTTTACAACCACCATAATTTTTCAGCATAAATGTTGGTAGAAAAAGGTTCTAGTCGGCATTCATAATCTAACATACTCTGCATGGTCTAAATGATTAACAAGTAAATTCTGTGAATCACTTCTCACCTGCTCAAATGGTGTTGGTGGCTTGCCACGACAGAAGTTAGATAAAGTCCATGTAGCATTCCTCAGCATGGACAATTTTGAATGTTCATTTAACTGCGATAGTAGTGGCACAAGCGCACCTTGACCAATAACAAGATCCCTACAAGTTGGGGAATCACCAGCAACATTACCTAAAGCCCATACTGCCTGTTCAAGACAAAAGAACGTGACAATTGTAAACATAGTAAGAATCACATCTAAGAAGATAACATAACAAGTGGGAAAATAATTAAGCTCTCAGAATAACTCTGGAATTTAGAATAAGGCCAGCACAGTCAAACAAGAGTACAGAAAAATTCAAAGGGAGAGAGGGCCAGAATGATTTTGACTGGGAGAAAAGCACTGGATTTAGAACACGAAAAAGCCTAAAGAGATGTCAACTGTCAAGCAAAGGAATTCCAGATTTTTATACAATAAAAGAAGTGAACCAACCTGCTCCCTGACATCATCACTGGCAGAGCTAAGAAGTTGCACAAACATGGGAACAGCACCTTGCTCAATGACAACTCGTGTATGCTCTGATGTTCCGGATGCGACATTGGTCAAAGCCCAAGCAGCTTCAAACTGCACACAAAAGAAAAGTCAGTCCCAGTATTACATTAGCATTTCTTACTGAAAAATTCATTTGCACATAAAATTAAAGCTACAAAAAGTCCCTACTTGCAGTTGGGGCAGATCATGCCTTCCAAGAAACTCCACAAACCGAGGAACCACACCTGCCTTGATTACCTCATCAATTGGAGGACTGCGCTCTGCACACAAATATACAGAATGCAAATCAACAGTCAAGAACATTCCAGGATTATTACCTAAAAGTAAATTGTTAGAAGATGCAGTCATACCTATCGATAATAACTTTCTAAACTGAGTGGTTGATTCCAATTGAGCAGGAGGATCATCAGACCATACTCCTTGTACCATCACAGGAATGCTTTCCAGCTGTTAAACAACCATAAAATACCCAACAACTAAAATCAAACATCAACACCACAATATTAAAATCAAATGACACTAACTGTAAAATTGAAACTTCAGTTTGCAAATAGATCACATCAATGGACATTATACTTCATTAAGAAAATTCAACCAACAAAACTATAAGGTAAGCTCATTCAATTGAATGTGCATGATACTCAGATCCAAGCTGCTCTTTTCTTTGGCACCCAAAAATCAAAATATACTAAAGTTCAACACTCCATTTCTTCTTCTTTCCCACATTTAAATTCAATAACCCCTCACAATTTTAAACAAGTGTGCGCACGCTCATGAACGCATACTGAATAGTAAACAATATCCGATTGATATAAAGATAGATATAAAATTTGGTGGGCTGTTTATATATCAAAGAAGCCAAAGTTGTTTGTCTTTATCACAGTTGACTTGAAATTCAAGTTTCTTGTAGCTCCGAACAGCAAGAAACCCAAGATTCAGATTACTAATCTTTATATATCTCAGCAACCAATCATATAAAACAGGGGAGAAAAAAACCATCAAACAATACAATAAACCTATACTGAACCAAGCTGTTGTAACTTTTTTCCCGTGTTCCAAACAATAAGATTCGAAATCCTAATCATACATTCCCTAATCAACCAAACAAACCCCAACCCAAATCCCACAAAAAGATTAAGAAATAAGAAAGACCCATCAATCAAATACCTAACACCACAAAGTTCATCAAACCAAAAACAAAAAACCCAGAAAACAAAAATCTAAAATAACAAAAACCCATCAATCAAAACCCCCCCAAAACCCCATAGATTCATAATTGAAATTTTCAAAATAAATAAATAAATAATAAAAAAAGTATTCTTTCTTGTTAAAGAGTGATGGTAAAGTAAAAGTACCCGTTTTTCCAAAGCGGCCGCGGTTTGGGTGGCATCGAGAAGTTGCTGCATGGGCTGAGCCTGAAGGCCGAGAAGGCCTTCTCTCCGTTTCTTCAAAAGGTTATCTTCTCGTTTGTTCTTTCTGATCTCAACCAGATTGTCCTCTCTTCTTCTCCGTGCCTCGTCGGCGTCCACACCAGTCTTGTACGACTTCTTGCGCACCTCGGCGCGAGTGCTGCTTGGACGGAGAGACATTGTTGGAATTCGAAATTTGGGGTGAGAGAGATTGCTCTGTAGGTGTTCGAAGAAATGTCGCAGAGAGACTGGAAAGTATAAAAGAGAGAGACAGAGGAGGGATTATATAAAAGGCGGGTTGGGTAACTCGTATTTTGGTGGTGAGTCTCTATTCTTTTTTTGGGGGGAGTAAAAAGGAGTAGACTTGTGGGCTTGAGGCCTTAATTAGGTTGTGTTTGTATGTGTGGACAAAGGTATGGCATGTGGTTCAGAGTTCAGTCTTTATTCTGGGGCTTCTTATAGTATGCAATATTCATTTCTTGGGTCATTCTTTGGCGTTCTTTTTTATTTTATTTTTTCTGACGTACTTTACCAGTTTACCTATTTAATCTTAACATTCTATATATTATTAAAAAAAAAAAAAAAGATAATATCTAACCTTAACTGTTAAAGATTAGATAGGTATGACACATACCAAAAAATAAAAAGTATATACTATAGAATTCTCCTCATTGATAATGGCTCAGAATGTGGTTCATATTGGGACTCCCTAAAGAAGGCAATGCGCATACAATACTCATTTCATAGGTCAATTTTATGGTATACACTTTCTTTTTTTGGGTGTCTACGACACCTACCTAATTTCAACATTTCCTATAAAATTATAAAAATATATATTGAATAATACAATACAAGGTAATACCGAAATTAACGGTTTAGATTAGGTAGGTATAATGTATACCAAAAAAATAATGTGTAATGCATAATTTTGTTCATTTCATATATATCTAAGACTCAATACACGTAAGCATACCTTGTATATGTGTATGCACGTGAGACTCATACATGTTACCTTGTTTATATGTATATACGTGAGACTTAGGCATGTGAACCTCATATATCCTAGGGTTGTTAAGTGGTGCAATTGACCAGTTTTTACTTGGAGATATGATGGGCAACATTGACATGGTGACCAAGTTGGGGGTTCCTTAGGGTTTGTGTAAAAATTGTCGATTTTTTAGACTAATTATCACCCGCCAATCCCTCCCCTCCTTGTTAAACCACTTATGCCAATGCTATTAGAAGCCGCCATTGCTAATCAGTCGGATTGTGTTTTAATTAGTTTTGTTAGCACCAGTACATATGATCTTACTCTCTTATGTCATCTATTTGCGATATATCACCTTCTTCAAGGATGATAGCTAATCTTATAAATGGTCATATAAAGTCAAATAAATTAGGAATAAGATCTTCTTCAATATTTAGTTATATATGAGACACGTTACATTCTTTTGATTTTGTGTAGTTTACATGGATTTTTTTTTAAACCATTAACATTTTTAAATAAAGCATAAATTATATATAGCTAAAAATTAGAGGAAATTGGAGAATTTAATGAAAGGGAATCATTTGAAAAAATCAATTTGGTTTTAATTTTGAAGAAAATAAAAATTGATTCAAATTTACCCTTGCTCCCCATTAGCATTTTCAAAATCTGTCATACCCATTAAAGTGTAAGCAAGCTAGTCAAGTGGGCATAATACAAGACCAATAAGTTCAGAAAGAGGCACGATTTTATTCGATTTTAGCAATTACTTTTGACAAGAAGTGGGTGCAAATGTAACATTGTCACATTGATATGCTACATATTCAAAAAAATTAGAAATCAATTTAATATAATTGCTAGGTTGTGAACGAAACCGTCGACACTTGACACAATTCAATGACCAAAATAGACTAAATAGTAGAGCTTTTTTAATTAAAAAAATAATTGTTAAGTAATGTCAATTTCACCTTGACGAGGAAGGTAAATATTGCATATATATATATATATATATATATGTATAAACAAAATTATATTACAAAATGTATTTTTTTGGTCAGAATGAAATTTGGAATTCAATGAACAAATATATGATGATTTGGAGGACACACGTCACAATTAATCCATCATGTAAATGACACAGGAATGCAAATTGATATGATCCATGCATTGATATGATAGTTATTTCCTGCTTCGAGCAGGGAGATGATAATTATAGTTTTACAATCAATCGACTGACAATAGCACACTCTTATTTAATATTACAAGTGTACCCAAAAAAAAAAAATTAACGACATTTACAAATTTCAGTTAACATATATGAATTTAATCATGTTGAAGATGACCACTTTCATATTCCATTACATAAAGGCAAAATTAAATTGCCAATTCTCGTGAGTTGAATGTTATTACTCATGAAAAACAAAAACGAAGAATTTATTCGGTACATTTGAAGGTACTAGTTAGATACTTAGATGGTCTAATAGTTATCCAACAAAAAGAAAAAAAAATGGTAAATATGGAAGTGAAGTTTAAGTGTGTAGTCTAAATTTTGTAAGAGAAAGATTAAAAAAAAATTGGTATTTTATTAGGCTAAATTTAGTAATTTAATAATTTTGTGTTAAAAACAAGTCTAACAACTTGTAATATTCAAATAAGAGTACAACTTTTAACAAAAAAAAAAACTCACTTTAAAGCGCATGTATGTATATCGTACGATATGTACAATTATAAAATATAATACACACATTGTATCATATGATTTATAAGCATTTATGGTATGCTCTTATAATATAGATCTTTTCACACATGATACTATATGTATTGCATATCGTACAATATTGATAACTATGATGACAACAATTGAATTAGTCACAAATTTTTTATATCGATTATGAATCCTCAACAGATTAATCAAACTCAGTCATATGTAATTTTTTTTTTTCATTCAATTTTTTTTAAGTCATATTTTGATATGCTCTTTTTACTAATTTTGTTAATGTTATTTTTGGTATCTCTATTCCCTTTTTCATTCTATCAATTCAAATTAACTTGTTCTTTCTTATTGGTGCAATAGTTGTTCTTTTTATGATCAAACCATTTCAAACAACTCCCCCTCATCTTTTGATACGTATATTTATAAGTGAATTTTTAATTTCAAATCCTATCTTGTATTTCCACTTATATAAAGGATGAACCAACCCCACTAGTTGGGTCACTTATGCTTATTGGGAGTTAAGCCCACCAAATACTTCTGACAGAAATTCAGCCCACCCTTCTTTAATGAATGGAGATCCATTATTTAAGCCCATGACAAAATCAAATATCAAGGTGTGCCTTTGGATGGATGAAATTTGCCAGCTTATTTTATTATTTAATTTATTTTTGTTACTATTTATGAGCCCGACTACGCTTTTTAATACTATTATGGATCTCATTATATTATTTCAGCTAACTTTTATCTTTATCTACAGTATTTTCAATAAAAAGTTTTTAGTCTCAACAAAATAAACGAATCTCAAACAGACCCTTAATGGAAAATGAGAGTGAGAACTTTCCATGTGAATATATCAAATATAAGTTTATTCTCTTCTTCTTCTTTTTGTTTATTTATTTTTTATATATAAGATAAAATTCTATTCTAATCCAATCTAAGTGTATATGTGTGTGAAACTCCTTCTTGAAAACTTAAACCCCGACCCTTGCGATCCACCTCACAAGATTTATGTAGTGACCATTATGCCTTCACAATGGTAAATAGAAGTTTGTCTTTCTTGATTTTAATAAACTTTATTAGGTTTTCTTTTTCTCTTTCCTTTCAAAGCTTTGTTATGATTAAGAGAACCCAAGACACCCAAACTATTTGGATGAATGGATTTGGATTCTCCTCAATTACACAAGAGTTCTAAATACACTTCATTATAGTTGTTAGTAGTAGACGATACATATCAAATCAAATTAAAATCATAAAAATATTATATTGTAAGTAGGTAACGACCGTGCTCATAAATCATACGATGCATAATTATGTATCGTATGAATCATATATATCAAATGACACGTAAACATATGAGTTTAAATTGGTTTTTTTTTTTTTTTTGGTTAAATTTTGTGCTTTAACTAAAATCCAACAAGTTATTGGACTTGTGTTTAACATGGGCTATTTAGTTGAGCCTAGTAAAATAAAATGTTCCGTGAGGTTGGGCTTTTGTACAAAGTGATAATTAAATTAGTCATTAATTGAATATATTCTCAATTTTAATAAATATACCTTTTATATGTGCATATCTATCATTTTTCTATAAATGTTATAAATTGTTTTACAATACACAATACTGTACGATATGTTACAACCAAATGATAAATCGATTCACTATGCAATTCATGTTTTGACTCTTACGCACTTCATAACAAAGAAAGGACTCCCAATGGATGGGCAAAAAAAAATATTATACAAGATGGTCTTGTAAAATATCTCTCACATTATGTACGGGTCTCTGTTACGTCCACAATACTACTACTAGCATTCAATTGTGGATTATCATTATATTTTATTTATTTGTCTTAAGTCCTTGAATAATGAGGAAAATTATCTTTATCAGTTAGGAAGTCTTTGAACTAGATTTGATTAATAGGGGCGGCTTGATGCATTTGGGAGCTAAGAGCATTAGCATTTGGATATGCCAAAAAAAAAAAAAAAAACTATTTTGCATCCCTAAATACTATTTTATCTATTTTACTAACTCATTTTACAACTCACCCTACATCTCAATTTTTATTTTTACGTACAACCCAATAAAA
This sequence comes from Lithocarpus polystachyus, assembly GCA_033629205.1. NCBI lineage: Eukaryota > Viridiplantae > Streptophyta > Magnoliopsida > Fagales > Fagaceae > Lithocarpus > Lithocarpus polystachyus. The sequence goes on along the minus strand of CM066164.1, from coordinate 6,777,034 downwards.
TAATATAAATTATATAATAATATAATATAAAGTACTATTCTCTCTCTTTTTCCTCCCACTCACATTTTCTCCTCACACACAATCACAAGATTAAACTAATATATATTTTTTACAACTTATGAATAGTAAGGTTGCATATATGCAACCTTACTACTCATATATTGCAAATTTTTTTTAAGTTTACAAATCCGGATGGAGTGAGTTTTGGATGGTTTAGGTTGTAAAATAGTAACTAGGGGGTGTTTACACCCCCCAATGCTAGTTCTCTTTGGCAAAAACTAAATTGATGTTATTTATATATTTAAATATGACTTTAAAAAAAAATTAATATTACTTAAACTTTATTATCTTGTTTTAAATGCAAAATTACTAATGAACCGTGTAGATTTTTATTTTTTGAGAAAGTTTATAGACACAAAAAAAAATTGATAAAACTTTTCATATTTGTTAATGTGACAGTTTGATAATGGTAAGTAAAAATATGATATTAGTGGTGGATTAAGATAAAAACTAATAAAAGTTTTCCAACTCTTTTGATCAAAATTTGGGGACTTGGAAGCCTTAAACTACCGCCTCGCCTATACTAATGAGTTGCTCCTAAGTTGATAAGCATTGTGCATAACCTTATTTGTTGCTTAGGTTGATTAACGCTTTGCACAAAAATATCAAGGAGAAAATTATACCAGACGTTAGTTTTTTGGGTGGCCTGATTTTTCCTTGAATTAAAACCAAAACACTTTGTTTTGACCAAGAGAGTTATCCGTTTGGTTCGGATGAGGGAAAAGTAGGAGAATAGAAAATGGAGAGAGAATGGAAAAGTGAGAGGATAAAAAAGATTTTAATTTTCTTCGTTTGTGTTTAGTTGAAAGGGTGGAAAAGTGGATGGATGAATCTTTTTTTTGTTTGGTTGAGAAGAGAAATGGATAGAGTTCGTATAAATTTACTTATATGTCTTTATTAAAAATAATGCTCAATTAAGAAAAAAAAAAAAAAAGGCAAACAACCAACCAAAAAAATGCAATCATCCAAAGTTTATTAAAAATGAAAATTCCTGTCCAATAAAAAATAAGAAATAAATTTAAAAAATTAAAAAGAAAAAATATCCAAAAAAAGCGCTGTATGGTACTATGGTGAATCATGGATTCATGCACATCATCATATTTAAAAAAAAAAAAAAAAAATCAGCGTCCAGTGAAACCCCAAAGAAAAAAAGGAAAAAAAAAAAAAAAAAAAGGTAGGCAAGCCACGTTTATTACGAGGTTGCCAAAAAAAAAAAAATAATAATAATAATAATAAAAAGAAAATGTGAGCAATTTTGTCAAAATATTTTTGTCCACTTTTCACTCCCATTTTCTCTCTAATTTGAAGAGATTGTGTTTTGGGAGAAATTATAAGGTCTACATAGTGGACAAATGATATGGTCCACCATTCCATTGAAATACTCAAACTTGTTTAAAATTCTTGAGTTGAAAATTTTTTTAAAACACTGACTCAGCAATTTTAAACAAGTAGAAGTTTTTTAGTAGAATGGTAAACAGATGACGTGGTCCACCAGAGGACTATATAATTTATCGTGTTTTGGAGGGAGAGGAGAGAAAACTTATGGGCCCCACCAAAATCTCTCCTCTTTTCCACCTTCAACCAAACAACCAAAAACATCATTTTCTCTCAACTTTTTTCTCCTTTATTTTCTATACTCACTAAAATCACTCCAAACAAGCAGTCTTAGAGGCGTAACACTCTCACGTGCTATGAGAGAGGTCACCTTCTAATGATACTTGTGAGCAGCCTTGGAGGATGTTCCACATGCTCCGTATGATTTATTTGCTAATTGAAATTTATGAAGTTTTTCGGATAACACATGCACTTATTTTGATAGCACCAAACTTATTTTTATTAAGAAGAATTATATAACATAATAAGCATAAGTCACGTCAATAGCTAAATTCCAAAGGATCAAAAAACAACCCCAAAACTTATGGAACAAGGGGTTTTTTATTGTTGTTTCCGTCATCGACGATAATGAGTGATCTTTTGTAGTGGAATCATTGACCATGGCTAAATTAAAAAATTAAATAACGTTGAGAAACTTCACTTCAAAGTTCAAACCTTTGCGTCATGTCCAAGAATCAAAAGGTATTGGAGGTTCTATCAAAAATAAATAAATAAATAAGGTGTTGGAGAACATAAGAAATTATATCTCAAATAGTTATATGAAGTACAATAAAGTCAGTAATTCACTATACACCTTACAACTTTTTAATACATTGTTTAGTAATAATTACACATTCTTTTTTGGAGAGTTTAATTCAACGGCGTCCGCTCTTGATGATAGTTCTTTATCACTAAATCAAGATATCAAACAGTTTTTGGTGTAAGCAGAGATTAAATTACAGATCTCTTATTCAACCATCAGAAACTTTACAAGTTAAGCTAACTAGAACTCACGGAATAATAACACTTTTAATTTGCTACATTAAAAAAGCAAAACCTAAATTTACATACTACTTATGAGATTCACCTTGTTTAGCCTATTACTGTGCTTTAGGCAGCTTGAACAACTCATCATCAACAAAAATATGACTTTAGTCTAAAAATTGTTACATTATCTTACAATGTTTGCAGTTGCACAATGTGACAATGTCATTCATTTCTACCTTTCCTTGTGGGAAAAGGTTCATATTCATATATTTGATGCATGTCAATACTCAGTTATGTCATTGTTTTGGTTTTTGCTAAATGTGCTCAAACTGGTAAAGACTAAAGAGACAATTATGAATATCACATATGTGATTGACGTATAAAATTTGAGGTATTTTCTTGAGGTTTTTGCTAAATGTGCACAAATACCCTAACGTTGTTACATGTATTTCTCTGGGGGGAAGGGGGATTGATTAAAAAGTTGAGAGTATTTGCATTGAAGTTTTTTGATGATTTTCTTTTGGGTCTTGACAATGAAGACCAAGCTGATAGTGAAGAAATGTTAGGCCACCTTGCTATGCTAATTTGAGTTTTGAAATACTGAAAGAAACATATGGTGGGAAAGTACATTATTTGACGAAATATGTTTTCCATAAGATAATTGAATATATATTCAAAAGGATTGAAAGTGAAAGGCTTGACTTAGCATTTAGCAATACAAAAATATATACCTTTTCTAGCCGTATATGAGAGGGAAAAAAATCCATATATATATATATATATATATATAAAAAAAACTCTTGCATGAATTGCAATATTAAAAGGTGTCGTCCTTCATGTTTAGAGTATTAGCATTAGTGGTGCGAAAATTAATAGCTTCTTTGGTAAAACTTATAAATTAACCTATTTTTCCAAATTACTTATGTTTATGTGGAAATTTTAAACTTTCATTATTTTTAAGTAAAATTACACTTTCTTCTAATTTTTTTTTTTGGAGAAGATTTATCTAACCTATTTCTTAAACAAAATAAATTATTAAAAATAAACCTATCCTATAAACGAGCTTGGTAGGGCCAAAATAGCCAAATACCATTGTTGGCCAAAATATTTGGCAATCTACTACTGTTTTGAAAATATATATGGATGTACCACTCTTTTGGAACTCGTGTTTTTGAAACTCAAGTTTGCTATGTAACTCGAATTCTAAGAACACAAGTTCTTTGAAAAAAATGGCCTTTAAGTTTGTCGTGCTATTTTTTTATGGAACTCGAGTTACATAAAAAATTTGTGGCTATTTTTCATGGAACTCAAGTTCCTGGAACTCGAGTTTCAAAAAAATTATAAATTTTTAATTATTTCCCAAACAGTGGTAGATCGTCAAATATTTTCGCTAAAAATGGTATTTTGCCATTTTGGCCACTTGGTAGTGTATAAATGTTCTTTTTTTTTTTTTTTTTTTTTTGTGTGCTAAATGTGCAAGCAATTTGTAAATGTTCTATTTACAACATTTGCTTATATAGAAACCTTTAAAGGTGAGATGTGTGGGTCAAAAGTAAAATCCAAAAAAATGAGAGAGAAAATAACATGCTGAGGTTAAATTGTTTTTAATAAATTTAATAGTTATAATAGGAAAATGAGGATTTGAACTATAAATGTCTTTGTTTACAATACTAGGAGGTATAGATTAACTTACAAGACTCTTGGTGCATATCAAAGTTAAATTTGTTTTACATTTGTGTCATAACAAGCTATTTTTATTTTGTTTATTAAAAAATATATAAACCTAATGATTTATAATCAAATTTGAAAAAGGAAAAAAAATTTAAAATTTAGGTATTAGAAAACATCCACACAAAAAAAATTCATTAAGTAATAAACAAACCATTGTCTTCTCACTCAACCACTTGTCAAGTCACAACTTGATAGTTAACTAGACTTTTTATCATTATAATTTTTCATTCCTATGATAACATGAACCTTGAATATATTTCAATTATATTTTCTTATTATGATAGTGTCTGTGATATTCATAAGTCATAACTCTTTTAGCTAGTTTTGAATGCAATCCAATTAATTTTCTTATCAATTGAACTTTTTTTTATTTTATAGGTATTGATTGAATGATTATATATAGCACATCATTTGTGTGTAAATAGCAAGTTAAAAGTATAAGTAAAGTAATTAATATTATAATTAGTGATTTAAAAATATTGTTTAATTTCTCCCCAAGAGAATTAAAGTTCAATTCAGAATTCCCCTATAAAACAGTAAAAACAAATTTTATATTTTTGTGATGACCGATGACTCTTCAAATAAACCAAAATGATGCATAATACTATTTATTGCTCTTAGTATGTGATCATGATGTCATGCCTCCTAATAATATACTAATTTTGTAGACTAATTTTTGAACAAAATTTGAATTTTGTTTTGATTCTAAATTTCCCTCCAAGTTTTTTTTTTTGTTTAAGAAGAAAATATCCCTCCAAGTTAAATTTCAAATCATATCCATAAACAATTGTCTTCTTTCAAAATTTTTGGCTGGTAACTATGCACATTTGTCTTACATGCCGCTGAACTTTTCCTTGTAAAAATTTGTCCACAAATATCTCCATACTCCACACATGCCAAAGCATGTAATTTCAATCACAACCGTCCATCACTACTGCCAACTCATCCCCACCCGACCACACCCTACGTTTCGGCGCTAATTCATGGCCTGAAGGCCCTGCACCGATTCATTGGTCACATATATTTGATTGTTTTCATCGAGATTGATTTTTTTTTTTTCAAAAAGCTTCATTTTTATAGTAAAATATTTATTTTTCATAAATTTAAAGATACACATAATATATTATCCAAAAAAAAAGAGAAGATAGAGTATAAACAATATAATATAATTTAACTGCATTTTGAAATTTTATTTCACTAATAAATATTTTATAACATCTAATTTTGAATGAAATGATATCAATGGGAAAAAAAAAATCTAAGTATTATTTTTTGAAAGACTATTTTAAAATTTTTCATTTTTTTAGACAGCTTTAACAATAATCCATTTTCAAATATTAAAAAAAAATAAAACTTATACTCTAGACAAACAATAAATCTTGACTGTGAAATCAAGATGATTTCTTTAAAGTTTCTCAAAAAAAAAAAAAATGATCTCTTTAAAATTTCAAAAATATATAGAGAAAATAATGATATTATTTATTTTTTATATGGGCTCATGTGTAAAGTCATCACCTCACATTTCATAGAACATTGACGCTTGAACTTTTTGATAAACCTATGAATACCACTAACAACTCTAACATATAATAGGGCGTGACACTAATTATAAATCATTTTACAGTTAAAACTTTATTATCATATCTAACCATATTAAATACTATAAAATCTAATACATGTTTAGATTTATAAATCCGCATCACAGAATTGTAGAGCTATTTCTTAAATTGAAAAAGGAGGATTCTAATTTCATATATTCTCCACCAACTCTAGTACTTGTTATGATTCACAAAGCAAAGATTTAGGACATGTTTGGTAGATTGTAATAGATATTAAAATGTAATAATTATTTCTATGGTTTAGTTATTTTTAGTTTGGTTATGTTTTTATTACAAAGAATAATTATTCATTATAAATAGCTATTCTTCAAAGTAAAGAAGAATAATGCTAGATATACAAACTATTTTACAAAAAAATTTACAAACTGCTGATGTGGCCAGTGATTATTGGTAAATGAAAAAGTGATATTAATTGTAGGCCTAAATGAGAACTAATAAAAGGCTGGCCACATCAGCAGTTTGTAAAAAGGTTGTAAAATAGTTTGTGTCTGTAGCACTACTCAAGTAAAGAATATCTATTCTTCTTTAAAATGTTGTATTAGTCATTCCTTTGTAAGTACAATAATTTCAAAATTTAATATATTTCCAAGTAAACAAACTTTCTATATACATCTAACAATTATAAAAATAAAAAATCATAAAAAATAACACATATCTCTCTTAAATTTAAAAATAACAATTTTTAAAGAAATATAATTGTATGAGTAAGAAATTTCCTAAAATAAATGTTAAGTTTCATTCTAATGTTGTAACTCACAACCAAATTAATAAATATGTTTAGTTATTACATTACAATACATTTTATTCTTAATAATAAAAATTACAATTTCTATCGTAATTTTTATTTAGTATACCAAACGTACCATTAGTTTGTGTACAGGGCATTTGACTCTTGATTATAAATTAGATTTTATATATATATATATATATATATATATTTTTTTTTTTTCTTCTTGAGATGGAAATGATCAATCAACCAATTCACCACCCACCAGTCCCAAAACATTCAAAAACGTACTCCCATGAATATGATCCAGGCTGTCCACTGTCCCCCAATTTTCCTCCACCGTTTGATAACCAAAACCGTGCGCCCCACTTAAACTCAAATCTACACACAAAAAGCACCTTATCACTCCCTCTCACCCAATTGACTATCATTATTTTTCTTTCTATATGTATATATAAACCCATAAATCCCTCCCCACTCACATTGCACAACATGCTCCTTGAACATTTCTAGTTCTAGAGAGAGAGAGAGAGAGAGAGAGAGAGAGAGAGAGACATAGACAGACAGACAGACAGACACTTTAAGAGAGAGAGAGAGATGTCGTGGGCTACGTCAGCTTTCCGGTGGTTAGACACGGAGTACTTGTCCCTCGGCCGCTCGTCGATCCTGAGGTGGTCGGGCCTGTTCTCCTCGTACCTCGCTCCGAGAAATTGGGCCCCACGTGGCGGCGTCGGCGTCAGAAGCTTGCTGTCGTGGAACATCGTGGACGACGTCGTTTGGAGCCTCGTCACGGCCTTCGAGTCCGTCGCTCTGGTCTCCTTTCTCGGCTTCTTCTTTCTCTTCTGTGGATGCACTCTATAGCAAAGCTTTTTCATTGTTTTCATTCTAAGAACTCTCTATCTAGTAAAAGATCTACTCGGAAGATCTGACGTGGCGGTGCGCGATTGGATCGCCGGGGTGGAGTTGACGATGTTGGTTGCAGCTAACTATGGCTGTGTTGTTGAGAGTATTTGAAGATGGGGAAAGTGAGGTAGATGAGCACGTGGTCAGTCACGTGGATCAATCCGCAAATTTTTGTTTTTGTTTTATTTTTAATTATTGTTTTACTTTTCTTCTTTTGTACGTTGTTGTGTAATAAAGTAGTTGTCATCCATTAGGAGGAGGTGAGGCCGCGTCGGTCGGCTTTACGGACTCTCTTTTTCTTTTTTCTTTTTTAAATTTGGGGATTTATGTTTGTAATTTGAGCTGGACTGTAATACTTATGCTGTTATCTTAGCAGTACATTACTTAATATTCTATTTCAAGAAATTGAGTTTATTTTTTTATAATCAATTAAGAATGATGTCTCAAAATTCTGTGTTATTATTGACTTATTGATTTGCTTTTGGTGTTTTGGGAAAAAAAGAAGAAGTTAATTTTATTCGGTAATAATTTTTTTCTTCAAAATCTATATGTTCGTTTTATGCAATTACTCTTTATATCATAGGGTCAATATAGTATAATAATGAATTTGCAAGATTCAAATTCATAGTCTCTTTTTGGTGATAAAAGATTTTATTATTATTATTATTATTATTATTTGAGTTAATTGGAGATTATATTTTTGTTTTTCCTATAACAAGACTACAACAAGAGGGCCAATCCGTGGAGGAGGTCACGCCAGTCATATTTCGGGTTTTTGTTTTCAGTGCTTCCGATGCGTTTATTTATGTTTGCATTTTCAGTATTGCTTTGGATCAGGTGGGAATGAATGGAATTATATTCTATTTTTTGATGAATGAATGGAATTATATTCTTGTCCTAATTTTTTGGTATGATTTAATTTTTGTTTTTTTTTTAAATGAAATTGTTTGAAAAGATGCACCTACAAAAAGTGCTATTTAAAAAAAGCTGCATAGTTTGAAAATGTAGTACCAGTGGGACACTTGAGAAAAATGAGACTTCAATAAAATAAACATAAATAAAATCATTCTCATAGCTTAATAATTAAGAAAAAAAAAAAAAAAAACGCATTTTGCATTATCAAAAATTATTTTATTTATTTACAATATCATTTTTATAACCCTCACTATATCCCGCCCCCCCTTTTATTTTTATTTTATTTTTTGCATTACATCGCATTAAAATGTGCTCCATTTTGCACGTTCAACTCCAAAATTCTTTCATGTCAATCAGGCTATAATTGTGCAAATTTACACAATTGTTACAATACATTTACATGGTTTTACTATAGCTTTGTATCCCAATATTTTAATATTCTCTCTCTCACCTGTACAGCTCTTATTTAGGGATGGCAATTTTTGCCCGACCCGACCCTAATGGGCCGAATTTTACTCGGCCCGATAAAAAATAGGGTCGGGTGTAGGTTTTTAAAAAAAAAAAACCCAAAGCAAGTTCGGGTTTTTATCCAAAACCTGGCCTGAACCCTGACTCGGTTATATATATAGTTATAAACCCTAAAATTTTCTATTCCTCATTTCATTTCAACTCACACATCCGCCTCTCATCTCTTCAGCTCACAATCTCACTCACTCTCAATCTCACCGCTCGCCCAACTTCCCAACTTCTCACCGCCGTCCCAAGTTGTCTTAGCGCTCTCACTGACTATCTCACACAGTTGCCTCTTCCTCTTCATCTCTTAGCTCTCTCACTCACACGGCCACAAGCCCATAAGCAGTCAAGCATAGGCACAACTCTCTACTCTCTTAACTCCGTTTCGTCCTCGCCGTCATCGATCTCACACTGTTGCGTAAGCCTCTGCCCTTCTTATCTTCCTCGCCCATGACCTCGCTTGCCCCACCTCGCTCTCCTTTTCTTTTCTTTTTTTTTTTTCTTTTTTCTGGGTTCAGTTTGTCTCAATCATGTGAGTTTATGTTTGTGATTTTGAAAGGGAAAATCATAGATTTCAAATTTGTGTTTAGTTTGTGATTTTGAAAGGGAAAATCATAGATTTGACATTTGTGTTTGTGGTTTCTGTGTTTATGTTTGTGATCGTGTTTGGATTTGTGTTTCTGTTTGTGATTTTGGGCCAAAAAATCATATATCGAAATTTGTGTTTCTAATTTTGGGCTTGGCTGGGCATGAGGGAATAGGGCCTGCGGGGGCCCGACGGGGTGGGTTTGGGGTTAAGAAAAAAAAATCCATTTAATGAACTGGCCGGGTTCGAGTTTCCGAGGTAGACTTACGGGTTAGGTCCAGGTATGAAAAAACCCGATTCAAACCTGGTCCGTTGCCATTCCTCTCATTAGACCCCCTCTCCCTCTTATGCTCTCATCACTCTCTCTCACCCTCTTGTTCTTTCCCACAGATCCTTTGTAACTCAACACCACCTATATCTAAACACAAATCTCATCCACCCACCACTACCCAACTACCACCACCACCACTACCATTAAAACTTGTTACAAGCAATGGAAATTCAACTCAAAATACAAACTCAAAATTGATGTAAAATTAAACCATTAATAGAAAACCTGTAACCTGAACCCAAAATCAAAATCAAACCCAAACCCAGTGGTGAAAGAAATATCTGAGAGGAAAGGAGGAAAAAGAGAGACCTGAGAGGAGTAAAAAGAGAGATATGAGAAGAGAAAGTGAGTTAAGATAATGAGATCTAAGAGGAGAAAGAGAGATTTGAGAGGAGAAAGGGAGATGTGAGATCTAGCAAGAGAAAGAGAGCTAAGAAATTGAGAGAAGAATGAGTATTTAAGAAGAGAGAGAAGAAAGGCCTGATGTTGATGAAACGTGGGAGAAAGAGAGGACATATGTAATATTAAAAAAAGAATAAATACGAGTATTTAAATAAAATGAAGGATAGAATAGATGGACTGATGTGTGTTTTGTAAAAGTGGATGTACGTGTAAGTTAGATTTGACCTTATTTATGTGAGTGAAATAAGTTATCTAACAGTACATTTACATGAGAAAGCTCGAGAAGATGCAAGTTTGACATGACACTCAAACAAGAAATAAAGAAAGCTATGGTAGGATATGAAAGAGACGCACATTTAAACAACAAGAAGAAACTGATTAAGAAAACAACACAGGATGTATGTGGAAAACCCTAGAAAAGGGATTAAAAAAACCACAATTTCAGCAAGAACAAAACATAACCACAATTTCAGCAAGAACAAAACATTCTTGCTCAGCTCAGCTTGTATTATGTATGAGAAAGAGATTAGTTTACAATGAAGTTGCCTTTCTCTCCTACCAACTCTCTACTTTCATCTCCAAATATCTGGTTGGGTTCTTGGGTTCTTGCCCTAATAGCACAGCTACATGTTCCTTTTACACTCTAAGGAACATGGTTGGACACAAGGACATGTGTCAAGTCATCATATTTTCTCTTTTGGATCTTTTCACAGCTGTGATATTATTTGTTGACTAAGGGATAAGAACTACGCCAACGTGGCATTATGATCCGTATGTAGGTAGCTTTGCCACTACTTAGGAGACAAGTCTTGGACATTGAGAGGGATATCAGGAGTACTATGATTGGTACATGTGTTCCCAAGGGCTAAGGTGACTCATGGTGCACTCAGCTAATAAGGGGTGTCCTCATAGCTTTTGACCTTAGAAGGTCACTATCTCCCTTTTTGTGAGTGCTTGAGTACCATGTGAGGTGTAAATATTACTTCCTTCTCAAGGCAGTCACGCCTTTAGCATTGACCAAGACAAAATCTCTTAGCCATCACCTACTCTCCTTTGTCTCATAGCTGCTCCACGTGTAGAGTCTAGATTCAACCACTTACGCATTCTCCTATGTCTTAGTGGTGTTATGTACAGTGAATATGTAAAATAGAAAAAGTAGGTTTTTATGCTAAAATAAATAGAATAGTTTAGACAAATTGATGTGAATGTCTTGCACCATAGTAAGGAGAGAGCAAGGCAAAGAAAGAAGAGATAATATAAAAACAATTAATTTGCTAAACAATGATGCTATAGTATTATGTGTGTTTACATAATACTAGTATGTGGTATGCATGCAAAATGCATCATCTAATGGAGCTAGGTTTTTGTGTATTTATGTCAATAGTGTTATGCATTTTGCATTTTTAAGAGCATTTGAATTTGGGGATGTAAAAAAAATCTCTATTTTACCTCCTAAAAACTTACTTTATCTATTTTACCCTTTCATTTTACAACTTACCCAACATCTTAGTTTCTATTTTTACATACAACTTATTAAAATAATATAAAATACACTATTAAATAATATAAACAATTCAATTCTCTCTCTTCTCCTCTATCAATTTCTTCCCTTTCTTCCTCCATTAAACCACATAGTCACTTTTCTCCCTTTTCTCTCTCTTTCTCCATCAAACCCACATAACCACTCTTCTCCCCCATCTTCCTCCATCAAACCCTCACACCATTGAAACACCATCAGATTGAAAAAATAAAAAAACCACCACCCGAACCACCTTCTGAACCAACCACCCAACTGAATCACCGAAACAACCACCACCGAAACCCACCACTTAAACCAACCTAACAACCACCGGGACTCACCATCGAAGCCAACCCAGCCACCACCAAAGCCAACACAGCCACAGCCACAACCGAAACCAACCCAACAACCACTAAAACGACTACCACCGAAACCACCACCAATACCAATCCAGCAACCACTAATCAACCCAATCAAAAATTTCATTCGAGAAAGAGAGAGATGAGAGAAAAGAGAAAGAATAAGTTGATAGGGTAGTTTATATTATTTTAATGAGTTGTATGTAAAAATAAAAACTAGAATGTTGTGTGAGTTGTAAAATGGTTTGACAAAATAGATAAAGTAACTTTTTTAATTGTAAAATAAATACTTTTTTACAAATTGGGATGTGGATTCACTTTCGTATAACTAGCAGCTTTATTGTAGCTAGAGGGTATAATTTTTTATATTGCATGTTTTTAGTGGTTTGTGTTGTAAAGTTGCAACTTGGGGGGGGGGGGGGGGGGGGGGGGTTTACACCCCCAATGCTAATGCTCTAGGAGTTTTGTATAATCCAATGTGAATGCTCCATTAAGTTTAAAACACTAATCTAAACATACCTTAGAAACCAAAGCCCAAGAATTAATTGGCTTTTTTTTTTAATAACAAAATTCAATAGTATTTTAATTTTATGATGTTTGGTCATTTAAAATTATTCTATAAGAGCGTCCCCAATAAGGTTGCTAAATTGACTAAAAATTCAATTTAGCAACCAATTCCCCTAAACTGTTTCTACAACAAAGAAGCTAAACTAAAAAAAAAATTGAGTTTGAGCTATAGGGAGTTGCTAGGTATAGCAGCTCACTATAGCTTAAACTCAAAACAAATATATATTTTTTTAATGTAGGATGTTAAAAAAATAGTATTTTAATGTGTTGATAATTGTGGTTGTTGTTTATTGTGTTAAATATATTATTTTATTATGTTGTTTATATTATTTTAATGTGAGAATATTAAAATAAAACTTTTAATGTTAGGTAAATTATAAAGTAAAGTGTTAAAATAAATAAAATAGTATTTTCAGTTACTAAAAAACTTATATTTTTTGGTAACCTTAATGTGAATGCTCCAACAACCAAAAATTAAAAATTAATTTGCTTGTATCTTAAAAAAACTACAAGAACAAGGATCGAATAGGTGGAGGCCATTTTTGTCGTATTTTGCTTTTACTTTTGCTACATGAAAAGTTAATTTTGGCTTGAGCTTTGAAAGTCCTTTGGAACAAAGGGAATTACATTCTTGTCCTAACTGTAACAATTAAATTGAAACCCAAGAATTTGCTCTATATTTCTCACTTTGATAAATCCAAAGAAAGTGAAAAAGGGAAGGTGACCTTTATTGAACTTCTCCTTCGGTTTTTTGTAACATACAAAGTTAATTATATGTTAAAGGTTAATGTGATAAAAGATTAAAGCATAAAAGAAATTTGTCGACTTTTTAGTGAGGTGATGTCATGAGAGACAATGTTGTGAATTTTGGTCCCACTATTTAAATTATTTTAGCTTTAGAGGGTTTGGGAATGGCCCGTGATATAATGACTAAAATTATATTCACATAATATAATCTCAATTTTGAAAATGATTCAACACGATTACATGAAGCTTAATAAAACACTATCCAAGTTTGTAGTTCAGTCCTTAAAGTCATATTATGCGATCTGGAAAGAAGAATGTAACATTGGTATGGTTTAATATTATTATTGTTGATAACTCTATCAAGTTTGCACTTGAGCTGCTCTTTGTCAGTTTAAATTAGATTCTAGAGAAACAAATCAAGTTACCCATGTTTTGCCTTCATGGTCTTTAAAAAACAAGTGCTCAGGTTGTTTTGTTCTTGACTCTGCTCCTGTTTTTTGCCATACATTAGTTCTTGAGAAAGCTAGACTTTTTTAGGCTTTGTTTGGTTTTTTTTTTTTTCATCACTCATCACTTATCACTTAAAATACCTCAATTTTTCTAAACTCATCCAAACACACTCATCAATCCCTTTGTTTAAAAAAAAAAGAAAAAAAAAAAGAAAGAGAAAAGTCAAAAATTGCGGCAAATTGCGGCAATCTTTGAGTGATGTTTCAAAACATAATAATAAAAAATAGAGGTGTTTCAAAGATTGCGCAAAACAGAGGTGTTTCAAAAAAAAAAAAAAAAATCAAACATTATGGCTAAAAAGTTAAAAATTATTGGTATAATTACAAAAATGCCATTAAAAATTGAGTTATGAAAATTGAAAACACCTAAAATGTGTTTTTAGTTTCCATAACTCATCACTCAAAAATCAGAAAATTAAGTAATAGAAATAGAGTTATGGAAACAGAATTATGGTGCTCCCAAATGGACTTCTCGCTATGGGTCCCATCATTTTTGAGTTATGAGTTATGAAAACAGAATTATGGTGCTCCCAAATAGACTTCTCGCTATGGGTCCCATCATTTTTGAGTTATGAGTTATGAAAACAAAATTATGAGTTATGAAAACTAGAAATCCAAACACCCCTTTAGTTTCTTACCTGATATATATGGTTCTTTTGTTAATAAAAGTGTTGCTTATAACAAATTATTTTTGCTAACTTCTTGGGTGGGATGAAAGTAAGGCTATGATTTAACTAGCATGAGGGAGCATTTGTGGATCCCCACTTGCCCACTTGGGTCCTCTCATAAGTCATAACTCTCTCTAGTACACCTTCCTTCTTCTTTCTTTCTTTCTTTCTTTTCTTTTCTTTCTTTTTTTTTTTTTTTTTTTTTTTTTTTTTTTTTTTTTTTTCTTTTTTTGTGGAGGATTGGAGTAGGGAAAAGCTTAATATAAAAGAAGTCTTTGTCAACAGAATCATTTGCACAACAATGGCAAGGAGAAAGAAAAAAAAAATCATTTGCACAACAATGACCAGCTTGCTGACTGCATTGCTTGCAATGGGCCTAGCAATTAACCATATCTAAAGCCTAAATTAATGGAATTTACCCTCCATTTTTTTCACTTTTACTCTTTCTAACAACCAATTCTCTTTTGTCCTTTCTTTGGTATTTGGTTTTGTAGTTGTGCCGGTGATTTTCTTTTCACCTCTCAACTTAGCACATCTGCACATGCATTTTCCAGTTCTTCCAAATTTACAATTGGGCCTGGAAAATTTCGGCTGTCCAGATTTCTTTAAATTGGGCCTTCTCGAAATAAACTTGAGTCTGTCAAAAGTCGACTAATCAAACCGTCATGAAACTTAAATTAGGATATTCAAACCCAGGAGTTTGTGAGATTAGGGGTCCGTTGTTACGGTTGTTTAAATAACAGTTTTCAGTGTTTAAACAATATTACACATATTTTTACCCACACATATTTTCAAAAAATACAAACAACGTTACTAAAAATCTCTTTCCAAACAGGCCCCTAGTTTTCTCTGTGTGTACATTAAAAATACAAAAGGGCAAGGGGTAATTTTTGCAATCTATAATAAAGTACTAGCTCGTAATCCATGCATATTTGCATGGTTGCATTTAATATAGACCACAAATTACAACCCTTGCAAAACAAACACCAACCAAGATGCTTTTATACTGTCTCATATTGCCATAAACTTTTCAAATAAATGGGTAATTTTTGGGCATTTGACATCAAACCAAAATCAAGAGTACAAAGTATTAGAGAAAGAGAAACATGTAAAATTGATATTGAAAAGATTATCTTACCAAAATGATGCAAGGATTGATTTGATGGTGCAATTCAATGATGTACCCCCTTTTTTATCTTGAAATTGGTGTATCAGACTTAATTCAAATTACTGTACTAATTAAAAGAACAAAAAAAAAAAAAAAAAAAAAGAAAAGAAAAGAAAAGAAAAAGAAAAAGAAAATAGTTAGAGTAATAAATATTTTATTGAGATTGATGGAGAGACAATGAGTTGATATTATTTATGAGAACCACCAAGTGTGGCCTAGTGGCTTGTCCCCACTGGATAAGGCTTTGGGGTTCGACTAAGTTTGCTCTCCAGTTTGAGTCTCAAGAGCTTCAACACCTTGTGACTAGTGGTAGACTCCTACTGCAAGAGGGGATTAGTCGATGTGCGAGTAAGCTAGCTTGGATATCTCATGGAAAAAAAAAAAAAAAAAATTTATGAGATGAGCATAATTATTGTGGTCCCTACCTTTGGCACCAAAATTGAGACACATAATGCAAAATTAAACTTCAACTAGGCAACCACTACAAAAAATCGCCCTATACCGGCATTTTAAAACTGCCGCTATAAGTCTAGAAAGTGTCGATATAGACTCGATTGGGCTATCTCGATGCTTTTAATACTTGTGATTTCAACTGCTGGCCAAAAAGTGAGACAATAGCCCCCGAGTGAGCTACGTTGGTGCTTTTAAAATTGCTAGTACAAGTCCTAACTTTTTTTTTTGGTAATTAATTGAAAAATAGTTTGGATTCAACTTTTTTTTTTCTTTTTTTGGAAGAGTTTGGATTCAACTTAATTTTATCTTTACTTCAACTTTAATATAATACTATATATTATAAGAGAAGTGTTATGTCCAAAACACTTTCACAACAATCGTAAGTGACAGGTTGTTACTGGCATACAAAAAAAAATTTCAGTAATAAGATCAAATTAGAATTAGTAACAACTTCCATGTAACATATGTTGTGAAAATATTGTAGGCATAGCACTTCTATTATTATTAGGTACTGTACACAAATTAATACTCTAATTCGAAAATAAATTATAGTCCAATTTAGTGGTGAATATTGTAAACACTCTAATAGTTTAGTGTGTACATTTTCAACGGTCTTATGATTTAAGCGTGTACAAGTACTCTAATGATTTAAGATGAATGGTTGAACGAAGATCTTTTTTGACGCTAGTTTTGATGCTGAGATATATAGGGTTTGGGTTTGATGATTGTATTAACCCAAAAACAATACTAAAAGTTCGAGCAACGATGTTATGATGGAAGCAAATTAGTGAAAAACGGTCAACACGTCTGGTGAACTTAATTTCACCTTGAAACAAAATCTACAAATTTTTCATAAATTGACAGTTAGGGTAAGAGGATCCTGTTTTCGTTGGAAATATACAAAAATATAAATTACAACTAATTTACTTTTGTACGGTAAAGATTATTGAATAAACACATTAGAAATCCAACATAGAGATGTTCAAGATTACATTACAAGAGGGTTTTTTTTTTTTTTTTTTTTTTTTAATTTTATTTTAACCTCTGGAATGGCTTGCCATTTTGACAGGTGACAACGTCGTCTAGGAGAGCCTAGGATTTGCATTGATGTGCCAATAAATTTATAGGGAAAATATTGTAGGGAATTAACTTGAAATTCCCAACCTGTGAAAAAAAAAAAAAATAGAGAAAACGCACGCCAAAGAAAACAATCACACGCACAAGACAATATTTACGTGGTTCGGCAATTTGCCTACGTCCACGGAGTTGCAAGGATTTCACTATTATCAGGGAAAAATACGAAGTGTGGCTACAATATTTTTGCTCTCTCAAAAACTACGACAAGACTAAACCCTAATCACCAAAAAACGGTTTTTTATATCCTGCGCATAGAAGCTACAAAACGGGCTCAAAAATTTTTCTCGAGGGCGTTGCCCCCGAACCCCCAAGAAGCTTGTTTATGAGCGCTTCGACTTAGGCCTATCGGTCCAAGCCTCCACTTTATAGACTAAGCCTCAGAAAATCTCCCATTAAAAAATATTATTCGGGTTGAGTCGAGTCGTCAACCAGATCAAACATAACTAGACTTCACAAAACCCAACAAATCTCCTACTTGGAAACTAGTTTAATCGCCAACATTAGCTGTTGTCTTCCAAAAACAATCCTTCATGCCTGCAACTCATGCTCCTGTCCTTAAGCTATAAGGCCAACTGAAACTGCACACAACTTCAGCTTCTCAATAGTGACACCCTTAGTCAACATGTCTGCCGGGTTCTTAGATCCACAAATCTTCTTAAGTATTACCAGCTTATCTTCAACAAGGTAACGCATAAAGTGGTATTTCATCTGTATATGCTTTGACTTTGAATGAAAAGCCGAATTTTTAGCAAGAAAAATTGCACTCTGACTGTCACTATGTAGAATGCCCATCTCCTGCTTCTTACCCAATTCATCTAAGAAATCATGTAGCCAAATCATCTCTTTTCCAGCTTCTGTTGCTACAACATACTCAGCTTCCGTAGTAGACAAAGTAACAATCTTTTGTAGATTTACAGCCCATGATATAGCTGTACCACCCAAAGTAAATACAAACCCAGTAATACTCTTTTTACTATTAATATCACCAGCAAAATCAGCATCTACATAACCCTGCAGTTTCAAACTTGCACCTGTGTAGCAAAGACATGTATCTGATGAACCCTTCAGATATCTCAGAATCCACTTAACTGCCTCCCAATGCTACTTTCTAGGCCTACTCATGAATCTGCTCACAACTCCCACTGCATGTGCAATGTCTGGCCTTGTACACACCATAGCATACATCAAGCTGCCAATAGCTGAGGCATAACGTACCTTGCTCATATGGTCCCTTTCTTCTTCTGTCTTCGGTGACTGTTCTTGCTTAGTTTGAAAT
Source organism: Lithocarpus polystachyus (assembly GCA_033629205.1). Classification (NCBI taxonomy): domain Eukaryota; kingdom Viridiplantae; phylum Streptophyta; class Magnoliopsida; order Fagales; family Fagaceae; genus Lithocarpus; species Lithocarpus polystachyus. The sequence goes on along the minus strand of CM066164.1, from coordinate 6,758,483 downwards.
GACTACCCAATGGTGTGCTCACTGGTTTAGCTTTATTCATGTTGAACCTGTTGAGAAATTTCTTCACATATTCTGACTGTGAAAGCTTCAATGTACCATTAGCCTTGTCTCTAATGATTTTCATACCAAGGATTTGATTTGCAGCCCCCAAATCCTTTATTGCAAATTGTTTTGACAATTGCTTCTTCAAATTATTAATCTCCTCAATGCTAAACCCTGCAATGAGCATGTCATCCACATACAGCAATAAAATGATGTAAGAATTGTCAAAAGACTTAACAGAGCAACAGTGATCAGCTTCACTTCTTTTGAACCCAATTCTATGCATAAAACTATCAAATTTCTTGTACCACTGTCTTGGAGCTTATTTTAGGCCATACAAGCTCTTTCTTAATTTGCAGACTAGATTCTCTTGTTCTTGAGCAATGAACCCTTCTGGCTGAATCATGTAAATGTCTTCCTCCAAGTCACCATGAAGGAATGTCGTCTTCACATCTAACTGTTCAAGATGTAAGTTTTCAGTAGCCACCATTCCCAGTACCAGTCTGATTGTTGACATCTTCACAAGTGGAGAGAATATTTCTGAGTATCAATGCCTTTCTTCTGCTGGAACCTTTTGACAACTAATCTAGCCTTGTAACGCTTGTTGCCATCATGTGCATTCTTTATTCTGTATACCCATTTGTTGTGCAAAGTCTTCTTTCCTACTGGTAATTCAGTCAATTCTCATGTCTGATTTCCTAACAAGGAATCCATCTCATCCTTCATGGCCAACTCCCACTTGCTTGAATTTTCATCTTGCAAGGCTTCTTCATAACCCTCTAGCTCACCATCATCAGTCAACAGGAGATAATTTAGAGTGGGTGAATAACACTGTGGAGGTCTAATGGTCCTAGAACCCAATCATCAAGTGGACTGTCTACTGCAAGAAGTAATGCATCCTGTACCTCTTCTGTTACAGCATTAGCAGAATCATCTTCGTTCTTCTTCTTAGGACTTTTACATTGCCTCCTAAAGTGACTTGTTTTCTCACAGTTCCAGCATTGTACTTGTTGGCCTGATCTAGATTTACTTCTGTTCCGATTAGAATTTCTGAATTTTGATCTGCCTCGATTTGAATTTCTGTCATTACTTCTGCCTCTTGTCTCAAGGTTTAGGCTGGAACCAGATCTTGAGGTTTCACCTGCATCTCTTTTGCGAATCTCCTCAGCCAGAATTAAATCTCATATGTCATTGTACTTTAGCTTTTCCTTTCTTGTAGAATTGCTTACTACCATCCTCATTGCCTCCCAATTGTTTGGCGAAGAAGCCAAAACGATCAGTGCACAAATCTCATCATCAAAATCAATTTCTACAGACGACAATTGATTTGTGATAGTGTTAAATTCATTCAAATGTTGTGCTACTGATGCGTTCTTTGCTATCTTCAGATTGAACAGTTTCTTCATCAAATGCACCTTGTTGTTTACTGACGGCTTTTCATGCATACCAGATAGAGCCTTCATCAGATCTGCTGTGGTCTTCTCCCTTACAACATTGTGTACAACAGACCTAGACAAAGTTAACTTGATTACTCCTAGCACCTGTCTGTCAAGAAGAGCCCATTCCTCAGCCTTCATAGTCTCAGGTTTTTCTTCTAGAAGCGGCAGATGCAACTTCTTCCCATAAAGATAATCCTCGATTTGCATCCTCCAAAATCCAAAGTCTGTGCCATCAAACTTTTCTATTCCAGACGCCTTTCCTACTTTTTCTGCCATTGCTCTCACTCAAACCTAACCGTAGGCTTTGATACCAGTTGTAGGGAATTAACCTGAAATTCCTAACCTGTGAGAAAAAAAAAAAAAAAGAAAAAAAAAAGAGAAAACACACGCCAAAGACAACAATCACACGCATAAGACAATATTGATGTGGTTCGGCAATTTGCCTACATCCATGGAGTTGCAGGAATTTCACTATTATTGGGGAAAAATACAGAGTGTGGCTACAGTGTTTTTGCTCTCTCAAAAACTATGACAAGACTAAACCCTAATCACCAAAAAACGGTTTTTTATATCCTGTGCACAAGAGCTACAAAACGGGCCCAAGAAGCTTGTCCATGAGCACTCCGACTTGGGCCTATCAGCCCAAGCCTCCGCTTAATGGACTAAGTCTCAGAAAATCTCCCATTAAAAACCATGCAATATTATTCGGATCTGGTCGAGTCGTCAATCGAATCAAACATAACTAGGCTCCACAAAACCCAACAAAATATAAAATCTCTCAAGAGGCAAGTAAATCATTAATTATCAAACCAATTATCAAAGTCCGAGTTAGCTTAATTGAAATAAAGAAGTCAGCTTCAAAGACAACTTTTGTGGCGCAAAACTCACTCAAAGTCACAACTATTACAACAATTTTGAAGTGATTAGCTGTGAGTACATAGTAGATAAAAAACCAGTGGTGGTTACATAAGAAAAAGATTATTCATCACTTATAATTGAGCACGTTAACAAGCTATAATAAAAGTTGTGGCCAGCAAAAATTGTGATCAGAGAAGAACTGATTTAAATGAGGTGTTTACTAGGCTTAATCTTTTCCATTCTTAATTATAAGTTTCTAAAGTGAACAACTTGGGCACATTCATCTTTACCTAATTAAATCACCACTGCTTTGCTTTTGTCAAACTTATTATCATAGCCCTTGTCATTTTTAAGCTTCAACACTACATATTTGGAAGAACTTATGTTTCGTCTCCATATGTTCTTGATAAGAATGCAAAATGTCATATTTTTCTCTCTTAATGTTTAGTCTTTTATACTTATTTGGTGCCTAAATGTACTCATTATTCTTATGATTTAGGATGCAAATGGAGGCGTTAAGTGCAAAACGAAGCTAATTGGGCGATTCTGGACAGTTTTGACATCGCTTTGTAATCTGGGCATAGCTCTCTCATCCGAGCTCCGATTGAGATGATTCAAGATGCTATGGAATGCCAAGAAAAAGCTCTAAAACTTTCATGTTTTGAGTTTTGAGAGATACATGATGTATCAAGGCCGAAATCGGGCTTGAATTTGCTGCACTTGCATTGCTGACGTTCTGGAACATTCCTTAGCCTGCAATTCTAATACGTGGATCTGATGCGGTTTATTTTCAAAAGTTTCCAGATCTGGTGCATGAAATTTTCAGCTAAAAACACCTCTTTCCCAGTTATATTAGGACTCTATTTTATTTTTTTTTTTATATTTTCTTTAATTAGTCAGATTTGGATGTTGTTATTTTAGGATAATATTTAGAATATTTTTAGGTGATCTTGTAGGCTTGGAAAAGGTGGAATTAACGTGTAAAAGGGAGAGGACAAATCAGACCTGACATAGACGTCTCTTTCCCCTCTTCTCTAACTTCTCCTTCGAGTTTTCATCATGGCCCTGCATGGCTAAACTTTTATACTTGGTCAAAGGAAACGGAAGCCTCGGAATCAATAAAACTGTGAGATCTAATTTGTTT